>QXEO01000977.1:1626589-2226589 GCA_007115705.1 Dactylis glomerata | reverse complement strand
CCGGCAGACGCAGATCTGCCCTTCCAGTCCCGGACATTGTCCTTCAAGCTGGCGCACTGCTCCTTAAAAGCGTTGGTGGTCTTTGCCCACTTATCCTCTCGGAGCAAGTTGTGCAGAAGATCAAACACGCTATTCTTCACCAATGGAACAAAGTTCCGGAAGACGACCAGCTGGTTCTCCGGCGACTTCCTGTTGACGTTGGAGTTGGGACCTTCGCAGATACCATCTGAAGTAAGTTCCAAGTCAGCTACACTAGTCGCAAAGTAACTTACCAAAGACGCCGGAGGTAGAGATCTGCCCGGTGAGGTTGGCAAGGGAGGTCTGAAGGAGCTTGTCTGCAAAGTAATAGTATGTTACCAAAAGAAAACACTACACAATTACTATGGGAACTTTACTTGCAATAGTTGACAACAACATTTGTGAATCATAAACATCTAGCAAAATAATTGAAATCACAAGGATAGCCCATTTTTTTCATGCATATGGTCACACATCGGTGATAGCAAGTAGCATCGCACCAATGGCAACAAGCCAATCACAACAGCCTCATAAGAAGATTCTTAACATTTTTTTCCTTAATCCTACAATCTAAACATGTCACACATTTTCCTAAATCGTAAACTCTAAACATGTCACACATTTTCCTATTTCCTAAAATATAAGACATAAACAAAAAAAAATGGAGAAGTGGAGGCTCACCCTGACGGGGACACGAGCGTGCCGGAGAGGTGGGGGGTGGGGGGGGGGGGGGCGGCGAGGCAAGGGGGAGGAGCGATCAGTGGGTGGGGGTGGGGGGAGTGAGGGGCGATGTGGCGGCACAATGAGGAAGAGGGAGATATTAGAACGGGGTGCTATGTGATGGAGAGGGCAACACGTCGAAAGGGCCGGGGCTGTGCAAGCGGCTGTTGGGCCATAGGGCTGGGTCAGGCCAGTGTCGTGCTTAGGATTCCCCTTAAAGTTACCAATAATTTTGTTACTAGTGATGTTACATAATATCCCGTGCCACTAGTACGATACGCCTAGGCAGCCAAGTGGGGCTCCCTCACCAGTGGCACACCATTTTATCGCCACACCATGATTAGTATGTTCTTGGTGGCGTGACCTATTTCTGGTGCGCCACTGGTGTTTACCCAAAATAGCAGTGGCCTGGAGGCTTAGTGGCATGCTACTAATGAGATGTCGCCTATAAGGGTTCCCTACTAGTGTGGGTATGGCCGGCATGTATTATTCCCACCTTAATCTGTATTGTTGGTTAACCAAAATTCCAAATCATGCATGAATGCCCAACACAACATGCACCATGCATTACAGAATAAACTGATCGGTTAGCCTATTTACCGAGGGGCCCAGGAAACACGGTTACCACATTTACAGCCCGGTAACCAAAACCTTGTATACAACTCATCATGATTCAATTGTTTCACATTGGACAAGTTTTTGTTGTTGCTGTTGTTTATGTGTTTCCCTATGTCTTGTCGGTAGCCATCTTCGGGTTTACTGAATATATCAGGCTTTACATGTTGATCAGTTGTCTAACGATGCATATCTGAATTAAATGTTACTAGCACAATGCTCGTGCGTTGCTACGAAAAAACATAAATAATGTCATAAAAAGTGCTAGAGTTCCTCTTTTACATCCTCCCTCTCCATTGGCGACTATGTGATTCACAGATCCATGAGCAGGCTTAAGTGTAAAGATTAAATGAGAATGGCAGACCCAACACTATTAAAGATAAACGAAGGTCTTAACACAAAGTAACCAAGAAGGCTGCTCAGTTATATAGTAAGCAGGCCTAACAATTTATATATATCACGACTTTGTGGCAATAAGGGGAAATTTCAATACGTTCAACAACTTGATAATCATTGAATGAAGGTCATACATATGGTGTCTCTTATAAGTTTTCTTGAGTTTTAGGGCGGCATCTGAGAACAACATTCAGTCTACATGCATATATTAGGAAATAGATTGCACTAAAACTTAACAACTCATAGGTAGAACATTTCCAGCAGCCAATTGTAGCTCTGACCTTTTTTTTTTTGAACTGCTACGTTTTGTCTACCTTGTTAAGAAAGAAAGATAAGGACATCTTGTGAACCATGTGCACTAAATCCTTCTGTAAAATATGTACACCAAATCCTAGATCCTAAGTAGCGATAGGTAGAATACTTCTAGTGGCCAATTGTATTAAAAAATAGGCTGCATTTTCTCGAGGAAGAAAGCTTACCAAATACCAACAAACCCAAATGAAAAGCATTCAAGACATGTTTAGTCTGAAGTATCTTTCCTAAAAAGGTCATGAACTAATGTCAGATCTGAAGGAAGATTGAAAAAATGGCTGTTGCTTTATCAATTGAAGCCTTTTTCTTCAGCGTCTTGTTTTTGCTCTATGAATTGTAAGAGAGTAGCAGTAGATGTACTGGAACAAATCCAGTTCAAGGAGGAGGGTCAGAACCTCCTGATTATCAGTAGGCCAACAGGCCACACGTATATCAGTCAAGACATCCCAGCAGCGAGCAGCACGGCCAAATATCGCCACCCTGATACTATAAAAGTTTTCTTTCTTGCCGAAGCAATCAGCAGCAATCATTAGCCGTAAAATCCACAACAAACATTCAGTAGTACAACCAATCTGTAGCAAAGCATCTCTTCTCTGTCATTTTTTTTACGATCGAAGCAATCAGCAGGAGCAATATACAGAGCAAAAGAAATTCTGTTAACTCGTCCTCTGTATCACATAAATCGTGGCATCGATGAATATCCAAGACAAGTAGCACATCTGAAACATCGTGCATGCACTGTCGGAATCGACGGATATATCAATCAGACAAAGCACAGCTTCTGAATTCGGAGGCCTCCGGCAAACCAACATCGTCATGAACAGAAATATCGCATCCATGTAAACATCCAGACAAAGTACAACTTCTGAATTTTGAAGCCGCAGGCAAACCAACATCGCCATGAACAGAAAGATCGCATCCATGTAAAAACCCAACTATTGACCTGGGCTCTCCACGCAACCACGCCCGACAGATGGAGACCAGGCGCCGCTGCGACCGGATGCTGCCACATCTCTCTCCCCTTCTCGCTGGACTACAGGTGACCCGTCCCGCGGCCACTTTCCGTGCAGTTCTTGTTGGGTGCAGGGCGAGGATGTTTCTGATTGGGGACCAGCGGCGGGGGAACCCGGAGCCGTGCGGGAAGCATCCCGCGACGGTGAACCAGTGGTGATGCTGCTGCTTGTGCAGCGGATGCAACTTCCGGCGGGAGTACGGCGAGGAGCGGTCGCCGCTGCCGGCGGCGGGGGAACCCTGAGCCGCGCCGAGCACCATCCGGCGACGGGGAACCAGTGGCGATGTTATGCAGCGGATGCTACTTCTAGCTGGAGCACGGGCGAGGAGCGGTCGCCGCTGCCGGCGGCGGATGGGGCGGTGGAGCTAGGGAAGAGATAGCACGTGGGGCGATGCGGCGATTTCGTTGTTGGGGGCTAAACTACAAAAATTTTATGATATTAAGGGACTGCGGACTGATTTGCGCAAAACGGAAGGGCTAAAGTGAAAACTACCACGACGGACGGACGAACCTACGTCGCATCGCCGTATTATTTGTAGAGATGATATGTGCTTCATGGTAAGAGCATGTCATCTTAAAGTATATTACTGCTGGATGACATGCGTGGTGGCTGATGGTTAGAGCACAGCAACTGTAAAGTTTTTTTTGTTTAGGTTGCTCTCCACATATGCCATGTGGTTTATCTGCAACAACAAAAACTGAAGATGTACTTTGGCAACCATTAGGTGCACACATGATGGAACCGTACAATTAGGCAAAGGTGCAGACATATATAGGAGCACATGAGCGTCCAAAAATCGACATGCTTAACTTGAGAGAACAAGCGCTCAAACAATACAAATCAAATTCTTGTAAAAAATACAAATCAAATTACAAGCCTGCAGTCCCGCACCGGACGCAACAAAACTACCATAACACGACATTTGAACAATTAAGCAGCTTATAGGGAGATCAGCTTCTTCTCATGATGAATGCACCTGCTAGTGGTGAATGCGGATCCTTGCAAATCCGGCCCAGACAGTGATAACTACGAGGGGCCAAAGTTCGAGCGACATCGGGAAAAAGGCCCCCCTTAACAGCTGGGTCATTGCTACGATTCGGCCCTTCCTAACACGTAATGGGCGTTCAAGAACAACCCATTTAATAATCCATTCTAGATTCTTATATAGCTGAACAAGAGGTGTAATCATAAAGATTAGAATGGCGGTACTACGAGTAACCGGCGCTAGCACCATATACACGGCAAGTGAAAAAGCCGCGACCAAGCTTGTGAGTGAGTTGAACATGAACATCACGGACATGTTAAAGTTGATTCTGCGGGTGCGCAAGTTAACCAAACTTGTTCCGGATAGCATGAGGCCAATAGTAGCTGTGGAAGAGCAAAGAAAAGCCAACGTGGTAGCCATCATGTAAGCGTCAAAAATATACCTCCCAGCAAGTGTTGGTGTGCCTCCATTCGCATGATCATCTGCCCTGTAACCTCCAGGAGGTGCAAAAATCGCACCGAAAGCGACAGTTGCTATTAGGACTGCTCCCACGATAAACGTCTGTGTTGCATCTTTCATCTTCTCTGATTCTTTGTCCTCCTCCTGTTTATTTAGTGGACGGCCATAACTTGCCTCAGTGCAATCCCAGCGAAGGCCACTGTGTTTAGCACCAAATGAACGGAGGGCCACATATATCTGCCGTTCGGAGTTCTGAAAAAAGCAAACCGTATAAATATGTGTTCCAAATTATTTACAAAAATATGCTAGAAGTGTATTATATTGTTTTATTTCAGTGAGTGGAAAGTTTAACGTAAATGAGATAGTATTACCGCTTTGTAATACAGCCCACGAGGAATAATTCTTCTGGAAAGATCAAGGGGAGTTTCCCCATCGTTATTTGATAAATTTAGCTGCACTTTGTTATTTGCAAGTAGGGCACAACACATCCTTAAAATCCCACTCTTGATAGCTAAGTGCATCGCAGTGTTTCCGTCCTTGTCTTGAACATTCATAATCCAATGTACGGGATATCGACAAATAAAGGAGACTATGTTTAGCCTTCTTTTCTCAACGGCAACATGAAGAAACGTCCTTCCATCAGCATTGCACAATCCAGCACATCTAGGAGATTTCTTCAGAAAAAAATCAACAGTACTTCTCGTGCTTACAGAAGCAGCAACATGTATGGGGAACAATCCGTTGTGGTCTGCTTGATACGCTGCCACTGGATTAGCTTCGAATACTTTTGTGACTATGTTCAGATTGAACATGGAACGCCTGGAAATACGAACCCAAGGAGGGTACCAGAAAAAATCAGGCAGAGACGAAGCGAAGTGAAGAGGCGTACTCCCACGTTTGTCCCGTTTTTTGGCAAGGTCCTTGTTCCACTTCAGTAGGTTTTCTATCATCACTGCGAATAGGACTTATGTTAGTGAATAAATAAGCTTGCACTATACCTACCATATTATCTAAATATCAAAAGTATTTCATATAACTGGCATCTAATTAATTATGCGCCAAAATTTATACAAAATAACAACCTGATTGTGGAGAGTATGATGGATGAGACATTCACTTGTTGGATCTTAATCAACACACTACATATGTTAAACTAAATCATGCAGAGACAAAGCAAAGTGAAATGGTGAGGCCCTTGTTCGATTTATGTTATAGTGAACAACTAACATTAAGGCGTACCTACCCAGTGTTTTCTATTTAGAAATAAATTTCTTTTGGAACGCACCTAAATTACCTTGTAAATTTCAGTCGAACAAAAAAAAAGAAAAATATAGCTTTTGCTAGGATTGAAAACCTACGCAGTTAATCAAATAGAGGAATGCACCTACCACCAGGATAGATGCACTAAGTCATGTATGTTCCGACAAATAAATTGTATCATTGGGAAAGAGATAAATGTTGACCCCCACCAAAATTTGTTAAATTTTGATGAGTTTTCGCCGAATTTATTTTCCTTGTACTACAACATCATCTTAATCTTAATAATTTATTTGAAAAAATCAATTTGTCCCTTAGAATGAGGATCTATTTAATCACATATCGATATAAGAAAACAAAAACATGATGTGTCAAGAGGAGTATATATCAGACATTCACCTATTGGGTGTTAATAAACAAACATCATAGGTTAAAACTAACCAGAAGATGACATATGTAAAAGTGTGTCGATGCAAATGAATACATGGGGTACATGTATTAAAATCCTGAAAATTAATTCAAAGTGCAATTAATGATGATCATTTATTTTATGATGAATTTTCAAGTAAATAAACTCTTATGGAAAAATTAGTTTGTAAGCATGTAATTTTATTGGTCCTAGGTACAACCCTATGCGAAGACAACAACAAAAATGCGTGCAAATATGGTAGATAAGCAATATGTATGTACGAGTCCTACCAGAATAGATAGATGCATTTCTCTAATCTAAAAGGAAAAGCAAAAGGAAAAGATAGATGCATTTAGGTGTACCTGTGTTTGTGGCTCGAAGAATAGCGGCGTGCAATGCATTTTGTCCATCTTGTCCACAGTAGGAGAGGTTGCCGCAACTCTTTACATAGAGAGTTAGCGCAATGGTATCCTTCTCCAGCAAGATGGCTAGGTACATGGGTGAAATGCCGCCTGCAGGATAATTAGCCAGTTGGGTATCAGCATCCATTAGCAGCTTGACTATCTTCGGACTTTCATTCTCATTGACATATTTGATTATCTTCTGTGGGCTATCAGCATCAAGCAGTTCTCTTCCGTCTTCGAATTTGACAGCCTCGTGCAAGGCCGTCTCTTGACGATGATTCACCTCTCTTAAGATCTCGAACTTCCTGTTGGCCGCTAGCTCGATGAGACGAGAAACCATCTCGTAGTTCCCAGCTCGGGCAGCACAATGCAAGGGTGTGTCACCCTTGTGATTCTTCATAAACAGGAGGCCACTGTCGCAGTTGTGGATGATGACCGCATAATCCAAGAAATCCTGGCTGTCCCCATTATTGCTGGCAACCACATGTAATGCAGTGTCCCCATCAGGAGTAACGCCCTTGAGAAATGCTCCGGCTGCAGGGTGGTGGTCAACGCCCTCTTCTGCATCACCAAGAGATTCTTGATATTCAGGGATAGATAGCTTCTTCAGAAGGTCATTAAAATCCTGCAAGGAGCCACCGCACGCTGATTCCAGCAGCAAGGGATTGATGTCACCAGAACGGGATTGGTCATCCTTGGAAGGCTTCTTGTTCGTGGCCGCCGTCACCACGACCATCGCCATGGGATCCTCCTTCTTCAGCAACTCCTTCAGCTTGTTGACATCGTCACGGTCTGTGGCCACCATCAGCTTGGCGTCCATGGCCACCGCCGGATCATTTGGAGATCTACGAGCTTCTTCTTCATTGCTATTCGCCATCCTCCTTGAGCTTTCTGTTTTGGAGTTGGATGCTGTATGAGGTTGGTTGTGCTCACAATTGTATGACGTTGGATTTATACCTAGAGATTCTGGACTGGAACGTCTGAGGCCTTAATGATCCTTCTAAGAGGAATGCAGTTCGTGAGTTTGTTGGTACCTTACGTGTAAGCATGGTATGCTTTCACGAGACGAAAGTAGAGGATATCGATTCCTTTTTCCTTTTGCAATGCCTTGGGCCAAATTTTGATGGCTTTGCTTTCCTTCCGGCTGAGGAGACGAGAGGAGGAATCTTGAGGCTCCGGCCACTAAGTGTCCTTGTGGCGACAAGTCCTTCGCCGGCGGGCGGATTCATTATTGCGCTTGCTTTGGCGGCGCCCTTGCCAGTGTCACTACATCACGGTAGGCATTTAAGGGTGCCCTTAAATCTCAAAAAAAATCCCTTAAAAGTTTTTATGGCACTTTAGCAAAGTGCCGAATTTACTCGTGTCTCTAACATTTTTTAGGGCACTTTGATCCTAGTGCCCCAAAAAGTTTTGAAGGCATTTGATCAAAGTGCCCCGAAAAGTTTTAAGGCCACTTGATCAAAGTGCCCCGAAATGTTTTGAGGGCATATGATCAAAGTGCCCCGAAAAGTTTTGAGGGCATTTGATCAAAGTGCCCCAAAAAAAATTTAGGGCATTTGACCAATGTGCCCTAAAAAGTTTTCAGAGCATTTGATTAAAATGCTCCGAAAAGTTTTTAGGGCATTTGATCAAAGTGCCCGAAAAGTTTTTAGGGCAGTTTGCAAAAATGCCCTGAAAACTTTCGAGAGGACTTTGTCAAAGTGCCCCAAAAAGTTATAAAATACCAACATACAAACTGGTATTCAGTTTACATTATTAATAGAAGCATACAAACCAATGGTACCAAAAATACATTCAGAACTTGAATACATAGACACAATCTAGAATATCATGAACTGGGATCCAAGTTACAAACACAGATTACAATAGCTGAATAGGAAAACCATAGAACATTCTGCAAAATAGCTACTCCCTCCGATCGGAAATAACTGTCGGAGACTTAGTACAAGCTTTGTACTAAGCTAGTACAAAATTGCCGACACTTATTTCCGATCGGAGGGAGTACTTAACTCCATTCTTACAAACACATACTAAAATAGAGGCAATATAATTAAGAATAGCTTTCCTTACAAAAAAGAAAATCCAGTACTGCCGGAAATATTCGTTATGTAATAAGCACCCCAAGTCTGAAACTGAAGTAACCTACACAGTGAACAAATTGGCGGGTCATGCAGTACAATAGTATCATAAGGCATCTTAAGACACAGTAGCAACAATGATAACATTAGTTGGTTCCCCTCGTAGGCACATAAAGCCCAACGTTTGATTTGCTGTAGATCGCTTCTAATGCCCCAAAAAATTAACACTCATTTAGAAAGAATACTCCATAATACTGAAATTAGGTCAGTCTAGAGTGATAATAGCCTAGTTTGGTGCAAGAATGAGGTGCATGATACTGCAGTCATGTGTGCTCATAATGATATTTAAAGAATTACTTTTAAAATAAAATCAATCACCTCCAGAATGACAGATAGCCATATATCACTGAGTTTATCAAAAGGTTGCCTACCTCGGAGTCACTACTTGTCCGCAAAAGGAGTTGAGTGTCTAGGAAGGTAATAAAAGAAACAATAGGCAGATTGATGAATGATAAAGGCACATGGTATACAGTAATGCACTAACCACGAATAATTGTAGGTTCTCTCTCACTATGGTCCTATTGGCTGGTTTTAAGGGGAGGCAAACTAATCAATATGCTGTAAAGGAAGGTAACAAACTAATTTGTGATCTTCACCAGCTAGGAATCTTGGTTCCAAATTTTGGGACATAAATGTATGCTTCCAATTCCCACAGGGGCATTGGTGGACGCCATACAACCACTAAAGTAGTAAGCAAAGATAACTGAAAACACGTACACAGATATAAATCAATATTGAGATAAACATGCTCTAGCAGTTTCTATGATCAGGAAACCAAAAGGGTTTAGGAATATATCTTATAACATGTGAATCGCTGTTATCATCTTGAAGTTGTCTAAAAACCAAAAGGGTTTAGGAACATGGTGAGATAAAAAATCGCTAGTGAACAGTTACAAAGTCACGGAGAGCTTGCTAAGTTGTTTAGCCTTTCTATAGTTTAGGTGGGCAATAACAGTAAAAACATCAGAGAAAATAACGACCTTGGGTGTGATTTCCTAGGGAAGATCAAGAGTTCATGACAGTATGGAAAAAGGACGATAACATGTAAGAGGGTATGAGAATAATACCTACTTACAACTGATTGCGGAGAACCTCAAACTTTATTTTCTGTTACAAACAAACAAAAAAAAATATAAAGCTTTGCTTGTAAGATACTCCCTCCGATCAAAAATAAGTGTCGGTGATTTTGTACTAACATAGTATAAAGTTTATACTAAGTCCCTGACAGTTATTTCCGATCGGAGGGAGTAGATAATAAACATGCACGATAGAACATTCAGAAGATGATAAAAGAGGTGCCAAGGACCTGTTCACTAATAGCTTCTTTTAGGTGTTTGATCAGTATTATTCTAGCCACATCGACACTCTCAAATTGTTGAATGCACTGCTTCATAATTGCCTCATGTCCAGTTAGTATGTATCTCAGACTTTATAAATGCACGGGCAGTTAGAAAATAAGTTGAAATCCACAATGAATGGACTAAATAAATCCACCTATTTCAAGTTCTTATGAACTGGATAAGACAATATTGTAATTGTAGGGAAAAGATAATAATGTAATTTCAGGGAAAAAAGACTTCAGCTAGCAACAAATGCTACTGTATACCTATCTACCTTGCAAACACTATCATTCTAAAGGATCAAGTTCCCATATTCAGAGAATATACTACATAAATTTCTCGTGGTATATTGGTATGAGTATTTTGCTACTTAGCTTACATAAGCTGCCCACTGCCATAAGAACAATCAGAATATACCAAAATCATGCCATATTTCATCTGTCTATCAAATTAAATGGAAAGAACAAAGTCAGCACATTAATTTTCAGATATAAGTCATATAACACTCTGAAATGCAAAAAATATATGAACCCACCTGCACTAATATTTTAATTCCTTGTGCGGCTCTGATCTTCTTATGGTGAAGGTAGGTGCCCTGAAAAATTGTGTTTCAACGTATTACTCCAACTTGAACTTAATAACCAAGAGACGAAATCATCTTAGGGCAAAAGAAATAATGGATGATAATTTGCAGGCTTTGAGCATCTTGGTAGGCCTAAGCATGGTCAATAATTGGCAAGTAAAAGGAAGAAATACAGATAGCTACTTCCTGAAACAATTTAGATAGCGTCTTGGTAATATTCGGTATCAAAGTCCGATTCAGATAATGGCTTGGCCATCTACAAATCAAAATCTACAACAGGAATATGGTTCAGATAATCTTTAGATAACACCTAGACAAAGGAGCTTGCGAATTACTTAAGAATTAAGATGTCATCTTAATATATGGTCTAGAACTCTAGAAATCTCAGGATTTCTGATGTTCCATGGGAAGCAGAATTGAGAGAATCAAAACAAAAACTATTTATTTGTTTGTCACCTGCTTTCTACTATTCTGACATTAAAGTAGCTCCTTCCCAGCCAATATTTTTTACCAGCCATGTCAATATGATCGGTTCATTCACCAGCGATGGTTTCTTAAGAAAAGCCTCTACCTAACAGCCTTAGTCAATAGATCACATTCTAGCTTTTACTGAATTACACCAATATGCAGTTCACAATTATGCTTCGCATGCCAGTACTAGCAGACAAAAGGGTTTCAATTTCAGATAATACTCATACTCTGGTATGTACTGTCAAGTGTAAACTATATAGTTGTCACAACCAAAACAAAAGGCCCAATTCACAACGTACCTCAGGGAGGCTCCGGAGTCATCGGAATCAAGTTTCTCATGCAGTTGACTGTCAGACGCTTCTGTTCCAGTGCCTTCTTCAAGTTCAGCCATTCTTGCGAAACCAAAGGGATTGATCAGCAAACTGTTGACATTTGACAGTGCTCTATCCAATAATATACTAAATGCATAATGCACAAAGGAAAAAAATAACAAAGTCAAGAGGGATCCTAGTATATACTTTGTCAAGTTCGATTTGACCAAAATACTGCTCAAGTTCTTCATCCTAATCCATGACCAAAAGAAACTTGACCTAGAGAAACTTGCTCCGTGAGTTAGATTATCTAGTTATACTGTGTAAACTAACTCATAGAGTCACATGTCTGTTTCCTAATTCTCTTTACCACACCTCATCAGATGCATCGAATTAACAGTCTAGTATAAATTCAGTTTTGTCAGAGCTAAAGTATCACAATAAGCCACATATGCCATGGATGATGAAATCATCCAAATTGAGGCATCACAAGTAGCAATTGACCAGCAGCAGATTATCACAACAGAACTTAGAATCATACCAGGACATAGACAGAGAAGAGAGGAGATTAGCTCACAGTGCCTGTAGAGGAACTAGACGAACCAGATGACGCCGGGGTTGCAGATTACCGCTGTCCCACCAGCGACAAGAAGGAAGTACGTGACCAGGAGCTCTAGGGATCATAGTTGAGGTCGTAGACGTCGAGGAAGAGTAGCTGGAGGCGCGGAAGCCGCGCCGGTGACTCAAGCCGCATGGCTAGGGTTAGCCGTGGGCAGGGCCGCGTGGGGGAGAAGGGCGGCGTCGACGCAGCGCTTGCTGATGGAGAAGTCCATGGCAGAGCCGCGCCGGCGAGCGGCAGTGCGAGAGGCCGGCGACGGCCTCATCAACCGGCCACGGCTAGGGTTTCAGGGTTGTGGGCGTGCGAGCGAGGGTGCGAGAAGTAAATCGAGCGGGAGGAGTATGTAGAGCACGTCAAGGCGGACCAGAGCCCCACATCGCCGGAACCGGAGTGGGACGGGAGCGGGGGCAGGAGACGGCGGCAGCGCGGCGTCGCCATAGACGGCGGGAGCGTGGGGTGCGCCTAGCCTCCAACCTGGTCGGCCGCGAGGGGGGCGCCGCACACCTGTGTAGACGTAGCGTGTCCTGGTGGGCCAGCCCACCACAGACTCCTTCCTCTTTTCGCCTTCTTCAACCTCTCGCTACTCTTCCTCCCTCGAATCGCCGCCGCCACCGCTGACCGCCACCGCCACCGCAGCACCGCTGACCAGCTCCCCTCGGTTCTCCCCTCCTCCGGCAGCTTCCTTCTCCGGCGCCGGCGAGCTCCCCCACCCCCAACCCTAAGATCCCCTCACCCTCCACCCTAAGTTCCATAGCTTGCTCCGCCGCCTCCACCGCGGCCAGGCCGCGGCGTCGGCGGCTTCGTGGCGCCGCCGCGGCATCGCCCTCCCCGGCCATCTTCTCCATCGCCGGTGCCGCCCCTCGCCGGTTGCTTTGAAATTCGCGCTAACGGGCCGACACGGGGTGTGCGGAGCGACGTCCCGCTCCGACCTGGTCGGAGCATAGGGATTGCCGGGAGCGAGCGTGCGTGAGAGAGAAGAGAAGGGAGAGAGCGCTGGGGACGATCCACCGATCGAGTCCAGTCCACTGGACCTAACCCGACCAGGTTGGGCCAGCCCAATTAACCATTGGGTCTGCTTTCTTTTTGAAAAATTAAATTTAAAAGGTTGGAAGTATAAAAAATCCCAGAAATCACTTTTCTTGGATAACGGAAATTACTAAAAACAAGTAAAAATAGTAATTAAGTACTCTCTCCGGTCGGAAATAAGTGTCGGTGACTTAGTATAAACTTTGTACTAAGTTGTACTAAATCATTCAACAATTATTTCCGATCAGAGGGAGTACCTCTTAAGTCTAGAACCATATGATTTCTACATTGGCATTTGAACACTATTTCTTATAAGTAATTAAGACTTAAATTCTAAGAGATATTTTCCTACTATTTCCTAATTGGTTTTTATAAACAACAATAAAAATAGTAAAACTAATAAATAAATATTGGATTATATATATACTTCCTAATTTTAATCCATTGTTCAATAATTATTTTCCAACTGCTAGGCTAACGGAGGTAGTGGAATAATGACTGGACGAACCAGAGTCCAGAGGTAGGCAGGGCCATGACCATAGGGAGGCTGCACACGAAGGCCAAAGGGAGCAGTGGCTGGGTGGTGGAACCCTAGATCGGAGCCATGGGTACCCGCTCAAGATTTTGGATCAAGTGGTGGCCTCTCGCCGAAGAAGGAAGATGTATGGGCGACGATGGACGAAGTAACAATTGACGACGGAACACTCCCATAACTTTGTGTTGTTACAGAACAAAACTGTATGTAAATATATAAACAATTTGATATTCAATCGCATTGCAAAATTAGGCAAATTTATCAACTCCCAAAGGTATCAAAACAAATTAGGGTAGCCTTTACAGATTGCCTTTAAAAAGGACTAAATGCAACACAATCACATATAAATTTTCAAAGCAAGTACATATACAGTGCCATGCTTTTTAAATACGAATTGCCGAATGAATACCACAGTTTCGTCAAATAAACATATGTGCATACAACAAAAAAACAAAATACTCAAGAAATTTGGTATCAAATTTGGCGAAGTTAGTTGAAATCATTTCTTGTTCTTGTATCATTTTTGGTCTCTATTCTAGATAGTTAAAGAGCTCACTGGTTTTGCATTACTCCTTCAACCCTGCAACAATTGGTGACCCAACACATTAATATGGTATACTGTAGCTTGTACTCTAGTAGCATGCATATTTATACTGAATTATACTAACAACAACATCAATCACATAAGCAGTTGTATGCATGCGTGGCAATATCAATCAAACAGTTGTGCATCAGGTTTTTACACCTTGAGTATGCAATGTCCATACCAAGTTCTGATGCTCTGTTTCCAATTGGATAAGCTTAGGCGACATACCTTTAGATAAGACGTTGGAGAGTTTTCTGACAGACCCAAATACAGCCAATTGTACAAAAATACCCCCCAGACTTGTCGGAAACCCATATTGAAATCTGACATCCACGCAATCCATCCTCCCGATCCACGGGCATGCCATCGAGCTTGCCGGAATCAATCGGCAGCTCCAGCAGCTCGCCCCCAACCTTCCGGCTGCGCAGTAGGCAACATGGCAGCTCCGGCAGCTCACACAACCTCCCGGCTGCGCATGAGGCAACATCGGCATCTCCGGCAGCTTGCCCCTAACCTCCCGGTTGCACAGGAGGCAACTCCGACAACTCGCCCCAACATCCCGACAGCGCAGGTCGACGAGGAGACTCCAGCAGCTTGTCCCCATCCTCCCAGCTACGCAGCTTCTCGCCGGCAGCTTTATCCTCTCCCAAGGTCGTCAAGGCGCCCCCATCATGCTTGAAGAACAATGGTGCTTCTAGTAGACCTTAATATTAGTACACCTGAAGAACAAGAGGATGTCAATAATGAACCTGAAGGTCAAAATTCATGTAGTGCACTACTCCATGAAAGTGTAAGAAACAATTATGAATGCTTGTTCAATATGACATTCAGTACTCCCAGTGCAGCAAATGACATTCAGTACTTGTTCAATATGACATCAAGTACTCCCACTCTCCCAGTGCAGCAAATGATGTGCAAAAATGGAGTTTTCAGTCTCCAAGCACCACCAGTAGAAACAATGCTCTATAAGAACAAGAAGAAATCGGCTACCAGCAAAACGAACAGGAATACCACATGGCTAAATGTATAATCCGAGCTCGTATGGACTAGAGATATTTATGAGACAACGAAGCAAATGAAGCAAAGATTGTTGAGTACTGAGATAAATCAACTACTGAAACAACTAGTGCCACTAAAAATTGACTACCGAGCTAAAAATTGACTACTGAAACAACAGCGGAGTTCCTACTCACCGGAGCCCTTGCACGAGCTCCTGCTGGCCAGCGCCCCTGCACAAGCTCCTGATCGCCGGCGCCCCTGCAACTCGCCGGTAGCCAGCGCCGGAGATCCTGTGTTCAGCGCCCGCGTGATCCGGCGATCTCACCGGAGATCCCACGACCCGCACGAACTCCTCGCCGGAGATCCCATGCTCCGCACAAGCTCCTCGCTGGAGATCACACGCTCTGCACGACTTCCTCGCCGGAGATCCTGCGCCCTTGCCATCCAGCTAGCTGCTCCACGCGCGGTGGCATCCACGGCGCTGTCTGACTCACCTCGCCGGCCTCCAGTAGATCATCGCCTCCCGGCACAACTCCAACATCTCGTCACCTCCCGGCACAGCTCCAGCATCTCGTTGCCCCAAGTACTTCGTCACCCCACCAGGCTCGACAGGTCGTCTCCTAGTACAGCCACTGGTAGCCACTGGCAGCTCTCCGTCTTGCCGGCGCTGCGCAGGTCGACAAGGAGAGCTACAACAGCTTGTCCGCAGCTACCACCGCCACGCTCCACGTCTTGCCGATAGCCCCGGCAGTCGCAGCCTCCTTGTCAGCTTTGATCCAAACAAGAACATGAAGTGCCCACCTGACCAAAAACAAGAAGACCTGAAACATCAATAAATGACATGCCTAGAAAGTAATCAGGAATGACTTTGCTACAAGGTTCTTTGCTGATCAAACCTCCTGACCTGATAGTGCATATCTCTGCTAGTAATTTCAAGAAATGCTCTCTTATCATTATGCGTATCTCTGCTACCAGGTAGCTTTGCTGATCAAACCTCTTGACCTGATAGTGGCTGACCACTGAGACCCTGATCAGACATAACCACATCATCAGGTTCCTAGAAATGTATGTTTATCATACCCATAATAATAATCCACCCATAATGATGGTCTTTGTATGTCAGCATACTGGAACGACTTGTTAAAAAAGGTAACTTACTCGACGCTTCATACATTTCTGGGAGGAAACTATCTTGGAGTTGAATAATATTTTACATACCAACTGAAGAACCATTGGTAGACTCATGTGCAAATGCTCCCACTTCGACAGATTATCACAAGTCCATGTTGCAGCATATCGCTGGCTTCCTATAAAATCAGCTCGTGTAAGAACAAATGGCCGTTTTTATGTACTGGACATCACCATTTCTTCATAAGTTGATCTTGCCATTAGCATTCCATAAACCTGAAAGTTATAAACAATAAAGCATGATTGATATACTCGATTGGACTGGGACTGATACCCAACACTAGTGCTTACCAAATGGTGTGAATTGTCCAACTTCAGCTAAAAAATGTGACCTCACAATTATACCCAACACTAGTGGATCAGTGTTTAAGGTGCAGATTAGTGAATGTAAAATTATGGGGTATGTTGCTATGGAGTACTTTTATTCAACTACAACTACAGTATCTGACAGCTATTATAATGATACTTGCTGTAATTTTTTAACATAACAAGAGGCTAGCTGTATCTGAACTTCTGAAGTCTGAACTATACAAACATTGCAAGAAAGATGAGGCTAAATACATTCCTAAAATCTAATGTAATTAGAGCACATTTGAAGTTACTCTACAATGACAGGAAATCACAAGAGCTACTCATCAGAGCACAGGTTCAGATTCTGGTGTACCTTCAGTAATTAAAGCAACCACTGGGATACACGTTGCCTGATTGCAAGGCAGTCCAGCCATCAGGAAGAGCCAATGGCTGAGTCCATGGTGGGAGGGCTCTCTCATTTGGTCATTTGATGGCCATGGTTCTGTCAAGCATACCATCGAGATGAGCATTATCCTCCAGCTCAATAATAGCAAGCCTTTGCATTATTTCCTCAAGTGATTCACTATGTAGACTCCTCCTCTGCTTGGCACAGCGCCCAGAACCGTGTTTCCCTTGCCTGGCATTTCGTCGAACACCTGCCCCTCTCTACAACGCACGCAGAAGCAGCTCAGCTTCTCACAGAACGTCACTGGGAAGCAGGAAGCGATGACTCCTTGCGGGGCCAGCACGGTGCGGGCTTGTCGGTGCCCGCAGCTTCAGGGCAGCAGAGAGGGCCGGCACGCGGACCACTTTTGCAAGGAAGAAGGGGTGTCCGCTCCCTCCCTGGCCGTGGTCGTAATGAGTCACATGCTGTATTTCAATCAAGAAATGTTGTGAGCCAGCAATCTATGTTTGTAGTTGTTCCTAATGAGTTTTTAGATGCCAGAATTGAATTAACATTATTTAGTTCCTTTAAATGGTGAGTGAGCTTTTGAACAAATCCCAGATTAAGGAATAACCCCTCAAAAAAACGATTAAGGAATAAGGCAGTAGTCTTCGAGAGAGGTCTCATTCTCTGAACCATTCTTATTTCTAGCTGTAGAGTCATGTCTAAAAAAACAAACTATAACATCAAACCACTACAATACAGTTGTTGGAACCGAAGAGTCAACATAACGCATTTCACAGGCATCTACTTCAGTTTGGAAACAAAATTGTAACAATTAAATTTTAGGATTTGCTATTTTTTTTCTTCAGAACTGTTTCATAGATAAGGATTTTCTTGATTGCTGCAAAATTTGTCAACAAGTATTTCTGGTACCCGAGCATCTCATGAGGAAATAATTAGGGAGCTACTGACACACACACTAAGGAGAGCAATCTCAGTGCTACAAGAATTTTCTTTTCACCTTTCCTTTTTCCGGTATATGACAGTGTAAAAACCAGGACCACTGATGAAGGAAATAAAATACAGATAAAAATCCACAATCTCTTGAGTGGAAAGAGTTGGTCTATAAATAATGTAAAAGAGCAAGAACATTGCACACTACATGTGTACTTGAGAGCTGCAACTATTTTTGCTGAACAAGTATGTCTATTTCTAATTATATAGGCATTCCATTATCTAAATATGTATTCCTCTTTCTACTCCTAGTGAAGAATTTTCTTTTCGACTTTTCTTTTTCCAGTATATGACAGCGAATGTAACAAGGACCAGTGCTGAAGGAAATAAAATACATATAGAAATCAACAATGTCTCGAGTGGAAAGAGTTGGTCTAGAAATAATTATGTAAAAGAGCAAGAACATTGCAGACTACATGTGCTCTCTACCAAAAAGAAAGGGAGCTAACCTGCTACCTGGCCATAAATCTTTTGCCCATATACAGTTGCAGCAATGGGAAACTAGCAAGGAAACTGCCATTAAAACACAAGGAATCACCACATGTAGATTAATCTGTAAGAAAAAACACAATCTATGCAGTACGTAGAATTTGTTTGACAATCATATGCAGCCATAGCAGTTAACTATGAGTATATGAGAATCATAATACCGAGCCTGTGTCCTAACGGAAATGATTTCCATCTCAAAAAAAGGATGGGCAAGTTCATGAGGCAAGTTCTCAGATCTCAAAAAAGCATATCATGCCCTAAAGTACTTGTTATCCTTTTATCTATACCATCCGTTAATTATCTTACGGTCCATGAGGCAAGTTCCCAGATTTTCACTGCTAAGTACTAAATCTGTCCAGAATATAAGACGATTTGCTAGTCTATTTTAGCCTACCAAAAGATCTTATAATTTGGAAGAAAGTAGTACTCCAAAACTGCATAGAACTTATATTTTGGAAGGAAGTAGCCTACAAAAATATCTTATATTTGGAGTATTAGTTTATGACAGTTTTGGCCTACCCAAAAATCATGGTCATCAAGGCATTATTGGAACACAGGAAAAATGCAATAATCAAAATATTTTAGCCTACCAAAACGACTTTACACTTGTTCTGAATATATATAAGCACGTAGCCAAGTCTCAGACCAATGATTGATCATGGCTTGTGAGGCGTATCTTTTACTTCCCTCTGCGCCGATCAATGGCCATCCAGTACTGGACTGGAAGACTAAAGGGATGCTAGCAAGCAAAGGAAAAACGATTTAATTAGGCATCTAAACAAACTTCAGAGCGGAGAGCTCGTGAGGATGTGCACCACCTGTTCTACATGGAAACAGCCCAAATAGAAACAGTTCATGTTTTGATATCCTAGAAAGTGCAAGCAAAATGTTCATGTTGTGTAAATATGCACTATTGATACGCCTTACAGAAATTAGTCCTATTTTACACCAAATAGAACAGAGACAAGAGAACACACCTAAAATACCATTTTTTGCTGTTTTTTCTCTCTTTCATGTTCTCGAGTATCTATCTCTGATTTAATTAACCTTGCTGACAGTGACCATTTGAATATGGATTTGAAAAATTCAATCTCCATTAGCATAAAGCTAAATTCCAGTGTTGTCTCCTAATTCAGCAGATATTTGACAGTAATCTCACACAACAGTGGAGCATAACAATAATTTCCTCGCTCTTTTGGTTCTGATTACACAAGCCCAAATAAGAGAGTACCAGATTTAATTATTACCATGTAGACCAAACTACCAGTTCATCAACTAAGGAGAATCAGTACTTCAATGGGGAATCAACATGTGAAGGCAAGCAAGGTAATATTACAGAGATTGAAAAGGAATCAGTGCTGCATCTGGGGAGTAGCATAGCTTGTACCTATCCGACCAAGCAGCTCAATCTTGACGCCCCTCTTCTCAATCCTCTCCGGCTAGAACACAGTTGCGCGCAAGTGCAGGAAACAAGCCGTTTTTCCTCTGGCGACACAGCTGAGTGTCTCGTGATTCCGTATCAGCCGCGCCGCTCGCCTCTCCTCTCCCTCCCTGACGGCGCCTCCCTCGTCGGAGTCCACGGAAGCCCGTGACGCCGAACAATAGCAGCACAGCGCACTTCCCTGCCCCGCCATCTCCTCTCTCATGCTTCTCCTCGCCGTCAGAGAGCAGATCGAGCACCTCTGATAGCAGATCCAGCAAGGCGGCGTGGGAGAAGAAAGCCAGCGGCCGCGGCGGCCGGGCGGCGTGGGGGAAGATCAAACCTTGAGCACCGGAAGACGCACGCGCACACTTCTTTTCGATGAGAAGGAAACGATGCGCTGGGGAGGAATACCGGGGCAGCTCGGCGTGGGGGAAGCAAGCCAGCTGCACCGTGGGGCGGGGAGCAAGGCGGAGTGGGGTGGCGTGGGGAGATCGGGAGCTCACGAGCTGAGCGAGGAAGACCAGAGTGGTGAAGACGAGAACCGCGTTTTTGTCAGGGGGCGTTTTGCAAAATGAACACGTGACATCTTTTCTGAAGGGAGTATAACTTTTAGGGCACTTTAGCAAAATGCCCTAATAGCTATATAGTTTAGAGGGCAATTTAAAAAGTGCTCTAAAAGCTATATAGAATTTAGGGCATTTTTAAAAAAGTGCCCTAATACGTATGTAGCTTTTAGGGCACTTGGAAAAATACCCTAAATGCTATGAGCTTTTATGGCACTTTTAAAAAATACCCTAATTGGAGCTTTTTAGGGCATTTCGAAAAATGCCTCTATCAAAGTGCCCTTAAATCTTCACCGTGGCCTAGTGTGTGCAGCGTCCTCCAGCCGTTGGTGCTCTTTACGGCCAAATCCGGCGATAAATAGCGCTGGATTAGATGAAACTTTAGCGTGGGAAGCGCCGAACTTCCAGCCGTCTTCCCAGGTAGACGCCCGGAGATCGGCGTTTTTGTCTTAGTTTCACAAATAAATTCATAGTTCGACGAATTTGACAAATTTTGCCAATATTTGGCTTATTTTTACAAATAAACATTGCAGTTCAACAAAACAAGCAAATAATTTGACAAGTTTTCAAACAAATCAAATGGAAACTAGTGGTGTTGCCTCGAAGCCTCCATATGTGCTCCACCAGATCATCCTGCAGCTGTTGATGCATTGTGGAGTCTCGAATCTCCTGACGCATAGCGATGAACGCAGTCCACGATGCCGGCACCTGGTGATTAGGCTGTGCCAGAGGACCCTCTCTGTCATATGGTGCAGCTTGTTTGCTCAGAGGAATCGGATACTTTCGCTCATTCTCAATAATCATGTTGTGTAAACACACACAATAGTTTATCATCTCCCACATCTGATCTTTGGACCAAGTCATAGCGGGGAACCGAACTATAGCAAATCTCTGCTGGAGGACACCAAATGCACGCTCGACGTCCTTTCGGCAACCTTCTTGTTCCTTGACAAACTCCACCTCCTTCGGGAGGACGGGGCTTGAGATAGTCTTCACAAATATTGCCCACTTTGGATAGATACCGTCTGCAAGATAGTATCCCTTGTTATAGTGCCGGCCATTGATCACAAAGTCAACCGGGGGAGCATGACCCTCAACAAGCTTGGAGAAGATCGGCGAGCACTGCAAGACGTTGATGTCGTTGTTGGATCCCGGCATACCAAAGAAGGAGTGCCAAATCCAGAGATCATGGGTAGCCATTGCCTCAAGTATCACAGTGCGGCCTTTTTATGACCTTTGTACATTCTCTGCCAGGCAAACAGATAGTTCTTCCATTTTCAATGCATGCAATCAATGCTTCCAAGCATCCCTGGAAATCCTCGAGCTTCATTGAAAGCGAGGATCTGAGCAGTGTCTTCGACAGTGGGTGATCTCAAGTAGATGTCCCCGAACACTGCTATCACCGCCCTGCAGAACCGGTAGAAACAATCAAGAGCGATGAACTCCGCCATCCAAAGATAGTCATCCGCAGAATCACAAGGAGCTCCATATGCCAGCATCCGCATAGCCACGGTGCACTTTTGGAGGGCGGAAAACCCTGCCATGCCCGTGCAATCCAACTTGCATCTAAAATAGGAGTCGTACTCTCGAAGGGTATACACAATTTCTGGGAAGAGCTTCCAGCTCATCCTGAAATGACGCCTAAAAACAGCCTCACCGTGCAATGGACTGTCGGCGAAGTAGTCGGTGTAGAGCATGCAGTAGCCCTCCATTCGCTGCCTTGGCTTGCACTTCCGGCGACCTAGTGCCGACCCACCACGGAGACCAATGGCCTTCTCCGCGTACAAGCTGGACAGGCAAGCTAGGATCAACATGTGCTCCTCGTCTTGGGCGGCGGCTGCCATCTCTGCTTGAAAAAGCTCGGCGAACATCTGCTCCTCCTCGTTGTCCGAGTCCATGTCCGCCCAGGCAAATAGACGAACACCTGCCGGGCGTGTCGATGAGGCGCGACGCGAGGAATTGCTCAGCGGCGGAATATAGGCGGACGGCCCGACGGATGGCGGAATATAGGCTGGTGGGAGGAGGGATGATACGTCTCTAACGTATCTATAATTTTTTGATGCTCCATGCTTGTTTTTACACCATTTGCTTAGTGTTTCGTTACACTTCGTGGCATTTTTATGCATTTTCCGGAACTAACCTATTAACGAGATGCCACAGTGCCAGTTCCCTGTTTTCTGCTGTTTTTGTGTTTCAGAAAAGTTACACAGGAAATATTCTCGAAATTGGATGAAACAAAAGCCGAACATCCAGAAATTTACCGAAGCTTCCAGAGAACCAAAGAGGAGACGGAGAGGGGCCACAGGGCAGCCACATGATGCGTGGTGAATGACCAGCCCGTTGGGAACCCCAAGAGGAAGGTGTGATGAGTATAGCAGCTCGTTTTCCCTCAGTTAAGAAACCAAGGTTTAATGTCGATCAGGAGAAAAGCAGACAATGACAACTGAAGGTGATGCTTGCTAGTTTGCGACAGCAGCGGACAATTTATATATGGCGCCTCGTCCAAGCTTTGCTTGCTAGTTGCAACGTGGAACCTGCACACACACAAACAAATGCTTTGCTCCCAACTTACGATGAGGTTGTCAATCTCACCGGTTTGCTTGAAACAAAGGTTATGAGCGTATCGAGTGGAAAATAGTAGAGAATGCAATAAATTAAACAGTGCGAGAAAGTAAACAGGTGATAGCAATATGATGGAAAAAGGACCGGGGTCCACAGTTCACTAGTGGTGTCTCTCCATAGATAAAACATGCTGGGTAAACGAATTACAGTTGGGCAATTGATAGAATAAAGATAAACGTGATATGTCAAGAAGATCACTATGAGATTTACTCTGGGCATTACAACAAAATACATAGACCGCCATCCAACTGCATCTATGACTAATAATCCACCCTCGGGGATATCATCCGAACACCCCAAAAGTATTAAGTTGCGAACAATAGATAATTGCATTAAGCAAAGTGTGTAATGTAAACAAAGCATATGCCCTTGAGTATATGAATGTTGTTTTCTCCCTAGTAGCAACAGGACATCTACTACCTTAGAGGTTTCTGTCACTCCCCCAGGTGAAATAGAGGCATGAACCCACTATCGAGCATAAATACCCCCTCTTGGAGTCACTAGCAACTACTCGGCCAAGATAGCTACTAACAACGGAGAGCATGCAAGATCATAAACAACATAGAGATAACAAAAGATAATATTCAGTACAGCAACTTAATCATAAACACCTATATTCATCGGATCCCAACAAACCAACATCATAGAATTACATAACGGTGATCTCAATCATGTAGGGCAGCTCATGAGATCTAAACATGAAGCACATGGTGGAGAAGACAACCATCTAGCTACTGCTATGGACCCATAGTCCAAGGTAGACTACTCACTCATCGCTCCGGAGGCAAGCATGGCGATGAAGAAGACCTCCGGTGGCGATTCCCCTCTCCGGCAGGCTGCCGGGAAGAGCTTCTGGACCCTCCCGATCTTCGGGTCGACGGCGGCGGCGGATCGCGATGTGTTCTGGAAATCTGATCGGGTCCTTAGGTTTTTTCTGTCGGGGGGTCTTTATAGGCGAAGGGGCGATGTCAGAGGTGGAGCCAGGCTCCCTCACACAAGGGTGGCGCGGCCAGGGGTCTGGCCGCGCCGGCCCTATGTGTGGGGCCCTGGTGGCCCCTCTCCGTCTCTCCTTCGGATCTCTGGAAGCTTCCGGGAAAAATAAGACTTCAGGAACTTGTTAATATGTTAGTTCCGGAAAATGCATAAAAGTGCCACGAAGTGTAACAAAACAATAGGCAAATGGTGTAAAAACAATCATGGAGCATCAAAAATTATAGATACGTTGGAGACGTATCAAGCATCCCCAAGCTTAACTCCTGCTCGTCCTCGAGTAGGTAAGTGATAACAAAGAATAATTTTTGAGGTGACATGCACCTACACAATCTTGATCATGTATGTAAGCATTTGTGAGCTGGGATCATAAGAACTTAAAACATGGGCATGAAGATATAATCATGACAATAAGAACTTAGCAACCATGTTGTAAACATGCAAATGAACACAAACAAAAGATCATGATAATGAAACAATGAAAGTCAAACGTGTGTTCAAATCATAAGGAAAAACATACAAATGGTTTTCAGCTTGTCCTTCAAAGAGAGCAAAACATAAATGCATAGGACACCTTCAAGTTTAAGAGGGCGACTAGATACAAATAATTTAAGAACAAGTGAAACCAATCATCATGAATCAATCAATGAACTTTGGGACAATGCATATCACACTAAGAATGACAACTATGCTCTCTTAATGGTGCATAAAGATAGTGAAAGGACACGGATGTCGCCTAGAGGGGGGGTGAATAGGCGATTTAAAACTTTTACGAGTGGCTTGACAAATGCGGAATAAAACTAACGTTTAATTTGCCAAGCATACAAAACCTAAATAAACTAGGTTCACCTATGTGCACCAACAACTTATGCTAAACAAGATGAGAAACTATGTGATAGCAAGATATATATAACTTCAAGCACGAAGGCTATCACAAAGTAAATTGCATAAGTAAAGGAGCTCGGGTATAGAAATAACCGAGGCACGCGGAGACAACGATGTAGCCCGAAGTTCACACCCTTGCGGGTGCTAATCTCCGTTGGAGCGGTGTGGAGGCCCAAGGCTCCCCAAACGCCACGGAGGCTCACCGTAATCTCCTCGAGCCCTCCCACCAAGATGGAAGACCCGATCCACTATGGGACCCTTGAGGGCGGTCACCGATCCCGCACAAAGCTTGGGGCTACTCCACAAACTAATTGGAGGCTCCCAAATCCACGAAGCCACTAAGATTGGGGCACACTCCACAACTCAATTGGAGGCTCCCAATAATCGCCACGGAGGCACCACAAAGCTTGGAAAGATCTCCACAACTTAATTGGAGGTCCCCAAGAAATCCACTGAGCCGTCTAGGGTTCCAAGAACCCAAGAGGAAATAAGATTCCTGCTTTCACCACCGAATCTCCGAGGAGAACTCAAACTGATGCACCAAATGCAATGGCAAGAACACACG
Source organism: Dactylis glomerata (assembly GCA_007115705.1). Taxonomy (NCBI): domain Eukaryota; kingdom Viridiplantae; phylum Streptophyta; class Magnoliopsida; order Poales; family Poaceae; genus Dactylis; species Dactylis glomerata. Next base: position 2,200,975 of record QXEO01000977.1, on the reverse strand, counting down.
AAGTGCTCAAAATCCTTCTCTCCCAAATCCTACCAAAGCAACAAATGCTATGGAGGATATGAGAGGAAGAACAAGGAGGAAATCCACAAAGAACTCCAAGATCTAGATCCAATAGGTTCCCCTCACTTAGAGGAGAAAGTGATTGGTGGAAATGTAGATCTAGATCTCCTCTATCTTTTCCCTTAAAAAGATGCAAGAAACATGGAGGGAAGTGAGGAGGGAGGGCAAGCTTTGAAGGTCAACAATGGAGGAGAGAGAAGCCCAAAAACGTTATCAGCTCAAGGAGGAAGAAGGGTATTTATAGGTGGGAAAAATATGGCCGTTGGAAGCAGCCCACCGGCCAGTTCGGCGGTAAGTCCGGCGGCGCCGGCCTCTGGGCCGGATGGTCCGGCGGCCCGCCGAAAGGCGGTTTAGAATAGCAGTCTGGCGGCTCCGCCGGACTGGCCCGGTCCGCCGCCGGATGGCCCGGCGGAAAGTCCGGCGGGACCGGACCGGGGGCCGAACTGGACAGCCCAAAAACCAAATAACTTTTGCAAGGAAACTCCGAATGAGATGAAACCAATTTTGTTGGAAAGCTAACAACAAGGAGAACCAGCAAGGGAGAATTTACTATGAAATTAGAGGACATAAGTGTCTCTATATGAGGAACCGGTAAATTCTCCAAACACCAAAAACACAATAAGAGTTCCATACGAAATCCGTTTTTGATGAGCTAGAGCTTGCCATGGAAATAACCACAAGCTCTAGAATCTCACATGGATAAAATCCAAATAAGAACCAAGGGAGAATTTACTATGAAATTAGAGGACATAAGTGTCTCTATATGAGGAACCGGTAAATTCTCCAAACACCAAAAACACAATAAGAGTTCCATACGAAATCCGTTTTTGATGAGCTAGAGCTTGTCATGGAAATAACCACAAGCTCTAGAATCTCACATGGATAAAATCCAAATAAGAACCAAGAAGGATAATGCCAAGTATGCAAAGGTTTGAGCTCTCTCCGAACGATACGAATAAGTTACTCACTTGAGAGCCCCTCTTGATAGTACGGCTATCGATCCTAAACTCGGTCTCCCACACCATGAGACCGGTAAGAAAGAAACCCTATCAAGAACATACCTTTGCCTTGCGCATTCCACTTGAGCTAGATGGTGATGATCTTGATCTTCTCAAGTTGGACAACCTTTCTTGATTGCGCTTGCTCGGTGAAGTCTTGCGGATTGCTCCCCCATACTTCACTATGGGAGAGACACTAGAGAAATATCTTCACATGTCCATTACCACCAAATGGACACTGAGCTTCAAGCAAATGATATCTTCTAGAAGCCTATCTTGAACTTGCGCTTCGACTTGATCAACATTGCACTTCATCTTCTTCTTTCATACTGATGATGTCTTGAGAATGCACATGAGAGTTCACTCTATCTTATTCCTCAAGACACACTCTATAGGCTCAACTCCCTTATGACCAATCTTTGGATCACTCCTTGAATAACACCTTGGTCATCACATAATCTTCTTTATATGCATCTTCTTACAACCTTGAAACCAACATATGGCTCAAGAGTTGTCTACGGACAAGTCCTACAAATATAACTCGATGCAAACATTAGTCCATAGGGATTGTCATTAATTACCAAAACCACACATGGGGGCACATGCTCTTTCAGATAGAAGGTGGTGACTCAACATAAAAGTAGAAGAAAGGCCCTTCGCAGAGGGAAGCAGTGATTGCAAGTTTTATAACCTTCAAAAATTATGGTACTTACCGGCTTTGAGCTCTCATTGCCCCCATCATAAGCATCTTGAATGGTTAAAGTTAATGCGAGAACAATTATGATGCATATGCTTGACAAATCATAAGTTGAAGACCTCGTGCCCCGTGAATATGAGTACCCAAACCTCATGCTACTTTACTTAGAGTCCCAAGCAAGGCTCTTGTCATTGTAAATATATGTGTATCATTGAGAACCGCCAATGGGGTACCTCCATGCCCGATGACATGGAACAAGCCCACACCAAAATGACAGGACAAGCAGACAATGAACACCTCAACATCTCTTTTATTTGCCTTTTGTTTAGCTTTTTATTGTGAGATGCGTCGTCGAATGTTCACCATGGGTATGCTGCAAATTTCCACCATGAATTATGCATGGCTTAGATTGGCGGCCCGGCGTTTCCCTAACACATATACAAACTCCATGATCCCCACAAGATTCCCAATTCATTTCACACTGCGGGCATCCATAAACAAAAGATCACGATATCAACTCAAATAGAAGTGCAATGTTGAAAGCTTGCCCATGACAGCATGGCTGGGCTAGAATCCAACTTACAACTTGCAAGCATAACAACTCAACATAAGAGACCACAATGTCAAATTTTTAAGAACAGGAAAAAGTAAAGTGTGCCTTCCGGTTCGTGAGAGCTTTACTGACCGAATTTCGCATAACACTGGTAAGAGTTTAATTTGAAGAGAAAATAAAAGCAAGTCAAATTTACTTGGAATAGCAAATTTCTAGTAGGTATGTATGGTGGACACTTTGGAAAACTTTGGCTTTTAGGAGTTGGATGCACGAGTAGAGCTCATACTCAGTACAAGGCGAGGGCTAGCAAAAGACTGGGAGCGACCAACTAAGAGAGCAATAATGGCCATAATCATGCAAAGCGACAAAGCGACATTAAAAGAAGCATAAGATGGCATCAAAAGTCAAAAACTAAATGATCATGAAGGCTATTGGCGACTTTGTATGAGTCTAACATGTGTGAGCATGCGCCAAGTCAACCCAAATAAAGCATAAAGGAGAAAACCAAAATAATGCTTCCATACAATAAAAACAACGCATGATTTTTTCAAAGGCTCATTAAGCAATCTCAGTTATTTGAGACAAGTCATGCTACAGCAAAACCACTAAGCATACTATCAAAAAGACATCAAGCATGACATGAAAAAGCCTAAGCCGCAGTCTACACAAGCTCCTTCTTGTACCACTATTTTGCATAAAGCTTTTTCTCTTTTCCAACACCATTTGAAATTTTTATAAACACCTCTTTTGATGAAAACCAATAAGGATCAGAGGCAAAAATACACCTTGATGAAAAGATATGACAAGGTCTGAACGCAAATCAAGGCGAAAACGAAAACCAAAAGCAGCAGCAGAAAAAGTAGAACGCTCGATGAACGATAAGAGTGAGAACTAGAGCGTTCTTTGCAAATGAAAACGAGTACATCTCCTCCAAAGAAAATTTGTTGGGGTCCAACCATTTATTGCAGCAAACAAACAAACTAAACCAACTAAGAAAACTAAAACAACTGACGCTCCAAGAAAAACACATAGTGCATGAAGCAATAAAAATATAGTGTTTTGAAAGGTGACCTGATTTTTGCCGATGAAGAAGGGGTGCCTCGGGGGCATCCCCAAGCTTTGACGCTTGTACTTCTTGAATATTTCTTGGGGTGATGCATGGGCATCCCCAAGCTTGAGCTTTTGTCCATTCTTCAACTCATCTCATCATTCTCCAATCCCTACACTTGAAAACTTCCTTCATACAAAACTAAACACAATTCTATTAGCAACATTAGTGTAAGCATAAAATATATTCAACCTCTTTTAGCTTCAGGTTTCAACTCAAAACCACCACATATATAGCAAATACTACTGTAGCAACCTCCCCAAAAGTTCCGTGATCAAAAGAACTCAAAAGAAAGCGATAAAGTGGCTAAAACAAATATTGGCAGAAATCTATCAAAACTGAACAGCTGACAAAGGACGAATTTTTGAAAGGTTTTCTGTTGCTCAAATCAAAAAGTGTTCAACTAACAAAAGTTTGGATATAACCTGGGGCATATGCACAAGAAATGGCAGGTCCAAAAGATAAACAGAGAATTTATACGAATTTTTACGGTGCAGCACCGAAAACAGTTTCAGGACAGCAACATCCCCAAATCTTTACCTCGCTCAAATTAGAGGCTTCTCTTGGCACAAAAACGAAATAAACTAGATAAGGAGTGGTCATTACAGTAGTAATGACTTCCAAGACTCAAATAAAAGAAAAAGTACTGAAAATAAAACATTGGGTTATCTCACAAGAGTGCTTTTCTTTAACGCCTTTGAGCTAGGCGCAGAAAATTGCGAATCAAGTATTTTCAGAAGAAGCCTTAAGATCAACTGCAGAGGTCTTATCAATAAGGCATTGTATTTCATCCACATAAGTTTTAGAAGACCCCTTGTGATCATGCTTTGGTACACTACTTTCATCAAAAAGATTTTCAGGACAGATCCAATCAAAATTATTCTCAAAAGCTTCACTCAATCCCAAAAGCTTGCAAGGTATAGGTATCTCGGCTCCCTCATCATTTGCACTAATAACCATTATAGGTGAACCGAGTTTATTAAAACGTTTAAGAACTTTCCTAGCTTCAATAACGACATCCTTAAATTCTAGGCGCAAAGTTTCCAAGATAAAAGCTTTCTTTTCAGGATCCTCAATTTCATGAAGCTTAAGGAACATGTATTGCATATAAGGATTAAGACTAGCAAACCTAGTTTCCAACATGTCAATTAAACAAATAGAAGCAACTTAAATACTAGGAGCAAGCTCAACCCAAGACTTTTCCTCAACTTCCTCATGCATACTAATGTGATTAAAGAACTCCTCAATGTTACTTTTGCCAATAATCGAACCACTACCTACTGAGAGGTCCTCCATAACGAACTTAGGGAACAACATGATAAACTAAAGTAAAGAAATAAAAACTACCAAGGATTCTAAAATTTTTGGGTTTTTGATAAAAAAACGATGCAGGTAAAATAAATAAAGTAAAGCAAAACAATAACAAAGTAAAGAATGTGCGTGCGAAAACTCCCCTCGCAGAAGTCTTCCACTTTTCCCCGGCAACGGCGCCAGAAAAAGAGCTTGATGCGTGGTGAATGACCAGCCCGTTGGGAACCCCAAGAGGAAGGTGTGATGAGTATAGCAGCTCGTTTTCCCTCAGTTAAGAAACCAAGGTTTAATGTCGATCAGGAGAAAAGCAGACAATGACAACTGAAGGTGATGCTTGCTAGTTTGCGATAGCAGCGGACAATTTATATATGGCGCCTCATCCAAGCTTTGCTTGCTAGCTGCAACGTGGAACTTGCACACACACAAACAAATGATTTGCTCCCAACTTACGATGAGGTTGTCAATCTCACCGGTTTGCTTGAAACAAAGGTTATGAGCGTATCGAGTGGAAAATAGTAGAGAATGCAATAAAGTAAACAGTGCGAGAAAGTAAACAGGTGATAGCAATATGATGGAAAAAGGACCGGGGTCCACAGTTCACTAGTGGTGTCTCTCCATAGATAAAACATGCTGGGTAAACGAATTACAGTTGGGCAATTGATAGAATAAAGATAAACGTGATATGTCAAGAAGATCACTATGAGATTTACTCTGGGCATTACAACAAAATACATAGACCGCCATCCAACTGCATCTATGACTAATAATCCACCCTCGGGGATATCATCCGAACACCCCAAAAGTATTAAGTTGCGAACAACAGATAATTGCATTAAGCAAAGTGTGTAATGTAAACAAAGCATATGCCCTTGAGCATATGGATGTTGTTTTCTCCCTAGTAGCAACAGCACATCTACCACCTTAGAGGTTTCTGTCACTCCCCCAGGTGAAATAGAGGCATGAACCCACTATCGAGCATAAATACCCCCTCTTGGAGTCACTAGCAACTACTCGGCCAAGATAGCTACTAACAACGGAGAGCATGCAAGATCATAAACAACATAGAGATAACAAAAGATAATATTCAGTACAGCAACTTAATCATAAACACCTATATTCATCGGATCCCAACAAACCAACATCATAGAATTATATAACGGTGATCTCAATCATGTAGGGCAGCTCATGAGATCTAAACATGAAGCACATGGTGGAGAAGACAACCATCTAGCTACTGCTATGGACCCATAGTCCAAGGTAGACTACTCACTCATTGCTCCGGAGGCAAGCATGGTGATGAAGAAGACCTCCGGTGGCGATTCCCCTCTCCGGCAGGGTGCCGGGAAGAGCTTCTGGACCCTCCCGATCTTCGGGTCGACGGCGGCGGCGGATCGCGATGTGTTCTGGAAATCTGATCGGGTCCTTAGGTTTTTTCCGTCGGGGGGTCTTTATAGGCGAAGGGGCGATGTCAGAGGTGGAGCCAGGCTCCCTCACACAAGGGTGGCGCGGCCAGGGGTCTGGCCGCGCCAGCCCTATGTGTGGGGCCCTGGTGGCCCCTCTCCGTCTCTCCTTCGGATCTCTGGAAGCTTCCGGGAAAAATAAGACTTCAGGAACTTGTTTCGTCCAATTCCGAGAATATTTCCTGTGTATCACTTCTGAAACACAAAAACAGCAGAAAACAGGAAACTAGCACTGTGGCAACTTGTTAATAGGTTAGTTCCGGAAAATGCATAAAAGTGCCACGAAGTGTAACGAAACAATAGGCAAATGGTGTAAAAACAAGCATGGAGCATCAAAAATTATAGATACGTTGGAGACGTATCACCACACCACAGGGTGGCATGGCCAGCCCCTGGCCCGCGCCCCCTGGTGGTGAGGCCACTCTGGCCCACCTCTGACGCTGCCCCTTCACCTATAAATACCCCCCGACGGGAAAAACCTAAAGACCCGATCACTTTTCCAGAATACATCGCGATCCACCGCCGCCGTCGACCCGAGATCGAGAGGGTCCAAAAGCTCTTCCTGGCACCCTACCGAAGAGGAGAATCACCACCGGAGGTCTTCTTCATCGCCATGCTTGCCTTCTGCGCGATGAGTGAGTAGTCTACCTTGGACTATGGGTCCATAGCAGTAGCTAGTTGGTTGTCTTCTTCACCATGTGCTTCATGTTTAGATCTCGTGAGCTGCTTTACATGATCGAGATCACCGTTATGTAATTCTACATGTTGTGTTTGTTGGGATCCGATGAATATTGGTGTTATGATTGAGTTGATGTGCTGAATATTATCTTATGTTATCTCTATGTTGTTTATGATCTTGCATGCTCTCTGTTGTTAGTAGCTATCTTGGCCGAGTAGTTGCTAGTGACTCCAAGAGGGGGGTATTTATGCTCGATAGTGGGTTCATGCCTCTATTTAATCTGGGGGAGTGACAGAAACCTCTAAGGTTGTAGATGTGCTATTCCCACTAGGGAGAAAATAACATCCATATGCTCAAGGGCATATGCTTTGTTTACATTACACACTTTGCTTAATGCAGTTATCTGTTGTTCGCAACTTAATACTTGTGGAGTTCTCGGATTGAGTCGCCACAAGTGGATTATTAGTCATAGATGCAGTTGGATGACGGTCTATGTATCTTGTTGTAATGCCCAGAGTAAATCTCATAGTGATCCTCTCGACATATGCACATTGTCTTTATTCTATCAATTGCCCAACTATAATTTGTTTACCCAGCATGTGTTATTTTATCTTATGGAGAGACACCACTAGTGAACTGTGAACCCCAGTCCTATTTCCATTATATTGCTATCACCTATTTACTTTACTCGCACTATTTACTTTACTTGCATACTACTATCACTTTCCACTCGATACGTTCATACCCTTTAATTTAAGCAAATCGGTGAGATTGACAACCTCATCGTAAGTTGGGAACAAAGTATTTGGTTGTGTTGTGTGCAGGTTCCACGTTGCAGCTGGCAAAGCAAAGCTTGGACGAGGCACCCTATAAATTGTCTGGAGCTGTCGCGAAGCTAGCAAGCATCACCTTCAGGAGTATTGGCTTTTTCCTACTGGATCAATTAAACCTTGGTTTCTTACTGAGGGAAAAACTTGATGCTATATTCATCATACCTTCCTCTTGGGGTTTTCCAACTGGCCGGTCATTCACTCCATCATCACCGCGCCATCTATAGCAATCAAGACTTTTTCAGGCGTCGTTGCCGAGGAAAAAGAAGACTTCTGCATGGGGAGTTTCGCACGCACATCCTTTACTTTGTTTTAAGTTTTGCTTTACTTTATTTTTATTTGCATCGTTTTATCAAAAACACAAAAAAATAGTTTCCTTTATAGTTGTTACTTTATTACTTTTTGTTCATTATGTTGTTCCCTAAGTACGTCTTGGAGGACCTCTCAGTAGGTAGTGGTTCAATTATTGGGAAAAGTAACATCGAGGAGTTCTTTAATCATATTAGTATGCATAAAGATGTTGAGGAAAAATCTTTGGCTGAGCTTGCTCCTAGTTATGAAGTTGCTTTTGCTTATTTAATTCACATATTAGAAGCTAGGTTTGCTAGCCTTAATCCTTTTATGCAACACATGTTTCTTAAGCTTCATGATATTGAGGACCCCGAAAAGAAAGCTTTTATCCTTGAAACTTTGCGGATAGAATTTAGAGATGTGGCCATTGAAGCTAGGAAAGTTCTTAAGCATTTTAATAAGCTTGGTTCACATATAAATGTTGTTAGTACAAACAATGAGGGAACCGAAATACCTATACCTAGCAAACTCTTGGGATTGTATGAAGCTTTTGAAAATAATTTTGATTGGATCTGTCCCAAAAATCTTTTTAGTGATTTGAGTGAACCAAAGCGTGATCACAAAGGGTCTTCAAAAACTTATGTGGATGAAATACAATGCCTTATTGAAAATACTTCTACAGTTGATCTTAATAATTCACTTGATATTACTTGATTTGCACCTTCTGCGCCTAGCTCAAAGGCGTTAAAGAAAAGCACTCTTGGGAGATAACCCAATGTTTTTACTTTCAGTTTTTTATATTTTATTTGAGTCTTGGAAGTTATTACTACTATAATAACTGCTACTTATCATTTTTATTTTGTTTTTGTGCCAAGAGAAGCCTCTAATTTGAGTGAGGTGAGATTTGGGGGATGTTGCTGTCCTAAAACTGTTTTTGGTGCTGCACCGTAAAAATTCGTGAAAATTCTCTGTATATCTTTTGGACCTGATATTTCTTGTGAATATGCCCCAGGTTATATCCAAACTTTCATTAGTTGAACACTTTTTGATTTGAGCAACAGAAAACCCTCTAAAAATTCGACCTTTGTCAGCTGTTCTGTTTTGATAGATTTCTGCCAATATTTGTGTTTGCCGCTTTATTGCTTTATTTTTGAGTTCTTTTGATCACGAAACTTTTGGGGAAGTTGCTACAGTAGTATATGCTTTATATGTGGTGGTTTTGAGTTGAAACCTGAAGCAAAAAGGGTTGATTCAATGTTATGCTTACACTAATGTTGCTAATAGAATTGTGTTTATTTTGTATGAAGGAAATTTTCAAGTGTAGGGATTAGAGAATGATGAGATGAGTTGAAGAATGGAAAAAATCTCAAGCTTGGGGATTCCCATGTCACCCCAAGAAATATCCAAGATGTACAAGCGTCAAAGCTTGGGGATGCCCCCGAGGCACCCCTTCTTCATCGGCAAAAATCAGTCACCTTTCAACACACTATATTTTTATTGCTTCATGCATTATGCATTTTTCTCGGAGCGTTAGTTGTTTTTTAGTTTTTAGTTTTGTTTAGTTTTGTTTGCTACAATAAATGGTTGGACCCCAACAAATTTCTTTTGGAGAAGTTGCCTTGCTTTTCATTTGCCAAGAACACTCCGTTTTTCACTCTTTTCGTTTCAACGAGTGTTCTCTTTTTCTAGAACTGCGTTTAGCTTTTGTTTTTTACCTTGATTTGTGTTCAGATCTTGTTATATCTTTTTATCAAGGTGCATTTTTACCTCTGGTCCATGTTGGTTTTCATCAAAAGATTTGTTTATAAAAAGTTCGAATGGTGTTGGAAAAGAGAAAAAGCTTTATGCAAAAAGGTGGTACAAGAAGGAGCTTGTGTAGACTGCGGCCTAGGCTTTTGCATGTCGTTGTTGATGTCTTTTTGATAGTATGCTTAGTGGTTTTGCTGCAGCATGACTTGTCTCAAATGACTGAGATTGCTTAATGAGCCTTTGAAAAAAATCATGCGTTGTTTTAATTATTTGGAAGCATTATTTTGGTTTTCTCCTTTGATGCTTTATTTGGGTTGACTTGGCACATGCTCACACATGTTAGACTCATACAAAGTCACCATAAGCCTCTGTGATCATTTAGTTTTTGACTTTTGATGCCTCTTATGTTTCTTTTAATGTTGCTTTGTCGCTTTGCATGATTAAGGCCGTTATTGCTCTCTTAGTTGGTCGCTTCTAGTCTTTTGCTAGCCCGCATTTTGTACTGAGTATGAGCACTACTCATGCATCCAACTCCTGAAAACCAAATTTGCCATTGTGTCCACTATAAATTCCTATGCATGGTATTTGTAAGCCATTCCAAGTAAATTTTCATGTGCTACCTTTCAAAACTTTCAACTACTTCTCATTTTGTGCCACTGTTTTTAGCTTCCATATTAAATTAAGTACCCCTCGACTAGGCAGCTTCATTTGCTCATCATTAAATTTGCAAGGGAGCTGGTCAGACCATTGCAATCTAATTCTAAAAAAAGAAAAAAAGGCACTCCTCCATGGTATGTGAATGTTGGTGGGCACCCGATGGAATCGGTTAGCCATGGTTTGAGAAAGGAAAAAAGGTGGGGAGGAGTGCCAAAGCTTTATAAAAGAGCACCAATGTGCCAAATTTTCAAAGAACTTGGAACCGCTCTCAGTTGTTTATTATGGAAGATAGTAAGACCCCATTGTCAGTCGTTGACATGAAACAACGATCTCTCAAAACCCAATTTTTATCTCTGTTTTACAAATGAAAAGCTCTAGCACATGTTTCATCACTGCTTCCCTCTGCAAAGGGCATTTCTTTTACTTTTATGTTGAGTCACCACCTTCTATCTTTATGCACCGTCTAAGAGAGCATAGTTGTCATTCTGAGTATAATGTGCATTGTCCCAAAGTTTTCATTGATTGATTCATGATGTTGGTTTCACTTGTTCTTAAATTATTTGTATCTAGTTGCCCTCTTAAACTTGAAGGTGTCCTATGCATTTATGTTTTGCTCTCTCATGAAGGACAAGCTGAAAACCATTTGCTATGTTTTTCCATATGATTTGAACACACGTTTGACTTTCATTGTTTCATTTTCATGATCTTTTGTTTGTGTTCTTTTTCATGTTATAACATGGTTGCTAAGTTTCTTCTATCAAGATTATATCTTTCATACCCATGTTTTAAGTTCTTTTGATCCCAGCTCACAACGCTTACATAGATGATCAAGATTGTGTAGGTGCATGTCACCTCAAAAATTATTTCTTTTGTTATCACTTACCTACTCGAGGACGAGCAGGAATTAAGCTTGGGGATGCTGATACATCTCTAACGTATCTATAATTTTTGATGCTCCATGCTTCTTTTTACACCATTTGCTTAGTGTTTCATTACACTTCGTGGCATTTTTATGCATTTTCCGGAACTAACCTATTAAGGAGATGCCATAGTGCCAGTTCCCTATTTTATGTTGTTTTTGTGTTTCAGAAAAGTTACACAGGAAATATTATCAGAATTGGACGAAACAAAAGCCGAACATCCAAAAATTTATCGAAGCTTCTAGAGAACCAAAGAGGAGATGGAGAGGGGCCACAGGGCAGCCACACCACAGGGTGGCGCTGCCAGCCCCTGGCCCGCGCCCCCTGGTGGTGAGGCCACCCTGGCCCACCTCTGACGCTGCCCCTTCGCCTATAAAGACCCCCCGACGGGAAAAACCTAAAGACCGGATCACTTTTCCAGAATACATCGCGATCTGCCGCCGCTGTTGACCCAAGATTGGGAGGGTCCAGAAGCTCTTCCCGGCACCCTGCCGAAGAGGGGAATCGCCACCGGAGGTCTTCTTCATCGCCATGCTTGCCTTCGGCGCGATGAGTGAGTAGTCTGCCTTATACTATGGGTCCATAGCAGTAGCTAGTTGATTGTCTTCTCCACCATGTGCTTCATGTTTAGATCTCGTGAGCTGCTTTACATGATCGAGATCACCGTTATGTAATTCTACATGTTGTGTTTGTTGGGATCCGATGAATATTGGTGTTATGATTGAGTTGATGTGCTGAATATTATCTTATGTTATCTCTATGTTGTTTATGATATTGCATACTCTCCGTTGTTAGTAGCTATCTTGGCCGAGTAGTAGCTAGTGACTCCAAGAGGGGGTATTTATGCTCGATAGTGGGCTCATGCCTCTATTTAGTCTGGGGGAGTGACAGAAACCTCTAAGGTTGTAGATGTGTTGTTGCCACTAGGGAGAAAACAACATTCATATGCTCAAGGGCATATGCTTTGTTTACATTACACACTTTGCTTAATGCAGTTATCTATTGTTCGCAACTTAATACTTGTGGAGTTCTCGGATTGATTCGCCACAAGTGGATTATTAGTCATAGATGCAGTTGGATGACGGTCTATGTATCTTGTTGTAATGCCCAGAGTAAATCTCATAGTGATCCACTCGACATATGCACATTGTCTTTATTCTATCAATTGCCCAACTGTAATTTGTTTACCCAGCATGTGTTATTTTATCTTATGGAGAGACACCACTAGTGAACTATGGACCCCGGTCCTATTTCCATTATATTGCTATCACCTGTTTACTTTACTCGCACTATTTACTTTACTTGCATACTACTATCACTTTCCACTCGATACGCTCATACCCTTTAATTCAAGCAAACCGGTGAGATTGACAACCTCATCGTAAGTTGGGAACAAAGTATTTGGTTGTGTTGTGTGCAGGTTCCACGTTGCAGCTGGCAAAGCAAAGCTTGGACGAGGCGCCCTATAAATTGTCCGGAGCTGTCGCGAAGCTAGCAAGCATCACCTTCATGAGTATTGGCTTTTTCCTACTGGATCGACTAAACATTGGTTTCTTACTGAGGGAAAAACTTGCTGCTATATTCATCATACCTTCCTCTTGGGGTTTTCCAACTGGCCGGTTATTCACTCCATCATCACCGCACCATCTATAGCAATCAAGGGACTGCAGAATTGTGAGGGGTGGTGCCGGTGGCGATAGAGCAACAAAAGGAGAGGGGGGTTTTGCGATGAGAAAGTGGGGTTCGCGTGTTCTCTCGCCGATAGAGCGGGCCCATCCCCGCTTTTCTCCCGTCCGGAGTCCCTGAGCCCACCCCGGGGGGCCGGCGATGGCCTGAGCTCTCCGGATGGATTAAGGGCCTATTCCGGGGGGAAAACGAGGAATCGGGGGCGTGGCTGGGCCGAATAACGCTGTCCGAATGAAAAAAAGCCTACCGGGGGCCTATTCGGGGAGACGGCTGGAGGTGCTCTTAGTCCCGGTGAAGGGCAGCAATTCCTTAGCCCTGGATGAAGTAATAGTTGAGGCCTTGGGCTGCTGCTTTGTCATCTTACCCAGAGCTATGGGCTTCGGTGCCGTGGGCACGACCTTCTCTGGGGCCGGCGCTACTTCATTTGCCGGTGTAATAGGAGCTTCTTGCTTCGGTGCCGCAGATGCTGGCTTTTCCGGTGCAGTGCCGGCTGGCTGTTCTGGCGGCGGGGCAGATGTCTCTGGAGTTTCGGCTGCCGGAGTCTGCTACGGCGCAGGCTGGTGTTCCGGCTGTTGCTCCGGATGCTCTCAAACTTTTCCTTTGTCAATGCCGATGCTCAGGTTGCTAGCGTCGACATCGTCATTTCTCCTGGCGCTAGTGTCATCGGTGCCAGTGTTCTGGTCTTCATTTTGGGCTGCCCTGTCCATGTCAACATCGGCGGCCAAGGTATTAGAAGCGGGCAGAGGAAGATCCCCCGCCAGTGTAGTAGAAATGTCGGCCACGGGCAAAGATTCCCGGGCCGGGGAACTTCTCACCGGGCTCATCGGCGAAATGTTGGCCCTTGGTGGAGATGTTGGCTCCTCCTCAATTGGAGAAACCCCAGAGCTGGAAGTTTGCTCCGGGGCCAGAGGAGCCCTCAAAGGAAAAAAAACAAGTTAGAGGTGAAGGAAGAGAAACAAAAAATGACTAAGGAAGAAAAGTTGCTTACCCATCGGCTTCAGGTCTTTGCTTCTTGGGATCGGGCATGCCGACTTTCCGCCACTTGGAAGTGTCGGCGGAACTCGATTCGGAGGCATCCGTTGGCCTGGGCCAGACTATCCTCTTCCGGCCAGCACGAGTACTTGCGGCCAGAGGCTCAGCATTGATTACCTCCTGATGCTACCGAGTTGATGAAGTAAATAACCGGCCAGTTGGGAAACCCCAAGAGTAAGGTTTGATGAATATAGCAGCAAGTTTTCCCTCAGTTAAGAAACTAAGGTATGTCGATCAGGAGAAGAGCAGACAATACGACTGAAGGTGATGCGGACTAGCTTAGTGACAGCTTCGGACAATTTATATATGGCGCCTTGTCCAAGCTTTGATTTGCTAGCTGCAACGTGGAACCTGCACACACACAACCAAGTACTTTGTTCCCAACTTGCGATGAGGTTGTCAATCTCACCGGTTTGCTTGAAACAAAGGTTATGAGCGTATCGAGTGGAAAACAGTAGAAGTATGCGAGTAAAGTAAACAGTGCGAGTAAAGTAAACAGGTGATAGCAATATGATGGAAATAGGACCGGGGTCCACAGTTCACTAGTGGTGTCTCTCCATAAGATAAATAACACATGTTGGGTAAACAAATTACAGTTGGGCAATTGATAGAATAAAGATAAACGTGATATGTCAAGAAGATCACTATGCGATTTACTCTGGGCATTACAACAAAATACATAGACCGCCATCCAACTGCATCTATGACTAATAATCCACTTGTGGCGACTCAATCCGAGAACTCCACAAGTATTAAGTTGCGAACAACAGATAATTGCATTAAGCAAAGTATGTAATGTAAACAAAGCATATACCCTCGAGCATATGAATGTTGTTTTCTCCCTAGTAGCAACAGCACATCTACAACCTTAGAGGTTTCTGTCACTCCCCTAGATTAAATAGAGGCATGAACCCACTATCGAGCATAAATACCCCCTCTTGGAGTCACTAGCAACTACTCGGCCAAGACAGCTACTAACAACGGAGAGCATGCAAGATCATAAACAACATAGAGATAACATAAGATATATTTTAGCATAGCAACTCAATCATAACACCAATATTCATCGGATCCCAACAAACCAAACATGTAGAATTACATAATGGTGATCTCAATCATGTAGGGCAGCTCATGAGATCTAAACATGAAGCACATGGTGGAGGAGACAACCATCTAGCTACTGCTATGGACCCATAGTCCAAGGTAGACTACTCACTCATCACTTCGGAGGCAAGCATGGCGATGAAGAAGACCTCCGGTGGCGATTCCCCTCTCCGGCAGGGTGCCGGGAAGAGCTTCTGGACCCTCCCGATCTTCGGGTCGACGGCGGTGGCGGATCGCGATGTGTTCTGGAAAATTGATCAGGTCCTTAGGTTTTTTCCGTCGGGGGGTCTTTATAGGCGAAGGGGCATCGTCAGAAGTGGACCGAGGCGGTCTCACACGTAGGGGGCGCGACCAGGGCCTGGGCCATGCTGCCCTGGTGTGTGGCCACCTCGTGGCCCCACTCCGTCTCCTCTTCGGATCTCTGGAAGCTTCCGAGAAAAATAAGACTTCAGGAACTTGTTTCGTCCAATTCTGAGAATATTTCCTATGTATCACTTCTGAAACACAAAAACTGCAGAAAACAGGGAACTGGCACTGTGGCGACTTGTTAATAGGTTAGTTCCAGAAAATGCATAAAAGTGCCACGAAGTGTAACGAAACAGTAGGCAAATGGTGTAAAAATAAGCATGGAGCATCAAAAATTATAGATACGTCAGAGACGTATCAAGCATCCCCAAGCTTAACTCCTGCTCGTCCTCGAGTAGGTAAGTGATAACAAAAGAATAATTTTTGAGGTGACATGCACCTACACAATCTTGATCATATATGTAAACATTTGTGAGCTGGGATCATAAGAACTTAAAACATGGGCATGAAGATATAATCTTGACAATAAGAACTTAGCAACCATGTTGTAAACATGAAAATGAACACAAACAAAAGATCATGAAAATGAAACAATGAAAGTCAAACGTGTGTTCAAATCATAAGGAAAAACATACAAATGGTTTTCAGCTTGTCCTTCATGGAGAGCAAAACATAAATGCATAGGACACCTTCAAGTTTAAGAGGGCGACTAGATACAAATAATTTGAGAACAAGTGAAACCAACAATATGAATCAATCAAGGAAACCTTGGGACAATGCACATTATACTAAGAATGACAACTATGCTCTCTTAATGGTGCATAAAGATAGAAAGTGGTGACTCAACATAAAAGTTAAAGAAAGGCCCTTCACGGAGGGAAGCAGTGCTTGCAAGTTTTATAACCTTCAAAAATTATGGTACTTACCGGCTTTGAGCTCTCATTACCCCCATCATAAGCATCTTGAATGGTTAGAGTTAATGCGAGAACAATTATGATGCATATGCTTGACAAATCATAAGTCGAAAACCTCGTGTCCCGTGAATACGAGTACCCAAACCTCATGCTACTCAACTTAGAGTCCCAAGCAAGGCTCTTGTCATTGTAAGTATATATGTATGATCGAGAACCGCCAACGGGGTACCTCCGTGTCCGATGACATGGAACAAGCCCACATCAAAATGACAGGACAAGCAGACAATGAACACCTCGACATCTCTTTTATTTGCCATTTGTTTAGCTTTTTATTGTGAGATGCGTCATCAAATGTCCACCATGGGTATGCTGCAAATTTCCACCATGAATTATGCATGGCTTAGATCGGTGGCCCAGGCATGTCCCTAACACATATACAATCTCCATGATCCCCACAAGCTTCCCAATTCATTTCACACCGCGGGCATCCATAAACAAAAGATCACGATATCAACTCAAATAAGAAGTGCAATGTTGAAAGCTTGCCCCATGACAACATGGTTGGGCTAGAATCCAACTTACAACTTGCAAGCATAACAACTCAACATAAGAGACCACAATGTCAAATTTTTAAGAACAGGAAAAAGTAAAGTGTGCCTTCCGGTTCGTGAGAGCTTTACTGACCAATTTTTGCATAACACTGGTAAGAGTTTAATTTGAAGAGAAGATAAAAGCAAGTCAAATTTACTTGGAATAGCAAATTGCTAGTAGGTATGTATGGTGGACACTTTGGAAAACTTTGGCTTTTAGGAGTTGGATGCACGAGTAGAGCTCATACTCAGTACAAGGCGAGGGCTAGCAAAAGACTGGGAGCGACCAACTAAGAGAGCAATAATGGCCATAATCATGCAAAGAGACAAAGCGACATTAAAAGAAGCATAAGATGGCATCAAAAGTCAAAAACTAAATGATCATAGAGGCTATTGGCAACTTTGTAAGAGTCTAACATGTGTGAGCATGCACCAAATCAACCAAATAAAGCATCAAGGAGAAAACCAAAATAATGCTTCCATACAATAAAAACAACGCATGATGTTTTCAAAGGCTCATTAAGCAATCTTAGTTATTTGAGACAAGTCATGCTACAGCAAAACCACTAAGCATACTATCAAAAAGACATCAAGCATGACATGAAAAAGCCTAAGCCACAGTCTACACAAGCTCCTTGTTGTACCACTTTTTTGCATAAAGCTTTTTCTCTTTTCCAACACCATTTGAATTTTTTTAAGACACCTCTTTTGACGAAAACCAATAAAGATCAGAGGCAAAAATACACCTTGATGAAAAGATATGACAAAGTTTGAACACAAATCAAGGCAAAAACAAAAACCAAAAGCAGTAGCAGAAAAAGAAGAACACTCGGTGAAATTGTAAGAATGAAAAATAGAGTGTTCTTGGCAAATGAAAATGAGTACATCTCCTCCAAAGGAAATTTGTTGGGGTCCAACCATTTATTGCAGCAAACAAAACTAAACTAACTAAGAAAACTAAAACAACTGATGCTCCAAGAAAAACACATAGTGCATGAAGCAATAAAAACATAGTGTCTTGAAAGGTGACCTGATTTTTGCCGATGAAGAAGGGGTGCCTCGGGGACATCCCCAAGCTTTGACGCTTGTACTTCTTGGATATTTCTTGGGGTGATGCATGGGCATCCCCAAGCTTGAGCTTTTGTCCATTCTTCAACTCATCTCATCATTCTCCAGTCCCTACACTTGAAAACTTCCTTCATACAAAACTAAACACAAATCTATTAGCAACATTAGTGTAGCATAACATATAATCAACCTCTTTTTGCTTCAGGTTTCAACCTAAAACCACCACATATAAAGTATATACTACTGTAGCAACTTCCCCAAAAGTTCTATGATCAAAAGAACTAAAAAAGAAAGCGATAAAGCGGCAAAAATGAATAGTGGCAGAAATCTGTCAAAACAGAACAGCTGACAAAGATCGAATTTTTGAGGGGTTTTCTGTTGCTCAAATCAAAAAGTGTTCAACTAACGAAAGTTTGGATATAACCTGGGACATATGAACAAGAAATCGCAGGTCCAAAAGATATACAGATAATTTATACGAATTTTTACGGTGCAGCACCGAAAACTGTTTCAGGACAGCAATATCCCCAAATCTTTACCTCACTCGAATTAGAGGCTTCTCTTGGCACAACAATAAAATAAAAAGGATAAGGAGCGGTCATTACAGTAGTAATGACTTCCAAGACTCAAATAAAAGAAAAAGTACTGGAAATAGAACATTGGGTTATCTCCCAAGAGTGCTTTTCTTTAACGCCTTTGAGCTAGGCGTAGAAAATTACGAATCAAGTAATAATAAAAGGGGCTTCAGGATCCACTATAGGAACAAAGAAGTGAATACTATCCAATTGAGGTTTTGAGTATCCCTTGTAGTCACGCCTTGGTACACTATTTTCATCAAAAAGATTTTCAGGACAAATCCAACTAGAATTAGTTACCAAGGCATTATGAATTCCTACAAGTTTACAAGGTATTGGCATTCTAGAATCTTCATTGGGTGTACCAACAATTTCAACAGGTGAGCCAAGCTTATTAAAACTCTTAAAAACTTTCCTGGCCTCAATTGCAATATCTCTAAATTCAATGCGCAAAGTTTCCAAGATAAAAGCTTTCTTTTCGGGATCCTCAATTTCATGAAGCTTAAGGAATATGTATTGCATAAAAGGGTTAAGGCTAGCAAACCTAGCTTCTAACATGTGAACTAAATAAGCAGAAGCAACTTCATAACTAGGAGCTAGCTCAACCAAAGATTTTTCCTCAACTTTTTTATGCATACTAATGTGATTAAAGAACTCCTCAATGTTACTTTTTCCAATAATTGAACCACTACCTACTGAGAGGTCCTCCAGAACGTACTTAGGGATCAACATGATGAACTAAAAGTAAAGAAATAACAACTACCAAGGATTCTAATTTTTTTGGATTTTTGATATAAAACGATGCAAGTAAAAATAAAGTAAAGCAAAACTTAAAACAAAGTAAAGGATGTGCGTGCGAAAAACTCCCCTTGCAGAGGTCTTCCACTCTTCCCCGGCAACGGCGCCAGAAAAGAACTTGATGCTACCGAGTTGATGAAGTAAATAACCGGCCAGTTGGGAAACCCCAAGAGTAAGGTTTGATGAATATAGCGGCAAGTTTTCCCTCAGTTAAGAAACCAAGGTATGTCGATCAGGAGAAGAGCAGACAATACGACTGAAGGTGATGCGGACTGGCTTAGCGACAGCTTCGGACAATTTATATATGGTGCCTCATCCAAGATTTGATTTGCTAGCTGCAACGTGGAACCTGCACACACACAACCAAGTACTTTGTTCTCAACTTGCGATGAGGTTGTTAATCTCACCGGTTTGCTTGAAACAAAGGTTATGAGCGTATCGAGTGGAAAACAGTAGAAGTATGCGAGTAAAGTAAACAGTGCGAGTAAAGTAAAGAGGTGATAGCAATATGATGGAAATAGGACTGGGGTCCACAGTTCACTAGTGGTGTCTCTCCATAAGATAAATAACACATGCTGGGTAAACAAATTACAGTTGGGCAATTGATAGAATAAAGATAAACGTGATATGTCAAGAAGATCACTATGCGATTTACTCTGGGCATTATAACAAAATACATAGACTGCCATCCAACTGCATCTATGACTAATAATCCACTTGTGACGAATCAATCCGAGAACTCCACAAGTATTAAGTTGCGAACAACAGATAATTGCATTAAGCAAAGTGTGTAATGTAAACAAAGCATATGCCCTCGAGCATATGAATATTGTTTTCTCCCTAGTAGCAACAGCACATCTACAACCTTAGAGGTTTCTGTCACTCCCCCAGATTAAATAGAGGCATGAACCCACTATCGAGCATAAATACCCCCTCTTGGAGTCACTAGCAACTACTCGGCCAAGATAGCTACTAACAACGAAGAGCATG
This sequence comes from Dactylis glomerata, assembly GCA_007115705.1. Taxonomy (NCBI): domain Eukaryota; kingdom Viridiplantae; phylum Streptophyta; class Magnoliopsida; order Poales; family Poaceae; genus Dactylis; species Dactylis glomerata. Next base: position 2,180,599 of record QXEO01000977.1, on the reverse strand, counting down.
CAAGATCATAAACAACATAGAGATAACATAAGATATATTTCAGTATAGCAACTCAATCATAACACCAATATTCATCGGATCCCAACAAACCAAACATGTAGAATTACATAACGGTGATCTCAATCATGTAGGGCAGCTCATGAGATCTAAACATGAAGCACATGGTGGAGGAGACAACCATCTAGCTACTGCTATGGACCCATAGTCCAAGGTAGACTACTCACTCATCGCTCCGGAGGCAAGCATGGCGATGAAGAAGACCTCCGGTGGCGATTCCCCTCTCCGGCAGGGTGCTGGGAAGAGCTTCTGGACCCTCCCGATCTTCGGGTCGACGGTGGCAGCGGATCGCGATGTGTTCTGGAAAATTGACCGGGTCCTTAGGTTTTTTCCGTCGGGGGGTCTTTATAGGCGAAGGGGCATCATCAGAAGTGGACCGAGGCGGTCTCACACGTAGGGGGCATGGCCAGGGCCTAGGCCGCGCCGCCCTGGTGTGTGGCCACCTCGTGGCCCCACTCCGTCTCCTCTTCGGATCTCTGGAAGCTTCTGGGAAAAATAAGACTTCAGGAACTTGTTTCGTCCAATTCCAAGAATATTTCCTGTGTATCACTTCTGAAACACAAAAACAGCAGAAAACAGGGAACTGGCACTGTGGCGACTTGTTAATAGGTTAGTTCTGGAAAATGCATAAAAGTGCCACGAAGTGTAACGAAACAGTAGGCAAATGGTGTAAAAACAAGCATGGAGCATCAAAAATTATAGATACGTCGGAGACGTATCACCTCCTCATCCGGAATACTTGACATCGGCGATGCAGGGAAAGCGAAAGCTAGAGCTATCGGATTAAGAAACATGAGGCATGCGTTGTCAGAGTCATCGTCGCTCCAATCTTGGAGAGGATGACGGGAGGAAGGCTTACCCGTGGTAGAGCCGGCGCAGGCCTTATTCTTCAGCATCTTGTCCTCTGAATCCAGATCTTCGGAGTCCAGGATTTCGCTGTCAGCACCAATGGTGATCTTGCGTTTTCAGCCTCTTGAAAGTCAAATTTATGCAAAGGAAAGAGCCAACATTAAGAACAAGTAATACAATAGTGAATGTTAACATATGCTATGTGTCGGCCTGAAGAATATCCCGGCGCTTAAGTCTAAGTGCCGGTTGGCGCAAAGGTGCTTACCACCGGCGCTGGGCGATCCTGGCTATAGGGCTCTAGCCCCCATGCAAACTCAGTTTGCGAGGTCTTGGAGATAACTTGATACACCAGAGTATGTTGGCATGGCCCAGCTCGAAGGTAGAGTGATGGTTGGGGTCCAGCAGGCCACTCATTTGGCAGATCTTGTGGGTCCAACGTTGGAGCGGCGAAACCCGCGGCTGACATATGTGGCGATGATGTCATCAGGCATCAAGCCGGCTGCAAGAAGCTGGTGGAGGACCTTGTGGACAACATTAACTGACTTAAGCCGGTTCTTCAGATTCATCTCCCAGTTCTTTATTTCTGTTGGCGGAGAGTTCTCAAATGGCGGCAGATTGATGAGATCAGTGTTGGTTAGATTCTTCACATAGAAGAAGGATTTGAGCCACTTCTTCACTGACTCCAGTTGAATGATCTTGGGAAACTTGGAGACTTTCCGAGACATAATAGTGGTGGCTCCGCACTGGGTCATTGGCCGTATCTTCTCCTTATCTTTGCTGACATCTGGGGCATTCTTTTCCTTGTCCTTGGGCTCCTAGACACTCTGCTTATGAAGCTAGAAGTACTTGGCCCATGCGACGATGAAGGGCTCAATGCCGGCATACCCATCGCAGAAGGCAGCAAATGCCGAAAGTATCATAATGGCGTTGGCCAGCATATGATGCGGTTGTAGGCCGTAGTACTCAAGGAAATCCCAGAAGAAGTTGTTGATCGGGAGACCAAATCCCTGCTCAAAATGAGCGACGAAGACAACCCTTTCCCCCTCTAGAGGTACCGGCACTATCTCACCACTGGGAAGCCAGTAGTGCACTCCTGGAGGAACGCGCTGGGTATTCACGATCCAATCGAGCTTAGATGGGATAATGTCAGATCCCTCCCAAACAGACCGGTCGAAGGAGGAGGCTAGATTACGCTCACGTGGCGATGAGGTGGCCGTCATACTGGAGGAAGACATGGACTCAGCCGGAACAAATCTAGAGTGCCGGACGCCCGTGGTGATGTTAGTTCCTAACAGAGATGAAGAAGAAGAAGGGAGAAGTTAGAATCTACCGAGGAGCAAAAATCAAAGAAATTAGGGAGAAGTTAGTCTACCGTGGAAGGAAATCTAGCCTAATCTATCTATGTTAGGAAGAACCGTGAATCAGAGAAAGCCAATGCCAGTAACCAAAAGGGGGCGGAGGAACTCACCAGAGATGAAGAAGACAAACAGAGGGATGGCGGAACCGTTGATGAGAAGCTCCCAGTCGAGATCGTTTCCATCGGAGAGCAGCGGCGAAACCGTTGAGCGGTGCGGACAGCGGTGTGGCTACAGCGCGCAGAGGACAGAGCGGACCGGCAGCGTGCGGTGTTGCAGGGCATCATGTTTGTAGAGAGGCTTGGGCAGCAGCGCTCGAAGGAAGAAGAAGAAGTGGCACGGGGGGAAAATGGCTAAGAATTGTCACACCAGCACCTGTGCATCTATTTATAGTAAGGGTAAATGGATCATGGGCAGGATGCGATGTGCCCACGATCTCAATAACTGCTGTGTGGCTGCGCCACATGGAGAGAGTTAGTGCATGATGGTTCACAAACTGTCACAGATCGTGCCACGCGTGGTAAATGGCACGGTTACTGCCATCATTACTTCGCTAGTTACTGAGGTGGGCGTGCGCTAGTGGGCTATTGAACAGTGCAATCGTCGGATGATTTGATCGCTGGCAAGTTTGCAACGCATGGGTGCAGTGGTTCGCACTATCATGCTGCAAGTTTCAAAATGTTCCATCTGGTGGTTTGCTTCTTGAGGAAGATTCAAGTGAGGTCGGAACAGACAAAGGTAGGCAAGTGCCGTCCGAAACATGAACAGTGTCGGCAAAAGAAATATTGTTGGCCAGAAGTGGGACGACATTTAGTGAAGTATGTGGCCGGCATTAAGTGGTGCTGGCATATCAGACACTGGATTTGTTAGAGAACCTGCCAAGGCCCTTCAGCTAGCATTACAAGACCTAGACAGCTTCGGGGACTAATGTCGGATGGGGGTGCCCCGGTAGGGTCAAGCTAGTACCAAGAAGATAGAATGGAGGGTTGACATGGATAAGATTGTCCGGCATAGGGCCGGGCCATTATTTAAGTGATTGGGCCTGGCCAACATATATTGTCAGGGCATGGCCAGAATTCACTAGTAAAGCAGTGCCGGCATACAAGGGTATGCCAGCATAACTTAGTTGCTACACTTGTGCAGGTAAAAGAAGTTGTCCGACATATTCGGAGAGGCCAAGTGATTCGGCCCATGGGGGCCGGGGTATGGCCAACGGCCATATGCCGGTGTCCTGGCCGGTGGTCAAGGAGATCCCAAAGATCAAGGGAGATCATCATCACCCAGTACAGGCGTGCGGCGAGCCATGTCGAAGGTACATGACAATAGTGTCCATCGCCCGCAAGAAGCGCCAAGCCTATCCCATGGTGGGAATCCCGGTAGGCTGTCGAGGGACAGGATGGGTCCTGGGCTACTGTTAGCCTGGCTGGTACGCGATCCGCGAGAGGCTAGTTCTGCGACGTGATTGGCTGGACATGTTTTAAGCTAGCAAGGGGGGTTGACGTTTGGTGATGGAAAGAACATCAGCTTGTCATGCACAAGGCACCATCGGGCCCACCTCACCATCCACTAAACATGCAGCTGTGCACCTGTCTCTGATACATACGATCACTCTATCATGAAGCCGGTTGAACCGAGCAGTGTAAAAGTGGCCAAAAATGTCAGCCGAGCTTGCTCACCGGGACAAGAATATTACTCCACGCGGCCTTTTCACGCAGCTATTGCACACTCTCTTTTTTAGATGAGATGAGCTGTTGCATAGGAGAGAGAGATACCTCAACTCTAGAAACTTCCTTTGTTGATCTTGTTTTGGGGGCATATGTGCATAGCGAATCCAAGAAAGCTCATCCATTGGATCAAGTAGATCGGGAACAAAGGCCATCGAGACTTTGGTTCAAATTCAGCTAAAATTTCTTGCATGACCATTAAAAAGGGCTGCAATTCTTATGTTTCACATCATGCATTCTGCATAGAACCCTTCTAGGGCACATATATTAGAGCATTTTCTCCATGCACAAAACACAAGCATACTAAGTGAAAATATGCCCAAACTTGGCAAGCAGGTGCATCTTGTCATGGCAAACAACATTTAAAATAAGAGTTTCAAGCTTTGTTTTGACACACGTGACATGATTTTCCATTTTATCAGTCTCAAGATAGAGTAAAACGTGTGTTGTTCTTTTTGTGAAGTGGCTGCTGTATATATATGAATAAGGTGCAACATGCATATCACTGCAATTTTTCACAGGTAAGTGTAGGCCTTTGTAGGATGGCTAATTACATGAGATGACAATTTTTCTTGAGTACTACTATATGAAACTATTTGTTAGTTTGTACCAATTTTACTCAAGTTTGAACTCCATGTAGGGTAAAAAATTGGTCATAAAATGAGGGAAAATATACTCTATGGTTCCCTAGAAAGTTTCAACCCCGTGTATGGATGGTGGCCATGTCTGCAAGTTAATTAATCTAAACTTACGTTTGAATCTAGGTCAAGCCGGCGGTGTGCATTGAGTGTGCCAGATGGTGCACTCAAGTATGACATGCATGGTTTCCGAGGTTCCAGACCTCGAGGCACATACAGACTGCAAGGATATTTTCCTCCATAAAGTTTGAAGTGTATTTGATGTACCAACAATTCAAATTCGATTTAAATATCCAAATGTCATAAAAAAATGCAATATATGCAAGTATATTGAGAAAAATGATGAAACCACGGGTATGGTCATCCTTCAAGGTCCCATACCTTTAAAAAATGGAGTGTTGCCTCTACACCCTGCCCTTGGTAGCCACTTCACAAAAACCACACATTCAGGCCCTCCCGCACAGTGATAAAATGAAAAATCCATTTTTTGTGGCAGCCCACAAAATCATAGTTGCAAAAGTTGTTGGAAATGGAGATATGCACAACAATTCCAAAAAATGGGGCAAAGATTCGAAAGTTAGCCTTTTCAAAAGCCAAAACCCTAGCTCATTTTCCTTGAAATCCAATCAACCTCCTTCGAGGTAGATCACTTTTGTGAAGTCTTTTTCATGAAAAATGGCCATAGATCATGTTTCTTATTTTTTTTATTATAACTAGGTCACATATGACGATGACGTGCGCATGTTTTGTATTTGATTTTTTCTTGCATTAGTTATGCTCATTTAAATATCAGACAAACCTCTGAAAACCCCATTGACCGTCTCAATACCCTTTTGGGCATCTCCTAACCCAAGCGGCTGTTTTGACCGTTGGATCAAACCCTATCGCTCAATGGCTGCCGTTGGATCAAACCCTAATAGTATACAGTATATAGGTGATTATAATTGCTCGCTCTAGTACAGAGTCTCCATTAGATCCCCTTTTCAAGATTCTATAGGAGGCGGCTGCGTTTGCCTGCCGGCCGAAGAGTACCCCATGATTCTGATGAGTATGTCTAGTTAAAAAACTTTGACTTGAAAGGATTTCTGAGGACCGTAAGCTATACTTCATGCTCTAAGTATTGAGGGCCTCGCGTATATCAGGTTAGTTCTTTAACCATGCAGTCTCCATCAGTGTGATTTAGCACATCAAACCGCATTTCGTTTGCCCTGGCCTCTTTCTACGTGTGTCACAAGTGGTTTCTTCTACATTCCAGTGCATAGCTATGTTGCATCTTTCCTGCGCCAGCTGCTTCAGCAAACTGCCCGGAGATCAGTGTCCATCGTGCAAGGGCGGAATTCCCGTGATGAGGAACTGGTTTCTCAAGGAATTTCTGTTGGCCATCAGAACATCTTGTCCCTATGAGGGTTGAGACAAAGATCTCGACCTACATGAGGAAGAAGAACACCTAAGGGTGTGCAAGTACAACATATGGGACTAAGAGAGACCATTAGAGGATCTTCAGGTTTTCCGCCGCAGCGCTCATCGTAAGCTCTAATCCAAGTAGTTCAGTCCCTAAAGTGGGCGCAGGCGTCCCATGTTGACCAGCAATGGTGGCTGTTTCCTGGTCCCTGATTGCTTTTCTTCCATTTGTGGAAGGGTCTTTTGTGTAAATGTTGTGTCCCTGGTTGTAATTTCCTTTTATTTATTTGGGCCTCTATGTAATATCTACACCCACCGTTTGATGCTGAACAAGACCCTTCAGGGCCTTGTAAGATAACTTAGCTTTCTAATTAAAAAGGCATATATTTCGGCTGTGTTGTTGGTTTTCACCAAAGTTACCATGTAAATTGCATAAACTCAATCATACTATCTTCAATGTGAAAATAAGCCTTGGTCCTAAGCCTAAGGTCGACAACAGCAGGAAATAAGCATTGTGGGACTCGGTCTTAGCCAAAATATTCTTGTGGTCGACCACATTGGTAAGACCCGGCTAGAACAAATTATAAAAACTAGTTTTATCTGTCTACCAGCCTCACGAGCTCTAACTGGCATGCGCAAGCTGACTGCACTATAGGCAGCAGTTGAGTTTTAAAATGAGGGAAGGACAAGGAAGTGGGTCCCATCTTAGCACAAGTAGTGGAGCCCGGCTTAAGACCTCTTGATGGAATAAGCATTGGAGACATAAAGTGATAATATTTCAGCCTATTTCACCCATGCATCTTGTACGGTTAGTGGCCTTTTCAACTAATACTAGAGTTCATGGGTAAGTGCGCTTGGTAGGGAGCTAGGAACTTTCTCACAAACAACAAAGCGCGCGACCTTACCTTGCAGGCAGTCCATACCTATCAATGAATGGTGAGGTGACGATGGAATCCCATGGGAAATCTAGTATAGGAGCTAAAATAGGAGCCCGCCCAAATATCCCTACTATAACTTGAACTAGAAGAAGCCGCCAAAATTCCACAAAAATATTGCTCTGAATCACGTGCGGCTCACCTTCACAACCTAGATAGGCCTTATCTCACCAACGACCCTCTCGCTATCCCAGTTAGTCTATTCTAGGCATCTCTCTCCCCCTTAACATTCACTTGCCCAGCCGTAGGCCTATATCTATGATGCACCAAATTCATCCTTCCGTTGATGGATTCGTTGGGACGAAACAAGACCTTGCGAAGATGGAGCAGATCCAGGATGAGTTTGTTGAACTCAAGTGGTAGAAAACTGCTATAAAGAAAGCGGATCTCTGTGCAGTTTCGCTGTCCTCGCCAAAAAGTCCTTCGTCTGCTGCGGCAAAACCTTTAGCGGTGGCGGTGGCGGGGTCTGGTTCGAAGATGTGTCTGGCATCATTGGTTCCGCCAGGCGCGCCGAAACCCTCATAGGCTGGTGCGACGTCGTGCAAGCATTTGTCATCGCTCGCGTGTAGCTAGCCCCGCCATCGCTCAAAAAATAGTCGCCGTTCGTCCTTCGGCTGGCTTTGCTGAAACCCTCGTCGGGTGCAGAGCCATCTTTGAAGACTCCTTCGACGGAAGCGTTTGGGCCGGATCCTTGTGCGGCGGTGGCCATGCCCGTACTGTATGGTCATTGGACTCTCACGCCTGTTTGTTGCACAGGTTTGGCCGCGTAGAAATTCAGATTGGCCAAGCTTAAACCGTTCTCTGTCGCTCCCCCTCCACCAGATGGTTCTTCTTCGGCGGCGCCCCGTCCATCTCCTATCGACCCCTTCACAATTTTTGCCTCCCCCAAAATAAGGTTAGATCTGAATGATGCGTTGTGTAGTTTGTCTAGTTCTGATGATCGATGTATTCTGCTACATGGTTATGTAATTTATATGATGCTTTTTTCAGATTAGGTAATTTCGATGCTACATGGTTAGGTAATTTGTATTATACTTTTTTCGGATTAGGTAATTTTGATAGAATTTTATGATGCCATATCTGCTGTTCAGTAATTTAGATGATATATTTTGATTCTTTGGTAACTTAGATGATACGATGTGCATTTATGTTGTTTGGGTAATTTAGGTTTAGATGATTCCTATCCTTTTGCTATTTGGATAATTTGGATTATGTAGTGTGATGTTTAAGTTGTTTTTTGAAGATGCATTCTCTGGCTTTTAGATAATGTGCTATTTCCTCTTGCAAAATGTAGTATATTTACCTGGTTAGGAAATTTATATGTAGCGATGAATTTAGATGCATTGTGTTAAGGTATTTAGGTTAATGCATTGTGCATTTATGCTATTTAGGTAATTTAGGTTTAGATGATTCCTATCCTTTTGCTGTTTGGATAAATGCAGTGTGATGTTTAGGTTGTTTTCTGAAGATGATATTACCTCTGTTCGAAAATGTAGTATATGCTTTACCTGGTTAGGTCATTTATATCATGTAGCGATGAATTTAGATGATGCATTTTAGGTAAATATGGTGATGCATTTTGATTTTGTGGTGTTTTCCATGATGAGTTGTTCATCTATGTTGTTTAAGTGATTTAGATGATCATTTCGGCTGCATAGGCACTAAAGTATGGTTCATTTGTGCATTCATATATATGGTCATGCAGTGCACTGGTACGTGATGCAACGGTGCAATGGCTATATACGGAGTACATGTCAAGGTCTGATTTAATGATAATTTTCATGTAGGACAACCTTGCTGTCATGGAAAAATTTGCCAAGCCTAGTCCATTAGGCTACGACCATTCTCTCCCCATGATTAGGATGGAGGCAAAGGTCTCGGGAAGGAGAGAGCAGGCCTTGGCAGGGGCAGCTGCCAATGCAAGGTCGGTATCTAATCCTGATAACAAACCTAAAGGCCGCCCTAGGAAGGTTGGCCACCATGCTGCGGTGCGTTGTCCTAGGCGTTTCTGTGTCGAGTTGACAAGGATGACCTTTATATGCTTGTATCCCAAACGAGTTCAGGCCTCACATGAAGGGGCGTCCCTACCCCCAACTAGTGTCCCTCAAGAACGGTAAGGATTGCGAGTGGGTTGTCTATGCCAATCGACTCAAAGACGCGGTCGTCTTTGACAATGGGTGGCAAGCCTTTGCTGCTTTCTATAATTTTAAGGTAGGTGACTACATGATGTGCAAGATCACTATTGACGGCTTCAAGATGAAAGTCTATGATCCTATCAGCTATGACCAAAAGGTCGTCATCTGTCGTGAGTATGCTGATCTTGAGTAGGACGACTGGGCAGTCTTCTATGAACTGTTTGTGATGATCTATTGGTCTTATTTAGCAGCATATACATGCATGGATGAGTTTTATCAAGTGTTGTGTTGATGTTAGACATTCTGTTGAATCACTGATATGTCTTTTGTTGTACCACCTGATGTCATTATGTATAGTTCAAATTTGATGCATGGCCCTGATACTTCGCAAACGTATCTATAATTTTTGATGCTCCATGCTTGTTTTACACCAATTGCTTTGTGTTTTGTTTACTATCGTGGGGATGACTATCTAGGTACGCAAAGGGCAGAGCAATATGCCGACTGACATCCCAGGGATCACCGCGACGTTAGGCCAACGAGGCCGACTTCAACCGAAGGTCCGGCTACGCCAGCGGCCGGCTGGCGACTTCATCATCAGAGGCCGAGCCAGCTAAGACAACGAAACTCCTCCAATGGACGCTTTACCAAAAGCAGTGTGGCCCTGACAAGATCGACAGAGGCAGGAGACCAGCGTGACGCCAGCCACGCTCGGCCTCCACCAACCAACGGGCAAGACCCTCCTCCACGAAAGGATCCGAGGCAGAGCGGGAGGCATATGCTCCGAAGATGCTAGTCCAAGGGGAAAATTCACTTTATAAAGTGGCCTACACCCAGACAGAGGGCCAGAGGACGGTGGGGCCCGCATCAAGACCGCGGCCACGGAGGAGCCGGTAGCCGGACACAAAAACTATAACCAGGCCCGGGGCCTGGACCCTTAGACTAGGGAGATCGAACTCTTCTTGTTCTACCTCTAGACAATACAGCTCGAGGAGCCTTGTAAGCCACCGTGTGCTGAGAATAAACCAGAAGGCAGGAAGTAAGGGTGTTACCTCCGGAGTGGAGGGCCCTGAACCTAGGTAAACGCTCGTGTCCTAGTTACACAATCTTGAGCTAGACCCGTCATTGCACACCATCGAGCCCCTCCGTTAAGCCACAGCCATGGCTACTATCTCCAAAATACCACGATAGTTGGCGCCCACTATGGGGCAACGTGCGGCATTGACCAGAGTGAAGTTCCGGTCGGGATCCCCATCGACTCTCGGCGAGAAGGTCGCCTCCGGCCTTGTCTGGAGGTTTGGCACCTTCGACTGCATTAGCGACAATCTCGCCTGCTTCAAGGACAGCTTCAGCGACAGCGGCTCCTTCCTCAACATCGCCGGACACCGCTTCTACGTCGCCAAGACCTTCCCGAAGGAGGTAACCGACGTGCTTGACCCTCTCTATGACGCAGGCTCAAGCTGTAGTGAAAGCAGCGATCTTGGCACCATGGTCGAAGTGATGGCCCTGGGAGAGAAGGAGGGCGGTGACTCACCGCACCCCGCGCGCCCGCCGCTCAAACGCCTTCTTCCACAGGAGCAGAATGCTCCGCTCCCAGAGCAGGACGCCTCGGACATCACCGTCGTGGACCTGCGCACACCGCTCGACCACATCATCGACCCCATCCAGGTCGCAGAGGCCCCGGAACGGACGTGCCTCGTTCTCCTCAGCAAGGTGGCCGAGGATGAAGACGCCCGACGCTGCATGAGCACCGCGCTCTGCGAGTTCTATGACGTGCATGGAGATGCGCCGGGTAAGCTAGCTCATGGCCTGCGGCGCGGCCATGGACTCTCTGCAGTGGTCCCAAGCCGGGTCCAAATCCAGCGGTCGCTGTCGTCAAGCCAAGGCCCAGAGGGATGCGGCCAGGGCGGTCACGCCCAGCGGGCAGGAGGAGATGGCCGGCCACGTCAAGTCCCGGCACCAGCGGCTGAGCTGAGGTCTCAGGCTCGCCAGCCGGCTCTACACGTCCACCTGTGGCTTGACCACATGAAGGCGCTCTCCAAGGATCTGCCAGCTCGAAGCGAGTGACGGCTGACCAAGGAGGCCCGAGGGCTGCCGACAACTGTCAGGGGTGCAAGAAGGTCAAGTACACCCTCGATACGGTGCTCGACCAGCCATGAAAATTCCACAGCACCCCTAGCAGGGAATCGACCCACTCCACGCGTCAGTGCCGCTTCATCAAGGAGCTAGAGCTGCGCGCTCAACAACTCCCTGGAGCCCCGCAAGCGCAGCTGGCTGGAGGTCAGGAGGACCATCAGCGCGAGCCGGCTGCCGAGAAGCCAGACCAAGGCGACGACGACTTCCCGGCTGTCGTCGAGCAGTACCACGTCTTCACCACTCTGGGGAAAGACAAAAGGAGCGACCTTTGGTACGAGGCGGAGGTGAACGCCGTCATGCTAGCGGAGCCCCAGTACATGCACTGGTCCGAGTCGGCTATCACTTCGGGGCGCGAGGACCATCCGCCATTGATGCCCAGTCCTGGAGAGAACGCTCTGGTCCTGGATCCCATCGTGCGCTCCAACACGCACACCTGCCATTTCTCCCGCATGCTCATCGACAGCGGCATCAGCATCAACCTTTTATATCGGAGCTCAATGGAGAAGTTGGGCATCCCGCTTGCCCAGTTGGAGCCAAGTCGGCTCACCTTCCATGGCATCGTGCCAGGGCATTCGTGCACCCCAATGGGTAGGGTGCAGCTGGAGGTTCTCTTCAGGAAGAAAGGCAATAGCCACCATGAGCCAATCTGGTTTGAGGTGTGGACATCAGCAGTCCATACCATGCACTGCTTGGTCGTCCGGCCCTAGCTAAGTTCATGGCGGTGCCGCACTACGTGTATCTCAAGATGAAGCTCCCAGGTCCTAGAGGCGTGATCACTGTCTCGGGATGTTTCAGGAAGTCGCTAGCGTGCGCCAGGGCCAACTCGCAACTAGCAAAGGCACTGGTCATCGCCGAGGAGAAGCGGCAACTCCTCACCACGTGGAGCTAACCCAGCAAGACGTGCTGGTTCGTTAGTCACCAGTGGAGCAGTTCTAGCCGGCCAACGACACTAAGAAGATCCTCTTGGACGAGAGCGACCCATCCAAGTTTGTCATCATCGGCACCGGCCTCTCTGCCAAATAGGAAAGCGAGCTCACGAGCTTCCTCCATGAGAATCGGGACATCTTCGTCTCCAAAAGACATGCCAGGTGTGCCGAGGGAGCTGGCTGAGCACTCACTTCATGTCCAGCCAGATGCCAAGCCGGTCAAGCAACCGCTGCGGTGCTTTGCAGAAGAGAAGAGAAAGGCCATTGGTGAGGAGATCGCACGGCTCCTTGCCACCGGCTTCATCATGGAAGTGTTCTACCCTGACTGGTTGGTGAACCCAGTCTTGGTCCTGAAGAAGAACAATACTTGGCGCATGTGTATTGACTACACAAGCCTCAACAAGGCTTGCCCCAAGGATCCCTTCGCGCTTCCGCGCATCGACCAGGTGATCAACTCCACAGCCGGCTGCGACCGACTGTCCTTCCTGGATGCCTACTCGGGCTACCACCAGATCTCGCTGTACCAGCCGGATCAGATCAAGACGTCCTTCATCACCCCGTACAGAGCCTACTACTACGTCACCATGCCCTTCGGCCTGAAGAACGCTGGAGCAACTTACCAGCGGACGATGTAGCGATGCCTGCAATGGCAGATAGGGAGAAACGTGCATGCCTACGTGGACGATGTAGTGGTGAAAACCAAGCAGAGCGGCACACTCCTCGACGATCTCAAGGAGACCTTCACCAACTTGCGACGCTATCACATGAAGCTCAATCCTGAGAAGTGCACCTTCGGCGTGCAGGCTGGATAGCTCCTAGCTTATATCGTTTCCCAGCAAGGGAATCAAGGCTAACCCCTCAAAGATAAAAGCCATCGAGGCCCTAGAGCTGCCCACTGAGCTCAAAGATGTGCAGAAGTTTGCCGACTGCTTGGCCTCACTCAGCCGATTTGTCAGCCGGCTCAGAGAAAAGGCGATGCCGCTGTATCAGCTGATGAAGAAGATGAACCATTTCGTTTGGTCCTAGTGCGTTGATGATGCCTTCAACGACCTCAAGCGAGCTTTGTCCACAGTACCAGTCCTAGCAGCGCCGGCTTCACGAGAACCAATGATGCTCTACATCGCAGCCACTCCGCTGGATCCTAGCTTGGACAGGGTGTCGGCCGTCATGTTGTCTTCTCATCGTACGTGCTTTATGTCATAGCCAAGGAAGCTTTTGGCCATCTCGTCCACCTCGTCCCTGTGGGCCGCCATGACCTTGTTTCGAGCCTTGTATGTGTCAGCCACCTGTTGAGCGACAAGGTCAGAGTCTCTGCAACACATAATGTGTTGTACTAATGTCTACGCACTTCTATTCTTGTAGACACTTGTTGGGCCTCCAAGTGCAGAGGTTTGTAGAATAGCAGCAAGTTTCCCTTAAGTGGATCACCCAAGGTTTATCAAACTCAGGGAGGAAGAGGTCAAAGCTATCCCTCTCAAGCAACCCTGCAATTACGATACAAAAAGTCTCTTGTGTCCCCAACACACCCAATACACTTGTCAGATGTATAGGTGCACTAGTTCGGCGAAGAGATAGTGAAATACAAGTGGTATAGATGATTATAAGTAGCAAACGTGATGTGAAATAAATATCGCTGTGAGCAAACAAGTAACAAAATAGCAAGTAAACGGTGTGCAATGCTTGGAAACAAGGCCTAGGGATCATACTTTCACTAGTGGACACACTCCCAACAAATATAACATGATTGAACAAATAAACAACTTCTCTTCACTATGGTACTCTGAATTACTCTCCTATTGAATAACACTAATCATTGCATAGTGGCTACAGAAGCACCCCTTAAAGTTCATCAAGTACTTGACAAACACCGCTCATAGAGATATCCAAATCAAATCACAACTCAAGATAGATATTATTGCAACTTAGACCAAGTACTAACACGGTGCACACACTGTCAACATTACACCATGAAAGGAGGAATATATCACTTCAATACTATCATAGTGATAATTATTCTCATAATCCATAAAAGATCACAATCGTAGCCTAGACCAAGTACCACCATGATGCACGCACTGTCACCGTTACACCATGGCAGGAGGAATAGATTACTTTAATAACACACTAGAGTACACATAATCAAGAAGAGTAACATCTACTTATTCAATATGATACAAAGCTCACGATCACATAAAGATCACATCATGGGAGAGAGAGGTGAACCATATAGATACCGGTAGAGCCCTCAGCCCCGGGGATGAACTACTCCCTCCTCATCATAGGAGACAGCAAAGTTGATGGAGATGGCGGTAAGGTCGGTGGAGACGGCGGAGACGGCGATGGAGAGCGATGGAGATGGCTCCGGGGGCACTTCCCCGTCCTAGCAGGGTGCCGGAACAGAGACTTCTGTCCCTCAAAATTTGTCTTCGACGGCGGCGGAGCTGCGGAACTGTTCTGGGAAAAACGTCGATTCCCCTAGGATTTTCTGTCCCGAGGCTTTATATAGGCGAAGGGGCATCGTCAGGGGGCAGCCAGGGGCTCCTCACACCAGGGTGGCGCGGCCAGGGCCTGGGCCGCGCCACCTATGTGTGAGGGCGGCCTCTGGCCCCCCTCCGGCTCTCTTTCGGTCTTCGGGAAGCTTCCGGGAAAAATAAGACTTCTGGATTTTGTTTTGTCCAATTCTGAGAATATTTTCTGTGTAGCTTTTCTGAAACACAAAAACAGCAGAAAACAGGGAACTGGCACTGTGGCATCTTGTCAATAGGTTAGTTCTGGAAATCGCATAAAAACGCCACAAAGTGTAACAGAACACAAGGCAAATGGTGCAAAAACAAGCATGGAGCATCAAAAATTATAGATACGTTTGAGACGTATCAAGCATCCCCAAGCTTAACTCCTGCTCGTCCTCAAGTAGGTAAGTGATAACAAAAGAAATAATTTTTGAGGTGACATGCACCTACATAATCTTGATCATATATGTAAGCATTGTGAGCTGGGATCATAAGAACTTAAAACATGGGCATGAAAGATATAATCTTGTCAATAAGAACTTAGCAACCATGTTGTAAACATGCAAATGAACACAAACAAAAGATCATGAAAATGAAACAGTGAAAGTCAAACGTGTGTTCGAATCATAAGGAAAAACATACAAGTGGTTTTCAGCTTGTCCTTAAAAGAGAGCAAAACATAAATGCATAGGACACCTTCAAGTTTTAGAGGGCGACTAGATACAAATAATTTGAGAACAAGTGAAACCAACAATATGAATCAATCAATGAAAACTTTGGGACAATGCACATTATACTAAGAATGACAACTATGCTCTCTTATGGTGCATAAAGATAGAAGGTGGTGACTCAACATAAAAGTAAAAGAAATGCCCTTCGCGGAGGGAAGCAGTGGTTTAACATGTGCTAGAGCTTTTCATTTGTAAAACAGAGAGATAAAAATTGGTTTTGAGAGGTGGTTGTCTTTGTCAACGACTGGCAATGGGGTTCTTACTATCTTCCATACAAAAATGAAGCAAGTTTTTGAGAGAGAGATTGGCACTTTTGTGCTCTTTTATAAAGCTTGGCACTCCTCCCCACCTTTTTTCCTTTCTCAAACCATGGCTAACCGATTCCATCAGGTGCCCACCAACATTCACATTCCATGGAGGAGTGCCTTTTTTCTTTCTTTTTTCTCTTTTTTTCTTTTTGGAATAAGCAATATGGAAGATAGCAAATCCGACCACTACGTCCCCATGAGCTGAAAATAGTGTCACAAAATGAGAAGTATTTTGAAGGTTTTTTGAAAGGTAGCACATGAAAATTTACTTAGAATGGCTTGCAAATACCATGCATAGGAATTTATAGTAGACACAATGGCAAACTTGGTTTTTGGGAGTTGGATGCACGAGTAGAGCTCATACTCAGTACAAGGCGAGGGCTAGCAAAAGACTGGGAGCGACCAACTAAGAGAGCAATAATGGCCATAATCATGCAAAGCGACAAAGCGACATTAAAAGAAGCATAAGATGACATCAAAAGTCAAAAACTAAATGATCATAGAGGCTATTGGCGACTTTGTAAGAGTCTAACATGTGTGAGCATGCGCCAAGTCAACCCAAATAAAGCATCAAGGAGAAAACCAAAATAATGCTTCCAAACGATAAAAACAACGCATGATTTTTTCAAAGGCTCATTAAGCAATCTCAGTTATTTGAGACAAGTCATGCTACAGCAAAACCACTAAGCATACTATCAAAAAGACATCAAGCACGATATGAAAAAGCCTAGGCCACAGTCTACACAAGCTCCTTCTTGTACCACTTTTTTGTATAAAGCTTTTTCTCTTTTCCAACACCATTAAAACCTTTTTGAGGAAACTCTTTTGAGGAAAACCAACAAAGACCAGAGGAAAAAATACACCTTGATGAAAAGATATAACAAGATCTGAACGCAAATCAAGGCGAAAAATGCAAGCTAAACGCGGTAGCAGAAAAAGAGAACACTCGTTGAAACGATAAGAGTGAAAAACGGAGTGTTCTTGGCAAATGAAAAACGGAGCATATCTCTCTCCAAACACATGATGTGATCCAAACATTTATTGCAGCAAACAAAACTAAACTAACTAAGAAAACTAAAACAACTGATGCTCCAAGAAAAACACATAGTGCATGAAGCAATAAAAATATAGTGTTTTCAAAGGTGACCTGATTTTTGCCGATGAAGAAGGGGTGCCTCGAGGCATCCCCAAGCTTTGACGCTTGTACTTCTTGGATATTTCTTGGGGTGATGCATGGGCATCCCCAAGCTTGAGCTTTTTTCCATTCTTCAACTCATCTCATCATTCTCCAATCCCTACACTTGAAAACTTCCTTCATACAAAACCAAACACAATTCTATTAGCAACATTAGTGCAAGCATAACATATAATCACCCTCTTTTTGCTTCAGGTTTCAACCTAAAACCACCACATATATAGCATATACTACTGTAGCAACTTCCCCAAAAGTTCCGTGATCAAAAGAACTCAAAAAGAAAGCGATAAAGCGGCAAACACAATTATTGGCAGAAATCTGTCAAAATAGAACAGCTGACAAAGGTCGAATTTTTTAGGGGTTTTCTGTTGCTCAAATCAAAAAGTGTTAAACTAATGAAAGTTTGGATATAACCTGGGGCATATGCACAAGAAATCGCAGGTCCAAAAGATATATAAAGAATTTATATGAATTTTTACGGTGCAGCACCGAAAACAGTTTCAGGACAGCAACATCCCCAAATCTGACCTCACTCAAATTAGAGGCTTCTCTTGGCACAAAAACGAAATTAAAAAGGATAATGAGCGGTTATTACAGTAGTAATAACTTCCAAGACTCAAATAAAAGAAAAAGTACTAAAAATAAACAATGGGTTATCTTCCAAGAGTGCTTTTCTTTAACGCCTTTGAGCTAGGCGCAGTAATTTGCAAAGATGCTCATGTAGGCGCCATATAAGAGCTTGAGGCAAAGGCACCATATAGGAACTTAAAGAAATAGAGAGCATCAAAAAGCAAGTATGGAACACATTTAAATCTAAACCACTTCCTATGAAAAATAGTCTTGTAAAGAGACAAGTCATAAAAGCGCAAAGCAAAAAGCATAGGAAGGCAAAACAAGTTCAACTTCAAGAATTGCAACATAAAGAGGGGAAAATTAATATTGTTGAGATCCATCAAACCATGTTTCCCTCTCTTATAATAACTTTCAGTAGCATCATGAATAGAATTAACAATATAACTATCACATAAAGCATCCCTATCATGAGCCACATGCATAAAAGGATTAATACTCCCCACATGAACAATAGTAGTAGGAGCTGATTCAACAGAATAATTATTCTCATCACCATAATCATCAAAGACAGGAGGCATATTGTAATCATAACTATTTTTCTCCTCAAAAGTAGGTGAATTGAAAACATTATACTGATCATCATAACCATCATAAACTAGAGGTTTAGTATCATCACAAGCTAAAGAACAGCTATTTCGCAAAGCATACTCATCAAACATATCATCATAAGAAGGAACATCACATATGGGAGATAAAATATCATCAGAGCAAATTTTCTCCACTAAAGCTGGGGAACTAAAAATATCATGCTTAACAAAACCAGCTTCCCCAAGCTTAGACTTTTCTATAGCATTAGCAACAACGATGTTCAAAGCAATCATACTAACATCACTATTAGCATGCAAATTAAGCTCCAAAGGTTTTTCAATTTTCTCTGTAAACACTTCATATCTAAACTCAGGAAAAAGACTAAAGAACTCTTTGTTTTCCATTAAGCCTAACTAGTGAAAATAAAAACAAGAAACAAAAAGATGTAATTGCAGAATCTAAAGGAAATAACTCCGAGCACTCACACAGGAGGATGCGAGTACCTTTTACCTTACCTCCCCGGCAACGGCGCCAGAAAAGAGCTTGATGTCTATGCACTTCTATTCTTGTAGACACTTGTTGGGCCTCCAAGTGCAGAGGTTTGTAGAATAGCAGCAAGTTTCCCTTAAGTGGATCACCCAAGGTTTATCGAACTCAGGGAGAAAGAGGTCAAAGCTATCCCTCTCAAGCAACCCTGCAATTACGATACAGAAAGTCTCTTGTGTCCCCAACGCACCCAATACACTTGTCAGATGTATAGGTGCACTAGTTTGGCGAAGAGATAGTGAAATACAAGTGGTATAGATGATTATAAGTAGCAAACGTGATGTGAAATAAATATCGCTGCGAGCAAACAAGTAACAAAATAGCAAGTAAACGGTGTGCAATGCTTGGAAACAAGGCCTAGGGATCATACTTTCACTAGTGGACACACTCCCAACAAATATAACATGATTGAACAAATAAACAACTTCTCTTCACTATGGTACTCTGAATTACTCTCCTATTGAATAACACTAATCATTGCGTAGTGGCTACAGAAGCACCCCTTAAAGTTCATCAAGTACTTGACAAACACCGCTCATAGAGATATCCAAATCAAATCACAACTCAAGATAGATATTATTGCAACTTAGACCAAGTACTAACACGGTGCACACACTGTCAACATTACACCATGAAAGGAGGAATAGATCACTTCAATACTATCATAGTGATAATTATTCTCATAATCCATAAAAGATCACAATTGTAGCCTAGACCAAGTACCACCATGATGCACGTACTGTCACCGTTACACCATGGCAGGAGGAATAGATTACTTTAATAACACACTAGAGTACACATAATCAAGAAGAGTAACATCTACTTATTCAACATGATACAAAGCTCATGATCACATAAAGATCACATCATGGGAGAGAGAGGTGAACCACATAGCTACCGGTAGAACCCTCAGCCCCGGGGATGAACTACTCCCTCCTCATCATAGGAGACAGTAAGGTTGCTGGAGATGGTGGTGAGGTCAGTGGAGACGGCGATGGAGACCGATGGAGATGGCTCCGGGGGCACTTCCCCGTCCCGGCAGGGTGCTGGAACAGAGACTTCTGTCCCCCGAAATTTGTCTTCGATGGCGGCAGAGCTGCGGAACTGTTCTGGGAAAAACGTCGATTCCCCTAGGGTTTTCCGTCCCGAGGCTTTATATAGGCGAAGGGGCGTCGTCAGGGGGCAGCCAGGGGTCCTCACACCAGGGTGGTGCGGCCAGGGCCTGGGCCGCGCCATCTATGTGTGAGGGTGGCCTCTGGTCCCCCTCCGGCTCTCTTTCGGTCTTCGGGAAGCTTCCGGGAAAAATAAGACTTCTGGATTTTGTTTCGTCCAATTCCGAGAATATTTCCTGTGTAGCTTTTCTGAAACACAAAAATAGCAAAAAACAGGGAACTGGCACTGTGGCATCTTGTCAATAGGTTAGTTCCGGAAATCGCATAAAAACGCCATGAAGTGTAACAAAACACAAGGCAAATAGTGCAAAAACAAGCATGGAGCATCAAAAATTATAGATACGTTTGAGACGTATCATGTACGCTGATCTCCTTTGTGATGCGTAGCCCGTGCAGTAGCGCTTCATACTCCGCGATGTTGTTGGTGGTGGGGAAGTGGATTTGGAGAACTTAGTTGAGCTCATCTCCCTTAGGGGATTTGAGTGTCACTCCAGCCCCCGAGCCGTGTAGCAACTTTGAGCCATCAAAGTGCATCACCCAGTGCTCTGGTTCTGGGACGGGCGTAGTCTCCTGTGCTTCCTTCCAATCCGCCATAAACTCCGCCAAAGCCTGAGACTTGATGGTGGTGCGAGGCTTGTAGTCAATGTCGAAGGAGGCTAATTCAATGCCCCACTTTGTAACTCAACCTGTTGCATCGCTGTTGTTGATGATATCCTTCAGTGGAGCCTTGCTCACCACTGTGATCTTATGGTCATAGAAGTAGTGTCGTAACTTACGCGAAGCTAAGAACACTCCATATGCCAACTTCTGGTAGTGAGGGTAGTGCTGCTTGGATTCCGTCAGGACCTCGCTGACATAGTAGACTGGTCTCTGGACGTCGTACTCCTGCACTTCTTCCTTGCGTTCTACCACAATGATGATGTTGTTGACCCTGTTAGTTGCCGCCATGTATAGTAACATGGGCTCCTGGTCTTCGGGAGCTGCTAGGACTGGTGCAATGGATAGCACTCTCTTCAGGTCCTTAAGCCCAGCGTCCGCCTCATCGGTCTAGATGAATTCGTCTGATTTCTTCATCAGCTTGTAGAGTGGCAAAGCCTTCTCGCCAAGACGACTGATGAACCTGCTCACTTCTGCGACGCAGCCTGTGAGTCGCTGCACATCCTTCAGGTCATTAGGCCGGGAGATGTCAAGGATGGCCTTGATTTTCTCCGGGTTGACTTCAGTGCCGCGGTGGGAGACAATGAATCCTAGGAGTTGTCCTGCTGGGATCCCAAAGACACACTTCGTGGGGTTGAGCATCATGTTGTATTTCCTTAGGTTTGTGAAGGTCTCTTGCAAATCCGCTATGAGGTCGTCCTGCTTCTTGGACAAGACGGTGATATCATCCACGTATGCGTGGATGTTGCGACCAATTTGATCCGCCGGACACTTTTGCATGGTGCGCTGGTACGTTGCTCCTACGTTTTTCAGACCGAACAACATTGTCACATAGCAATATGTGTGATGGCGCGGTGATGATGGTGCCAGAAAACTTGTTGGCGTGTAGTTGATAAAGTAAATGACCGGCCAGTTGGAAACCCCAAGAGAAGGTTTGATGAATATAGCAGCAAGTTTTCCCTCAGTTATGAAACCAAGGTTTAATCGTCCAGTAGGAAAAAGACAATACTCCAGAAGGTGATGCCCACTAGCTGTGTGACACTCCAACAAGGGCGCCGTTAACGATTTCTTGTTAGCGTGTCTTCAACCAGTAGCAACGTGGAACCTGCACATAACACAACCAAATACTTTGTTCCCAACTTACGATGAGGTTGTCAATCTCACCGGTTTGCTTGAAACAAAGGGTATGAGCGTATCGAGTGGAAAGCAATAGTAGTATGCGAGTAAAGTAAACAGGTGATAGCAATATAATGGAAATAGGACCGGGGTCCACAGTTCACTAGTGGTGTCTCTCTATATGATAAAATAACACATGCTGGGTAAACAAATTACAGTTGGGCAATTGATAGAATAAAGACAACGTGCATATGTCGAGAGGATCACTATAAGATTTACTCTGGGCATTACAACAAGATACATAGACTGCCATCCAACTGCATCTATGACTAATAATTCACTTGTGGCAAATCAATCCGAGAACTCCACAAGAATTAAGTTGCGAACAACAGATAACTGCATTAAGCAAAGTGTATAATGTAAACAAGATACATAGACTGCCATCCAACTGCATCTATGACTAATAATTCACTTGTGGCAAATCAATCCGAGAACTCCACAAGAATTAAGTTGCGAACAACAGATAACTGCATTAAGCAAAGTGTATAATGTAAACAAAGCATATACCCTTGAGCATATGAATGTTGTTTTCCCCCTAGTAGAAACAACACATCTACAACCTTAGAGGTTTCTGTCACTCCCCCAGATTAAATAGAGGCATGAACCCACTATCGAGCATAAATACCCCCTCTTGGAGTCACTAGCAACTACTCGGCCAAGATAGCTACTAACAACGGAGAGCATGCAAGATCATAAACAACATAGAGATAACATAAGATAATATTCAGCACATTAACTCAATCATAACACCAATATTCATCGGATCCCAACAAACACAACATGTAGAATTACATAACGGTGATCTCGATCATGTAAACCAGCTCATGAGATCTAAACATGAAGCACATGGTGGAGAAGACAACCAACTAGCTACTGCTATGGACCCATAGTCCAAGGTAGACTACTCACTCATCGCGCCGGAGGTAAGCATGGCGATGAAGAAGACCTCCGGTGGCGATTCCCCTCTCCGGCAGGGTGCCGGGAAGAGCTTCTGGACCCTCCCGATCTTGGGTCGACGGCGGTGGTGGATCGCGATGTATTCTGGAAAAGTGATCGGGTGTTTAGGTTTTTCCCGTCGGGGGGTCTTTATAGGCAAAGGGGCATCGTCAGAAGTGGTCCTGGTGGGGCTCACCACAGGGGGCGCGGGCCAGCCCTAGGCCGCGCCTCCTGTTGGTGTGGCCCACCAGTGGCTCCTCTCCGTCTCCTCTTCGGTTCTCTGGAAGCTTCGGTAAATATCTGGACATCTGGCTTTTGTTTCGTCCAATTCTGAGAATATTTCCTGTGTAACTTTTCTGAAACACAAAAACAGTAGAAAACATGGAACTGGCACTGTGGCATCTCGTTAATTGGTTAGTTCTGGAAAATGCATAAAAATGCCACGAAGTGTAACGAAACACTAAGCAAATGGTGTAAAAACAAGCATGGAGCATCAAAAATTATAGATACGTTAGAGACGTATCAACATCCCCAAGCTTAACTCCTGCTCGTCCTTGAGTAGGTAAGTGATAACAAAAGAAATAATTTTTGAGGTGACATGCACCTACACAATCTTGATCATCTATGTAAGCGTTGTGCACTGGGATCAAAAGAACTTAAAACATGGGCATGAAAGATATAATCTTGATAGAAGAAACTTAGCAACCATGTTATAACATGAAAATGAACACAAACAAAAGATCATGAAAATGAAACAATGAAAGTCAAACGTGTGTTCAAATCATATGGAAAAACATACAAATGGTTTTCAGCTTGTCCCTCATGAGAGAGCAAAACATAAATGCATAGGACACCTTCAAATTTAAGAGGGTGACAAGATACAAATAATTTAAGAACAATTGAAACCAACAATATGAGTCAATCAATGAAAACTTTGGGACAATGCACATTATACTCAGAATGACAACTATGCTCTCTTAACGGTGCATAAAGATAGAAGGTGGTGACTCAATATAAAAGTAAAAGAAAGGCCCTTCGCGGAGGGAAGCAGTGATTAAACATGTGCTAGAGTTTTTCATTTGTAAAATAGAGATAAAAATTGGGTTTTGAGAGGTGGTTGTTTCATGTCAACGACTGGCAATGGGGTCTTACTATCTTCCATAATAAACAAGTGAGAGCGGTTCCAAGTTCTTTGAAAATTTGGCACATTGGTGCTCTTTTATAAGGCTTTGGCACTCCTCCCCACCTTTTTTCCTTTCTCAAACCATGGCTAACCGATTCCATCGGGTGCCCACCAACATTCACATACCATGGAGGAGTGCCTTTTTCTTTCTTTTTAGAATTAGATTGCAATGGTCTGACCAGCTCTCATGCAAAATTAATGACGAGCAGATGAAGCTGCCTAGTCGAGGGGTACTTAATTTAATATGCAAGATAGCAATTCCGACCACTACGTCCCCATGAGCTAAAAACAGTGGCACAAAACGAGAAGTAGTTGAAAGTTTTGAAAGGTAGCACATGAAAATTTACTTGGAATGACTTACAAATACCATGCATAGGAATTTATAGTGGACACTTTGGAACAAATTGGTTTTTAGGAGTTGGATGCACGAGTAGAGCTCATAGTCAGTACAAAATGAGGGCTAGCAAAAGACTGGGAGCGACCAACTATGAGAGCAATAACGGCCATAATCATGCATAGCGACAAAGCGACATTAAAAGAAGGATAAGATGGCATCAAAAGTCAAAAACTAAATGATCATAGAGGCAATGGCGACTTTGTATGAGTCAAACATGTGTGAGCATGCGCCAAGTCAACCCAAATAAAGCATCAAAGGAGAAAACCAAAATAATGCTTTCAAATAATTAAAACAACGCATGATTTTTTCAAAGGCTCATTAAGCAATCTCAGTCATTTGAGACAAGTCATGCTACAAAAAAACCACTAAGCATACTATAAAAAAGACATCAAGCACGACATGCAAAAGCCTAGGCCGCAGTCTACACAAGCTCCTTCTTGTACCACTTTTTTGCATAAAGCTTTTTCTCTTTTCCAACACCATTCGAACTTTTTATAAACAACTCTTTTGATGAAAACCAACAAGGACCAGAGGTCAAAATACACCTTGATGAAAAGATATAACAAGATATGAACACAAATCAAGGTGAAAAACGAAAACTAAACTCAGTTCTAGAAAAAGAGAACACTCGTTGAAACGATAAGAGTGAAAAATGGAGTGTTCTTGGCAAATGAAAAGCAAGGCAACTTCTCCAAAAGGAATTTGTTGGGGTCCAACTATTTATTGCAGCAAAGAAAACGAAACAAAAATGAAGACTAAAAACAATTGACGCTCCAAGAAAAATGTATAATGCATGAAGCAATAAAAATATAGTGTGTTGAAAGGTGACCTGATTTTTGCCGATGAAGAAGGGGTGCCTCGGGGGCATCCCCAAGCTTTGACGCTTGTACTTCTTGGATATTTCTTGGGGTGACATGGGCATCCCCAAGCTTGACCTTTTGTCCATTCTTCAACTCATCTCATCATTCTCCAATCCCTACACTTGAAAACTTCCTTCATATAAAACTAAACACAAATCTATTAGCAACATTAGTGTAAGCATAACATTGAATCAACCCTTTTTGCTTCAGGTTTCAACCTAAAACCACCACATATAAATCATATACTACTATAGCAACTTCTCCAAAAGTTCCGTGATCAAAAGAACTCAAAAAGAAAGTGATAAAGCGGCAAACACAAATATTGGCAGAAATCTGTCAAAACAAAAAGCTGACAAAGGTCGAATTTTTAGAGGATTTTATATTGCTCAAATCAAAAAGTGTTCAACTAATGAAAGTTTTGATATAACCTGGGGCATATGCACAAGAAAGCGCAGGTCCAAAAGATATACAGAGAATTTTCACGAATTTTTACGGTGCAGCACCAAAAACTGTTTCAGGATAGCAACATCCCTAAATCTTACCTCACTCAAATTAGAGGCTTCTCTTGGCACAAAAACGAAATAAAAAGGATAAGAAGCGGTTATTGCAGTAGTAATAACTTCCAAGACTCAAATAAAAGAAAAAGTACTGAAAGTAAACATTGGGTTATCTCCCAAGAGTGCTTTTCTTTAACGCCTTTGAGCTAGGCGCAAAAAATGCGAATCAAGTAATATCAAGTGATGAAGCATCAAGCTCATAATTTGCTCTAAGAATAGAGTCAAAAAGTAATTTCTTTCTCTTTCTAGGGAAGTGTTCCATACCTTTCTTGAGTGGAAATTGATATTTGATGGTGCCTTCCCTCATATCAATGATGGCACCTACAGTTCGAAGAAAGGGTCTTCCCAAAATAATAGGACATGAAGCATTGCATTCAACATCCATGACAAGAAAATCAACGGGAACAAGGTTATTGTTAACCATAATAAGAACATCATTAATCCTTCCCAAAGGTTTCTTCTTAGCAACATCAGCAATAGGAACATCATCATAACACTTTTCAAGTGGTGGTAAATCAAGCATATCATAAATCTTTCTAGGCATAATAGAAATACTAGCACCTAGATCACATAAAGCATGGCAATCAAAACCATTAACATGCATATCAATGATGGGTTCCCAACCATCTTCTAACTTCTTGGGAATAGAAGCTTTTTGCTTCAACTTTTCATCCCTAATTTTCATGAGAGCATTGGTAATATGCTTAGTAAAAGCAACATTTAAAGAACTAGCATTGGGAGTCAAAGCAATCTTTTGCAAGAACAAAATAACTTCAGATATATTACAGCCATCAACATCAAAATCATTAAAGGAAATAGAGCTATCATCTCCTACACTCCGAAAAATTTCAGCACTCTTTTGAGAAAAAGTTTTAGCTGTTTTGGGCTTTTTAACACTAGGAGTAGGAGTTTTCTCTACACCAATCAAAGTAAGAGGATTGCTAGCATTAGGAATAACATCATTAGAGCTAGTAATGGTACATACCTTCATCTTTCTAGCCATCTCATTTTCTCTTTCCCACCTGGCATGCAATTCTGCTAGCATCCTAACATTTTCATCAATTCTAACTTGGATAGCATTAGCAGTAGCAAAAGGATCAGGCTTAGTGGACATTCTGTTAACCAAAGAAGATTGCGCATTAGACAAAAACGAAATACCGATTTCAGCTTTGGAAACCTTAGCTTGTAACTCAGGAATAGCCTTGTTTAAATTTTCAAGTTGATGACTAATAGTCCTCAACAGAGCTGATTGCTCCTCCATAGTCTTGGTGAAAGCCTTGTTCTGCTCATATTGCGCCTGCATAAAATTCTTGGTAGCCTTTTCAAGTTCAAAAATTCTTTCTTCACTAGGCATTTTAGGTCTACCAAGATAGCTATTATCACCATTAGAAGGAAATGGCCTATAATTGTTACCAGCAAAATTGTTCCTATAAGCATTGTTGTTAAAATTATTATTTCTAATGTAGTTTACATCAACATGCTCTTCTTGAGCAACCAAAGAGGCCAAAGGAACATTATTAGGATCAACATGAGTCCTATCATTAGAAAGCATAAGCATAATAGCATCGATCTTATCACTCAAGGAAGAGGTTTCCTCAACAAAATGTACCTTCTTACCTTATGGAGCTCTCTCGGTGTGCCATTCAGAGTAATTTACCATCATATTGTCGAGAAGCTTTGTTGCAGCGCCCAAGGTAAGGGACATAAAAGTGCCTCCAGCAGCTAAATCAAGTAGGTTCCTTGAAGAAAAATTCAGTCCTGCATAAAAAGTTTGAACAATCATCCAAGTAGTCAGTCCATGAGTGGGACAATTCTTTATCATAGATTTCATTCTTTCCCAAGCTTGAGCAACATGTTCATTATCAAACTGACTAAACTTCATAATATTGCTACGCAAAGCTATAATCTTAGCAGGAGGATAGTATCTACCAATAAAAGCATCCTTACACTTAGCCCATGAATCAATACTATTTTTAGGCAAAGACAGCAACCAATCCTTAGCTTTTCCTCTCAAAGAAAAAGGAAACAACTTAAGCTTAATAATATCACTTTCTACATCCTTATATTTCTGCATCTCACATAGCTCAACAAAATTATTGAGATGAGCTGCAGCATCATCAGTACTAGCACCAGAAAATTGCTCTTTCATAACAAGGTTCAACAAAGCAGGCTTAATCTCATAAAAATTTGCAGCAGGAGCAGGTGGCGCAATAGGAGTGCAGATAAAATCACTATTATTAGTGCTAGTAAAATCACACAACTTGGTGTTCTCAGGAGTAGCCATTCTAGCAAAACTAAAAGCAGACAAGTAAAAACAACTACAAAGGATACTAATTTTTTTGGGTTTTTGATAAAACGATGCAAGTAAAAATAAAGTAAAGCAAAGCAAAAACAAAGTAAAGGATGTGCGTGCGAAACTCCCCTTGCAGAAGTCTTCTTTTTCCCCGGCAACGGCGCCAGCAAACTTGTTGATGGCGCAGTGATGATGGTGCCAGAAAACTTATTAGCGTGTAGTTGATGAAGTAAATGACCGGCCAGTTGGAAATCCCAAGAGAAGGTTTGATGAATATAGCAGCAAGTTTTCCCTCAGTTATGAAACCAAGGTTTAATCGTCTAGTAGGAAAAAGATAATACTCCAGAAGGTGATGCCCACTAGCTGCGTGACACTCCAACAAGGGCGCTGTGAACGATTTCTTGTTAGCGCATCTTCAACCAGTAGCAACGTGGAGCCTGCACACAACACAACCAAATACTTTGTTCCCAACTTACGATGAGGTTGTCAATCTCACCGGTTTGCTTGAAACAAAGGGTATGAGCGTATCGAGTGGAAAGCAATAGTAGTATGCGAGTAAAGTAAACATGTAATAGCAATATAATGGAAATAGGACCAGGGTCCACAGTTCACTAGTGGTGTCTCTCCATAAGATAAAATAACACATGCTGGGTAAACAAATTACAGTTGGGCAATTGATAGAATAAATACAACGTGCATATGTCGAGAGGATCACTATGAGATTTACTCTGGGCATTACAACAAGATACATAGACCGCCATCCAACTGCATCTATGACTAATAATCCACTTGTGGTGAATCAATCTGAGAACTCCACAAGAATTAAGTTGCGAATAACAGATAACTGCATTAAGCAAAGTGTGTAATGTAAACAAAGCATATGCCCTTGAGCATATGAATGTTGTTTTCCCCCTGGTAGCAACAACACATCTACAATCTTAGAGGTTTCTGTGACTCCCCCAGATTAAATAGAGGCATGAACCCACTATCGAGCATAAATACCTCCTCTTGGAGTCACTAGCAACTACTCGGCCAAGATAGCTACTAACAACAGAGAGCATGCAAGATCATAAACAACATAGAGATAACATAAGATAATATTCAACACATCAACTCAATCATAACACCAATATTCATTGGATCCCAACAAACACAACATGTAGAATTACATAACGGTGATCTCGATCATGTAAAGCAGCTCACGAGATCTAAACATGAAGCACATGGTGGAGAAGACAACCAACTAGCTACTGCTATGGACCCATAGTCCAAGGTAGACTACTCACTCATCGCGCCGAAGGCAAGCATGGTGATGAAGAAGACCTCCGGTGGCGATTCCCCTCTCCGGCAG
Organism: Dactylis glomerata; assembly: GCA_007115705.1. NCBI lineage: Eukaryota > Viridiplantae > Streptophyta > Magnoliopsida > Poales > Poaceae > Dactylis > Dactylis glomerata. Next base: position 2,151,410 of record QXEO01000977.1, on the reverse strand, counting down.
GGTGCCAGGAAGAGCTTCTGGACCCTCCCGATCTCGGGTCGACGGCGGCGGCGGATCGCGATGTATTCTGGAAAAGTGATCGGGTGTTTAGGTTTTTCCCGTCGGGGGGTCTTTATAGGCGAAGGGGCATCATCAGAAGTGGTTCTGGTGGGGCTCACCACAGGGGGGCGCGGGCCAGCCCTAGGCCACGCCCCCTGGTGGTGTGGCCCACCAGTGGCTCCTCTCTGTCTCCTCTTCAGTTCTCTGGAAGCTTCAGTAAATATCTGGACGTCTGGCTTTTGTTTCGTCCAATTCTGAGAATATTTCCTGTGTAACTTTTCTGAAACACAAAAACAGCAGCAAATAGGGAACTGGCACTGTGGCATCTTGTTAATAGGTTAGTTCCGAAAAATGCATAAAAATGCCATGAAGTGTAACGAAACACTAAGCAAATGGTGTAAAAACAAGCATGGAGCATAAAAAATTATAGATACGTTAGAGACGTATCAATGTGCCATAAGGTGTTACGAACGAGGTAGCAAGCTGGTCGGATTCCTTCATCTTGATCTAGTGGTAACCCGAGTAGGCATCTAAGAAGCATAGCAGCTCCGATCCCGTCGTCGAGTAAATGACTTGGTCAATGTGAGGCAAAGGAAAAGGATCTTAGGACACGCTTTGTTCAGGCCAGTGTAATCTACACACATGCGCAGAACCTTTGTGTTCTTCTTAGGAACTAACATGGGATTTGCCACCCACTTTGTATGGATTACCTCTTTGATGAAGCCTGCTTTCAGTAGCTTGGATATTTCCTTTGCTATGACGCGGCGTTTTTCATCTCCGAAATGTATCACTGCTTTTCTCACTGGCTTGGAGCCAGGGATTATTTGTAGGGAATGCCCGACGAGTTCCCTGGGTACACCAGTCATGTCAGATGGCTGCCATGCAAAGATTTCCCGGTTCTTATGGAGGAACTCGACGAGCGCATGGTCCTTGTGCGTGGTGAACGACCAACCCGTTGGGAACCCCAAGAGGAAGGTGTGATGAGTATAGCAGCTAGTTTTCCCTCAGTTAAGAAACCAAGGTTTGTCGATCTTGGAGAAAAGAGACAAACGACTGAAGGTGATGCAGACTGGCTTAATAGCACTCCAACAAGGGCGCCATTTAATGATACTTGTTGACTCGTCTTCGGCCAGTAGCAACGCGAAACCTGCACACAACACAACCAAGTACTTTGCTCCCAACTTGCGATGAGGTTGTCAATCTCACCGGTTTGCTTGAAACAAAGGTTATGAGTGTATCGAGTGGAAAATAGTAGAAGTATGCAAGTAAAGTAAATAGTGCGAGTAAACTAAACAGGTGATAGCAATATGATGGAAATAGGACCGGGGTCCACAGTTCACTAGTGGTGTCTCTCCATAAGATAAATAACACATGCCGGGTAAACAAATTATAGTTGGGCAATTGATAGAATAAAGATAAACGTGATATGTCAAGAAGATCACTATGTGATTTACTCTGGGCATTATAACAAAATACATAGACTGCCATCCAACTGCATCTATGACTAATAATCCACTCCCGGGGATATCATCCGAACACCCTATGAGTATTAAGTTGCGAACAACAGATAATTGCATTAAGCAAAGTGTGTAATGTAAACAAAGCATATGCCCTTGAGCATATGAATGTTGTTTTCTCCTTAGTAGCAACAGCACATCTACAACCTTAGAGGTTTCTGTCACTCCCCCAGGTGAAATAGAGGCATGAACCCACTATCGAGCATAAATACCCCCTCTTGGAGTCACTAGCAACTACTCGGCCAAGATAGCTACTAACAACGGAGAGCATGCAAGATCGTAAACAACATAGAGATAACATAAGATATATTTCAGTATAGCAACTCAATCATAACACCAATATTCATCGGATCCCAACAAACCAAACATGTAAAATTACATAACGGTGATCTCAATCATGTAGGGCAGCTCATGAGATCTAAACATGAAGCACATGGTGGAGAAGAGAACCGTCTAGCTACTGCTATGAACCCATAGTCCAAGGTAGACTACTCACTCATCGCTCTGGAGGCAAGCATGGCGATGAAGAAGACCTCCAGTGGCGATTCCCCTCTTCGGCAGGGTGTCGGGAAGAGCTTCTGGACCCTCCCGATCTTCGGGTCGATGGCGGATCGCGATGTGTTCTGGAAAAGTGATCGGGTACTTAGGTTTTTCCCGTCGGGGGGTCTTTATAGGCGAAGGGGCGATGTCAGAGGTGGAGCCAGGTGGCCTCACACCATGGCGGCGCGGCCAGGGCCTAGGCCGCACCATCCTGGCGTGAGGGCCCCTGGTGGCCCCTCTCCTACTCTCCTTTGGATCTCTCGAAGCTCCCGGACAAAATAAGACTTCGGGAACTTGTTTTGTCCAATTCCGAGAATATTTCCTGTGTATCACTTTTGAAACACAAAAATAGCAGAAAACAGGGAACTGGCACTGTGGCAACTTGTTAATAGGTTAGTTCCGGAAAATGCATAAAAGTGCCACTAAGTGTAACGAAACAGTAGGCAAATGGTGTAAAAACAAGCATGGAGCATAAAAAATTATAGATACGCTGGAGACGTATCAAGCATCCCCAAGCTTAACTCCTGCTCGTCCTCGAGTAGGTAAGTGATAACAAAAGAATAATTTTTGAGGTGACATGCACCTACACAATCTTGATGATATACGTAAGCATTTGTGAGCTAGGATCATAAGAACTTAAAACATGGGCATGAAGATAAAATCTTGACAATAAGAACTTAGCAACCATGTTGTAAACATGAAAATGAACACAAACAAAAGATCATGAAAATGAAACAATGAAAGTCAAACGTGTGTTCAAATCATAAGGAAAAACATACAAATGGTTTTCAGCTTGTCCTTCAAAGAGAGCAAAACATAAATGCATAGGACACCTTCAAGTTTAAGAGGGCGACTAGATACAAATAATTTGAGAACAAGTGAAACCAACAATATGAATCAATTAATGAAAACTTTGGGACAATGCACATTATACTAAGAATGACAACTATGCTCTCTTAATGGTGCATAAAGATAGAAGGTGGTGACTCAACATAAAAGTAAAAGAAAGGCCCTTCGCAGAGGGAAGCAGTGATTGCAAGTTTTATAACCTTCAAAAATTATGTTACTTACCAGCTTTGAGCTCTCATTGTCCCCATCATAAGCATCTTGAATGGTTAAAGTTAATGCGAGAACAATTATGATGCATATGCTTGACAAATCATAAGTTGAAAACCTCGTGTCCCATGAATACGAGTACCCAAACCTCATGCTACTTTACTTAGAGTCCCAAGTAAGGCTCTTGTCATTGTAAATATATGCATATCATTGAGAACCGCCAATGGGGTACCTCCGTGCCCGATGACATGGAACAAGCCCACATCAAAATGACAGGACAAGCAGACAATGAACACCTCGACATCTCTTTTATTTGCCATTTGTTTAGCTTTTTATTGTGAGATGCGTCGTCGAATGTTCACCATGGGTATGCTGCAAATTTCCACCATGAATTATGCATGGCTTAGATTAGCGGCCCGACGTTTCCCTAACACATATACAAACTCCATGATCCCCACAAGATTCCCAATTCATTTCACACCGCGGGCATCCATAAACAAAAGATCACGATATCAACTCAAATAAGAAGTGCAATGTTGAAAGCTTGCCCATGACTGCATGGCTGGGCTAGTCTCCAACTTACAACTTGCAAGCATAACAACTCAACATAAGAGACCACAATGTCAAATTTTTAAGAATAGGAAAAAGTAAAGTGTGCCTTCCAGTTCGTGAGAGCTTTACTGACCGAATTTCGCATAACACTGGTAAGAGTTTAATTTGAAGAGAAAATAAAAGCAAGTCAAATTTACTTGGAATAGCAAATTGCTAGTACCAGTCCTTGTGCGTGGTGAACGACCAGCCCGTTGGGAACCCCAAGAGGAAGGTGTGATGAGTATAGCAGCTAGTTTTCCCTCAGTTAAGAAACCAAGGTTTGTCGATCTTGGAGAAAAGAGACAAACGACTGAACGTGATGCAGACTGGCTTAATAGCACTCCAACAAGGGCGCCGTTTAACGATACTTATTAACTCGTCTTTGGCCAGTAGCAATGCGGAACCTGCACACAACACAACCAAGTACTTTGCTCCCAACTTGCGATGAGGTTGTCAATCTCACCGGTTTGCTTGAAACAAAGGTTATGAGTGTATCGAGTGGAAAACAGTAGAAGTATACGAGTAAAGTAAACAGTGCGAGTAAAGTAAATAGGTGATAGCAATATGATGGAAATAGGACTGGGGTCCACAGTTCACTAGTGGTGTCTCTCCATAACATAAATAACACATGCTGGGTAAACAAATTACAGTTGGGCAATTGATAGAATAAAGATAAACGTGATATGTCAAGAAGATCACTATGCGATTTACTCTGGGCATTACAACAAAATACATAGACCGCCATCCAACTGCATCTATGACTAATAATCCACTCCCGAGGATATCATCCGAACACCCCATGAGTATTAAGTTGCGAACAACAGATAATCGATGTGTTCTGGAAAAGTGATTGGGTACTTAGGTTTTTCCCGTCGGGGGGTCTTTATAGGCGAAGGGGAGATGTCAGAGGTGGAGCCAGGTGGCCTCACACCATGGCAGCGCGGCCAGGGCCTGGGCCGCACCAGCCTGGCGTGAGGGCCCCTGGTGGCCCCTCTCCTACTCTCCTTCGGATCTCTGAAAGCTCCCGGACAAAATAAGACTTGGGAACTTGTTTCGTCCAATTCCGAGACTATTTCCTGTGTATCACTTCTGAAACACAAAAATAGCAGAAAACAGGGAACTGGCACTGTGGCAACTTGTTAATAGGTTAGTTCCGGAAAATGCATAAAAGTGCCACTAAGTGTAACGAAACAGTAGGCAAATGGTGTAAAAATAAGCATGGAGCATCAAAAATTATAGATACGTTGGAGACGTATCAGCACGCTTTTCTATTTGGGGGACAGATTTGTCCCAATTGAGGTGGTCTTGGCGGCATCGCCAGCGACAAGTTCCACTTGCTTTGTGTCAATTGTAGGCTGGAAGGTGGGTGGGGATGCAGAAACTTTCTGCTTGGATGTCGGCATCTCCACAGGATCTGTGGCAGCATGGATTTCTTTGAATTCCTCGCCGAAGAACACGGCTTCTGTGAAGGCGGCTTCTTCGTCCTCGCACTCCTGGGCCTTCCTGAAGCTGCCATAAACGGTGATGATACCAACAGGTCCTGGCATCTTCAGCTGATTGTAGATGTAGCACGGCCTGGCATGAAAACAGTGGATGGCGAGGCGGACGAAGATCATGTGGTATGTACTCTTGAAAGGAACCACCTCGAAGGTTATCGGCTCTTCGCGGTAATTATTTTCGTTGCTGAAGGCAACCTTGAGGGTGATTGATGGCTAGTTGATGAAGGAGATTATTCTTCTTCGTCCCCCAGCAGCAATCCTTGTGCGTGGTGAATGACCAGCCCGTTGGGAACCCCAAGAGGAAGGTATGATGAGTATAGCAGCTGGTTTCCCTTAGTAAGAAACCAAGGTTTAATGTCGATCTTGGAGAGGAGAGACAGGCGACTGAAGGTGATGCTTGCTAGTTTGCGACAGCAGCGGACAATTTATATATGGCGCCTCGTCCAAGCTTTGCTTGCTAGCTGCAACGTGGAACCTGCACACACACAAACAAGTACTTTGCTCCCAACTTACGATAAGGTTGTCAATCTCACCGGTTTGCTTGAAACAAAGGTTATGAGTGTATCGAGTGGAAAACAGTAAAAGTATGCGAGTAAAATAAACAGTGTGAGTAAAGTAAACAGGTGAAAACAATATGATGGAAATAGGACCGGGGTCCACAGTTCACTAGTGGTGTCTCTCCATAGATAAAATAGCACATGCTGGGTAAACAAATTACAGTTGGGTAATTGATAGAATAAAGATAAACGTGATATGTCTAGAAGATCACTATGAGATTTACTCTGGGCATTACAACAAAATACATAGACCGCCATCCAACTGCATTTATGACTAATAATCCACCCCCGGGGATATCAATCCGAACACCCCAAAAGTATTAAGTTGTGAACAACAGATAATTGCATTAAGCAAAGTGTGTAATGTAAACAAAGCATATGCCCTTGAGCATATGAATGTTGTTTTCTCCCTAGTAGCAACAGCACATCTACCACCTTAGAGGTTTCTGTCACTCCCGCAGGTGAAATAGAGACATGAACCCACTATCGAGCATAAATACCCCCTCTTGGAGTCACTAGCAACTACTCGGCCAAGATACCTACTAACAACGGAGAGCATGCAAGATCATAAACAACATAGAGATAACAAAAGATAATATTCAGTACAACAACTTAATCATAAACACCAATATTCATCGGATCCCAACAAACCAAACATGTAGAATTACATAACGGTGATCTCAATCATGTAGGGCAGCTCATGAGATCTAAACATGAAGCACATGGTGGAGAAGACAACCATCTAGCTACTGCTATGGACCCATAGTCCAAGGTAGACTACTCACTCATCGCTCCGGAGGCAAGCATGGCGATGAAGAAGACCTCCGGTGGCAATTCCCCTCTCCGGCAGGGTGCCGGGAAGAGCTTCTGGACCCTCCCGATCTTTGGGTCGACGGCGGCGGCGGATCGCGATGTGTTCTGGAAATCTGATCGGGTCCTTAGGTTTTTTCCGTCGGGGGGTCTTTATAGGCGAAGGGGCGATGTCAGAGGTGGAGCCAGGGGCTCTCACACGGGGCTCGCGTGGCCAGGCCCCTGGCCGCGCCACCCCTGTGTGTGGGGCCCTGGTGGCCCTACTCCTTCTCTCCTCCGGATCTCTGGAAGCTTCCGGGTAAAATAAGACTTCAGGAACTTGTTTCGTCCAATTCCGAGAATATTTCCTGTTTATCACTTCTGAAACACAAAAATAGCAGAAAACAGGAAACTGGCACTGTGGCAACTTGTTAATAGGTTAGTTCCGGAAAATGTATAAAAGTGCCACGAAGTGTAACGAAATAATAGGCAAATGGTGTAAAAACAAGCATGGAGCATCAAAAATTATAGATACGTTGGAGACATATCAAGCATCCCCAAGCTTAACTCCTGCTCGTCCTCGAGTAGGTAAGTGATAACAAAGAATAATTTTTGAGGTGACATGCACCTACACAATCTTGATCATATATGTAAGCATTTGTGAGCTGGGATCATAAGAACTTAAAACATGGGCATGAAGATATAATCATGACAATAAGAACTTAGCAACCATGTTGTAAACATGCAAATGAACACAAACAAAAGATCATGAAAATGAAACAATGAAAGTCAAACGTGTGTTCAAATCATAAGGAAAAACATACAAATGGTTTTCAGCTTGTCCTTCAAAGAGAGCAAAACATAAATGCATAGGATACCTTCAAGTTTAAGAGGGCGACTAGATACAAATAATTTAAGAACAAGTGAAACCAACAATATAAATCAATCAATGAACTTTGGGACAATGCATATCACACTAAGAATGACAACTATGCTCTCTTAATGGTGCATAAAGAAAGAAGGTGGTGACTCAACATAAAAGTAAAAGAAAGGCCCTTCGCAGAGGGAAGCAGTGATTGCAAGTTTTATAACCTTCAAAAATTATGGTACTTACCAGCTTTGAGCTCTCATTGCCCCCATCATAAGCATCTTGAATGGTTAAAGTTAATGCGAGAACAATTATGATGCATATGCTTGACAAATCATAAGTTGAAGACCTTGTGCCCCGTGAATACGAGTACCCAAACCTCATGCTACTTTACTTAGAGTCCCAAGCAAGGCTCTTGTCATTGTAAATATATGTGTATCATTGAGAACCGCCAATGGGGTACCTCCGTGCCCGATGACATGGAACAAGCCCACACCAAAATGACAGGACAAGCAGACAATGAACACCTCGACATCTCTTTTATTTGCCTTTTGTTTAGCTTTTTATTGTGAGATACGTCATCGTATGTTCACCATGGGTTTGCTGCAAATTTCCACCATGAATTATGCATGGCTTAGATTGGCGGCCCGGCGTTTCCCTAACACATATACAAACTCCATGATCCCTACAAGATTCCCAATTCATTTCACACCGCGGGCATCCATAGACAAAAGATCACGATATCAACTCAATTAAGAAGTGCAATGTTGAAAGCTTGCCCATGACAGCATGGCTGGGCTAGAATCCAACTTACAACTTGCAAGCATAACAACTCAACATAAGAGACCACAATGTCAAATTTTTAAGAACAGGAAAAAGTAAAGTGTGCCTTCCAGTTCGTGAGAGCTTTACTGACCGAATTTCGCATAACACTGGTAAGAGTTTAATTTGAAGAGAAAATAAAAGCAAGTCAAATTTACTTGGAATAGCAAATTGCTAGTAGGTATGTATGGTGGACACTTTGGAAAACTTTGGCTTTTAGGAGTTGGATGCACGAGTAGAGCTCATACTCAGTACAAGGCGAGGGCTAGCAAAAGACTGGGAGCGACCAACTAAGAGAGCAATAATGGCCATAATCATGCAAAACGACAAAGCGACATTAAAAGAAGCATAAGATGGCATCAAAAGTCAAAAACTAAATGATCATGAAGGCTATTGGCGACTTTGTAAGAGTCTAACATGTGTGAGCATGCGCCAAGTCAACCCAAATAAAGCATCAAGGAGAAAACCAAAATAATGCTTCCATACAATAAAAACAACGCATGATTTTTTCAAAGGCTCATTAAGCAATCTCAGTTATTTGAGACAAGTCATGCTACAGCAAAACTACTAAGCATACTATCAAAAAGACATCAAGCATGACATGAAAAAGCCTAAGCCGCAGTCTACACAAGCTCCTTCTTGTACCACTATTTTGCACAAAGCTTTTTCTCTTTTCCAACACCATTTAAATTTTTTATAAACACCTCTTTTGATGAAAACCAATAAAGATCAGAGGCAAAAATACACCTTGATGAAAAGATATGACAAGGTCTGAACGCAAATCAAGGTGAAAACAAAAACCAAAAGCAGTAGCAGAAAAAGAAGAACGTTTGATTTTTAATAAGAGTGAAAACTAGAGCGTTCTTTGCAAATGAAAACGAGTACATCTCCCCCAAAGAAAATTTGTTGGGGTCCAACCATTTATTGTAGCAAACAAACAAACTAAACCAACTAAGAAAACTAAAACAACTGACGCTCCAAGAAAAACACATAGTGCATAAAGCAATAAAAATATAGTGTTTTGAAAGGTGACCTGATTTTTGCCGATGAAGAAGGGGTGCCTCGGGGGCATCCCCAAGATTTGACGCTTGTACTTCTTGGATATTTCTTGGGGTGATGCATGGGAATCCCCAAGCTTGAGCTTTTGTCCATTCTTCAACTCATCTCATCATTCTCCAATCCCTACACTTGAAAACTTCCTTCATACAAAACTAAACACAATTCTATTAGCAACATTAGTGTAAGCATAAAATATAATCAACCCCTTTTTGCTTCAGGTTTCAACTCAAAACCACCACATATATAGCAAATACTACTGTAGCAACCTCCCCAAAAGTTCCATGATCAAAAGAACTCGCAAAAAAAGCGATAAAGTGGCAAACACAAATATTGGCAGAAATCTGTCAAAACTGAACAGCTGACAAAGGACGAATTTTTGAAAGGTTTTATGTTGCTCAAATCAAAAAATGTTCAACTAACAAAAGTTTGGATAAAACCTGAGGCATATGCACAAGAAATCGCAGGTCCAAAAGATAAACAGAGAATTTATACGAATTTTTACGGTGCAGTACCGAAAACAGTTTCAGGACAGCAACATCCCCAAATCTTTACCTCGCTCAAATTAGAGGCTTCTCTTGGCACAAAAACGAAATAAACAAGATAAGGAGCGGTCATTACAGTAGTAATGACTTCCAAGACTCAAATAAAAGAAAAAGTACTGAAAAGAAAACAATGGGTTATCTCCCAAGAGTGCTTTTCTTTAACGCCTTTAAGCTAGGCGCAGAAAATTGCGAATCAAGTAATATCAATAGATGAAGTGCTAGTTACCTCAGTAGGCTCTTTGAAGGTTCCCGAAGATGATTCAACCTGCAAGTCACCCTTAGTGGAACTAAGAGTCTTACCAATTTTAAGAACATGTTGAGATTTAAGTGCAGAAACCTTGGGAACATACATAGATTTTTGCGCTTTTCCAACAAACACTTTCTCCTTCTTAAATTTAAGAGAAGAGAAGATTAAGCTAAGAGTTTCCATAGACTCCTCTAGTTTACCAATCCTCAAGTTTTGATTGTCATGAGTAGTGCTAGCCTCTAAAACGGTAATTCTCTTACCAATGTTTTCTACTAAATCAGTAACGCGGCTAGCATTTTCTAGGATACTTGGCAAACTTTTCTCTAAAGAGCTGAGCTTTTCTACAACCTCCTCTAAGGTGGTCTCGGTTTTAGCAACATGAATAGGTGGTATTCCCACTAAACTTTCAATTATAGTGCATGCTTCTCCAGTGGGAGTACCCAGAAAATTACCTCCTGTAAGAGTATCAAGAACATACCTATTCCAACTAGATATACCAACATAAAAATTCCTAAGGAGGATCGTGGTAGAGTGCTTTTTGGTACACCAATGATGAGCATTGTTAATACGATACCAAGCATCTTTTAAACTTTCTCCTCCTTGTTGCTTGAAACTACGAACTTCTACTTCAGGATTACTCATTGTAACAAAACTAAAAGCAGATAAGTAAAAACAACTACCAAGGATTCTAATTTTTTTGGGGTTTTGATATAAAACGATGCAGGTAAAGTAAATAAAGTAAAGCAAAACAATAACAAAGTAAAGAATGTGCGTGCGAAAACTCCCCTCGCAGAAGTCTTCTTTCCTCCCTGGCAACGGCGCCAGAAAAATAGCTGATGGCTAGTTGATGAAGGAGATTATTCTTCTTCGTCCCCCAGCAGCAATCCTTGTGTGTGGTGAATGACCAGCCCGTTGGGAACCCCAAGAGGAAGGTATGATGAGTATAGCAGCTAGTTTTCCCTCAGTAAGAAACCAAGGTTTAATGTCGATCTTGGAGAGGAGAGACAGGCGACTGAAGGTGATGCTTGCTAGTTTGCGACAGCTGCGGACAATTTATATATGGCGCCTCGTCCAAGCTTTGCTTGCTAGCTGCAACGTGGAACCTGCACACACACAAACAAGTACTTTGTTCCCAACTTATGAAGAGGTTGTCAATCTCACCGGTTTGCTTGAAACAAAGGTTATGAGTGTATCGAGTGGAAAATAGTAAAAGTATGCGAGTAAAATAAACAGTGCGAGTAAAGTAAACAGGTGAAAACAATATGATGGAAATAGGACCGGGGTCCACAGTTCACTAGTGGTGTCTCTCCATAGATAAAATAGCACATGCTGGGTAAACAAATTACAGTTGGGCAATTGATAGAATAAAGATAAACGTGATATGTCAAGAAGATCACTATGAGATTTACTCTGGGCATTACAACAAAATACATAGACCGCCATCCAACTGCATCTATGAATAATAATCCACCCCCGGGGATATCAATCCGAACACCCCAAAAGTATTAAGTTGCGAACAACAGATAATTGCATTAAGCAAAGTGTGTAATGTAAACAAAGCATATGCCCTTGAGCATATGAATGTTGTTTTCTCCCTAGTAGCAACAGCACATCTACCACCTTAGAGGTTTCTGTCACTCCCCCAGGTGAAATAGAGACATGAACCCACTATCGAGTATAAATACCCCCTCTTGGAGTCACTAGCAACTACTCGGCCAAGATAGCTACTAACAACGGAGAACATGCAAGATCATAAACAACATAGAGATAACAAAAGATAATATTCAGTACAACAACTTAATCATAAACACCAATATTCATCGGATCCCAACAAACCAAACATGTAGAATTACATAACGGTGATCTCAATCATGTAGGGCAGCTCATGAGATCTAAACATGAAGCACATGGTGGAGAAGACAACCATCTAGCTACTGCTATGGACCCATAGTCCAAGGTAGACTACTCACCCATCGCTCCGGAGGCAAGCATGGCGATGAAGAAGACCTCCGGTGGCGATTCCCCTCTCCGGCAGGGTGCCGGGAAGAGCTTCTGGACCCTCCCGATCTTCGGGTCGATGGCGGCGGCGGATCGCGATGTGTTCTGGAAATCTGATCGGGTCCTTAGGTTTTTTCCGTCGGGGGGTCTTTATAGGCGAAGGGGCGATGTCAGAGGTGGAGCCAGGGGCTCTCACACGGGGCTCGCGCGGCCAGGCCCCTGGCCGCGCCACCCCTGTGTGTGGGGCCCTGGTGGCCCTACTCCTTCTCTCCTCCGGATCTCTGGAAGCTTCCGGGTAAAATAAGACTTCAGGAACTTGTTTCGTCCAATTCCGAGAATATTTCCTGTGTATCACTTCTGAAACACAAAAACAGCAGAAAACAGGAAACTGGCACTGTGGCAACTTGTTAATAGGTTAGTTCCGGAAAATGCATAAAAGTGCCATGAAGTGTAACGAAACAATAGGCAAATGGTGTAAAAACAAGCATGGAGCATCAAAAATTATAGATACGTTGGAGACGTATCAGTGATGGACCTGAGGGACTTAGCTTGGCGTCCAGGAACCACTCCATAGAAAGTGACATCACTATGGCAGAGTTGGGTCTTGGTGAGGCCTAGCTTCGTCAAGGTTTCCGCGTACATTAGGCACTTGGAAAACTCATAGACTTGGATTAGAGGGTTAACTACCATGGCGTAGTATCCATCCGGGATGTGCTCTGGATGATCTTCATAGCTCCATTGCACCGGCACTTCGGACCATCGGACGTACTGGCGGACTTTAGGCACGGTGGCATTCAGGGAGCGCATAGCGGCTCGCTGCGCCTTAGCCGTGGGGGACCAAGGAACGTGTGGAAGGCTCTCTTGTTGGTATTCTTGTATGGGTTACCTGTGCCAGTTCCACCCTCGGCCTTTTCGGCGGGTTTGGGTGCAGGGTCTTCTTCCATATCGCTGCTATCCTTGGACTCCTTTTCCTTGTCCGCTTTTCCTTTGCCACGAGGTCTTTGTCGTCGGGTGCGTTTGTAGCCAGCTTCTTGATCTACCTTGATGTCGTTGACAAACTTGCAGTTCCGGTTGGTGTGATTGCACTTTCCTGAAGCGTCCCGATGGGCAAAGCATGGCATGTCACGGTACTCATCGTAGGAGACGGGGGCAGATGGCGCCGTAGCGGGAGCTGTAGAGCTCCACGGCTGGCCGCTGCTGGAACCGCATCCTCAGTCGCGCTGGCTGCTTTGTCCTTTGTCAGAGAAGGTTGTTCCCACCATATCCGGAGTTTGCTGCTCTTCTGGCGGATTCTTCCTTTTATTGCTGTTGTTCCGCTTTCCAGTGTTCTGGATGGTGGAAGCCTTCAATGATTCGCGAGTGTCGTCGGCGGCAGCCGTGTAGTTACTTCCAATGGTGATCATGGAGTTCAGGGTTAATTTCCCTTTGTTCCTTTCTCGTAACAGGCGATGGCGGAGCAGCTGGCCTCTTTCCAAGCTGTCGATGAATGCAAGGATGGCGAATTCGTCAGTAACCCCTTCACAGGAGTTCTTCAACCATCGTGCAAGGAAGGTTCGGGAGGCCTCATCATCTGCCCGTCATCACCGTTGGAGGTCACCAATGTTGTGAGGTCGCTTGTAGGTACCCTCGAAGTTTTCTGTAAACGCAGTCTGCATGTCGAATCAGGTTTGGATGGAATTTTCTGCCAAGTCATTTATCCACTGCCGCGCTGTGCCGGATAGCATCAGGGGCAGATAGCGGACAACAACATTGGGTGATCCCCCTGCGAACTACACTGCGTTAAAGTAGTCTTGTAGCCAAGTTAAGGTCCTGTCGACTCCATTGTACTGGCGAATGTTTTTCTTGATTTTGAACCCATGTGGGATGGGCTCATCACGGATCCGCTGCCCAAAGCACTTTGGGCTAAGGAAGAAGGCTATTTGAGACTTGGCAATCTTGTTTAGGTGGGTACGCGCGTTGTAGGGCTTGTGATCCTGCGGATCTTTTTGGGAGCCGCGTGACCTGGCTGGGCCGCCACCGTCGCTGCCATGGGGGCTGCTTGGTGGGGATGGTGAGGGGTCACGTCTTTTGCTCTCAACGTCCTGCGATGGGTCTCTACAGCTATGAAGGCTTCCCTCTGCTCTTTGTGGAGCTGGATCATTGTCATGGCGGCGGGAGCCTTGCCCTTTGTCATCATGACGGTGGGAAGAGCGATGCTTATCCCTGTCTCTGCTGCGATGCACGCCATTGTCATGCCGAGACTTTTCCTTTTGCTTGGATCTGCCATCTCGACTAGTTTCCCATTGTGGCGGCTCGTCTCTGCGGCCAGCATCACGACTCCGCCCCCATTTGCCGTCGCTGTCACGTATGACAATTCCTCCCTAAGGGATCTCGAATGTCTTATACTTTGGTGGTGGCATATTGGTCTTACGACGGGGAGCGGCCTTGTCTTGATGGTATCCATAGGCAGGGTAATTCTTGTGAGGCGGTGAGGGATTTCTTTGTTGGCCTTTACCATGTGGCCTATCGTCGAAGGATATTGGGATGGCGTCTGCCTTGTTACGAGCTTCTCTTCTTCGGACCTCTGTGGATCCGGTATGAGATTTGTTATCAAGACGAGCACTATGATAGCCATTACCCCAGGCCTTGGAGGCGGTACTAGATCGACATAGCGCAGCATCAGATTCGAGCTTTCGTGATGATGTAGCCTTCTCTTGCTACACCAATGCTTTGGTCATTAGCTTTACCGCCGTCTCCAGAGCTGCCGGGCTTTGGTAATTTTCCAATAGCTCTTTTGCGGCCACAATGTTCTCGATTGGAGTGGCCCGGACCTCATCGCGGGTTTTATCCACATATGGCGGATTCTTGATGTACATCCTGGCCAGCGTTTCCGCGGTCGGCATGGTGAACTCAAGGTTTTGTGCCAGTTACGGGTCGCCGCCCTCTTCTATCTGCTTTTGGATGAGAGTAGCGTACTTCTCCATGTTTCTTGCGTGTTTAAGCGTATCCTGATCTTGAGCAATATCACCATCCAGCTTTCGGCCCATCTTCTCGACTCGCTTTGCCTCTTTAAGGATTTCTCGCCTCTTTTGCTCCAGATCGTTCACATCTCTGACATAGTCAGGGGTGATTGGATCTCCTAGAGTTCCGTAGACGACTTTTTCCATCGGGGTCGTGAAGTCTTCTAGGCGGTGTACCATGGGGATGGCGGGTTGCAGAGGCCTAGGTCCACCCTGGATCTCAGGCAGTTGTTCCGTGGCGAGATCGGCGGCTAAAGGCGGGTTACCCTGCTCTTTGGCGGCATCACCGCCATGGGCTGCCTGAGATGGCGGATCACCAGTTGCCTGCCCAGCATCATCTCCCTTACTGGTCATGAACACTTGCTTGGCGGCTGCTTGCTTCTCTTCTATCTCTTGCTGAGCTAATTCCGCCTCGATTCTTCTCATGGCGGCATCATAGTGATCAGAGTCATAGCCTTTGCTATCCCAGTCATCCGATTCACCACTTTTGTTAAGTGCCTCTAGGATGGATTCACCCGGGCTGTCATCTCCATTGGAGGCAGATCCCGAAGTGGTTCCTGTGAAAGCAACAAGGCAGTACCGTGGTGTCTCTAACGCCAGATTACTCATGATGGATCCATAGCGGTCATCCACCACTTCCTCCACCTCTAGGGCGGGTTGGGTGGGATTTGTTTTTAGATCCGATCCAGATAACTTGGAAAGTTCTAGATCGGATGATTCCTCCTCCGTATCCAGCTCTAAAGCGGTCCGTGTGGGGGTTTTAGCCATACCGATCCGCCGAAAATCGGTTTTCATGGCGGGGGTAGGGTTTGTCTCTCCGATGAAGATGTGGATGTCTCCGATCGAAACGACGGTGAATCGAGCAGGGTTTTCTCTAGCCGGCACCTAGAGGTTATCCGCTGGGACGATGGGGAAGCCGGAATCATAGAGGACACGCCCGATGGCGACGGTGTCGCCGATGCCTGTGAAGGCGGATCCCGCTTGGATCCGTGCTCCTGACGCACTATGCCCCACGGTGGGCGCCAACTGTCGTGGTTTCGTCAACAGATCTGCCATATGGGTAGGTGCATGGCGGTTTGTAGAAGGGGGTGAACACGGCGGAGCGATCCGGGGCGGTGATAGCACGAGTTTACCCAGCTTCAGATCCCGCAACAGTGGCGAGACCCTACGTGCTGCTATAATTCACTATATGGCAACAAGTGCTCGGTTACAATGATGAGGTTGGCTATTTCCCTATGCGATTGGCCGTATGTCTAAGTCTTCGTGCCTCGAGGGCTCCTCCACACCAGCTTATAAAGGCATCTAGCGTGGGCATCACGGTGGTACCAGAGCGGATATAATATGGAGTCCTAGACTAAGTCCTATACAATGTCGTGTACTACAAGGTAACCCGCCATGGGCCTATCTCCGGATCCGCCATAAGCTCCCGCGTCCTGTACCGCCATGGGCTTTCCAGCAACTGGGCCGCCCGAGTAGGCAATCCACCATACCACCGTCATGGGCCACCCTGGTTTGCTGGTTTAGGACTACATCGCTGGTATACCCGTTTGGTATATCCCCAACAAGAAATGGACTTGAGGCACATAGGTTGCTAACAATTCAGTACTAAGAAGTATCTCTAGAAAAATAACATAAAGCAAAGCCAATTCTTCAACCCAAGAATAAATAATCATGAGGCGGTTCAGTTGACAAAATTTAAATATCAGAGCAAAATGACTAGTTAATTTTGGCACCAACACAAGCTGGAGTCGCTTCCGCCCCAAAGGGTATCGAAACA
Source organism: Dactylis glomerata (assembly GCA_007115705.1). Classification (NCBI taxonomy): domain Eukaryota; kingdom Viridiplantae; phylum Streptophyta; class Magnoliopsida; order Poales; family Poaceae; genus Dactylis; species Dactylis glomerata. The sequence goes on along the minus strand of QXEO01000977.1, from coordinate 2,134,510 downwards.
AGCATACATTTCGCACATATCAAGCTTATGACCACCACTGGTCCTCTTCATATACATCACCGTAAAAAAAAAGCCATCAGGCTCATACTTGGTCCAATTCATAGATATTACAACAGACAGGCAGTTAAGAAGCAACACCACTTTCAAGACTCAAGAGCTACCATATGAAAGGTGAAGCGTTCACATCATAACCTTCGAGTTCCATGAATAAGTTATGCGGAACAAGAGATTGTTTGAGATGAAATTGACAAGCATATATGTGTTGTGCATCACGAAGGAAGCTGTCAATCAATTTGCCATCGGTGTCAACGTAAAACAGACACTGGCCATAACTGATCAGCAAGAGAACGTCACCATCCACCGACACAACGCTCACATCCAATTCATCTCCCCTCTTTCCAAGCTGCCCCTTGATTTCTGCGACCGGCAATGCAACCCAGTACTTGTACTCCCAGACCTCACCTTCATAGTTCTGCAAAACCCATATCTCAACAATTTGCATAGCATTGTTATAGCTATAGATGCCAAGAGTGCCATCCATCTGAAAGAGATATGTGACTTGGTGGGAACACATGGGGCACGTATCTGCCCAAACGACTCGGCTCGGCTGTAGTGTCAAATACCAATAGCAGTCTACTTTCGCTCTGATACTGCACTGGAGACCAGTGCAAGCTATCATGGACCAGGGCAGGTGTATTGAAGTCCAACTCTGACGCTGCCTCTGGTCCCCCAATGTACCTTATAGCAATAACCTGGCCTTCATAGTCACGGACCACGCCCCACCATCCATAGTTCCTCCAAGAAGAGAAAGCTCCATCCATGTTCAGTTTCTAGGTGTCAGTCTCTAGAGGTTTCCAAGTATTTAAGCTAGCAGCCGTCTTCTTCTTTGATTTGCAAAATTCGAGTGAGTCAGCACTGGTTGGTATCAATTTGTGAACTATGAGTCTGTATCTGATTTAACATGCTGGCTTTGTGATATGCACCAACAAGATCATAGTAGAGTAGCACAACGATACTTGCATTTAATAGCTGAAATAGCAATAGTACCGGGTGGTAAGAGTGCATACAATGATTTCAAAGAGACTTAACACAATGGTATCACTGGTACAAATATATATTCTGTAGCCAGGGACACCTGCAAGCCCCAACAGCCAAAATGTTCACCCAAGTGAGTCCTCAGGTAATCGTTTAAGCAGAGAATTGTAACCCATTGCATCATTTGCCACAGTGAATTTGTTTACTATGCTGTCAGAAGCGTTGGCCGTGGGCCGCCCGGGCATCCGTGCCCAAAGAACAAGGCACACAAAAATCTTGGAGCAGGCAACTACAGAGGAGACAGAAGCTGCAAAAGAAGCGTTTGTCAGTGTTTCAGCGAAACAGAGGAAGAAAGGTATATGCCTATCGTATACTTTATATCGCACTTTGATTTAATTGAGCCCTGAACCACTAACAACTAAACTGAATAAATTGCCCTTTACTCTTTTGATGTGTGAACTGAACGAATTGATGATTTCAGTGGCCAAAAGCAAAATTTTGTTTTTCATTACTTAACTGAAGATCCAACTTACCATGACCAGAAGAAGCCACCAAAACCCAAGGGCCGCATCAACCAGGGCTACTTACTCCCTCCAGGCGAACCATACGCCACCCTCCAGGGCCTCCCCAACCTGCCGTCCAGGCCCATGCGGATCCATTCCGCCAATAAAAGCTGCTGCCGAATGATACTACAGGCTTCATAAGAACTCAACCGTGACACAATCCTTCCTCAGAGAACAAACCAAGGCTTATGCAGCTATTTTTCAAAGTGAAGAATTTATAGATGTACAGTGACAACTTACAGCTGTATTTGCGCACACCTGCCGTTCCATAGATTACCTGCTACTCTCACCTAATGGTCTATGTTCCAACTACTACTCTGAATTCTCTGCTTACTCTTGCCTTGCAGGCCTCTTGGCCAATTTCATATCACATACACATGTAGTGGATCAATTAATCTGGATGATGAACTCACCTTTACAACTTCTACATTCTGAAGCAATGATCAGAGTGACTTTCAACTTGTACAGCGGTACTGTCACACAATTGGCCTGGTGAATGGTGATGTCTTGCTTGAGACATGAAGACAATATGGAACGTGAGGCAGACCATGGCAAACCATTTTTGTGCTTATTAGTTCAAGCTTTGTTTCTCAAACTAACGTTCAGACTGTGCACTGCATGAAGCATTAATCGTTAAAATTATTAGCTGGCAAACTGAAATAATAAGAGATCACTCCAAACAATGCAATGTAAAAACGGTGTCAAGATGGAAGCACAGAGAGATATTTATAGATTTTCAGGTTTCAGTGACAATCTTTTCTAGAAGAACACCACAACTCCTCAGAATGAGACAAATATAACCATGTCTAATTCACGCTATAAGTCCAAGCTTATTATTCTCCATAGATCTACCTAACCAGATGCAACCGATTAATGAAGAAAATTGAATTATAACACATTATTTCATTGAGAAGTTCACTATAAAGCAACCATCAAATTTAATGAGCCATGCTCCAAGGTCCAAGCCCTTCTCAAAATCACATACAACTTCCAAGTCAATAGGGAGGAAAACTGCCTCTTTTCATCGTCAGCACTAACAATGAACACCTAAATATAAACTATCAAGAACAGCACTAGATAAAAAGGTAATGTAAATTCGTCATTTCTAAGAAAAGAGACTCTAGGCAATTAATAAAATAAAGCAAAGACAATTCTTCAGCCCAAGAATATAAAAAAATGAGGCGGTTCAGTTGGCAAAATTTACATACCTGAGCAAAATGACTATTTATTTTAGCACCAACACATGTTGGAGTCAGTTCAGCTCCAGAGGATATCGAAACAAGCATACATTTCATGCAAGCACACATCAGGCTTCTGAACACAACTTCATATACATCAAGTTAAAAAGAAGAAGCCATCATGCTAATACTTGGTCCAATTCATAAATATTACAGCACAAAGGATACGACAGCTAGGCCATTAAGAGGCACCACCACTTTCAAGACACAACAACCATCAGGTGAAAGGTGAAGCATTCACAGCATAACCTTCGAGTGTCGTGAAGAAGCTTTGCGGAACAAGAGTTTGTTTGAGGCGAAATTGACAATCAAATAATTCTTTCCCATCACGAAGGAAGCTATCAACCAGTTTGCCATCAGTGCCAACGTAAAATAGCCACTCGCCATGACTGAGCAGCAAGAGGACGTCACCATCCACCGACACAACACTCACATCCAAATCATCTAACCTCCTTCCTAACTGCCCCCTGATTTCTGCGACCGGCAATTCAACCCGGTATTTGTACTCCCAGACCTCACCTTCGTAGTTCTGCAACACCCATATCTCAACAATTTGCATAGCATTGTTATAGCTATAGATGCCAAGCGTGCCATCTATTTCAAAGACATATAAATTAGTGGGAGCACTTGGAGCAAGTATCTGCCGGAACGACTCAGCTATGGTGTCAAATACCAATAGGAGTCTGCTTTCGCTCTGATGCTGCTCTGGACACCAATGCAAGTTATCACGGACCAGGGTAGGTGTGTTGACGCGCAACTCCCACGCTGCCTGTGGCCTCCCAATGTACCTCAGTGGCTGGTCAGAGCCAACCGTGAGGATATAGCAGCCAACTCTACGTATAGGCAGCGGATTTTTGACAATCCCGGTGTTGCTGCTCCGGTGGAGTAACAGCCTGTATTCGCCGGTAGGACGGTGCAGATACATCCCGAGTAGGGTGAATAGTCTGAAGTCCCGCGGTTGCCAGAGAGAAGCATACTGACGCGTGGCCGGATTGCAGATGTAGAAGCCGCCACCACTCATGCTAGAGAAGATGAGGAGACCGTCGCAGGAGGCCAGTAGCCACAAGTTCTCCCCATCGTCAAGCCGGGCGACGGGTTGGAGATGGGCGTCGCCGGCCCGGTGGTCAAAGGCGAGGATGCTTTGGTAGTGGTACTGCTCGCTGGGACATTCGTATTCGCAGATGATGGGTAGGGAGGGCTGTTGGTCGTGGTGCGCCAGGAGGAAGTCGCCGGTGGAGGTGACGCGGCGCCAGGAGCGACCGACGGCGCGGCAGCGGAGGAGGCATATGGGGGGCAGGCGGACGAGGATCTCCCAGATGACGATATCATCCGGGAGGCTGGAGAGGAGAGGCGTCACTTCTGCTAGTGCGCCCTCCGCCATGGTCGCCGGCTGGGAGCTCGTCCTCTAGATCCGTCCCAGGAACAAGAAGAGTCGTGGAGTCGCGCTGACGGCGGCGGCGGAAGGTGGTAAGAATCGACTAAAGCTGGGCTTAGGTCAGGTTCGTTTGGGCGGCCCAGAAGCAGATCATCAAGAAAAATAGGCTCACCATCTATCCTTTCCCTATGCTAAAAAAATCTGTCCTTTCCCCGTCGCTGGTTACCATATCGACCCGACCGGGGTGCAGCACTGCAGCCGTGTAGGTAGGAAGCTCCGCAGGTTACGTGCGGCGCCATTGCCGACAGCCTGAGACGCCTGCGACGGCCGTGCGTGCGAGCTTGGCTCCGGCGTGAACACTCGAAAAAGAAGAGTTCAGGGAAGTCCGATCAGGACACAGGCGCACGGCTTTCATACAAGAAGCAGAGCCTGCTTCCAAACATCTTTCTTTTTTTGGTTGTGCGCGAACGACGACCGTCCACCGATGCTAAAACCCCAGACAATCTGGGCGGCTTCCCTCCCTCTCTTCCTCGGCCGCCGCCTCCTCCTCCTCCCCAAATCCAGCCCCTCTCCTCCCTGCAGCCGCCGGCTCCCCTTCAGCCCGTAAGCAGCTAATCCCCCACTCTCTTGCTCCCCTGATTTCCTCTCCTCTTCTCATGTTCTGACGGTGGTTCAGGGCTTGCAAGCGGCGGATGAGCGCGCAGGCGCAGCCCAGGTTCGCCCCTCTCCCCACAGCGCAATCCGAATCTGATGCCGGTAAAATTTTATCCGCCCTACCCTGTTACAACGATTTTTCGACTGCTCCTGTATCCGGGGAGCTCCGATGTAGTGATTAGCGTTGACGGCTTCCGATTTGGCTTTCCAGGGGCAGAGGAAGGGTACCAGTTCCGGCTGGTTTCCTACAACATACTGGCCCAGGTATGACTTCTGCGATCTCATACGATCTCGTTCAGGTGTATGGATATTGCAATAGTGATGGTCTGGTGGATTGGACCCCTGAAAGAAAGGGAATCAACCTAAACGGTGGGTAATGATTTGCTCTGTATTGCAGGTTTATGTGAAGAGCGCGTTCTTCCCTCATTCTCCGTCCGCGTCTCTCAAGTAAGATCCTAATCGTTAAAGGGAGTGTTTATTTCTTAGTCGATTGCGAAGAATTCTTATTTCTGCATCGAACTACCTTGACCGCTTATTGTTCTACATCTAACGAAACAGCAAGTATAATACATTTTATAATTTTAGGTAACATGGACGACCTAGAAATAGAATTACAAATCCCAAGTAATGTTAATTTCTGTATGTTGATTGGAGAATTCTTATTTCTGAGTCAGTGATCCTGAGCTTTGAATTTTCCATCCAACGAATATCGAGTATCATGCATTTTAGAATTGTTTGTAACTTGGTCGACTTAGACTAAGGAATAACAATTTATCAGTCACTTAGAAAGAACAAATTCGATTGTTAAACTATCTGTACCATTCTGCTGGATTATGATACCCCCATTGAACTCAAGGTATCCTGAGTTACCTCTTGTTACTTGAGCATCGTGCCTTGAAGATGTAGTGACCAGTGCCCTATTTCTTAATACTTACATCTCAGAATTCAGAATTTCATGAGCAATGTACTTAATTTTTTTTATCATATGCACGTTTTGTAACATTATCCAGAAACATACAAGCTAAATGTATGCTTTGTAAGCTTGCATTGCCACTTCGGGTTCCAAACTCCACATTAAGATACGGAAAATTCTGACTACAAATGAACATATCCTTATTTTCTACGATAGTCTTACATTTGTTCAAAGTAGGAGGTTTGCCTAGAAGCAGCCACCCTTTAAAGAGGCTGAAGACTAAGCAATCGGCAGAAGCTGACCTATTCGTTTTTTTATTTTCCAATGAGAGAATTCCTTATTTGACACAGTCTTAAAATTGGCTTCTTTATTTGGCCCTATAATTTTTTTTCTTCCCAATTTCACACCTAAACTTAATTTGCTTCCTGAAATGGGACTTTAGTTCATTTTCAGCACTTACGGTGTTAAATAGGTATACGAAGACTCTTTTGCCCCTAATGAATAATATGTCTTAAAATAGGAAAACTGCAAAAACCCCGAAAACAACCCCATCAGCTGGAAAACCGGAAGAAAACCCCCACCCAAATCTTCTCCTACACGATTTCTCCCCAATACACAAGTACCTCTGTTCTCAATCGCCGACTACCTTCCCGCATGATTTCAGCACGATTTCTCCCCCAGACCGCCCACCCGCACGATGTAGGCCCCCGTCGGTGGACCGGCCCCCGCTGCTAGAACAAGGCCTCACACGTGGGTACCTTGCGTCGCCGCCATGCTATGATGCATGTCCCACCGCCGGACCTGATGCCCCTCACTGCCACGAGGAGATCCCCTGCTTCCTGCACAATCCGCGCCGGGGTCCCGCGTGCCGCCTACCTCCATCCCGATGTCCAGCGCTCCGCCTGTGTCTCTGACCAGAGTCCTGTGCGCTGCCCTCCCCTAGCCATGCGTCCCGCGCGTCGCCCGCACCGGGTCGGGACACCATTGACGAGGCGACACGAGCCCAAAATTCTGGGTGGCCTCGCCTTCATCCTCCGGTACGGCCGCCTTCAAGCCTCACTGGCATGCAGCGCCGCCGTCCCTGGCTTCCTGCATTTTATTTACGGAGGGGTATTTTGGTCCAACAAAATAAAATTGACGGAAGGACCAAACGTCTTGGACGGCAGTGTCATTCCAGGAAGGAAATTAAGTTTAGGCGTCAAATTGAGAAGAAAAAAATTTCTAGGGCCAAATAGGGAAGCCCAACATTAAGGCAGTGCCAAATAAGAGCATCTCCAACAGGCACGCTCTATGTCGCTGTGACTGCGCTGTAAACATTTTTACCGCGCGCTGCCCCGAATTTTCCCCCACCGGAGGCGCTAAACTAGAGCGCGTTCGCGAGCGCTAAAAATGTTCCTCCGCCGGACGCTCCATTATACAGCGCGCAACGCGGCGGAAACAACAATCACACCCAACTATGCATCAAAGAAGATCAAACAAGCTTCATAAGTTCACAAATAAATGTACCATGCAAATACGACAAATTGTTCACAACAAATACAACAAGTACATCAAGTACATCAAATTGTTCACAACAAATACAACAAGTTTACGGATCAACATACAACAATACAACATAGTTTTGAAACAATACAACATATAGTTTTCAAACAGTATGCAACTATTGTTGTCCATGCCAATTCCACCATTCTTTCATGAGATCTTTTTGGAGCTCATCATGTGTGTCGTTGGAGCAAATGGCATGGTACGAGGCAATGAACCGGGCAATCCTATGTGCGGACTTCCTCACTTGCATGGGAACCCCCATCAACTCGTAGTGGGTATGATCCACATTTTTCCCACGATCATCCTCTATAATCATGTTATGCATGATGACACAAGCGGTCGTGATATACCAAAGGCACTCTTGGTCCCAAAATCTAGCCGGGTCCCTCACAATGACAAATTGAGCTTGCAAAATCCCAAATGCTCTCTCTACATCTTTCCTAGCCGCCACTTGTGCATTGTGAAATTGGGTTTGTTTCTTACCTCCTGGTTGAATAATCGGCTTCACAAATGTTTGCCACCTTGGATATATGCCGTCGGCGAGGAAGTAGCCATAGTTGTACTTGTGGCCATTTGCTTCAAACTCCACCGATGGACCTTCTCGCATTGCAAGTCTTGTCATTAGTGATGACCGTTGAAGAACATTGATGTCATTGCAAGACCCGGGCATTCCAAAAAATGCATGCCATATCCAAGTCTCATGATCGGCGACCGCTCCAAGGACTATAGTAGCATCCTTCTTGTACCCTTTGAATTGTCCATGCCATGCCGCTGGACAATTCTTCCAACTCCAATGCATACAATCAGTGGACCCAAGCATACCTGGAAATCCCCGGTCAGCGTTGAACTCCAAAAGTCTTGCCGTGTCTTGAGCATTGGGGGCTCTCAAGTATGTGGATCCGAAAACATTCACAATTGCCACGGCAAAGCGCTTCACACACAAGATAGAAGTGCTCTCTCCCATGGCCAAATGATCGTCAATTAGATCTGCCGGTATACCATATGCCAACATACGCAAGGCGGCGGTCACCTTCTGATATATGCTATGACCAAGTTCTCCGGCGGCATTTCTCCGTTGCTCAAAGAATCGATCATACTTGGTCACCTCCGTTGCGATGTGCTTGAACAAGTCGATGCTCATCCGAAAACGCCGCCGAAAATAGCTTTCGGGAAATATCGGATTCTTATTGAAATACGACCGCATCAACTTCTCATGCCCTTCAATCCTTTCTCTCCGCAACTTCTGTCTACCGAACATCCACCAATTTTTGGCTTCTTGACGGCGCGGTATGCTAATAGTAGGGATATGTTCTCTTCTTCCTCTTGGTCGTACTCGTCATCTGATGAATCGGATGATGAACTCTACAAATATGCATATGAAATGACTTCACTAAAACTAGTTAGTAGCAAAAAAATCGACAAAATGATGGCGGCCGGCGGAGGCGCATACCTTGCTAGCAAACCGGCGAGCATCTTGGCTGCGCCATGTTGACAGTAGGCTAGACGACGACATGGCGACAGCGGCACGGGGTTTGGAGAGGAGAAGGCGCGGGGGAGGCGGGGAGAAGCGCCGGCTTGTGCCCGTCGGTGGTGACGGCGGCGGAGCGGCCGAAACTGCCGGGAGGAGGCGCATGCGAGGCGGATCTACGGCGCGGCGGCGAGCTACAGCGGGGCCGGCGGCGGAATCGTGCGGCGGCGGCGCGGTGGGAAAATGGAGGGCGTGGGCGCGGGGGGGGGGGGGGGGGGGGGGGGGGGGGTGGGGGATTTTCAGCCGTTGTGTATTCACGCGCGTCCACAGAGATGCCGCGCGCTGCAGCCGACGCGTCACATTTGACGCCCCGGATAGTGCAAAATGCCGCGCGCCCCAAAAATTTTCCAGCGCCACCGCGGATAGCGCGCCTGCTGGAGGGTCGATTCCATCTCCGCGCGCTGTATATTGGCGGTTTATTTAGCGCGTGCGCATTATAGCGCGCCTGTTGGAGATGCTCTAAGGAACTCTCTCTTTTCCAATTGTCTCTGAAAAATCAACCCTCACATTACTTTTTGATGTAAACATGAAAAAAGCACAAAATGATTAAAAACATGTTAGTGATCAGTAGCTACTGTTTGCATGTGATTCATTCACCCCAAAGATAACCAATTTTCATAGCATAACAAATATTTACACATGAGACAATTATACGACATTTGTATGGTTCAATGTTCAAATTCCAGTTTTCAGAGCACAACCAATATTTACACATAATACCGTAAAACGACATTTGTAGGGTTGTATATTCAAATTGAGTTACCTAGACCGCCACCAAGACCTACTCAAAATCAGTCCTTAGACCGTGGATGCAATTTTACCATAGAAATCACTAACACCAACCTTTTTGACATGAAGAGTTGAAGTATTAATACTGCAAAGGACGCCTCCATATCCACAATGAGGGGGTTAAACAATACAAAACATATTTTACCCCCCAGCAGCGTTATTCAGCAAGAATTTGGCAAAGTTTGATCTTCCTTTCTCCAACAGGGCAACACAATACAACTTATGCTCCCAAATGGATTCATTGATAAATTTATGTTGTTCCAAAAATACCTTATATTAGGAGAAATTATTAAAAGTGTGTACTATGCCTAGTTGCCGAGACCACAACCTTCTTTCAACGAGATTGTGTGACCCTCACACCTCATTCCCTATGATCCGTTCGGCCATCCGTGTCCCCTTCTTCCTCGGCTAAATATTCATGTAGTTTACTTAGATTAGGAATCTATGGCAAGAGTTAGTTTAGGAAGCTATAGCAGTGTGAGGTGTGCGACCGTAGTATGGAAGCTATGGCAATGCTCCTTTTCCCCTAAACCTGAATTGACAAACTGTTACCGCTGATTAGCTTTTCCGTGGCTTGTTTCGCCTCTCATATAAATCATAGCATTAGTTGTAGTGAGCATCCCAAAGCGCTTCCTCACGATGCTGAGACTCCTTAAATAACTTTAAATGCAAAAAAGTACATGTTAGAAGGACTCCTGAATAGTTGGAAGTACACTAGAGCATCACACCCTCCATGTATATGCCCACCCTTGCTTTATGATTATGCCTACATTTAACCATAGTAACCATCTTTCACAATGGGATTGAAGAAAACAATTGTTTCTTTCCTTTCTCCTTTTAGGTCCGTACTGAAATTGTATCATTCTACTGCCAAAATCATATTTACTTTCATGTTTGGACTACTAGGTGGAAAGCTCGTTCCAAAGCCGTCCTAGCAGAACTCAAGAGTTTTCAAGCTGACCTCATGTGCCTACAGGTTGGCTCTCGTTTCTGATGTCTTAATAACAATAATTTTTGCTGTGTGGTTGTGTCTAGTTTTGTTTGTTATTACTATGCAGAATATGATGATTTTTGGATCATATTTATATTCTTATTCTATTTTGTGTAGGATTCAGGTAACATGCCTATATCGTTTTTGTAAGAAAATGTCTCGATTTCTTTTTTTGTTTGTGAATGAATAGATAACATAACCAAATGGCATGCGTGCCAATGTGCAATATGGGGGTTGTAATGAGATAATTTATCTTTTTTTCTCTACAAATTATGTGAGCTAGCACATGCTTTTTCCATGGTACAGACTCCACATTGTCCATTATGATTTATGCCAGTTACTTCAAAGAAACTTTTTTCCTATATTTACATATTGAATTTGGGAATATCACAATTTAGGGGCATATGAAGTGAAAATGGGACAAATGTTGCAGATCTAATTTTTTATAGATCAAATAGCGTGCTAGATTGCAGTATTGCACACACCACCCCACCACCATCACTTCAAGCATGTTTTACAAGAAAAATCTACAACTATGTAATGCTTTGTACAAAAACACTCTTCACTTTATTAATCCGTAAATGTATCCACCCAAGCTTAAATTGTACTCCCTTGATTGGAAATAAGTGTCGGTGACTTAGTACAAACTAGTAAAAAATCACCAACACTTATTACCGATTGGAGGGAGTACTTGTTATGATGCAACTTTGTCTCTGTTGATAGCCCAATGGGCAAATATATACTACACATGACTTAAGGTAGAAGAAATGAAATCTAGACTAATGTGGACTCCAAGACCAATACTAATACTCCTTAACATCCCCCGTCAAATGCAAGGCGTACCAATGCACACACGTTGCATGTTGCCAACATGCCCCTACACACCTAATTGCCGCCTTGACCTTCGATGTTCTTGGTACCAAAACGCTCATAGGCGTTTCCTCCGTGAGCTAGGAGAGGCGAGCCCGGCGCTAAATTGTTGACCTCCATGACATCAAACTGTATAGTACACAATATGGTACATCCAAGGCTTGGTCTCACCATGCCGATCTGAATTCCTTGTCAGGTGGTGAGTTTGGTTAGGGCGGGCAAATATGTTAAACGATTACAAAGGTGTTCTAAGATAAGCTCAACAAGATCAGATATCTCGTGTGTAACAAAAGGGTAGAAGCTCGTTCGATTTTTTTATAGTACGAATACAAACGGTGAAAGCGTGGCTTATTGATCCTTTACATCTTCTGTGTTTGAAGCCAGAGGTGTGGCTTGTGTAAGCCAAACGTTCATAGCAAAAATTGCTTTTTGATCCTTTGGTGTAGGCTCTTCCTATCATTGTGAAGTAGAATTCGCCAGGTATTGGATTGATGAAAAGAGCGCATATGAAATACAATGTATGTATGCACTCTTTCTCGGTAAGAGACCTTACCAGCAGTCCTTTTGTGCAACACTAAGACATCATTCGTACACCGGCAGTGTACCAGGGACGGCAGCACAGTCAGTGATGTGCTAGGTATGTTATGTGTTGTACTCAGTGCAGAAAGTAGAGATGGAGTGACCGTCGCTGTTATAGGATACTCCCTCCGTTCTGTTAAATACGGCGTGAATTTCCTAGCTCGCTCATTAAGGAGCAGTTCGGTACACGATTTTTGACGGTTTTAACCCTGCGCCTTCTCTCTAATTCACTTTGTCGACAGTCAAGGTGAGCCGCCAGCCCCCTCAATCCGTTTCTCCACCTGTTGTGCGGGCTGGCAGTGGCAAGGAACCAGAGCTGGCTGGAGACCGCGTTGAAGGGCTTCGCCCACGGGAGATCGCCAGAGACCTGGGGGACACGGAATTGAGGCTACTGCTTCTGCCAGAGGATGGTGGCTGGGGCGGCGATGTCACCAAGCACCATGCGCGCTCTGGTCTCTGAACCGATAACGTGGACGGGGACGAGGGTGTCGAGCGCGAAGCGGGAAAAAGAGCGGCGGCGGTGGAATCAGTCAATGAAGGCGGTGGCGGAATCGGTCGATGAAGGCGGCGACAGAGTCAGTCGATGCGTGTGGCTGCATCGGCGTCGAGGTGAGCAGCGACTGCGCCCGGCGTACCCTTCCCGAAGCAGCGAGTGCGCCGGGGTACCCTTCCCGAGGCGGCGAGGCGGTCCGCGAGTGGATAAGGCTCCCGAGGCGTGCAACGAACTAGGTGTCGAAGTGGAGACAGCGGCGATTTATGTCTGACCGTGAAGCATTGGGAAAGCTGAGGGGAAACAGGACGGAGGGCAGTTTCAGGAGGTTGGCGATTAAATCGCATCTGCGCCTTGCTTTGTGAGAAAAACTGAAAAAAATTATATGCCTTTATTGATGGAATGGAGGGAGTATATAGCTATGCTCTGTTGTGGACAATGGCTCTAGTCATAAGAATAGGAGATGCAATGTTCTTGTTGACCCATCCAGAAGCTTGAACTGGGTATATAGCGGGACCCATTCTGAAACTGTTATGCATTAGAATCTGTTTTTTTTTTGTGTGGTAACTTCACCTGTTATGGATCATTCTTCTAAATATACTACTCCCTCCGACCACTATTACTTGTCGCTAATATGGATGAATCTAGACACTAAAATGTGTCCGGATACATTTATATTATAGACAAGTAATAGTGGTCGGGGGAGTACTTGAAGCTATTGTGCATCTTAATGTAGACTTGAAGCTATTGTGCATCTTAATGTAGACTTGAAGCTATTGTGCATCTTAATGTAGACTTGAACCATCTTTGAACATATTATTGGTTCATGCTTGTAAGCAATATATATGTGGCTGTGACAGGAGTTGGATGAATATGAAACCTTCTACAGGAAAAACATGGAAAGTTCTGGATATTCAAGTATTTATGTTCAGCGATCTGGGGACAAACGGGATGGATGTGGTATATTCTATAAACCGAAAAGGTAAACATGTACGCTTAACTAATATACATGGTGCATCAGTTACTAATATCAGGACAAACCCTTAGGGCATCTCCAGCGGGCCGACCCATTTTGGTGTCTGAATCTGTCCGATTCGGTCCGTATGGGTTGGACCGCGGACACCAAATCATGGCCTGTCCGAATGGGTAGGGGGGGGGGGGGGGGGTCATCCCAACGGGCACACATAAATTTTTGTTGGCCCTGACAAGCAGGGCCCTTCTTTCATTAATAATATATTTTACATATTAAAAAAAGAAAAAAAACAGGAAAATATATAAAGATTAAACCCTAGCCTAAACTAGGGTTGCGCTGCCGCCAGAAGGGCCTAAGCCTGGCCATCGTCATCGTCGGAGAGGTCGATGAATGGCGCCTGCGGCCACGGCCATTCCGCCATGGGCAGCGGTGGAGGTCCTGGCGGCGGAGGAGGCGTCGGGGGAGCCCAGCCTATGACCGGCAGCGAGGTTGCTGGTCACGCAGGCATGGCTCCAAGCGACGCGTCCTAGGGCTCCATCCTGGTGTCGCGGCGTGGCCTCAGGGGAGTCCGCGGTGGCTGCGGCGGCGGTGGCCCAGGTGGAGGGGGCGGCGCCACGGAGAGGGCGAGGGCGTCGTCGATGCCGGGGAAGGCCCTCTTCTCCTCGACGCTGACGATGACGGCCACCGCCAGCTGCTCCTCCTCGGTGAGCTCAAGAGGGATGTCGAAGTGCTTCTCAAGCTCGGCAGCACGGAGGTAGTGGTACACGACGTGCCCGACCATGTTTATATCGTCGGTGTCGTCGCAGACCACCCAGCCGTTGTAGATCTGGCCGGAGACCTCGCCGGTGACACGTGGAGGCTGCTCGGCCTGGACGCCGACGCCTCCCTCGTCTTCGTCCTCGTCGTCCTCCTCTTCGTCGTCATCGTCCGAGGACGCCTCCGGCGCCCACTGCCGGTCCCAGTCGACGTCGCCGAGGTAGCCGACGCGGGGCGCCACTCCCAAGCAGAGAACGTGTCCCAGTTCGAGGAGGCGATGGCGAACGCCGGGTCACGCCGCAGGTGCATAGGGAGCATGGCACGCCTCCTGCGGATCTCCTGGACGCGTTCCGGCCCTTCCCGCGGGACCGGCGGCACCGGCACGCGGCGGCTGTTGAGGTGCCACCATGCCAGCAGGTTCACGTCCGGCCACGGCACCGGCTCGCCACGCGTGTACAGCCTGCGCGACTGGCGCACACAAACGTAGACGCGGTCGCGCAGCGGCCTCGACGCGCTCCGTCAAGGAGGAGCTCGAGGTGAAGGCACCGCTCGTGGTCGGCGTTGCGCGCGGAAGAGGTGGCGGCGGCATGCGCCGGTGAGCCTCCGACGCGGACCCCGACGCCTCGTGGTCATTCTTGGTCTTCCTGCTGAAGGGCCAGCGTCCGGTCATGGTGGCTAGCTAGCTAGGCCTGTGGCAATGGCGTGCCATGCCTTGCTTATATAGGCCAAGGACGCTGGCCGCTTGCCGCCCAGCGCGGTCATCGAGGCGTCGGGCATTGATGGCCGGCGCAGACGGCTAGGCGCTGCATCAATGCACACTGACGATGCGGTGGACGAGGCCGAAGCGACGACGGCAGACTGGCCCGTACCCGCGGTGAAGAACACGGGTCGACGCGGGGTGGCTGCCATGTGGGCTAGGGGAGGACACGAAAAGGCGTGCGCGGTTGCGTGCGCGGACCCTACTCTCCCACATTTGGGCCAGGAATGGGTCGGTCCTCCCCTGTCTGTTTGGGTCGGGCCGCTAGAGTGGCTTTTACCCAAATTTTTGTCTGCGCGGACGCATTCGGACGCGTGGTGTCCGTTTGGGTCGGCCCTTAGTGAACTTCTCTCCTTGCATATATATGTTACTTTGCTCTAATCCATATTCAATTTGCGAACACATTCCTTGCATATAAGTGGGTAGCAATGCACAAAGCTGGACATGAAAGAAAAGCGCCCCTAAAATTATTTCATACAAAATCCATTTTAATTTTCCTGACAGTTTTGTTACTTATGCAGCATGGAACTATTGCAGAAAGAAGTAATACATTACAATGATTTGGTGGAAACATACCGTTCTAGTGATAGTGTAACTAGCGCTGCCTCAAATAATTCTTCGCCAACAGAAGGTAATATGAAATTGCTGAACCTCATATTCTTGTACGGACCACATGGTGGGCAACCTATTTCATGGCTTTTGAAGCTGTGAATGGATACTAAGATATATATAAATACTAATTTAAATCTTTTAAAGAATAATCTAAAAACATCCAAGATCAATAGCTTAAGTAGCATGCTCATAAATGGTTTGGTTTTCCTTTCGGTCTTAAGTCATTCTTACTATTCTATTTCTTGTAGCCGCATTATTTATCATCAATATCTAGTGCTCTATTTTTTTATGTGTGTGTTTAGTTGGACATTCTCTTTGTTCTGATGATGTGCTTAAGTTTATTTTATATGATGTTTCTAACAGAATCTAGTGGAAAAGAAGATAATAGCAAACATGGAGATCTAAATGATCCACGTGTGAGATTGAAACGCGACTGCGTTGGTTTACTCGCTGCTTTCAAGCTTAACAATCCTTGTGAGCATATCTTAATTGTGGCGAATACACACATCTATTGGCAAGTATAATTTCCCATGTGCTTGCTTGTTTTTTTTATCTTTGTTAGATGGAAGCTATTACCTCCATCACATAATATAAGATGTTATTACAACCAATACCTGAGTTAGAAGGTTGTAATAACATCATATATTATGGGACCAGATGGAGTAATTTTCAACACATGTTTTAGGTTTCTTATTCATGTTATTCTAATTTTACAGGGATCCAGAATTGATTGATGTAAAATTGGCTCAAGCAAAGTATCTTCTTTCGAAAGTCTCTGAGTTTGAGAATGTTATCACAAATAAGTTTACCTGTAAACCTTCTGTGATCATTTCTGGCGATTTCAACTCCACCCCCGGTGATAAGGTATGGGTTGCAGTTCCTGCATCGCTTTGCGTTGTCCACTATTGTTAATGATTATTGCCATTAAATTCAATATAGATTGCAGAGTCAGTTACACACAGATTGTTGTCAAATATTTTGTGACATGTCAACAGCGTAATGTTGAGACTATCTTGTGAATAAATGACGTGGCAAGTGTCTGGAAACATGGCACTGTTTTAGGTCAAAGATAGTGGGAACTTTGTCCATGTTCTAACATATCTATTCCAGTTATTTGTGTAACATATTGTTCACATGATGAACTGATTGTCGTAGAGAGTAGCAATACACGGTTCAATAGTTGCTATTCTTATTACCTCTACTAATATCTTGCTGTCAATTCCAGGTGTACAATTACATTGTATCAGCTAGCTCAGAATCTACGGATGAAACTCCCATCAAATTGTGCAGCCTGTATGCTGCCAACGGAGGGGAGCCAGAGTACACAAATTACACTCCAGGTTTTACTGGAACACTGGACTACATATTCTTGTCGGACGGCAGTTTAATAAAGGCTACTAGCTTACTTCGTCTCCCGCAAGGGGATTCTGCGGATGTGAAAGGAGGCCTTCCCAACTTTCACCATCCTAGCGATCATTTGCCAATTGGCGCCGATTTCCAGGTGCTCAGCAGCTAGCTGCTTGTTTCAACTGCGGCAGCCGATGGCCCTCCAACTGTTGGCCATGATCTGTGCAAGTTAGAGTTAATCATAAGGCTTCCATGCATGTGATAGTATCTTAAGACACATTATTCTGTGTTATTTGTCCTGTAGAACGAATTCATAACCGATTTTTTGTAGTTATCCTATTGTGTGTGACTGTTGGGATGTTAATGGAAACGGTTTCAGGAAGAAATACATGTTTGTTGTGTTTTTTTGCTGTGTTCCGGATGTCATGCGTGTTATCAGTGGAACAATTTTCTGCTGTGCAATATCCTGAACCCAAAGATAACTGTACAACTTCGTTGGCCCCCAATTACCCTCTGCTTGGAGAAATATTTGATGACTGGTCGTGTGAAGTTAAGACCAGTGGCTGAGGGCTGAAATAGCCTTTTACATTCTTCAGCGAGTATAAGGTCACCGAATCAAGCTCTGCCCTGGAGCTTCATCGGCAGTAAACAGCACAAAAGGGAGCTTCCTTCAGCAGCATATAGCACAAAAGCTGCAAACAAAAATTTGTTGCAACCACTACCATAGTAGCATTTTATTCTTACATTCATAGAACATCCAACAAAGTGGCACTCATTACTCAGCCATTCGTGGTCATCTATTACTCAACCATCTGTGATCATCTAAATTACTTAACTTCTAACATACAAGATGAACAAACGTGATCGTCCAAGAACAAACAAATGTAACTAGCAGACTAGACCACACAGTAAGCAGGATTTTCAACTAGATACAAACATTCAAAAACTATTACACAAGAATAATATTTGATCTATAGAAGAATGATAGCACACAAGTATATCTGCTCTCGCCTTTTTAAGATAATTCTTGGGAAGCCTCGGAGCACTGAAAACTGAAGAACCTAATCCTCTCTTAGGTTGTTTCCACCAGCTATAATCACATTATGAAACAGAACTTTAGGCAACCCCATACGGCACCAACAAGCACAGAAAGGGAAAGCCTCACAGGCGGCAATACATCATCTTTGGATTATTAAAAGATTCTACTCCTGTTTCTTCTCCTTCTTTTTCCTCTCTTTAATCAATGAAGAGCAACATAGCGGCAGCATTGTGCATGCAGCCTCAATCAACAAGCAAACCGGCAACGCTGAGAAATCAGCTCCAGATACTCCCATGAATTCAGCAAGCGCAACACCAAGATATCCACTGACAATAGTTGATAGGGCAAGTGCAGACATGACAAAGGCCATAACCGATCCCTCGCACCCAGAAGGGCAAAGGTTTGCGATAAGAACACTGAAAGGAAGCACCTTGAAGAACATAAGACCCTCTAGCAGCCCTGAGAACACAATTGTGTATATGGAGTCTGGTATTCCAATCTTCCTGTATACTCCCTGAACAAATAACACGTCTGACAACATTATGACTGCTGTGATGAACTGCAGAGCTGATAAGACCTTACGTGCCGGCATTGCTTTGAAGCACTTGTTGTATGCCATGCTCCAAGCCAAGAGAGCGACTTGCCCGAAAACCTTGGATAAGCCGATAACGGACGAAT
Organism: Dactylis glomerata; assembly: GCA_007115705.1. Classification (NCBI taxonomy): domain Eukaryota; kingdom Viridiplantae; phylum Streptophyta; class Magnoliopsida; order Poales; family Poaceae; genus Dactylis; species Dactylis glomerata. Next base: position 2,115,778 of record QXEO01000977.1, on the reverse strand, counting down.
CAAGTCTTAACACTTCAGTCTGATAGAAGAACATGGTCCCAAGAAGAAACGGTATGACAGCATAAGACACTGAAAACCATACGATTGACCAAAATATTTCAGGCATACATAGGGCGTGCGACAGCTCTTTGACTTGTTTTTTTATGCTGGTGACCACTGATGTGTTAGTAGCTGCCTTTGGGAGTTTGAGGGAGCTCTCAGGTATAGCCACAGTAGTGAGGAACTGGAGCACAAGAAGGATTGCAAAAAACAGAAACATGGCTTTGGGAGAAAAGTAACTGAGAGCAATGCCACCGAGGAGGTTTCCTAACGCGCCAGCAGAAGACCCAAACATACAGGCTAAGGATTGCAGCTGCCCCCCTGAGGAAGATGTTGCTTGCTTCCCAGCCTCCGCTACAATGGCATCATTGGCGACTTCACATATGGATGCACCAAAGTTGCTCAAGAGGAGAAAAATGGTAAGGACTGGAAGAGTAAGCGAAGGCCAGAGGGCAATTCCTAACCATGAAACTGCCTGCAAGAGAGCTGCAAGAAAAGGAATAACAAGGTAATGTTAGAACAATAGCCAGCTATACAAGGAGGAACAATTGCAGTGTAGTACACAGTAAGCATTTCCTGAAGCACGAGTAATGGTGTTCTATCGTCCATGCAGTAAGTCAGTGATTAACATGAGTAGATTACACTAATTTTTCTTAGTTGATTGTGCCAATCATATATCAATGAAACATCGTTACACTCGTAACCTTTGGTCTGTCAAACCCAAAACATCGTGGGGCTATTTGTCCCATGAGCCATCTGTTTGTGAAGTGATTCAGAAAGACAATATAGCATAGTAACTAAAATCGCCATGGATTAATTGTGCCTCTTGGATTTCTGATATACTGTACTTCTCTACTAGTATTACTTAACTGAGGGGATCGAGGAGAGAGCTAATTTCCAAATTATGCAAACTAAAAATGATAATCAAAGATCCAGTTGATGCTAGCCAATCAAAATTTGAAGGTATTTTAGAAATTATGACAAGCACAGAATCTGAGGACGTGCAGTCTTAAATTTCGCGATGCTTGAATATGACAGCACACCGACCGTTCATTCTTAGAATTTGATCATGACACTTTAAAGTGGTCGGCAAGAGCCACATCCAAGATCAAGAAAATATTCACGCGTGACCTCCTGGGGCAAGGTTGCTCCTCTAAAAGACTAATCGGCCAAAAGCTGAGACCGATGGTAATATCAGAAGAAAAAACGAAAAGGGAAAGAGAAAGTGAAAGAAAACAAAAAGCATGAGAATAATCGGGAGGACAAAGTGCTCGAGTATATTCTTTGCGGCGCTGTCATTCGCATCATGACGCCCATGTACAGACAAGTGAACAACACGCAAGAAAAGAATGTGGAAAGCTCCAGTGTGCGTTTGAAATTTTATTTTGTTTCCAAAGACAGCGCAAAAGAGAATGGTATGATACTACTGCAGGTTCCTATTTCCAAAGACAGCGCGAAAGAGAATGCTACATTGATACGATACTACTGCAGGTTCCTACTCTGCTCTGGCGTGCTAGAATGCATACACCTCGCACAATCAGTTACCGGAGCGGTGAAAAAGCGAAATCGCGCGTGCAGCATAGACAGAACAGAGCAGAAGGAGGAAAGGTGAAAATTCCGGAGAGAATTACGGTTCTGTATCGGGAGGGCGGTTCCGAACTTTCTATGTTTATACCATTATTATAGTACTAACAAGTATAAGGAAGGTACGGAATCATGGAGACGATCGTGGCGTCGGTTGGTGTCCGCAGATCTGAAGAACATGGCAATGCGACAACAGCGGGGAAAGGGGAGGGAGGGGGCGTACCGCCGATGGCGACGTAGGGCAGGCGGCGGCCGCCGCGGATGGGGACGGCGTCGGAGAGGAGGCCGAGGAGCGGCTTGGCGACCATGGGCAGGTTGGCGGAGGCCTGGAGGATCTGCAGGGAGGAGGCGGCGACGCCCATGCCGTCCTTGAGGAAGAAGTTGACGCCGAGCCATGGGAAGAGCCGGAAGCCCTGCACCCAGAACCCCACCCCGATCACCCACCGCTGCTTGGCCGCCGCCGCCGCCATCTCCGCCTCCACCTTCTGCTCCTTCTCCATGTCACCCAATCCGATACTGCGAAATCTCGATCCCCGCCGCCTCAACACCGAGGGATGGATTGGATGGAGAGAATGAGAAGAGACAGAGAGCTCGTGGTGGTGTTGGCTCTTGTTTATGTTTCGGAAATTATGCTGGGCGAGCGTGGTACTGGTACCGTCGGGGTGGAAGGACACGTGGGAGCGTAGGTGTTAAATGGTGGAATTTGATTATTATTGATTGACGCAGCAGCAGGGGAATGGATGGCACGAGACGATCCAACACGCGTGAGCTTGTGTGGAGGCTGCGCTGTATATATGGACATACCGACATGTGGGCTGGGATGTGTTTGGGTCCCGTCGTGGGCCACTTACATTCGTCGACGAGTGCGATGTGCTGTTCCTATACAAAGGAAAAGTGCACAAGCAAGGCTCGTTCAAGATTGTGGTATCAACACCAGCCTTCTTTGATTGGTGGGATTGAGTTGTTTTGTTAGCAAGAGAAACATAAAACATGTCGGCATGACATAATTGACATAGGGGAGAAATTTCATATGGTAAACTTAATAGAGAATTTCTTGGAACAGACAAAGTGGATAATATTATGAAATTTATATATTTTCTAATCTTATACATATAAAAAATCCTTTGCTATTTCTAGATCGACCGAGAATTAAGTTAGTTTCAGATAGAATCCATGACCATTAGATTTGCATTGTGATTCATGCGAAAATTGCACATGGTTGTGTAATTTTAATAACATATTTTCCCCCTGTTGCACATGAAATTGGTGAACAAAAACTAAGTTAGTTTTTGGTTGTCGACGAGTGCGATGTGTTCTTCCTCCGAAGAAAAAGTGCACAAGCAAGGTTTGATCGAGCCTTTTTGATTTGTGGGATTAAATTGCTCTGTTGCAAAAAACATAAAACTTGTCGGCATAACATAATTGGCGTACATGAGAACTTCTATAAGGCTAAACCTAGTGGAGAATTTCTTGGAATGGACGCTCTATGCAAAAATTGCAAAGGATATCCTCCAAAATTCTAATGATATTCATTTAAACCAAATAGACCCTCACATTTTTTACCTTTCTGATTTCTGCTTCATCAATTTTTTTGTTTCTGAAAGATCATATCGAGCCCCATGTGTGGTTTTGGTAATTAATGACAATCCCTATGGACTAATGGTTGCATTGAGTTATATGTGTAGGACTTGTCCATAGACAATGCTTGAACTATTTATTGGAGTCAAGGTTGTAAGAAGAAGATTATGTGTTGACCAATGTGTTATTCAAGGAGTGATCCAAAGATTGGTCTTAAGGGATTTGAGCTTATGTGAAGTGTGTCTTGAAGAATAAGATTGAGTGAGCTCTCATGTGTATCCTCAAGACACCATCATTATGGAGAAAGAAGAATTGATTCGAGGATTGATCAAGTCAAAGCGCAAGTTCAAGATGAGCAACTAGAAGAGAACATATGCTTGAATCTTGCCATCTATATTGTGATCATGGATATGTGAAGATATGCTTAAAGAGAGTCTCTTTCATAGTAGAGTATGGGGGAGCAATCCGCAAGACTTCACCAAGCAAGCTCAATCAAGAAAGGTGGTCCAACTTGAGAAGATCAAGATCGTCATTAACCACCTCAAGTGGAATGCTCAAGGCAAAGGTATGATAGTGTTAGGGCTTCTTTCTTACCGGTCTCATGGTGTTAGTTGTGAGACCGGGTTATAGGATCGGTAGCCGTACTATCAAGAGGGGCTCTCGAGTGAGTAACTTAATTGTATCGTTCAGAGAGAGCTCAAACCTTTGCATACTTGGCATCATCTTTCTTGATTCTTATTTGCATTTTATCCATGTGAGGTTCTAGAGCTTGTGGTTATTTCCATGACAAGCTCTAGCTCATCAAAAACGGATTTCGCATGAAACTCTTATTGCGTTTTTGATGTTTGGAGGTTTTACCGGTTTGTCTTCGTAGAGAGGTCAAACCTTTCATCATTTGGTTTTATACTCCCTTGTTGGACTATGATGTTTCTATGGATGAAGTTGTAGAGCTCGTTGTGGTGATTCCAACGAGCCCAAGATCATCGAAAACGGAGTCCGGATGCTCAAGTTATTGCCGTTTTCGTTTTGGTGTTTCTGCCAGTTTCAGGAGGGGCGGCTTTAGCCGGCCCAGGGCCGGAAATAGCCGGACCGGGGCGCTCGATTGCGTCTCTGTTTCAGTCCGGATTTTTGTCCGGCTTTAGCCGGTCTGGCCGGCTTTAGCCGGTGTTAAGTCCGGCTTTAGCCGGTCTAAATGGCTGTAACGGTCATATTTCGTTGGGGGGACCTATAAAAGGCCCCCCTTCTTCCCCAAGGGCTGTTAGCTCGTTTTTCCTCTCTTTCTCTCTCTCCCACCATTGTTGACCTTGGAAAGCTTGCCCATCTCTCAATCCCTCCAATGATTCTTGCATCTTCTTGAGGGAAAAGAGAGAGGAGATCTAGATCTATCTTTCCACCAATCAAATTCTCCTCTAAGTGAGGGGAACCTATTGGATCTAGATCTTGGAGTTCTTTGTGGATTTCCTTGGTTCTTCCTCTCATATCTCTCCATAGCATTAGTTGCTTTGGTAGGATTTGAGTGAGAAGGATTTGAGCACTTTGTGTGCTCTTGCCATTGCATAAGTTGCATCGGTTTGAGTTCTCCCCGGAGATTCGAGTAAGTGAAAGTTTGTGAGCTTATTACTCTTGGGTTCTTGGAACCCTAGACGGCTTTGTGGGTTTGTGGTGCCTTTGTAGCTATTCTTGGGAGCCTCCAATTAAGTTGTGGATGCGTGCCCCAAGCTTTGTGTAAAGGCCCGGTTCCGCCTTGAGGAACCCCTTAGTGAAAGAGTGAGCTAGGCCTTTGTGGCGCAAGCTCACACCGGAGAATAGGGTGAGGCCTTTGTGGCGTTGGTTAGGCCTTTGTGGCGATACCACACCCCTCCAACGAGACGTACTCCCTTTCAAGGGAGGAACTCGGGAATACATCATCGTCTCCGCGTGCCTCGGTTATTTCTATACCCGAGCTCTTTACTTATGCACTTTACATTGTGATAGCCTTCGTGCTTGAAGTCATATATCTTGCTATCACCTTGTTACTTGTATTGCTTAGCATAAGTTGTTGGTGCACATAGGTGAGCCTAGTTTATTTAGGTTTTATGTGCTTGACAAAATAAACGCTAGTTTAATTCCGCTTTTGTTCAAGCCATTCGTAAAATTTGATATCGCCTATTCACCCCCCCCTCTAGGCGACATCTGTGTCCTTTCAGTTTCTCTTGTTTGTATGTTTGCAGAAATACAGAATATACAAGTGTATCTCCTAGACACAAGACAATACACAAAAATACAATCCAAAATATATAGTTAAGTCATTGCAGTTATGAGGCAACACTACATTTGAACACACTACAACTGAAGATAATACTACTCAAAACAATGAATCAAAATACAATACAAAAAATGCACTTAGGGCAATGCACTCACAAACCGTAAAGCGGTGCATCGAAATGCGGTACAAAGAGGGTATTTAGTAAAGCACACTTACGAGACGCAAGGCAACACACAAGCAAGGCAAAAAAAATCAATTCAAGAAATAGAGTGGCACACTTGTTATTTTTTGTTCAATTAAGGTTCACCAAATGGACATGTTGTACCACCATTGTTGTAAATGGGGGAGTGCAATATAAAATCACTAAAACATATTAGTATGTAAACTAGTTTAGTATCTCGAATGAGTATTGCACTCGTGTAATGGTTTGTAATTTGGATGCCTGGTTGAATTTTGTTTTATTTTTAATTTTGGTTATACGAGAAAAAACCTTGAATGTTCAAGGCCTCCCACCAAGACACCATGCTCGAAAATGACAAGTGGAGTGTGAAGAGTCACTTGTGGAGGAAGGATACGCACCTTGGTCTTTATCGCGTTTAGGGGAGCCTTGGTGCAGTGATAAAAGTTGATGCCTTGTGACCAGGTGGTCACAGATTCAAGTTGTGAAAACAGCCTCATGCAAAAATTGTAGAAAAAGGCTGCATGCAAAGATCCCAAGTGGTCTGACCCTTCTCTGAACATGTGCAAAGTGGGAGCTTTATGCATCGAGGCTGCCCTTTTTTTTAGGGGGGCTTAAGTGTAACCTCATCGGGATAGTGCCCGTTTCTAGCGAGACCACAAGATTGTTCAATGTCTACTTTCTTTCAACGTATGGGCTTTGTTGTCGCATATTTACACATTCTAAGATTTTGGTAGAAAATATAACATGATGGGGCATGCCAAGTAGAGCGTAGTCCCCCATTCGAATTTTAAGCTTCAAGAGAATTTGTTTGAAATTTCATTGAAAATTACACAAGTTTGTTAAATGTATGCAAGATGAGCCACACCAGTGGTTTGCAGCTACTCTCATTTTTCTCTAGATCCACCTCTTTGACTAGCCTACCTTAGCTTACCCGAAGGTCAAGTTGGATCAAGGACAAAGGGAGTAACCTTTTCTTGGTATAAAAATACTTTGTATTTTCATATAGCTGAACTTTTTCATAAGATGCATCATATTTTAGTAAATAAGGAAACATTTTTCGTATAATGTATATGAAAATTTTGGTCTTGTGCTATTAAATGTAAAAAATAATAGAATTTATATTCAAACTATATTTTCATTTTAATGAAATCTGTATTTATGAAGAACCACCAATCTTTTCATAAGGGAGTAAGACAGTAAATACAAGGAAGCGGTTTTTGTGCGTGCAGAGATTAGACAACCGTCTATTAGGCGTAAACCCCAAGTGTAGCACGGTCTATATGTACCTTGGTATTGAATTTGTTTTTTGAAACTTTGAAATACTTGATTAAAAGTTATTAAAAATACCTAGATATAGACAATGTTGTGTTCCATTGGTGTGTAATTTTTTAGAATAAAATACATTTTATTTATTCTTGACCCTCAATAAAAATAAGAAATCTCACAAAATGATAAATTGAGAATTTTGAGATTTCAGCTGTTCATTACTATTTACAGACGACAAAATATAGATTTGCCATTTTCTCTAGGACCAAAATACAACATATTTGTTTCTAAAAATTCACACACTGATATATTAAAATATAATATATGTCATTTTTTTGATATTTTGGAAATATTTGAATTTTATGAGAGGTTCGGAAAACGGCAATCCAGTCTCGTTTATTGGGCCCAAATATAAACTGGGCTGAACACCAGCGTCTACAGCAGCGTACCCCGTTTGCTACCGACCGCAGCGCAGAGGCAAAAGCCCCCCAAATCCCCAACCTCTCCTCCTCCTCCCCGCCGCCGTTCTCCTTCGCCCGCCTCCGCCGCAGTAGCGCCCTTCTCCCCGCCCTCGGCCTCGACCCCTCCCGCCACCGATCCACAGCAGGCGGCGCCATGTCTCAGAACAACCCCTCCCAGCTCCTCCCCTCAGGTACGCAGAACAACCCATCGCTTTCTCTCGCAAAACTTCTTTCGATTCCCCTAGCTCCGTCGTATGATTCCCTGTCTTCCTGCGTTCGAGTTCGTATCTCACGTGTTTGCCTCTTTTCTTTTCGCGCGCGTCTCTCCGCGCTTGCTTGCTTGCTTGTGCGAACTGGCTGCGTTGAGCAGAGCTGATCGACCGGTGCATCGGATCCAAGATTTGGGTCATCATGAAGGGGGACAAGGAGCTCGTCGGCACCCTCTGCGGGTTCGATGTCTACGTCAACATGGTCCTCGAGGACGTCACCGAGTAGTAAGTGAACATCACCCGAACCCTAAACCCTAGTTTATTTAGATCGGTGCACATCGGTTCCTAATGACTTAGAATCTTATGGTTGTTCTCGTTTATTTGAGTGAATTGTCAGGTCATTTAATACCCGCTTTTTGACCTAGTTATGGCTTGAATTTTGCAAGTAGAAATCTGCTTTAACAGTATCATGTGTGATCACAGTGAAAACATGTCAAAGATTTGCACCACGTTTGCATGACTGCAGTGGTTCACACGATTTAATGAACTGATTTTTTTTATATCTGATGGTTCCTAGGCTCAGAGGAGTGTGTATGCTTCATCTTTTCTCTGATAAATTGAAACCCAGCTACTCTCACCAACAATGTTGATAGGGGCACAACGTAGTGTTGGTTTTTCTAGTAGATATAACAAGAGCATTCTTGCTGCTTGTTCCATGCTGTAGCTCAAGCTTACAATTGCTCGGCTTCCAAAGATGTATCACTCTATTATCAGTTGTTGATACAATGTAGACTGGAGAGACAGAAAAGTCGAAGAATGCTGGGACGCGGTTGTCTAATAGAGTGTGAAGATTTCTGGCTCCCAGGCTCCAGTGATCTTGCTGTTTAAAAAAATTCGAAAATTATGTTTCTGAATTCCAAAAATTTCTGAAGGTAAAATCTTGATGTAGCCACTGATGTATCCCACAAACGTGTAAAATATGAAGTGGAAATAATTTATAGTTTGAGCTACACAAAAATGACAAAAGTGTGGATCTGAGTATAGTGAACAGTACACATTTTCAAATCTCCAAATTTTGTCATTTTTGTGTAGCCTATTATAAAACGGGTTTCGTTTGTGATTTTGCATTCTTGTAGAATATATATTTGACAATGTCAAGATTTTTTTTTTGAAACTAGTCAATGCGTTATTAAAATTTATTTTGCAATAGAGGGGGCACTGGTGCTCAGGAGCCAAAGAGACTTTTCGATATTAATACTTATGTATATTGTCTATAATATGTTTAAAATATACAGAGATGCTGGCAGTAGTTTTCCACTAGTTTGCAGTATCTTTCGACTGACAATGCAATGTGCATTCAATTTTCACTGATCTTGCACTAGTTCACCAAAGATGTCGAGAGGCTGGTGCATAATGAAATATTATACCGTCTAGAAAATGTTGAATGCCTGACACTATAGTTGGGCGTGTTAATAAGATATGGTTGGATCTTCCTTTTCCTTGGGCAACAGTGAGAAGTTGCTAAGTATCATTAACTTCAAAATGATGTTTATTTGTTCTTTTCCCATAACACTTCTTACATACATTATGGTATATTTTTCTGTTGAGGACTATCTTTTTGAAAATTAGTCTAACATTAAATTTCAATGTTCTCCTCATTATTTTGCAGTGAGTATACTGCTGAGGGTCGGCGCATAACCAAACTTGATCAGATCCTTCTTAATGGCAACAACATAGCCATCGTAAGAATTTGCATTGGAACAAAATGATCAGATTGTGCTAATAGCTAAAGCTAATGGCCATGTCTAACATTTTGTTTTTCTCCTTGCAGTTAGTCCCTGGTGGTTCACCACCAGATGCAGCATGAGCTAGAACTTCTGGAGGATATCCTGTTTGAGGCTAAACGAGACACAGTGAACTCTGAACCTTGTATTGCGAAAGCGCTGGATATCTTCGTAGTCAAATGTGCTTTCTTCTGTATGGAACTTACTGACCTGAAAGATTGCACCTGTATGACTTGGCAATGCTAATTACGAGATGTCTGTAGTTGGTGTTTATCGTAATCATTCTGCAATGTGATTTCAGTAATTAAATGTAGAATGGTGAAAACATGCTGCTCCCTGTGGTTCTGCAATACAAGTTTGGATTTTCTTTGAAAATGTTGGGCGATTAGCTTGTTCACTCCTTGCGACTATTGGAAATATGGTGATAAACGTTTGGAGGGGTCTATCTTGGTTGAAACAGGTTGCAGAACCACATGTTTCTCAACAGGAAAGAACTATGAACTCAAATTTGAGTAAGCCGTTGTTGCTGATGACATGGTGGTACGAAAACTGCACTAAGTGCTATCGCGTCTTAATTGATGCCACCAGACCTGCCGTATCAAATTATGGTACTCCCTCCGATCCATATTACTCTTCGCTAATACGGATATATTTACCACTAAAATGTGTCTATATATATTTATATTAGTGAAAAATATTATGGATCGGAGGGAGTAATACAGTTTGGTAATTTATACACCCTCCAAAACTAGGAGTTTCTAACTGAGAGTCGTCCTGTAAGAGCCAGTTTGCAGTGACAATATTCGCTAGAAAATTGTTATTAGCGACAACATAAAGATTTTGCCTTAAAATAAAATCAGAAATCAAGGAAACATTACAATTGAATTACGTCGAAGTAACATTCACCAAATAGGAATCGAAATAACGAAATTCACGAATAAATCTACAAGTCGTAGCATGACTTATTACAAATGTTTGTTCTGCTTGTTCTGCCCGATATGCTCAATCATCTCCTTTACCGTCATGCTGTCATCGTCTAGCTCGATCAACTCCGCGTATTCATCTTCATCCTCGGACTCAGAGAACAGGATGATCATGCCAAGCGCCCCGTCCGGGTGGTTCTGGAACCCCTCGCCCTCCGCCAACAACAGCTTCGGCGAGCGGAACGCGAAAACCTGCATGGTCATCTTCTTGCCGAGTTCCACGACGTCGCGCGCGACGCTGTTATCCACCATGAAGCGGCCGAACTCCGCCCCGGGACCGGCGAGCTGGTAGAAGTCCCGGTCATAGTACATGAACTCGAAGCCGTACCGCCGCCCTTCACGGTCGAACACCGGCATCTCCCTCGCTCGGAGCTTGTCCCCGTCCTCGACCAGGCTGTCGAGCTCGCCGTCGGTGAAGATCTCGGCGATGTGCCTGCCGGGTCTGCCCGCGTAGAAGAAGAAGCGTCCGTTCTTCGCGGCCCTCGCCTTTTCCTTGGGGACATTGTCGGCGTAGACGCACGACGGCGTCGATGCCCCGAGCGCCGCCAGCTGTGACCGCAGCGCGTCGCTCGTGCAGATCTCGTGGAGCTTCAGTTCGCGGTAGGTCTCCGGTGGCAGTTCTTTGCCGTCGGGCTTCCTCAGCTTCTCCCTCCATAAGGCCTGGCTCCTCTTGTGCGCCGCCGCTGCTTCCTCGGCCATGGCGGGATAACCGTAGGCGTGGTTCTCCGGTAAAGAATTCGCTTGCCCCATCGTGAGATCAGCGAAGAGAACCTCCACGCGATTGATCCTCGCTGGTTGCTTCTTTCCTCTAGTACTAGTTACTTTTGCAGTTTTGATCTCGAGTTGATCTGCCTGCTGTGCGCGTACGCTTTGATCTCTGCGGGGACGGCGCTATTTATTAGCCTAAACTCTTCCGGGCCGACTCGGACAGGTATGCAAAGTACCGAAACAGTTTATTCCGAGACCTTGTCCGACAGAGTTCGGTCTTTGGTGTGGTGTTGGATCCATCCGCGGACATCAAATTTGTGCCTGTCCGGATGGGTCGGAGGGCAAACTAACGGTCCGACGCAAACAATTTTTTTTGCCCTGACGAGCGGGCCATACTTGCATTAAAAAAGGAAAAAAACATGGAAATATATAAAAAGATAAAACCCTAGCCTAAACTAGGGTTGCGGAGGCGCCGCCATGGTCTATTCGTCGTCGTTATCGCTAGAGAGGTCGATGAACGGCCCCTACGGCCACGGCCAGTCGGCTACGGGCGGCAATGGAGGTCCTGGCGGCGGAGTCGATGTCCCGGGAGCCCAGCCCAGGATAGGTGGCGCGCCCGCCGACCACCCAGGTGCAGCTCTAGGCCAGGCATCTCAGGGCTCCACCCTGGCCTAGCGAGGTGGCCTTGCCGATGGAGTACGCAGCGGCTGCATCAGCGGTGGCCTAGGCGGTGGGGACGGCGCCACTAAGAGGGCCAGAGCATCCGCAAGCTCTGGGAAGGCCCTCCTCTCCTCCTCCTAGCTGATGAGGACAGCGACGGCGAGCTCGTTCTCCTCGATGAGCTCGGGCGGCATGTTGTAGGGCTCGCCATTGTCGGCAGCCTTGAAGTAGTTGTAGACGACATGATTGATCATGTCGTCCGTGTCGTCGCGGGATCACCCGACCATTGTATATCTGGCCGTAGACCTCGCCGCTGACACGTGGAGGAGCCAGAGGAGGCGGAGGAGGGGCCGGCACGTAGACGTATCCATGGGCGCCGTGGTCGTGGTAGTCCTTGTCGTCGTCCTCGTCGTCCTCCTCGTCCTTGCAGCCGTCGTCGTCCTCATAGTCGTCGTCCGAGGACACGACTGGCACCCAGTCAGGGTCCCAGTCGGCGTCGCCGAGGTAGCCGGCGCGCCTGTCTAGGCGCAACTCCCATCGGGAAAATGTTTCCCAGTTTGGGGACGTGATGGCGAAAGCGGGGTCGCGCCGCAGGCCTGAGGCAGGAGGGCGCGCCGCCGGCGTATCCCCCGCACGCATTCAGACCCATCTCATGGGATAGGCGGAACGGGCACACGGCGGCTGTTTAGATGCCACCACGTCGGCAGGTTCAGGTCCGGCCACGGCACGGGACTGCCCTTCGTGTAGCGCTGGCGGGCTCGCGGTCGCACGGTGGACGTGGTGGCCTGGACGCGCTCCAGCGAGCAGGAGTACGGGACGGTGCCGACCGTTGAGCCGGCGCCGGCCGCTGGAGAGGCGGTGGCGGCATTCGCCGCCGGTCCCGTGAGCCCGAGCCTGAGGCCTCGCCGTCGTGCTTGGTCTTCCTGCTGAAGGGCAGCGGCTTGTCATGGCGTGTGCTAGAAGATTGTGGTGGCTACGGCGGCTGGTGTGTGCGGCCACGGCGTGCGAGGGCCTTATAAAGGCGCTGGCCGGGGGCCGCTCGCCGCTCGCCGCCCAGCATGGTCATCGAGGCGTCGGGCATTGATGGCCTGTGCAGACGGCCAGGCGTGGCATCAATGCCTCGCTGACAACGCGCTGGACGAGGCCAAAGCGGCGGCGCAGACGACGGCACTGGACGAGATACACATAGCAGTGGTGGAGTCATCGATCAATGTCATAAAATATTTCTTTCCACCTTTTGTCAACTCAGCATTCATCTCACAAATATCTGAATGAATGAGCTCTAGTGGTGCCAAATCTCTTGCCTCCATAGTCTTGTGATACTTGTGAGGTTGCTTTGCTTGCACGCACACTTGACACTTAGATTCCTTGACATTAGTAAATTTTGGAACTAAACTCATGTTGGCTAGCCGCTTCACGCAACTAAAGTTAATATGACAAAGTTGTGAATGTAAAATATTGGACTCATTATCATTGCAAACATGATTAATAACTTTAGTGTATAAGTTAAAAAAAAGCAGAACAAGCATCCACACTCATAACCTTTCCCAACAAATTATCCATACTTAGATATTACAAAAAAAGTCTGACAAAAAATGATATGGCAAAAAGTTTGGGTCCGTTTGACGTCTAAAAGGTCCCCGAAAGTCAAAAGTATGCAAAACAAGAAAATCAGCTTCACAGTGTTAAAACCTAATGAAAGAGGATTGTTTAAAAAATCCCCAGAATCAATGGCAAACATATCCAGGTCCTTAAAAACTATCAAATAACTAAGAATATAACCTAATAAACTACAAAGATCATGAATACATTTTACAGGCATCATATTCTCAACGAGTGGGGGCGATATAGACTTTGTTCTTGCCATTCTCAGTTTTCGGGGTGAACTAAGGTTAACCTTCGGTGGTTATACTTGAGAATGGCAGCTTCCTTGTCATTTCCTTATTAAAGACATTGTGTGGAGACTAGGCCCTTCTCCAAGGTGAAAACCCATTATTTGATTATGAAGATCATGGTATTTGTGCAGAGTGTGAACTTTTGTAGCCCGAGCTACACATAGCTCTTTTTTTTAATTTAAAAATGGCATGTTAAAGTTTCAAAATATTCTGTAAAAAAATCTAGACATAGGAACTGTTGGGTTCTACCAATGTACTGGAAATATATCTGCTGATTACGCCTTTTCCATTTCAGGGTGCTTTTAACGCTGACGAGATTAGTTGGCCCAGATCATTATTTTGCTGTTTTTCTGCGGTCTACACAGAAGCTTTTTTCCGATGGCAAATTCACACATTTTCAATACTTACACACTATGTACTTGGTTAATTTGACATCTTCTCTGCTTCATCAATTTGAGGATCTACTTTGTACATACGAGATCAGATGGCCCAGTTCATCTCCCTGTTGTGTACTAGCCTTCGCTTTCGCTAACACTGCGAGCCTAACTGTCATTTATCTTGATAGTTGGTTGTGGAACGCACATATCTGCGCCTAATTAAGCGTTTTGTAATATGCATTTTTCCTGTTAAGTGTCGTGCCATGTAATCAGTCTGTACTATTTGATCGCCACTGCTTAAGAATAATGATAAAACATACTGACAACTTACTGAATTATCTGTCATTTATCTTGATAGTTGGTTCTGAAATACACTTATCTGCGCCTAAGCGTTTTGTAATATGCATCTGTACTATTTCATCGCCACTGCTTAAGAATAATGATGAAACACGTTGACAACATACTTTTTTTTTAAACGGAGGCAAAAGATTTGCTCCAATCTATTAATTAAGAAGAAGAGAGATGCCTAGTTAATTAATAGAAAATCGGGTGAAAATCGCTATAAGAAAATCACAAGCGAACGACACCCGACAAAAGCAACAACCCAACCAACGGGGCAAACCAACAGCCACTCCAAACCTACAGCAACCGAACTAACAACATCTAACTGACAACATTTGGATCATCACTAGCTAAATAAGAACTCTCAAGTAGTTGTGAAAGCTTTATTATGATGATTCTGTTCTTTCTTCTACTTCTGAAAGACTTCTCCACTTTCCTGATTAAGTCCTTTAAAGTCTCTCCTGCCAAGACGCAAGCAATCTCTTTGCCATATCCAGGGTTAGCCGTCTCTAAACTAACGAGCAGGTCACAAAGCTCTGATTGTTGCTTGCTGAAGTATATTAGAAAGCATGTTGTTCGCTATTGCCAACGCGTATTCTGCATTCCTGCCTATTTCTTGGATTAGCTTACTCTCTAAACGGCCTTGTTTGCTGAACTCATGTTGTGAGAAGACATTAACGACATGTTTGTCTTGTTTCAAAAAAAAAACGACATGTTTGTCTGATGCTTTTCAATTGCCATATAGGGCATGTAAAACTCATAAATAAGCACCGGTGCCCAGGAGCCAAAAGCATATTTTAGATCTTTCAGCAAAAAAAATACAGCTAGCCTATTCCTACTACTGTCTGTCTTGCAGCAAGGTATACCATACCTTCCTAGTCTACCATCCAGTGGTGGACCCACAAAGAATTTGGAGTGAGGGCAAAACATGTGAGTGGGGGCGCTTCTAATACAAATTCACAGATTTAAACATTTTTTAGTTCAAGTATAAACAAATTTAACTAGATTTGGAAAAACTAAGTGGGGGCCTATGCCCCCACTCACCTATACCTGGGTCCGCCCCTGCTACCATCAAAGGATAGTCTGTGTGCCGGTTTCCCCAACACATTGAAGGAATAACATTTTTGAAAAGGGTGTAAAATTTAAGATATTATTACATTGGTTCCTAAAAATTTTTGTACTAAGTTAGTATAAAATCACCAACATTTATTTCCGATGGGAGGGAGTACACACTAATCAAACTGAAAATTGATCAAACTATAACTAATGTGCAGCCTTGTGGTTCTGCTGGATATGCTCAATCATCTCCTTACCGTCATGCCTGCTTGCTTTCTTCCCTGCGGCTGCGGTAACCACCTCTAGTTAGTTCTTCCCTGCGGCTCCTAAACTTTTGCAGGGCGCGGGACGTGGCCGCTTCCTCGATCTCGGCCAAGGTGGGCTTAGGGCGGTCGACGTAATCGAAGGGCATAGGAGGACACTCGTGATCGCCCGGTGACGAATTCGCTTGCCCCATCGTCGGAGCAGAGAACGCCCTCAAAACTTCTTCTTCTTCTTCTTCTGGTTCTGGCTCTAAGCTTTTTTGGCCGAATATCCAAAGTAACCTGTCCATGTGCTCCCTTTCTTCCTCAGGGCTCCTCTCCTTTTGCTGGGCGCGGGACATCGCGGCCTCGATCTCGGCCATGGTGACCGGCGTAGGGCAGTCGTTGCTTTCTTCCCTGGGGCTGGGGCTCCTCTCCGTTTGCATGGCGCGGAAGATCGCCGCTTCCACGTCCATGGTGTAGCCGTAATCGAAGGGTGACAAACTTCCTTGCCCCATCCTGGATCTAGGTTAATTGGACGCCTGTGTTGTCGAAGCTAGGCCGGTCGAGTCCGGTATTGTCACAGCACAGGAACCTTTTTTTTTTTGTTGCGCTGCAGTACAAGGCTAGGCCGCTAGGCCGTACGTGTTAGCTTAATTAATTTCTTCTGTATTGACTTTCTTTCTGAAAAACGATCGTATAACATTGAAAGTTAAAAAAAGTTAACAGTTCAACTTTGGACTACGAATTTATACAGTTCAGTCACAATTTATTATGTACAGCAGGTCTGCAGCATATATCCACATAATAAACACAGAAAGCTTAGATCAACCATCACAACCAATCACATATATCTATGTGAAGGTTGGTTTAAAATTATTTCATATGTCGCGTATACTTTGTATTCCCTCCGTTCTAAAATATAAGATGTTTTAGCTTTTTTCGACAAACATGCTTCTAGCTGCTTTTTATTGTGTAGGTTCACTTATTTTGCTTTCAACCTATACACTAAAAAACGTCTAGATATATACCTGTCAAAAAGAGCTAAAACATCTTATATTCTAAAATGCAGGGAGTAGTTTGTAGCATTGTATGTCTAAACCAAAGATAAACCGCAAATTCTGAAAAGTGCCTCTGGGTCACATATTGCGGTCGGTTAGCCCTAACAAGTAACAACCCGAGTACATGATAGAAAAACCTGATGAGCTCCATGCACCAGCCCATGTAACATCGAGAAGATGGTAGTTTGAGAGAACAATGCTCTCCCCACAGCCGGCGCTTGCAAGGATGGAGTGGTCTGACCGTCTGAATCGTACATGCGGGCTTTTATTTGACAAAGTTCTCGTTGTTGAATATTGCTGTCCTCCAATTAACTTTTCATTTGACAAAAATAATAATCCATGCACGGCTTCAGAATTAGACAAGAATCGAGAAGATTACCATATACGGCATCTATGCAAGGGTGACACGCTTAACCAGATCAAAAAATAAACAAATAACAGAAGTTCAAATATTTGCACAGAGTACACATATCTCAGTATACAAAAATCTTGAAAGAGCTCTTCCTCAAATCTGTAGACAACAACAATATATACAGACAGCTCTACGGCTACATATTGTTTCCTGGGCATTAGCCACTGTATATTACATACGACTTTCTTGTCTTCTATGCATGTTCTGTGAAGTATGGATACACAAAAGTATTTATCACAAGCCACCACATCAAACCATTGGCGGAACCAAACACACTGGAAGTGAACGATGCTGTCATCAACCTGCTCAACAGTTGAAATGTCTTTCAGTTCAGCAATCAATGAAAGTAATTTAGCAGAAACTAGGCTATACATCTGCATCCTCTTTTGCCTTAAAAAATAAGCTACTTCAATCATCTATTTTCGTGACCACTATTTTACAAAGTGCATACAAGTAGCCATTTTAGAAAATGTTGTGCAATACCAAGATCTTGAGATCTTGGCGTCAAACTACTATCAGTGCAAGCATTACCCAAAATGGGGACTTTTCGGGTGAATCAATTAATTTGGACAACTAGACATCCCACCAGATTCCACGTGTCACACACGGATTCTCGATAGCTTTTATTAATCTTATCATCGCATCAAGCAGACACAACCACACATAACCTCTGGGTTCTGCATATGAAGATGCACATCATAATAGATTTTATGAAAAGTTGCACACAGATACTCGATGGGATCTTCCCATCAGTTGTTCCTTACTAATGCAAGGTAGGCATATATAAATACCCAGTAGAGAAATAATTAGAATGGAAACAGTAGCAACTAATCCACACATATTTTTTCTTTGGTAAACTAATCCTTAGATTTCTGCTGAGTTAAGACAAGAACATGTTTATAAAATTATAGCTTTAGTTAGTTTATGATTTTCTTAAGCTTCCCGCACATAAATATTTATAGCAATCTAGATGACACATAAAAATGAAAACTGAAATATAAAATATATTGACAGGCTGACAAGAAGTAACAATGCAGGGTATGTAGTTAATTACCAGCTAAAATATCCTGGCCACTTGGTGAGTTCATACGGGATTACTCCTGGTTCTTGAATGGATCACTTGAACTCACCTCGTTCTTTGCAAACTGCCACAAATCAATGGTCAGATTCAGCACCAAGAAGCAGAATATAAATATTAGGCAGAGGAACAAACCGTTGTTGATGTTATTGATGGCATTGTAACGGGTTGACTCGATGGCAAGATGAAGTTGCTCCAAAATAGATGGTCAGCAGAATGATCAGTAGAGTTCCATGTACTTTTCATTGTTGTAGGCATAACAGGGGCCAATGTGTACGGTGCTCTTTGTACTAGTAACCCATTCATGTTAATGCCAACTGCAGATGTATCATGTCCTGTAACAGGCAATGACGTAACAATCTTTGCTTCATCTATTTCTTTGCTAAATGTACATTCTTCGGATAATTTTGTGGACTTCTCCAAGAAGCTATTGAAGGCATCAGACTGAGATAAGATACTGCATGCAGATAGCCCCACTGAAGAGGGTTTTGAATGAGAACTGGGGCCAAGAGAAGGCAGCTTATAGGGCTCAGTAAGTTGCATTGAACTTTCAATAGCTCTGATTTCATCAGCAACCTCTTCTGCTTTTGATGTATCTGACTGCCGTGCCTTTTTGGGTACCCACCACCTAATGTAACTCGTTAGATCAATTTTCCTCTCTAAGCCGAAGGTTCCACCATATTTTCCATCCAGCACAATGTCCTTTCCTGTAATTTGAAAAGAAAAAACATGTTAAAGGTATCATAGACATTTTATCACTTCTATAGTTTGTTAAGTCGAAGGATCAGTGTAGCAGTATGCATAGACGCACCACAACTGAGGTTCAGGTAGTCATGGCCAAGTAACTGTCCCAAAGAACCATCCCATCTGGAATTATGGAGCTGCCTGCATGGCAATGTACACCAGTATAAAGCTTAAATAATGCACATGCAGTGATTTAGTGGACAGATTTTTATCACGAAACTGAATGCAGAATTGGAATATACATCTTGTTGCAGCATTAATGATTAGAATCTATATTGATGTGGCGCACATCTAACAATGTTTTTACCTATATGTGTCCCATACAGTTTTGAAGTAATGCCACATTGCCAATTATCAGCCCGGCTAATGATACAGAGTGAAAAAACTAGATACTGTGTTACCATGAGACCCAGTGGATAAAATAGTGTATGATTAAGGAATTGGTTTTGTGCAGTTGATGGATGTGTAAAAGCAATGCATGTATGGTATACGTTGCAGATCTGTTTGTAGTATTAGCTGAACTACACCCATTATTTCCCAAGCTAAGAGCATTTTTGCTTTAAGGGGTTACCAAAGTCTAACTACGAGCACCCATAAAGAAGCTAAGCTATATTCTTTTCTTTGATTAAACTTTTAAGAAAATTGATACGCTATCATGGTGAATAACTGCAAACTGGATACAGAAGCTGATAAAAATTATTGTTCTTTATTTTAGTTTTGCATAGTTGTTCTGCTGTGCTGGTAGAAAAGCACAAAGCAGAACAGAAGTTATTAACCAAGGAACTGACTAATATGCCAGACTGTAGCTCAATTTCGCAAACAATTAAGTTGGTGTTTCCGTACTACCTTTTTAGCAATAATGCACAATACTCACATAAAGCCAAGCCTAGACAGTTTAGATAACTTGGGAATAATTGATTTGGATGTGCAAAACTTTTATAGGGATGCATCACCAAAGTAAACGCTAGAAGAACAACAGACAGAAGTAGTTTTCATCCTAGAGGATATTTTTCCCCATCATTGAATGTACCTGGGAAGTCCACGGTATTTTGGTAATCCTCTAGAGGAGGCACTGCTCTTTCTGCAAGGCATGCATCTTCCAATCACTGATTAAGAAAAGAAAATAATGTGCATACATTATAAATGCACAAATATACCTTCGAAGAGATACAAGATATTCTTCCTTGGAGATCGTTTGCATCTCTTCAAGATCTCTTGTATAATCAGAGACCTAAATAGGCACATACATAATTAACATGAGTCTGGAAAAATATTGAACCATTACAAATTGCGACAATCCAAATGGAATTGAATTACGTATTGTGACAATCAACATGGAATTGAAAACATTAAGGCAATGATATGTTTGTTTTGCCAATACTCTGCAGAAGACATCAGTGTATATGCTTTAATTTTTTCTTGCTTGGAGTATATGTTTTAGTGACTCGTAAAACATAACATAACCAAGCCAGTTAAGAAAATCATACACTATATATGAAACTGAGCTGAGGGCATCCTATATATATCCTAAAATGTGTTGTGCTTTATGAAAAGCAAGCTCTAGACAGCATACAGAATATCTATAGCCAAACCAGAAGAGAGACTATAAGCATAAATTGAAGTGTGATATCATCTACCCCACATCTTTTATATGTGATGTTGCTTGATATCCTGTTCAAGATTTTTTTCTTCAAGGACTATTAAGTAGCTCATCGCTCATTAATTGTAACAAATAGGTTAATTATCACACAAAAGTGTCTATCAAACCATGGGACACTTACTGGCTCAAATGATTAATGCTTTCAACAAAACTATGATTTTATAATATTAAAAGGGCAACAATATACTTAAATTTAGAAGTGGAATAATTTAACAGAGACTAAAAAAAAGAGTAGATTCTCATCAACAAATAAATATAAATGACACTAACACAAAATGGCACATTTCAATGTGAGTTCAAGAAAAATGCAAATAAATGACTCACAGGAAAATTTATCTGTGTTCCAGCTCCCCAATACTTCAATGCCGCTAGGTCATAGGCTCTTGCCGCAGCCTCTTCATCATCATATGCACCTACGGTGCACATAAAATGGATGGGAATTAGAAACATCACATCAAGTTAGCGGTTGTGCTTTTTAATACTAACATCAATGATGCTCCTTACCTAAATATACTGCAAGATTGGTGCGCGGTGCAGTTTCCCATGCAAAAGAAACAATGCCATCAAATTAGATTAAAGAAAACTACAGAAAGACAGATATAAAACGTAAATCATGCAGATAGAGCTAACTTAGCACATGACATCAGGAAATATGAAAGAAATCATGTGCATGACAAAAGGAAACTTATAGATGTAGAATGTGTAATTCTTTACATCAATTGAATGCAGTGGTTAGACCCAGGGAAGTGTAGAAGGGGATGTTTAAAGTTATCTAAACAATAACTATTTAAATTGAAGCCAAATGACCTATGCAATAAAAGGAAGCTAATAATATGGACAAGTTTTCCTACATGACTATGTCAATTTGCTCAAAAAAATCGATAACTTTACAACAGCTTTGACTCTTCAATAGGAATGGCAAGAATATCCATGGATTTGGGTATGCACATAAACCCAGCATGTTGGACACGGGTGGAGAGCATTTTCTGTCCCTGGATATTCGCGGGTAGGTACCCGTTTAAGTCATGGGTTAGGGCATCTCTAGCGGGCCGACGCAAATGGTCCGGCCGTGTCCGAACTGATCCAACCGGACGGGGGGCGTCGGCCACACCCCCTCCAGCGATGCGGCCCATCCAGATCGACGCGTCCGACACGATACATCGGTCCACCAAATTTGGGTGACTGATGCGTCGGGACGGACACGGACTGATAGAGCGTGTGTCCTCCCGTGTGGGTTTAGGGCCCACATGCCAGCGACCCAATGGAGGGAGGTAGGCTGGTCAAAGGCTGGCCGCACCGCATGGCCTCTTGCCACGCCGCCTAGCCTCCTGGCCGACGTCTGCCGCGGTGCCGGTGTTTCGGCCTCCGCGCCAACATCCAATGTCTTGGCCTTTTAAGCAGCCACCCACGGCCATCTTCTTCCACACTCTCCTCCTCCTCCCTCCCATCCTCCAATCGTCAACATCACCATAGGCACCGCGCTAGCTAGCCCATGGCCAGCGACATTGGATCGAGGGGAGGGCGGCTTGGACGACCACCGGGCCGAGGCCGTCGAGGAAGCCGTGGGGGTCGCGGCAAGAGCTCTTCGTCGCCACCAGGCCGAGGCCGTCCAGGAAGATGTGGGGGTCGCGACCTTTTAAGCATCCAATGTCTTGGCCTTTTAAGCAGCCACCCACGGCCATCTTCTTCCACACTCTCCTCCTCCTCCCTCCCATCCTCCAATCGTCAACATCACCATAGGCACCGCGCTAGCTAGCCCATGGCCAGCGACATTGGATCGAGGGGAGGGCGGCTTGGACGACCACCGGGCCGAGGCCGTCGAGGAAGCCGTGGGGGTCGTGGCAAGAGCTCTTCGTCGCCACCAGGCCGAGGCCGTCCAGGAAGATGTGGGGGTCGCGACCTTTTAAGCATCCAATGTCTTGGCCTTTTAAGCAGCCACCCACGGCCATCTTCTTCCACACTCTCCTCCTCCTCCCTTCCATCCTCCAATCGTCAACATCACCATAGGCACCGCGCTAGCTAGCCCATGGCCAGCGACATTGGATCGAGGGGAGGGCGGCTTGGACGACCACCGGGCCGAGGCCGTCGAGGAAGCCGTGGGGGTCGCGGCAAGAGCTCTTCGTCGCCACTAGGCCGAGGCCGTCCAGGAAGATGTGGGGGTCGCGACCACAGCGATGCGCCGCCGCCACCTCCGTCGCCACCGTCGTCGCCCGAGCTTGAGGTACCAGCCTCGCCTTTCGAGTTCGGCGTGACACTCCATAGGGGCATGAACATGATACAACTTCCCCGAACGTTCCACTCGGTGGTAGATATGCAAAGGGAGGAGGTCGTGCTGCGGGTGCACGGCGGCAAGACCGGCCTGTGGACCATGGAGGTGCTCTTCGACAGGTATGGCGAGATGTACCTCGCCACCGGTTGGAAGAAGTTCGCCCACGTGCACGAAATCGAAGCCGGGCACTTCCTCTTCTTCAGGTACGACAATGAAGCCATGCTCGCCGTCAGCGTCTTTGACGAAACCATGTGCCGTCACCACTACCATTCCGACATCGACTCCGATGACGAGTAGCCGAGTTGGTGAGGACGAGAAGAAGACCCTAGTTTTTATGTTTTTACGCATCTATTATCCGAACCTTGTATGCAACTTGCTTGCAATGATCAAATGCAATGAAAATTTCCATTAATATTACGTATATTACAAGCAGCTACGACAAGGATCCATAAATTCGCAGATTGCATAGGTTGGCGTACAAGGAGGACAAAGAAAAGCCCGTTTGTAGTTCAATTCGTTAGAAACAAATGGCACACTGAGAAACGAGAACTTCCACATGCCGAGCATTCTGGCAGCAGCGGCGGGGCAACAAAACCCCACTCCACTTCCAGAGAGCGCATTACGGCCCTCTGCGCTTCTAGGTCTTCTACAGCTTGGGCAAGGCGGGCAAGCAAGGTCGCATCGTCGGGATTAGCACGCACCGCATCCATGACTTCATCGTGCACTTGTTGGAGTGCTTGCTGCCGGAGGTGCACCGGCAGCATGACGTTGCCAAGGATGTCCTCCGAGAAAGGCTCGCTGGTGGTCCTGTTGCGGTACCTCTCTACTCGTGGTAGCGTCCCGCCGGGCTGGTCCTGCGCCAGGAACTCCCCTATCTCTCCCCCGCCGCGGCTGCGAGCGCCAATGGCAGGAAGACGGAGGCTAGGCATGGTGTTCGTTGGGAGGATGGGGGAAATCCACCGGTGGCCTCGCCTTTTATTGCCTGCAGCTGGACGCGACGGCGGGATGGCGTTAGAAGCACACCGGCGTCGGCACCGGTGGCCCCAAAAAAATGCCCATAGGCCAGCCAGACCGCGACCGAAATTCTGTCCGAGGCCCGACCCATCCGGACCGAATCGGACAATCTGGGTCGGCAGTTTGCATCGGCCCGCTGGAGATGCCCTTAGGCATGGGGTACAAAATAGGCTTCATGGATACCCATATGATGGGTGTGACCCACATGGCAGTGGCTCAAAAATTCCCCAACCACTAACACCCAAAAGGCCCAAGCCTTGGCCCAACCAAAGGTTAACCTTAACGTAAGCTAGTAAAAAGAGGTTCGAAATGGCTCTTCACTAAGACATTGTATGAATTATTGTTGTTGTTTTCTAATTGCTCCACGGATAGCTAAATATAAAGCGGTATGGTGGTGGGCAGAGTTTTGCCCTGTGGATATCTTCGCGGGCGGGCTGCTGGATATGGAAGATCTCTGCCAGTCGAGACTCGCCCCAGTCTTCACCGGATAGTTGCATACCTTGTTTCCCTTTTTTGTTCTGATTCTGATTCCATGTGCTTTTGTCCCAAAGGTGAGCCTCATACCGCCCTGTCCATCTATGCCTATTGGTGCAAAAATAGAATAATTAATAAATTGAACGAATACATGTATAGTAAGGAACATTAAATAGGTATAATGTTTATCCGTAACACGTTTAAGAGGCAGAAAAGAATAGCATTGAGGATACAAGCAGAAACTAGTGCTCTTAGATCAGATTTACGAAATTTTGGTGGGAGAAGAAGGACGGGTTAAATTGATAAGTGCTAAATATGAAACTGTGTACAGGGAAGCATGAAGTGC
Source organism: Dactylis glomerata (assembly GCA_007115705.1). Classification (NCBI taxonomy): domain Eukaryota; kingdom Viridiplantae; phylum Streptophyta; class Magnoliopsida; order Poales; family Poaceae; genus Dactylis; species Dactylis glomerata. The sequence goes on along the minus strand of QXEO01000977.1, from coordinate 2,091,110 downwards.
CAAGTATGGTTAAGATATATAGTGGTTAAAAGTAAGAAGTGTTTGTACACAAATGGACAGGTATTTGCACACAAATGGACAAGTATTTGTGGCATAGATGCAGTAATACTTCTCGGTGAGACTTCAGATTGACCATGAGCATTAGGCCTTGAGCAGAACAGCTGTTTGAAGTTCGAACAGGGTGCTAACTGTGATGTCCTATGTATTGATTCTTTTTAGTAGTTTTTAAACCAGAGACAGACGCTGCCTGCAATGTGCAGATACTTCCACCTAAGAGCAATAGTCTTCCTCTAACATTCATTGCCGTCGTGTTCCAGTTCTCTTCAGAGTTCAGATCCCCCAGACTAGACATACGGCCGGTTCCGGCCCAGATGAACATGCACCCGAGACGCACACGGAAGCTCGGGAACGGCCTTGCTCGAAGCCTCAACCGCGCTCGTCGAGAAATCGAAAAGCAAGCAGCGCCGGAGAGGAGCGAGCGAGCCGGGGAAGCCAGGAGCCAGGAGCCGCGCGTACGTACCGGGTGACCCCGCGGTAGATGGAGCTGCGCTTCCCGGCGGCGCAGGGCGTCATGCGGCTGATGCGGTCCTTGGCCGTGCACGCGCGCTCCTTCCGCCCCGACGCGGGCCTCCTGGGCGCCGCCGCCACCGCTACAGCCGCCTGGTCCGCCGCCACCGCCGTGGCGGTGAACACCGGCAGCCCCTCGCTTCCCCCCGCCTCCATCTTCTGCAGCGCCGCGTCGGCCCCCGCGGGGCTGGTGGAGGCCATGGCGCCGCCTCCGTACAGCGCCCTCCACCTCCGGATCGATGCGACGAGCTGGGGAGGAGGATGGGGAAGCGCTTGCTTGGAACGGGGTGACCGTTTGGGGGCGGCCGTGGTGGTGGTGGTGGGATTTCAAATGGAGTGGAGAGGTGGAGATCGGGGTGGTGGTGGGGGAGGCGGAGCAGAGGCGGATGGGGACGCGTGGAGCCCAGTGGGCCGGCACATGGGGAGCAGGGGGTCAGCGGCAGGGGTATCCGAGGATGCGCGATTGATGATGGCGAGTCCCGAGTTGAGAGCGAGCGGAGCCGGGCCGGGCGCCGGAAAGGGACAGCAGCACCGCCACGGCGGACGGATCCGGCATCCGGCACCGTGCGGCCCGTCGTCGTTTCCCCGAACGGCATCGGTACGGCCGGCTTTGCGCAAAGACAAAGCATCCCTAGATAGAAAAACAAAGGGAAAAACAGAACAGAATCAAAGTTACTCCGACTATCGATGCCGACAGAGCAAAATCTCGCGATAAAAACACGGGAGGTGAAACCAAGCCGGGATCATTGCTTGCTTCCAGACCGTTGGCCACCACCATGTATCCCACGTCAGTCAGTCAGGAAATGTGGCAGAGCAGTGAATGAGGCGGGTAGATCGAGTTGGTTCACGGGAGAACGTACGGTGCTGTACTGTGCGAGGGTGAAGGCAGGTGTACTCTTCATACTCTCTCTCTAACAGTGGCTACTGGCTAGGTCGATCCGTGTTAATGTTGCACTCAATTCACGTCAGTACGTCACCTAGTAGTACGATTTATATGCCGTTGAGGTAACATCCTCGGTCACATCGCCACGGGCAGATCAACGATAGATGCAGCCAAAATCATACGCGGGAAAAGAAGTTTAAAAGCGAAGAGTCTACATTCTCATCCAAAAAAAATCTAACACTGTGTTTGGATGCTGTGAATTGGGCCAGGAATTCGGTCCCGAATTCTACTGTTTGGACGGGCTAGGAAATGAAGACTGGAATTCGGGTCCAATTCCACACGGGCCGCCGACGGTTCTTCGCTACGCGTGGGATGTTTCCGACCCCCAGCCCTCCGAATTTGCCAGGAATTCACTCATACCGCTTCGCCAGTCTTCTTCCTGTCGCTCGTGCGACACAGCAAGAGCAGGGCGGCGGCCGGGCGGTGATCTCCTTGCTTCCCCCGTCCTCCTCCCCCCTCTCCATCCCGCCCTCCTCCATCTCCATCCCGTCCTCCTCCTTCCCGATCCCCGCCGCCGCCGTATTGCTCACCTCCGGCAGGCGCATCTAGCTGCCATCCCCAGGGGCAAGAGTCCAGGCAATCCCTCGTCGTCCTCGTGTCATTAGGAGCGTGAGGCCCGACGCAATCAGCTGCTCTCCATCGGACATTTGCTTCCTTGCTCGATCCAGCTGCTCACCGGCGCCACGGCCCTACCCGCTCGTATATATGTTCCCGGAAATTATCCCATTGACTCCAATCCACGGTGCAATTCAGTAAACTATTCAAGTACAGTATTAGTTTTTGGGCTTCGTGATTGTAGATTTGTAATAAAGCTGCACTGCACATGCTCTGAACCTACAGTGTACATGGTGTTGTGTGGCCAAAAATATAGCTGGTTCAGTTCGGTGACATGTTCCATGTCAAAAATAATTAATTATGTAAGTATGTACCTATACGGATAAGCCAAGATCAGATTTTGTACACCAAAGTTTGTTTTTCACACATTTGCATGTGTGGCTTCTCAGGTAATAATACTTGAGTCAAATATTGCATTTTTGCTCTTTTCATTGAGTTTTACTTTGTTCAATATAGCATATTTTAGTGCTTGGACTCTATTATTTTGAAAAAACCTCGCCTATTCCCACTCGTGCTATGTGTGTGCTATGTGTAAGACATAAGTTATTTATTATCCATGTGTAATCGATATTGGTACTTGCCAACTATTTATTATTTGTGTCATGTGTGTTATTATCATCTTATTCAGATTATTTTAAAGTTATTATGTGTGAAAAATAAGATATATACATTATAATATACAAATGTTACTATTCATAATGTACACAATTTAATATTGTCCCAACTCAAAAAAGAACATCCAATTCCATGGTTTCAACATCCAAACAGGAATTGGAAATGGGTACCACCCTCTGATTCCAACAACAAATTTCAAGCCACCCAAACAACAGAATTCGAATTGTCAGCCATTTCCTTTCCACCTTGGATTTAGAATTCCCACTTAATTCAATTCCAGAAATCAATTCTGCGCATCCAAACAAAGCGTAAATTGATTCTCCTCTATCAGGATAAGCTAGCTAAATAACCATACCGACGTGAAAGAGAGTAATACTCCCCATATGTTCCTTATTATTTGTCGATGATTTAGTATACTTTTTACTAAATCATCGAACCGAGGGAGCACATGAGAGGGGCAGTTAGTTGTGTGACCAAATGGTATTCAATTGCTATCAGGGCAGTGACACGAAATAAACCGTCATATGTAGTGGTTGTATTTACGTGTATGCTCAAGCACTAGTGTGCTCACGAACATACATCAACAGCAGGAGAGATCATAATGTCCCAATGGCGTTTGGGCTCATATGGATCTGTTATATGTTGATCCAAATTCTACAAAGTAAAGGCCAACTTCTGACAAGCGGAGCGAGGCCCGTCGCCGGAGGCTTGGGCCGAGTGGAGCGGAGTCTGAAGTTGGCCCACTCCGTGCCCTAACAGGGACGCCTGTGGGGGATGCGGGGGGCGACAGGCCCCCGCGGTATGGATCGTTGTTGCCGCCTATATATACTCCTTGTAAGCCGCCGGCAAGGGTTGGATCGCTGTCGTGGGGATGACTTAGGGGGCGCTCCACGGGCCGGGCAATATGCCGGCTGGCGTCCCAGGAGTCCCCACGGCTTCAGCACGAGAAGACCGGCTCTGCCCGAAGGGCCGGCTGCGCCAGCAGCCGGCTGGCGACTCCACCGAGGAGAACTGGAGCCGGGCGATGGAGACAAAACTCCCCAACGGCTGTCTAGCCAAAAGCGGAACGGCCCCGACAAGGTCGGCAGGGGCGCAGGACAGGAGTGACGAGCGCCACGACCACGTCCAACCAATGAGAGACCGAAGACCCTTCCCCACGACGGGATCCGAGGTAGAGGAGAGGGGATATGCCCCCCAGATGCCGGTCCAGGGGAAAGACACTTTATAAAGTGTCTTTGCCAGAGCAGGGTCAGGGGATCACGCCAAGGACGCCGCCGCCGAGGAGCCGGCAGCCGGCCGAATCGCCACCTAAACATGTAACCAGGCCCCCGTCTATATAAGGGGGCCTGGACCCTTAGCATAGGGGAGATCCGATCTTCTTCTTCCTCCTCTAGCCGAACAGCTCGAGGAGCATTGTAATCGTTACTACTCAATCAATACGAAGCAGGCAAGAAGTAAGGGTTTACCTCCAACCGGGAGGGCCCTGAACCTGGGTAAATCGAGGTGTCTCTGTTGGCACAATCCCGAGCCGGACCCATCGTCACCAACGTCGAGCCCCTCCGATAAGCCTCCCTATGGCTACTGTCTCTAAATTCCTACGACAGTTGGCGCCCACCGTGGGGCAAAGCGCGGTGGCGAGCGGAGTCAAGTTCCGACCGGGACCCTCCGGCGAGAAGGTCGCCTCCGGCCTCGTCTGGAGGTTCGGCACCTTCGACTGCGTCGACGACAACTTGGCCCACTTCGAGAACGGCTTCGGCAACAGCGGCTCCTTCCTCGACGTCGGCAGCCACCGCTTGTATGTCGCCAAGCCCTTCCCGGAAGAGGTAACCGATGTGCCTGACCCACTTTGTGACGCAGACTCCGACGACGGCGAAAGCAGCGACTTTTGCAACATGGTCGAGGTGCAGGCCTTGGAGGAGGATGGTGGCGGCGGCCTACCGCGCTCTGCGCGCCCGCCGCTCGAACGTCCACCTCCACCGGAACAAGATCTTCCACCTCCAGAGCGGGACGTGCTGGACGCGGCCATCACGGACCTGCGCGCTCCGCTCAACATCTCTGCGGATCCGGTCAAGGCCTCCGAGGACCTGGAGCGGACGCGCCTCAACCTCCTCAAGGAAGCGGTCGACGTCGACAACACCCGCCGGCGCGTCCTCTCCACGATCAACGAATACAACGTCGCCCATAGCTTCACCCCAGCTGGAGACGGCCCAAGCCGGGCGGGGCAAGTTCGTCAGCGAGGTCGCGAGCTGGGAGCGGAGCTGAACCAGGCGGCGCCCTCGGCGAAGCTACCTCCGATCATCAACAAGCCGACTTACAGCACGCCTACGAAGAATCTCCGCGCCGCGCGCTACATCACCTCCGAGCTGGACGGACTGCAAGGCGAGGACCTACGGGAGAAGCAAGCCCGGATCCAGGAACTCCTGGACGCTGCCGATCTACAGCAGCAGGCGATGGAACCACGCGGAGAGGCGAGCGGCACTCGAGGCGAGAACCGTATCGTCGTGGCCGGCCAGAACAAGTCGCATGGAGAAGCCTCGTCGCCAAACCACGGCCCGGCGGAGCACAGCCGGAGCAATCGAGCTCCAGGCAAAAGCGGTGGAAACCACCGTACCCAGCACTCTGGCCACCACAACCGGCAGCCTAGAGATCCCGCCGTAGTTACCAGCAGGCCGCGCCACCCTCCTCGGGTGGACGTGGTGGAACCGGCGCGCGGCAAGTCTGTGGCGCCAGCCCAGCCGGCTCAGGGAGCTGGCCAGGGCGCTCAAGGTCATCATCCGGCTCGCTCGCACGTGAGCCAGAGGATCGGGGAACGCGTCGATCCGCCGAAGGACGACGCACGCCATCGGCTCAACCTGCTGGCGGACTCCAAGTTCGACGAGGAGGAATCCTCGGTAGGGCCGGTCTGTTTCGGCCCTCGCATCCGCAACGAGCCTTTCCCGGCCAAGTTTGCGCTCCCACGAGACATGCCCAAATATACTGGGGCGGTGAAGCCGGAAGACTGGCTATCGGACTACGTCACAGCCGTCGACATCGCGGGCGGCAACAAGAGGACAGCGGTGCGCTACACACCACTCATGCTGACGGGATCTGCCCGGACGTGGCTTAACAGCCTGCCGGCTCTGCAGGTCAATTCCTGGCATGATTTCCAAGAGGCATTCATCAAGAACTTCACGGGAACCTACAAGCGACCGCCCCGCCCACGACAGCTGGCCCTCTGCAAGCAAGGCCCTGATGAGCCAGATCGTGACTACCTCACGAGATGGTCCGAGCTGCGCAACTCATGCAAAGGAGTGGGCGAGGAGCAAGCCATCGGCTACTTCACGGACGGATGCAGGGAAGGAACCCTACTGAAGCACAAGCTCCACAGAGCCGAGCCAAAGTCAATGGCGGACTTCATGGCGATAGCGGACAAGTACGCTTCTGCCGACTCTGCTGCGAGGGTGCAGTGCGTCGAGCCAGCGCCAGCCGGAGGCCAGTCTCAGTCGGCAGCCGGCCAAGGAGGACATCACCACCGTGATCGACACGGCAAGAGGAAAGACGAGCACTGTGACAACAAGTACGGCTCTCAGAAAGTGGCTGTCGTTCAAGGAAGCACGGGGGCTACGGGTGGAAGCCAGAAGCGCAAAGGGGACAAATTCAGCAAAGACAAGTACACCATCGAGGTGATGCTAGATCAACCCTGCAAGTTCCATAGCGTTTCAGGCAAGCCGGCAGCGCATACCACTCGCCAGTGCAGCTTCACCAGAGATCTAGAGCAAGGAAATCACCAACTGCCTGGACCGCCACCGGGCCAGCCGGCTGAAGCGCATGGAAGCAAGAATCGACAACCGGCCAAGGCAGCAGGGGACTACCCCGAGGAAGCGAACGTGGAGCAATACCATGTGTTCACTTCCCAAGAGGAGGAGCCAAAGGATGAACCGTGGTTCGGTGTCGAGGTGAATGCAATCGTGCAAGTTGGACCTCAGTACATGCATTGGTCTGACGCGTCGATTACATGGGGACGCGAAGATCACCCGCAGCTCATGCCGAGGCCCGGGGGCTACGCGCTGGTCTTGAACCCAATCGTGTTCTCTGAGACGCATACTTGCCGGTTCTCACGAGTACTCATTGACGGAGGCAGCAGCATCAACCTTCTCTACCGCACTTCGATGGAGAAGCTAGGGATCCCAGAGATCCAACTGAAGCCAACTAAGCTCACCTTCCATGGGATTGTGCCCGGGCACTCCTGTACGCCGATGGGAAGGATTGAGTTGGAGGTGCTGTTTGGCGAGAAGGACAATCATCGTCGCGAGCCGATCTGGTTCGAGGTGGTAGACCTCAACAGCCCCTACCACGCGCTGCTTGGCCGACCAGCCTTGGCCAAGTTCATGGCGGTCCCGCACTACGCCTACTTGAAGATGAAGCTCCCAGGCCCTCGCGGGGTGATTACTGTCACGGGATGCTACAAGAAGTCAATAGAGTGCGCAAGAGCCAGCTCCAAACTGGCGGAGGCCTTGGTCATTGCTGAAGAGAAGCGTCAACTGCTGCGGAGGGTGGCGGCAGTCCAGCCGGGCCGCCTGGCGTCGGGACTGACGGCTCCACACCTCAAGCCGGCGAGCCTGTCCAAGGAAGTCCCGCCCGAAGCGGGCAAGGAGTCAAAAGCTCTTGTCTCGGGGGCTGGCTCCTCCTCGAGGTAGGGGGAAGCATTCCGCAGCTTCGCCTGAGACAAGTCCAAGATCGCTTAAGACCTTCGGCTAAGCCAAGGCAAAAACCTTGTATCTCGAACAAGTGTCGTTGAATAAAAGAAAGTTGGGCGGCATACGGCTGATCCCTGGAAAAGTGCTCTGAAGTACCTTTTACCTTTCTAAGCGTTATTCACGGGGGCTGGAAACCGGCTCCGGACGGGAGCCGGCAGCCCCAACCCGACGAAACGATCCTCTCGTCAGCCGAACGAGTACTATGTGCGGACCGGACCCCGAGCCCAACCTCTACCCTACACCGCGTGGGATGGATCCGGCAGGTCACCCACCTAGGAAAGTCGCTGAGAGGAAACGCCCGCGACCCGACGAATCAAATCCCTTGTCAGACGAATAAGTACCGTGTGCGAACCGGACCTCGAGCCAAACCTCCAGCCCAAGTCGAGGGCAATGGAGCCGGTAGGTCACTCACACTGGAAAATCGCTAAGAGGACAGAACGCGGAGCCGTTAACGAACGCTCACCCAAAAACCGCGCACATTGGTTAATAGTTGTGCGTGGGCCGGACCAAGCCAGATCTCTTATACGCCGAAGTACTACTCCTCATCCCGCGGCACGCTCCCGCCCTAGACCGACATTCGGCTGTCGGTCCAAGGGAGACCAGCCAGCACCAAGCTGCCGGCTGGGGGTAGAAGGGCCGAAGGATGGGGAGATAAAGGAAAAAGCCGAAAGGGGTCAGGTCAAATCCGATCCATAAACAGCTAGAAATCAATACGAAGGGAATTCGGGGTGAAGCGTCATTAGTACAAACGAACGAAATATTGTTGGGCACGATATGAAACCGAATAAGAAAACCCTGACACGCTCAAGGGGCGCTTGGCGAGCCAGCCGGCTCCAGTGAAGAAGTGTCGCCAGCTCGAGACGCCAAGACGAAGTCATCACCGCTGGGGGATGGTGGAATGGAGTGACCAGCGAGGTCCTCGGGGGCTTTCTGAGGTTCTTCCGCATAGTCGGGCTCTTCGAAGTCCATGCCATCCAAAGATTCGTCACTATCCCCAGCGTCGAAGAGCGCGTCGGTCTCGGCACACTCAGCAATGGCACAGGCGCGCTGGCGAAGCTTGGCTTTGTCGAGGCCTGCTAATCCGCCTTCACGAAGATTCTCCAGCTGGTCCAGGTTGACGCCCGGATACCAGGAGAGCACGAACCCCAGAGCCTGTTGAGCACCGGCCTGAGCCGCGGAGTCCTTCCAGATGTCGAGCCGGTTGGGCGCGAGAAGGACCCACTGGAGGAGCGCCTGGATCTCGCCAGGCACCGCCCTTCCCGGCCACAAGGTTTCAAAGACGGAAACAAGGGCTTCGTGGAGATCCTTGCCCAGCTTGGCTACCGGATGGAGTCGGCCTTTGGCCAATGCTACCAACTCCCCTGAGGAAAGCTCGGCCTTGGGATCACCGCTGGGGACGATCTTCTGCTCCGCCCTGTATTCCTTCAGCGCCGCCGCGGCAGTCTGGTCAGAGTCAGGGAAGGCTCCTGCAAGGGCAGTCCGAGAGTGAGGGGATGGCATGAAGGGGCAAGAGCCGAGAAATAGGAAAAGAAGTATACCGCGAAGAGTTTCCTCCAGCCCCAGCAGGCCGGATTGAACCTTGCGGTCGCGGGCGCGCCAAACGCCGATCTCCTTGTCATAACGCTCGCTGTCGAGCCCCCGGAGAGTCTGCAGCTCGTCAATTTGGGCGCCGCGGCTCTCGACCTCGCTCCCCAAGGTCGCGCGAAGCTCGTTCACTTTGCCGTCGTACTCCACAGAGAGGAGTTTCCTCTCTTCAGCCAGCCGACGATCAAACTCCAGCCGCAGCGACGACTCCGCCTCTCGAGCCTTCGCCAGCTCAGTCTCCAACTCTTGAGTCCGGATGGCCTGGGCTCGCAGGCCCTGAAGCTCCTCTGCGTGCTTTCGCTTGAGCGATTCAACAGCGTCGGCCGACACCGAGTCGGCCAACTGGGACTCAAGCGAAGCTATGAGCGAGGCAAAGTCTGAAAGCGGAGGTGTAAGAGCAGAAAGGACGACAGCAAAGTCTGCGAAGCAAGGGGCCTCAAGCTTACCTGACAGCTTCTCCAGCTTCTTCTTCAACTCCTGGTACTGAATCTTGCCGGCACGGTACTTCGCCAGCAGCTTCTGGAAGACATTGGCTCGAAGCGCGTTCAGTTCCTGCGAAAAACGGAAAGGCAACGATTCTTAGCGAAACTCATTTTCGAGCCAGCTATCTCTACAGCTACCCCGAAAATCGGGGGCTAGGATGTCTGGCAAAATGAACCGCGAAACTGTAGATCATGTCTCCCAGTTCGCAGAAGAAATCAGAGGCTAAAGGCGCAGTACTCACATTGGTCGTCTGTATAGCGTCAAGGAGTTGGAAGCCGGCGTTCTGAAGCGACCCCATGGCAGCAGTAAACTGTTTGTCCAACTCCGCCAGAGTTGGCTTGCTGCCCTGCACCTTGAGCTTCTCTCCGACATCAGCACTCGAGGCAGTGTCTGCCCATTCCTGCTGAAGCCGGCTGGCGGAGCTCAAACTTCCAATGTTGGACTCAGCCGCAGCGACAAGAGCCTTCCCACTAGAGGCGCCTTTGGCCACTACCTCAGGGGCAGGCGAGCCATCACCACGTTCGCTCCAAGCCACTCGAGTGGCGAGGAGCCCTTGCGAAGCTCCGCCAGAACTGGAGACCAACCCAAGGAGCAGGGAATCAGAAATCACGCCAGCCCTCGACCCGGCCGCAGGCACCGTAGCTTGCACACTCGGCACGAGCTCAAGATTGGAAAGAGCCTCGACAGCCGGCACCGGGGCCTTTCCCGTTTCCCCCGCCGCGGTCTCGCGCGTGCCTTCTTGACTGGGCGAGTCGGGGGAGGCGCAGGTGGCAGCGTCGTTCCCCGCCGTGGCATCGACGGTAGCAGGAGATGGGGACAGGTCAGCCCCGACTGGCGCAGTTTCCTCGACGGGCGTGGAGCCAGCCTCAGTTAAGGTGACTGGGTGGGGAACAGCGTCCGCGGGCACCTCCGGACGCGCCGGGTCCACTGCCCCAGTGTCGCCCGCCACAAGCTTCAACCGTGGGGAGCGGCGAACGTCCTCAACGCGACCCGAGTCGCCGCCCACGTTTTCCCCGCGCGCCCTCTTGTGGCAGGAGGGCTTGGGAGCCGGGGTCACGAGTTCCTCGGAAGCGACGGCGAGAGGAGGCTGGGCAGCCGGATCGGCAGAAAGAGGCGACCTGCAAAGAGGGCGTCCCACGACCGAGTCAATCGGGGCCGCAACGGTAAAATGAGGACGAGAAGTAAGGAAGCGGGAAGCTCACCCGGCTACGGCGATAGCCCGCCGTTTGGCCACCTTCTTCACCTTGGGACGGCGCAGGTCCCGCGCTGTCGGCTCCGGTTTCTTGCGCTTGTCAGCCGGCTCGGAGGAGGCCGGCTGGGCCTTTCTCTTGGTGCCGGCCAGATCGTCTCCAGCCTCTTTTGGGTCTGCCGGCTCCGGGGCGGCAGAACATCGCCCGGGGGACTCTGGCAGATCCACGGTCGGGGGAGCCTGAGTTCCAGCAGCGGCAGCAGCGACTACGTGGAGAGCTACGCCCCCGAGGGTGGCAGCTGATCCTGCGCCGCCATCGTCATCTTTGGACCGATCTCTTAGGAGAGAAGGACTGGGGAACTTACTGGAGTGGTCGAGGGGTTCGCCCGAGTCATCGAGCTCATCGTTTCCCTCATCGCCTTGAGTGGCGCTCGAGCTCTCGGCGGCGGCCTGAGAACTGGCGTCCTCCACCTCCTCGGCTTCGTCCCAGACGACTTTATCATCCGATTTGGCTCTGTCAGCGGCAAAGCCAGCTTGACGCTGAGTCGAATTCTCCGCCGCCTGCAGAGCGAACAAGTTCTGCCCGCACCAAGTGAACAAAGGTCAGTAGACCAGAGTAGCAAGGAAGGAAAAGGCTTGAAGCCAGGACCGTCGAGCTCACCTCAGCAATTGGGTTATCCCGGTCGTGAGGTTCCAGTCCCCACGTCCACGAGGCCTGAAGCTTGACATCGGCGATGCGGTTCGCCTTCCGAGCCACCTCCAATGCTGACAGCGCCTTGGAGGAATGACGAGTAGGATCCTTGGCAGATCCCAGGAAGCACATCTTGTGCGAGCGGCACTGGAGCGGAGACACGCGGGCGACCAGGAAGGCGAGGAGAAGGTCGGTCGGCTCCAGGCCACCCTCCATCTGCAGCGTGGTGACCCGCTGAAGAATCTTCTCCATGTCCGGTGACGGACGAGGAGGGGCGGTACTCCAGTTCTCCCGCTCGGGCCCGCCCGCCTCAAAGGGCGGCAGGTTGATATGGTCTTCGTCCGCCCTTAGGTTCTTCACATAGAAGAAGGAGCGCTGCCACTTCTTGCAAGACTCCTTCCCTTTTATGCCGGGGAAGTCAGCGGACTTGCGGGCGTAGAAGGAGGCGGTGCCGCATATCACCGGAACGGTGTCCGCCGTCTGGGTCTTGAAGAAGATCAGCCGGCGGAACAGCTCGACGTTGGGCCAGATGCCCAAATACGCCTCGCAAAGGGTGGCGAACGCGGACAAAACCATCATCGCGTTCGCCCCAATGTGATGCGGTTGCAAGTGAAAATGGTCCAGGAATTGGCGCATGAAGCTGCTGGCGGGCAGCGCGAAGCCCCGGGGGAAATGGTCATAGAAGACCACCGTCTCCCCAGGCGCGGGAGCGGGGACCAGTTCGCCGCCGGCAGGACGGCAGCTCACAAGGTCCGCGGGCGGAAGCACTCGACCTCGGCGCAGCAGCTCGATCTGTTTCTCCTTCACCCAGGAGCCTTCCCAGGATCCCTTCGGCAAAGCGGGCGGAGTGGCGTCCTTACCCGCCGTCGTTCCCTTCCCTTTGGGTCGGGACGCTTTGGGAGCCATCCGGGTGCGGATCTGGATGAGCGGAATGGCGGCGGAGCGAGCGAGGAACCCTAAATCCCTTGAAGGCGAAGCTCGGGAGCAGGGGATTCTAAGTGGAGCGAATGCATAAGGAAGAAGGGAAGCGGGCAACCGATGCTCTCTTTCCGGAATGGTCCCTGGTTTAAAAGTGAAGGGGTGGGTCAGTTGCTTATTTCAGCCACGACGGGTCGGCAACTGACCCCTTTCGTCACGAACCACGATCGCGTAAAGATCGGGCAACCGCCGTGGTTGCCGCAAAAATCGTGGGTCGGGGCCGATTGGACGTGACGCGATGACGTGCGGACAAGTGGTGCCTCGGTCCAGCCCCCGAGGGAACAAGTTCCCAGGAAACGGCTCACCGGCTTGCGGTCGCCAGTCGGGCCACCACCGGAGCCGGCTCGCCTCGAGGCGGTCGGAGGAACTCCGCAAGACCTGACCTTGGTAGTTGGAGCGACCAAGCCGGACTAAAAATCCTGGGACTTCGACGAGGACGAGCAAGACTTTGGCGAAAAGGAGAACCCGCCGAAGCCCCATGCTAGCCCATGAGACTTCGCCAGTTTCGGGGGCTAGTGTCGTGGGGATGACTTAGGGGGCGCTCCACGGGCCGGGCAATATGCCGGCTGGCGTCCCAGGAGTCCCCACGGCTTCAGCACGAGAAGACCGGCTCTGCCCGAAGGGCCGGCTGCGCCAGCAGCCGGCTGGCGACTCCACCGAGGAGAACTGGAGCCGGACGATGGAGACAAAACTCCCCAACGACTGTCTAGCCAAAAGCGGAACGGCCCTGACAAGGTCGGCAGGGGCGCAGGACAGGAGTGATGAGCGCCACGACCACGTCCAACCAATGAGAGATCGAAGACCCTTCCCCACGACGGGATCCGAGGCAGAGGAGAGGGGATATGCCCCCCGGTGCCGGTCCAGGGGAAAGACACTTTATAAAGTGTCTTTGCCAGAGCAGGGTCAGGGGATCACGCCAAGGACGCCGCCGCCGAGGAGCCGGCAGCCGGCCGAATCATCACCTAAACATGTAACCAGGCCCCCGTCTATATAAGGGGGCCTGGACCCTTAGCATAGGGGAGATCCGATCTTCTTCTTCCTCCTCTAGCCGAACAGCTCGAGGAGCATTGTAATCGTTACTACTCAATCAATACGAAGCAGGCAGGAAGTAAGGGTTTACCTCCAACCGGGAGGGCCCTGAACCTGGGTAAATCGAGGTGTCTCTGTTGGCACAATCCCGAGCCGGACCCATCGTCACCAACGTCGAGCCCCTCCGATAAGCCTCCCCATGGCTACTGTCTCTAAATTCCCACGACAATCGCATCATTAGGGTTACCCACGGCGTTTGTAAACACTCCAGATATAGTGAAGTTTTGCTGGCTGGCACCCGTGGTTTTTACCTCTCTTTGTTGGAGAGGGTTTTCCACGTTAAAATCTTGTGTCTCCGTGCTGTGATTTCTTTTCGTTCTTCGTTATTGCCTATCGCTTTTATAACAGGATCACTAGTCTAGAGTCATTTAGGGATCCACACCATATAGATAAATCTATATAGAATAAAGAGACCGAAAACCTAAAACAGCCTCCCGTGTCGCCAGAGGCGACTCCGGAGGCCTCCACAGCCGCCGCCCAAAAAACCCAACGATCTGACGCCCGTTTCGCCCCGCCGTCGCCGGAGGAGGCCGTCGGCGGACGGCGGCGGGGGGGTGCCCCCTCTTCTATAGTTTTTTTTTGCATCTCTCAGTGTTTTCTTCCATCATCTCGTATACGATCCATAATTTCCATGGGGTCGTAAAGTCGAGGAAGATCTTCTCGGCTGCCATCTCCGAGGGTTTGTACCGCCGTCTTCCGCTGGAAGCCTCGCGCTGAGGAAGTATGGTCGCGACCCTCCGTGCGCGCGTCATCTAGCGTCCCGAGATCTGATGCTGAGCCGTCGAGACAACCACGTCCTGGTTTTGGTTGAAGATCCGGGGAGCCGCCGCCTGCCTGGTTGCGCTATCGTGGGCGCCGTGGGTGAGCGCTCTGCGCTGAAGATGGTGCCAATGGCATGCGCGCCCAAGGGCGTCTGATGCTCACGTCGTGGGCTGGTCGGGCACGTGCATGGCAATTCGCCTGATCGCGTGTGTGCGTGTTTGATGCAAGCATCAATTCCTTGCCTATGGTAGAAAGTGTTGGGCTCTGTTAGCCTACTTTGCTTTCTCCACAAAGTGTTAATGATGACGTGATGATGAAGATTGGACAGGCTATGGAAGTTTCATCTCGCATACTCAGATCGAGTCGAGAGCTAGTGAAGTTTCCTGGGAGAACCCGCAACAGATGGGGAGAAGTATGCGTGCTGGATGATCGGCGATTTGCAGCAGTGTTCTCGACGAGTGGGGGCGGTACTAGCTGCCTCGTGGTCTCAGTTTTCCGGGGTGAAAACTCTCAGGCTGGCCATCGATGGTTGTGCCTGGCAATGACGGCTGCCTAGCTAGCCGCTTCCTTGTTGAAGGCATTGTTTGGAGTTGGGACCTACTCCAGGGTGAAAACCCAGGATCTGGCCATGCTGGTCGGACCGGATGACGATGGTGTTTGTACACTATTTCCTTCTTTGAGGCGTCATTTTGGAGAAGTTACTGGTATCGTCACCACTAGTGGTGCTCTTGCTGCAGCGAGTCTCTGATTGTACCGGTGAGGACTTTGTTTTCTTTTTTCTTTTTCTTTTATCTTTTCGGCTGTGTGCATCCTTGATGTCTAGACTTGTTTTAGACATTATGTTGTTGTAGAGGCTGGGTGTAATTGGTACTTGATATTAATATATTCTCTTTATCGAAAAAAGATAAATTTATATTCCGGTGCACAGCGCATAAGGGTCGGGTTCCAGGTTTGAGTTCCCACCCCTCCATATTGCCAATGTCGGGTGGAATGTCCCTGATCTTGTTTTTTTTTTCGAGTGCACACACTTTATTGTTGTGTAAGTTATCTAGATTCTTAGAAAAATCACACACATACATATAGTGGCGAAGCTTGAATGAAATCTTAGGAGGGGTGAAGACACAAAATGACATTTTTTTTGGAACAATACATTTTTGACATCAATATATGAAGAAACAAACAGAAACACATAAAAATATTACTACATTTTAATAATAATCAAGTGTGCCAATTTGCCATCAAAGAATCATGGAGTTATTAATCACTAAATATGTGCTCTCCGTTCTTTGCGCTGATGCATTGCATCAAAGGTATTCACTTTGCTGTACTTCAAGATTTCACCTCTATTTCTTTTCTAAATAAATCAATGTTTGCCCCTTGAGCATCTTTATCTCCTACTAAATAGTACACCAACAATCTATAAACAAGTAATTTAATTTAGTGCGAAATCTAGAACCTAATTGGAACATCTCCAACTGTTCACTATAAGATGCCAGAATCAAAAGTTCAGAACTAAGAAGAGAGAGGGGATACTAGGATTGCAGTAGGGAACGATAAAATGAGAGGTGACACAAAGAGATACCTGCCACCGTGATCAGTCTACGGACACATGCCCAGGTCTACGGTCAGTCGGTGCTAAGTCCATGAGAGTACAAGACAAGAGAGAGAGAACCTGCTCATCTCTTCAGGCATGGAGCTCCCGGCTAGAAGGAGAAGGGGCAAGTTGCGTTATGGCCTGCGGTGATTAAGGGGTAGTGCAAAAAAATTGTTCTCGTTGGGGGGGGGGGGGGGGGGCGACCACCCAAGTTCGCCCCTGTGATGCTCCACCAGTGCATACATACTTAGTTGAGACTTACGCATGTAAAAAAATTCATGGATAATAAGATAATTTTTTCCTTAGTTTTTTTAAATGTTAATGCTACAGTTTAGGTATGAGAACTTACGCCTATTTTCTAAGTTTATAGTTATGTTTTAGAAGTGGACCCCGCATGACATCCGTGAATAGGTCCATGCCTAAGATTTAGATAAAAAATGTCCCAATGGTTTGAAAATGTCGCCCCACAACACACACACGCGCGGTCCAAGGATGAAAGGACATTTGTTCCTTTCTACTTTTTTGATTTACAATGACATGACTATGTTTTGTGTGAACTAATATTTGAATTATATGCATACAGGTTTAAGTTCACAGGTGAAGGGGTTCTAATGCATAAAACGAAATTTGGTGGAATCGCCTGCCAAATGTGGCCAAAGTTGGTCTGGCCGGCCCCCAGACCGGACCACCCGGCGGCAGACCGGACCAGCCTGGCGGGGCCGCCGGATTGCTGTACTGGTTGAGGTTTCGGCGGGGCGCCGAATTCTCCCGGCGGGCCGCCGGATACCCGGCGAGAATTCCGGTCCCGCCGGACCTACCGCCGGGGCGTCCGGCCCAGAGGCCGGCGCCGCCGGGATTGCTGCTGTGTGTTCCCTCCAACGGCCAGATTTCCACCTACCTATAAATACCCTTTCTCCTAGCTGGGGTAGGGTTAGAACTTCACCAACCATTGTTCATCTTTGAAGCTCTCACCTACCCCCATTGGAAAAACACCAAATTCCATAGATGTCCCCTTCTAGCCAACCAAAGCTCTTGATCTTTGGAGGATTGAAGGAGGAGGCACCGATCTACATCTTCACCGAAGGAATTTCATTTCCACCTCCATTTGCTTGGAGGATTTGCACCTTGGGGATCTTGTGACCCTAGGTGTTGTAATTGGTTGATTGACTTGTCTTTGTGGTGATTCTAGCCTCCGTGGCTTTCTTGGGAGCCTCCAATTGAGTTGTGGAGTTGTGCCCCAAGCTCCGTGTAAGGGATTCGTGGTTCCCCCAATACCACCGCTTAGTGGAAACGAGCTAGCCTCCGTGGCTTGCTCACCGGAGAACAAGGTGAGCCTTTGTGGCGTTGGTCGACTCCGTGTCACCACACCTCTCCAACGTAGACGTACTTCCCCTCAAAAGGAAGGAACTACGGGAATACATCCTTGTATCTCCGGTCTCCACTCTTCGGTTATTTCTTTCCCTTACTTGTATCTTGCTAGTTACTTGTTTACTTGCATGCTTGCCACTTATAGGAAATTCACCTAGTTGCACATCTAGTGAATTTACTTTGTGTCAAGCCTTAACTTTGAAAAAGATTAAAAATTGACTTAGCGCCTATTCACCCCCCCTCTAGTCGCCCGTACCGATCCTTTCAAAGGAGAACCAGCACTACCATGGATCCGGCATGCAATTCTCAAGTATGGACAGTTTTGGGATCATATTAAAACCCTAACTCAGCCCAAATCACGTAAGGAAGAACACAATAAAACTAAAACAAGACGAGCTTAATACTAGCAAATTGTTCGGCTCGACAATCAACTTCAAACTTGATATACAACGAGTACATGCATTCGTCAAAAGGATCTTTTTCTTACAAGTTTTAGCACCCATATACTTTGACAAGAACGATCTTCAAGAAGAGCACCTATATGTGTTGAAGTTACCGAATTCATCGGATGAAGGATGATCAAGGTTTTTTCCCGGTCCCCAAGATGGAAGATATATATGTTGCTCCCAAAACAACTCCTTCAAGCTATTATTGCTAGATAAGTACCACATTCCATTGTAGCTTGTTCAGTCGTCAAAGCGGAGGGATGGGGGGGGCGCCGCATTTAAAATGGACCTACATACATAAATCTTATATAGACCTATTGAAGTCTTCTGGGATCCTACTCCATCAGTTAATCCGCTAACATGTGTTAGAGTACGTGTAGGAGTAGAAATAGACTAGGATTCTATTGATAACATCTTGTAATCCAAATCTCTTCCTCCTCTATGCAGCTCTCTATATACGCTAAATATAACAAGAGGAATTAGGGTTTCACAAATTTCCACATGGTATCATGTTATGGGGGAGCACTCTCACTATTCATTAGAGACCATGTTTGTTTCTCCTATGAGACTCTAACATAGTTTGTCATCGTAAATCAAAAAGGGGGAGATTGAAAGGACATTTGTTCCTTTCTACTTTTTTGATTTACAATGACATGACTATGTTTTGTGTGAACTAATATTTGAATTATATGCATACAGGTTTCAGTTCACAGGTGAAGGGGTTCTAATGCATAAAACGAAAGTTGGTGGAATCGCCTGCCAAATGTGGCCAAAGTTGGTCTGGCCGGCCCCCAGACCGGACCACCCGGCGGGGCCGCCGGATTGCTGTACTGGTTGAGGTTTCAGCGGGACGCCGGATTCTCCCGGCGGGCCGCCGGATACCCGGCGAGAATTCCGGTCCCGCCGGACCTACCGCCGGGGCGTCCGGCCCAGAGGCCGGCGCCGCCGGACTTATCGCCGGGATTGCTGCTGTGTGTTCCCTCCAACGGCCAGATTTCCACCTACCTATAAATACCCTTTCTCCTAGCTGGGGTAGGGTTAGAACTTCACCAACCATTGTTCATCTTTGAAGCTCTCACCTACCCCCATTGGAAAAACACCAAATTCCATATATCTCCCCTTCTAGCCAACCAAAGCTCTTGATCTTTGGAGGATTGAAGGAGGAGGCACCGATCTACATCTTCACCGAAGGAATTTCATTTCCACCTCCATTTGCTTGGAGGATTTGCACCTTGGGGATCTTGTGACCCTAGGTGTTGTAATTGGTTGATTGACTTGTCTTTGTGGTGATTCTAGCCTCCGTGGCTTTCTTGGGAGCCTCCAATTGAGTTGTGGAGTTGTGCCCCAAGCTCCGTGTAAGGGATTCGTGGTTCCCCCAATACCACCGCTTAGTGGAAACGAGCTAGCCTCCGTGGCTTGCTCACCGGAGAACAAGGTGAGCCTTTGTGGCGTTGGTCGACTCCGTGTCACCACACCTCTCCAACGTAGACGTACTTCCCCTCAAAAGGAAGGAACTACGGGAATACATCCTTGTGTCTCCGGTCTCCACTCTTCGGTTATTTCTTTCCCTTACTTGTATCTTGCTAGTTACTTGTTTACTTGCATGCTTGCCACTTATAGGAAATTCACCTAGTTGCACATCTAGTGAATTTACTTTGTGTCAAGCCTTAACTTTGAAAAAGATTAAAAATTGACTTAGCGCCTATTCACCCCCCCCTCCAGTCGCCCGTACCGATCCTTTCAATTGGTATCAGAGCCTAGTGCTCTTTGATTGGGCTTAACCGCCTAAGAGGTTATGGGCGAAGAGGAACCCGCCACTATGGGGGATCTAAATAATATAATGGCACGTATGGATGCTATGATGGCAGCCATGGAAAGCCAAAAATCTCAACTTGACGCCCTCGTGAGTGGAACGTCTAGTACCACTCCACCGACCCCGATTGATTCCTCGGGTAAGCCCGACTTAAACGAGGATAATCCGGATGAGGATGGGGATGAGGGCGGAGAGGAACCCCCCAAGGTAGATGACACCCCCAACAAAGATGACACCTCTCGGGGGCATAGTCCGGGAATTCCACATCCCACGAGCTATGTCTCCGGAAGACATCTTCAAATGCCACACCTTGCTTCGTGCGGTCCACCGCCACCACTTGATGCTTCTAGCTTTGCCAATTGGCAAGATAACATGCGCTCTCACATAAACTTTGTGTCTATTGAGCTTTGGAGGATCATTGAGCAGGGTTTCCATCCAACTTCCAAGGATTTGACGAACTTGCTACCTTGGGAGCAAATCGACAAGCAACTCAATGCCTCCGCCTTGCATCTCATTCACATGTCGCTTACCGAGAAGGACAAGGCGTTCGTCCGCAACATCACCTCCGCCAAAGAAGCTTGGGATATTCTCACCAACCTCTTCATTGGGAATGAGAGTATTCAAGAATCCAAGTTTGATGAAGCCTCCAATGAAGCGGACAACTTTGCCATGCTTGATGGTGAAACTCCCGAAGAACTCCATAGGCGTCTCTCGTCACTCCAAGTGAAGCTAACGGATCTTGGCTCCACCCAATGTGATTGGAGATGGATGAAGAGGAAGTTCATTCAAGCTCTCTTGCCCTTCCATAGGGAAACCATGAACTCCATCAAGGGAAATGCAAATTTCCGGACGATGTCCGCTCATGACATTTTGCAAGAGATGATGGCAAGGAAGATCTCCGAGAAGAATGCGGATGATGCTCTTGCTCGTGCACGTGGTGTGCGTGCTCCCAACCTTGCTTTGAAGGCCAAAGTCACCTATCATGAAGAAGAAAGCTTGTTGGAAGAGGAAGAAGTATTGGGTGGAAGCCCTGAGGACATGAAGTATGCTCATGCCGAGCATATGGCTCTTGCTCAAAGGGCATTCATGAAGAAGTGGAAGTCATCTAGTCCCTCCAAGCCCAAGGCTACAAGTAGAGTGAGGACTTGCTACAATTGTGGTAACACTAACCACTTTATTGCGGAGTGTCCTTATGAAAGAGTTGAAGATCACAATGGAAGGCTTGTCCACAAGGAAATGAAGTCCAAGTCTTACCCTAGAAACTCAGACAAGAAGAGAGTCCTCCCAACTCACGCTTTGATAACTCAAGAAGAGTACCTCTCCGAGGATGATGCAAGTGATAAGGAGGAAATAGGAAGGGCCGCCATCGCCATTGCCCATCCTACCCCCTCATCATCCCTATTCGCTTCTGCAAATGAATCAAAGCGCTCCAACCACAATGCGACTTGTCTCATGGCTCACGCTACAAAGGTATCACCGCCTCTCACACCCATCATACCTAAAAGCTTATCTTTGATGGATTGTGTTGAATGAATTGGTGAAAATGATGATCTAAATGAAATGGACATGTTTATGTCAACCTTGCATGGGGAGACCAAAGCTCGCTTTGAGATCCTCCTAGATCAACTTAATGAAGCCATCCAAGTAAATGATAAAAATGATGAACGCATTTTTGAACTTGAGGGGCATGCTCGTGACTATGCCGACGAAATTGCTTCTCTTACTCAATCTCTTGAGGAAGAGCAAGACATAAGGATGTCACTTGAGACATCCATGTTGGGTCTTGAAGAATCTCACAATTTGGATATTGCCAAACTTAAAAGTGATCGTGATATTGCTCAATCCGTTGCTAATGAACTTAGGTTGCAAAATGAGAAACTAAATCTTATAATTGCTAATAAAGCAACCAAGTCTCTTTCTAGCACTTTTGTTGCAAGTTCATGCTCAACTAACCCCCCTTGTGAGAAAGCCCCCCTAAAGGGAAACGAGATGCTTGATGAGCTTTTGAATGCTCAAAAGCAACATGGTGACAAGACGGGACTTGGATTTACATCCAAGTCCAAGAAGAACAAGAAGAAGAAGAACAACAAGAAGAAGAAGAATGTCCCCGCGCCTCCTCCCTCATTAAAGAAGCATGTTCCTAGTGAAGTATGCTATGATGAAAATGGTAATGTATTTGAGGAGGAGGTGAGGGAAGTTATGTGGAATGCCAAAAAGGCCATGCCCAACCATAATAACTTTGCGGGAAAATATAATCCTTCCTATGTTCTTTGCCGTGCACAAGATGGACATGTTTATGCTAAATTTGTTGGTTCATCAAATGAATATGTTGCATGGTCTATTTGGGTTCCAAAGACCCTTGTCACTAACAAGAAAGGACCCATTGAGAAATGGGGACCTAAAGTCAAGACTTGATCTCTTGTAGGGCTTTGCTTCCGGTGGTGGTCAATGGATAATTGATAGTGGTGCTACCAATCATATGACCGGGAGCAAAGAAATGGTGAAGGAGCTTCGCACCGGTTCATCCCATGCGGGCTACGTCACCTATGGGGATTCTTCTAGGTCAAAGGTATTGGGTCTCGGCAAGGTTGTTGTCTCTCACAATGTTACCGTGGAAGATGTCATGCTTGTTGAGTCCCTTTCATATAATCTTCTTTCCGTTGCTCAACTTGCTAATATGGGCTTTGCAACCTTCTTTGATGTTGGGATTGTAGTTCTTTTGTGGAGCAAGTCTCTTAATGCAGCTCATGTAGGGCATGTCGAAAATGGCTTATATGTGATCGACTTCTCGAAGGAGGTCACTAAAGCCGCGACATGCCTCATGGCTAAAGTTGATGTGGGATGGCTTTGGCATCGCCGGCTAGGCCACGTCAATATGAGGACTTTGCAAAGTCTCCACAAAGGCAACCACATCCTAGGACTAACCGATCTAACCTTTTCAAAAGATCGTGTGTGTAGAGCTTGCATTGAAGGAAAGATGCATGAACTTCCTCATCCTAGAAAGACCATCATTTCATCTAAGAGGGTCCTAGAGCTCCTTCACATGGATCTCTTCGGCCCTCCCTCTTATGAAAGTCTTGGAGGAAAGAAGTATTGCTTGGTGATTGTCGATGACTATTCAAGATATACTTGGGTCTTCTTCTTGGCACACAAGAGTGAGACTCAACAAACCGTCAAAGACTTCACAAATGAAGTGCAACGCCAATATGGTCAAGACATATTGATGATCCGAAGTGACAATGGCACCGAGTTCAAGAACTACACCTTGAATGATTTTCTCAGTGAGGAGGGGATCCGCCATCAATACTCATCTCCTTATACTCCTCAACAAAATGGTGTTGCCGAGCGGAAGAACCGGACTCTTATTGATATGGCTAGGACCATGTTAGCGGAATTCAAGTCTCCATATAACTTTTGGGCCGAAGCCATTAATACCGCATGTCATGCATCAAACCGGTTATATCTCCGCAAGGGCTTGAACAAGACTCCTTATGAGATCCTCATCGGTAAGAAGCCTAATATCAAGTACTTCCGGGTATTTGGTTGTAAGTGCTTCTATCTTAAGAAAGGTGTCCATTTGTCCAAATTTGATTCAAAAGCTCTTGAGGGTACCTTTGTTGGCTATGCCGCCGAGTCTCACGCTTTTAGAATCTTTGACAAACTCTCCGCTCGAGTTGTTGAAGTTTCTAACGTGAGATTCGACGAGAATGACGGCTCCTGTGTGGAGCAACGTGGTGTTTTTGATGTAGGTGACGAAATACCTCCTCTTGCCATAAGAAGAATGGGTGTGGGACATCACATACCCGTTGAGGGACACCTTTTGGCGGAAGGAGAAGGACTATGCTCTACTCAAGTGGAGCCTTCACCCTCTCAAACACAACAAGCTCCTCAAGGTCCCTTTGATGCTAGCCAAAGACAAACTCAAGCCCCTCAACCATGTGAGCATGATCAAGATCGAGACCATGAGCATGATGGTGATTTTTCACCAAGTGGTGATCAAGATCAAGATCAAGACATTGAGCAAGCTCAAGATGTTGAGCATGCTCGGTTTGAAGGTCAAGGCGAGGACCAAAACCGTGGTGATGACCAAGTGGCCTCTCAAGAATCTCTTGAAGAAGCTCAAGCTCGCCGTGCCATGAAGATTGCAACAACTCTCCAAAGAGGTAGCCACACCTTGGAGAATGTGATTGGAAGTATAAGGAAAGGGGTGTCCACAAGGAGGCAATTGGCAAACTTTAGTAACCACCATGCCTATATCTCTTGTGTGGAACCTCAAAAAGTGTTTGAAGCGCTTGAAGACCCGGATTGGGTAGAAGCCATGCATGAAGAACTCAATAACTTCGAGCGCAACAAAGTTTGGTCATTAGTAGAGAAGCCCAAGGATTGCCGGAATGTCATTGGAACCAAGTGGATCTTCAAGAACAAGCAAGATGCAAATGGAATTGTTGTGAGGAACAAGGCTCGTTTGGTTGCTCAAGGATACTCTCAAATTGAAGGCATCGACTATGGAGAGACTTTTGCACCCGTGGCTCGCCTTGAGTCCATCTGTATCCTTCTTGCTTATGCATCACATCATAATTTTAAGTTGCAACAAATGGATGTGAAGAGTGCTTTCTTAAATGGTCCTTTGCATGAGTTAGTGTTTGTAAAGCAACCCCCGGGTTTTGAGGATCCTAACTTTCCGAACCATGTCTACAAGCTCGATAAGGCACTCTATGGCCTTAAACAAGCCCCACGTGCGTGGTACGAGCATCTTAGAGAGCTTCTTATAGACCGTGGGTTTGAGATAGGCATCATTGATCCCACTCTTTTTACTAAGAAAGTAAACGGGGAGCTTTTCATATGCCAACTTTATGTAGATGATATCATTTTTGGTTCTTCTAACAAATCTTTCAATGATGAATTTGCAAGACTAATGACAGATAAATTTGAGATGTCTATGATGGGAGAGTTGAAATTCTTTCTTGGCTTTGAGATAAAGCAATTGAAGGGTGGCACCTTCATCAATCAAGCCAAGTACACCCAAGACATGCTCAAGAAGTTCAAGATGGACACCGGAGTGAAGGGAGCCAAGACTCCCATGCCTACAAAGGTTACTCTTGATCTCGATCCTAATGGTAATGAAGTGGATCAAAAACTTTATCGCTCTATGATTGGGTCTTTTCTCTATCTTTGTGCATCTAGACCGGATATCATGCTTAGTGTGGGAATGTGTGCACGATATCAAGCCGCCCTAAGGAAAGCCATCTAATGGCGGTCAAAAGAGTCTTCCGATATTTGATTGATACCCCAACTTTTGGCCTTTGGTACCCGAAGGGAGCAAGCTTTAAGCTTGTAGGGTACTCGGACTCGGATTGGGCAGGAGACAAAGTGGATAGGAGGTCAACTTCCGGGGCTTGCCAATTTCTTGGTAGGTCTTTGGTTAGTTGGTCTTCCAAGAAGCAAAATTGTGTGTCTCTCTCCACCGCCGAAGCCGAGTATGTGGCGGCCGCAAGTTGTTGTGCTCAACTTCTTTGGATGAGGCAAACCATGGAGGATTATGGTATTCACTTCGACAAGGTGCCACTCTTGTGTGACAATGAGAGTGCCATCAAGATCGCTCATAATCCGGTTCAACATAACAAGACCAAGCACATCGAGATCCGCCACCACTTCATCCGTGACCATGTCAACCGAGGTGAGATTAACCTATCTTATGTAGGTACACAAGACCAACTCGCCGACATTTTTCACGAAGCCTCTTGATGAAGCAAGATTCCGAGAGTTGAGGCATGAATTGAATATCCTAGACTCTTGCAATGTGGCTTGATCGTGTGCACTCATTCCCATATTATAGTGTGTTGTTCTAGTCTAGATGCGCATAGTTGAGGATAGTCATCGTGTCAACTAATGGCACGATGCATACTCAAGTGTGCGACATCATAAGATCACTAATGTCATTTGAGCCCAAGCATGTCTCTTCGCGGTGTCACGACATTGGTGATCACACATAGGGGGAGAAATCCCCCACAATTGCATGTCTTCAAATCTCGTGTTTTGTTGTTGCTCTTCTTTGGAAGGCATGCAATCTCAAGTTGATTTTCTTGCAAACAAGTTTGATGGCTGTTGATTTCTTCCGCACACCATGCTTTTCTTGTTGATACATGTCACATTTCGACAATTGTCAAAACTTTTCTAGTCCAAAAGGTGTTTCGGCGGTCTGCCCGGCGGTCGCCGGACCTGGCGCCGGACTTCCCGGCGGCCCACCGGACTGTCTCGGCGGCCCCGCCGAACTGGCATTCAGTATACCAGTTCGGCGAGCTCGCCGGAATGATCCGGCGGCCCACCGGACCGCCCGGCGAACGGCCCGGTCCCGCCGGACTTACCGCCGGACTGGCGGCCTATATAAATTCGTGGGGAGGGTTTCCTTGGCAGTTTTCCCCCACTTCCCTCCCTCCCCACGCCCGCCCCCAACTCCATTGCCGCCGCCTCCTCAAGCTTCTCCTCCCCCTAGCCTCTCCACCCAACCAATCCCTCCCAAATTTAGATCGGGTGTAGATCGGGTTGTTTTGAAGCTTTCCTCCGAAGATCTTCGCGTTTCGTCAACCGCATTGGGAGATCGGGATTTTCCCCATCTTCTTGTGCACCATGTCTTCGGGTAACTCCCTCATTTTCTCTTCTTCCTCTAGCCCTTGCCTCACACTCGTTTTGTTCATGCTCTTGTATGAGTAGATCTAGTGTGTATCTAGGGTTAGATTCATTTTGTCTAGGGATAGATCCTTTAGGGTTTCATTCCTTGTTGGGCTAGTGTTTGTTCCTTGGCATCCTTGTATCCTTAAAGTTTATAGTGACAAGTTATTTGAGTCAAGATTGCGGGTAGTATGACATTCGTGCGTTTCGGCAAAATGTCCGGCGGTCGCCGGACCTGGCGCCGGGCCACCCGGCGGTCCACCGGACCGTTCCGGTGGACCCGCCGAACTGGCGTTCAGTATACCAGTTCGGCGAGCTCGCCGGAATGGCCCGACGGCCCGCCTGGCCCACTGTCCGGTCCCGCCGGACCTGGCGCCGAACCTCACTGCCATACTACCTCTCCATCGTGCACTTGTCCCTACCCGACTTTGAGTTCCTCTTCCGTGACATGTATCTTTATCTGGTGTTGCTTTGTTTTTGCTTGCGTTTTCAGATTCAGACTCTTATTCGACTGAGGACAGTAACTACCAGATCGACAATGAAGAAGATGCTCGAGCCTTTGAAGTCAAGAAGAGGAAGCTTGATGAGGTTGAGGGATGCCCTCAGCGTCATACTCGTCAGTCAGGGAAGACCCCAGCTGAAGGTGGCAGCTCTGCAGCTGCAGGGAAGCGGATGAAGTCCAAGCTTGTATACTCTCGTGGACCTCATCCTCCCCGGAAGGGAAAGGGGGCTCGTGGCCCGGTGGATGTGGAGAAGGAGCAGGAGATTGAAGGGAACTTGGGTTCAACACTTATCAGCACTTGGCGTAAACTTCGCCTTGCGAACCCATACCGCTTTCATGAGAGGCAGTATTCTGGCAATTACAAGAGGTTCTGGACTGATTCTCAGCGTCGTATGTGGGATGATTACTATGATGCATCTGAGCACATGAAGAGTGGATTCTATGTGGTGCCTAAATCTCTCAATGTCGCGCACTTTCAGCAGTATGTCTCTAGGGACTTTCGCTACATCAATGAGGCTCTTCTCAAGATGGATGTTTTGGACCTTGTCACCCTCTCCGAGCCTATTCAGCCAATGGTGGTCCGTCAGTTCTGCTGCACTGTGTTCTTCCATAATGACCCAGCGGAGTCCTTCTCTTGGATGACTGGCCAGGATGTGTTCACTGCCACGTTTGCTGATTTCTGTGATGCTCTGGGCTATGGTGGTGATAGGGCTGGAGGTTTCAAGATTCACTCTGAGGCGCCCTTTTCCGTGGAGAAGATCTCTCGCGTTTGCTATCCAGATGAGCCATCTCTTCCTGCTCCTGCTATTTCAGGGATGTACTACTACTACAACGCTCTTGCCAAGCTCTTCCGTCAGAATCTGGTGAGTAAGGCAGGAGATGATGCTAGTGTCAGGGGCTATCACAGGAACTTGCTGTACTATTGCCAGCCCGACAAGCTTCGGAAGGTAGATGGTTGTGACTTCATTTTTCAGGAGATGAAGAGATCTACTCTCAAGCGCATGACTCCCAACTACTATCAGTATGTGCAGCGTTTGATCAACAGGCAGCCCCGGACTCAGACTGCTCAGGTGCGTGGACAGATTCTGGAGATGGAGACTTTCTCTGTGGGTTTCCAGGGTGGTTTTGAAGAGGCTCCCGGCTTGCACCCTGCTAGGGCTAGAGGTCGCTCCATGGATGCTCCTGATCCTCACCATGCCTCTGGCTCTGGAGCTCGTCACCGTCGTCATCATCGCCATCATAGGTCCTCTCGCAAGAAAGGTGTTGCTGCTTTCTTCAAAAATCTGTGGGATATGTGTCGCAGCACTTATGATGTGGCTCATAGGAGCATGGAGATGAGTCAGGAGACTCAGAGGAGGCAGAATGAGTTCTTGGCAGCTAGAGGCAGTGCAGTTCCTCCTGTTAGACACGAGTTGGATCCGGTCCCGTATGTCAACTATGTCATGCCGCCTCTTGATGATGCCATGTTTGCTGGTGTTGAAGACTTTGGAGACTTTGAGCCACCCTCTGAGCCAGAAGATGCTGATGAAGAAGAAGGAGCTCATGGAGAAGATGATCCGGAGGGTTCTCCTGTCCCTAGTGAAGATTTTTGAGCGCTAGCATCGTCTACTCTCTTGTCCCTTTTTGGTGTTTCGATGCCAAAGGGGGAGAAGAGTGTAGAGTCTCTAGGAATAACGTCGCATGACACAAGCCTCGCTTTCTTTTTCCTTGGTTCTTAAGTGGCTTGTGTCCATTTGCGTTTTATTTGCCGTTTTATCTCTCAAACTCCGTGGAAACCTATCGTGTGTGGACAAGTGTGTACTTTAATTATGCACTATGCAATTTATGCTTATGTTTGGATATGTCTATGCTTGCTATATTATTATCTATCCATGATATTATCTTGTCCATGCCATGCTTGGTTCCTATTGATGGTGGGGGAGCTCCCTATAGTCTAAATCTTGCACTTTGCATTCCAAAAGCAAATTCTACCATGTGCATATGTTATGGGGGAGCACTCTCACTATTCATTAGAGACCATGTTTGTTTCTCCTATGAGACTCTAACATAGTTTGTCATCGTAAATCAAAAAGGGGGAGATTGAAAGGACATTTGTTCCTTTCTACTTTTTTGATTTACAATGACATGACTATGTTTTGTGTGAACTAATATTTGAATTATATGCATACAGGTTTCAGTTCACAGGTGAAGGGGTTCTAATGCATAAAACGAAAGTTGGTGGAATCGCCTGCCAAATGTGGCCAAAGTTGGTCTGGCCGGCCCCCAGACCGGACCACCCGGCGGGGCCGCCGGATTGCTGTACTGGTTGAGGTTTCGGCGGGATGCCGGATTCTCCCGGCGGGCCGCCGGATACCCGGCGAGAATTCCGGTCCCGCCGGACCTACCGCCGGGGCGTCCGGCCCAGAGGCCGGCGCCGCCGGACTTATCGCCGGGATTGCTGCTGTGTGTTCCCTCCAACGGCCAGATTTCCACCTACCTATAAATACCCTTTCTCCTAGCTGGGGTAGGGTTAGAACTTCACCAACCATTGTTCATCTTTGAAGCTCTCACCTACCCCCATTGGAAAAACACCAAATTCCATAGATCTCCCCTTCTAGCCAACCAAAGCTCTTGATCTTTGGAGGATTGAAGGAGGAGGCACCGATCTACATCTTCACCGAAGAAATTTCATTTCCACCTCCATTTGCTTGGAGGATTTGCACCTTGGGGATCTTGTGACCCTAGGTGTTGTAATTGGTTGATTGACTTGTCTTTGTGGTGATTCTAGCCTCCGTGGCTTTCTTGGGAGCCTCCAATTGAGTTGTGGAGTTGTGCCCCAAGCTCCGTGTAAGGGATTCGTGGTTCCTCCAATACCACCGCTTAGTGGAAACGAGCTAGCCTCCGTGGCTTGCTCACCGGAGAACAAGGTGAGCCTTTGTGGCGTTGGTCGACTCCGTGTCACCACACCTCTCCAACGTAGACATACTTCCCCTCAAAAGGAAGGAACTACGGGAATACATCCTTGTGTCTCCGGTCTCCACTCTTCGGTTATTTCTTTCCCTTACTTGTATCTTGCTAGTTACTTGTTTACTTGCATGCTTGCCACTTATAGGAAATTCACCTAGTTGCACATCTAGTGAATTTACTTTGTGTCAAGCCTTAACTTTGAAAAAGATTAAAAATTGACTTAGCGCCTATTCACCCCCCCTCTAGTCGCCCGTACCGATCCTTTCAAAGGAGAACCAGCACTACCATGGATCCGGCATGCAATTCTCAAGTATGGACAGTTTTGGGATCATATTAAAACCCTAACTCAGCCCAAATCACGTAAGGAAGAACACAATAAAACTAAAACAAGACGAGCTTAATACTAGCAAATTGTTCGGCTCGACAATCAACTTCAAACTTGATATACAACGAGTACATGCATTCGTCAAAAGGATCTTTTTCTTACAAGTTTTAGCACCCATATACTTTGACAAGAACGATCTTCAAGAAGAGCACCTATATGTGTTGAAGTTACCGAATTCATCGGATGAAGGATGATCAAGGTTTTTTCCCGGTCCCCAAGATGGAAGATATATATGTTGCTCCCAAAACAACTCCTTCAAGCTATTATTGCTAGATAAGTACCACATTCCATTGTAGCTTGTTCAGTCGTCAAAGCGGAGGGATGGGGGGGGGGCGCCGCATTTAAAATGGACCTACATACATAAATCTTATATAGACCTATTGAAGTCTTCTGGGATCCTACTCCATCAGTTAATCCGCTAACATGTGTTAGAGTACGTGTAGGAGTAGAAATAGACTAGGATTCTATTGATAACATCTTGTAATCCAAATCTCTTCCTCCTCTATGCAGCTCTCTATATACGCTAAATATAACAAGAGGAATTAGGGTTTCACAAATTTCCACATGGTATCATATTGTGGCACAACAACCTCAACTGCATGTCTGTATGTTCGAGCCTGGTCTAAATGATTCGAGAAAATGATAAAAAAAAACTACCACATATGTGCCATTGGTGTCACATAACTATCACTTTTGTATTTTTCGACACATAAATACCACTTTTGAGGTCGAACTGTGATGGATAGCACTAATTCGGCCTGTTTAGCCGTTTAACAGCATTTCTGACACACAGAGCCCACCAGTCAGGCTGACGTGACGAGTAATAACTTAATCGTCGATTTCATTTTGCAAAACAAACCCCAGATCATATTTTCTTGTCATAGAAAGGTCCTCCCAGTTCTCCACTTAAAAAAAGTAAGAAGAATATCACACCTCACACGCTAGGAGGTCACCGGAGATATGCTCCGTCGCTGGCCTCCTCCATGCGGGGTTGCGCTCCCCTGCGGGTAGCTGCGGAGCAGGTGCAGGAGTTCGTCGCGGCGGACGCCGATCTTGCCTAGGTAGTCAAGGACGGGACGCGCTGCCGAGCACGAGCATCGCCGCTGCCATGACTCCGGCGAGGAATTCCGGTCGGAGGAAGCTCCGTAGCGCCAGGCCGACATCCTAGACTCTGCCGCGCACCTCTGTAGCCCACCCTAAAACCCAGAGCAGGGCTGGTCGTCCTCCTCCATACATGCGGCGGCGACGGTTGAAGAATACGGCACACCGGCGTGGGGAATACAAGAGGGGCGCCGGCTGTGGAAGCCACAAAAGTGGTGCAGGTTGCGGCGGCCGGTGATGCGCGTGGTGCCGGATGCTTGGTCAGCAGCGTGCAGAGAGCAGGGGCGGCCTCCCCGCCGTCGGATCTCATCGGAAGTCACCGTCGTCCTCCCCACGACGCGGCCTCGACCTCGCGCTGCGAGGCGTCCTGGAAGCTTAGCGACCTCGACAGTACATGCTCCTGGGCGGGCAGCGCCGGGGAAGAAGAGGGCGGCCGGCGCCGGGGAAGAAGCAGGCGCCCGGTGCGAGGGAAGAAGCGAGCGATCAGGGAAGGCACGGGCGGCCGATGTTGTGGGGTGCCCACGACCTCAACCTGGACCTACGGAAGTGCGGACCGGCACAAGGAGGTGTGGGCCAACATAGGGAGGTGCGGGCATCGCCGGCCATCGTGGAGACGAGATCCGACGGCGGTTGCTGTCGGCGGAGGAACCAGGCGCGACGGCGGAGGCAGCTATGTCAAGGCATGTTTGGTTTTGACTTTTTTCCCTTCCTTTTCTATATCTTTTACTATTATTTATATCAGGAATTGATGATGAGGACCTATGTGCGTGATAGAAAATAAGATTCAAATATTCTTTTGCAAAATGGCACTAGCAGTTAGGTTTTCACTTGCCATGTCAGCCTGATAGGTGGACCCTTTATGTCAAAAATGCTGTTAAATGGCTAAACAGGTCGAATTAGTGCTATCCGTCACGGTTCGACCTCAAAAGTGGTATTTATGTGTCAAAAAATATAAAAGTGGTGGTTATGTGACATCAATGACACATATGTGGTAGTTTTTTTTATCATTTTCTCAAATAATTCGGATCGCCGCATGACCTCCTCTTAATAGATCACCCACGTGTGTTAAGATATGTGTACAACGACAGCAACAATAACAAGGAGCAAGAAGATAGTACGTGTGAGGCCGCTGGCAAGAGTTGCACATGGGTTCTTAAACTTCACATTACATATGTCTTGTTAAAGTCATTTTTTTAGTGATACTCATGTACTCCCTCCATTCACGAAAATAAGACGTTTTAGACTTTTTCAAATTTGAACTAGATACACACCACAATGAGTGAACCTACACACTAAAAATAGACTAGATACATACAAATATAGATGAATCTATAAAAGGCTAAAACATCTTATATTAGTAAACGGAGAGAGTAGGTAGTGAGGCGCTTGTACTTTCATTAATGTTGGAATGTAGATGAATCTATAAAAGGCTAAAACATCGAGTAGTTAGCATAAAACTACGACTTTTCAGTTAAAATTCCGGAAAACTACGACTTTACATTTGAATCGCAGAAAACTACGACTTTTTTCTAAATTGCTAGCAATGTGCACTGATTCGCATTTTCTGGCCGATTAACAGCGAATCTGGCCGGTGGGACCCAGATATAAGGGTGACGTGGCAAGTTCATCTTCACTCCGTCGACGGACGTTAACTCTGACTAGTGGGGCCCACTGTATCCTGTCTGAAAGGGAGACACCGGCCCTGTTAGGGTTTCGTTCACAGTACTCCCCTCCCCAGTCAAACCCGATGGCGGCGGCGACACCACGCGGTGGAATGTCGGACGGCGGCGCCCCTCACGCCGGCGAGCCTCCCAGCGGCGACCCCATGGGAGGCGCACGTGTCGGCGGCGAGTGGAGCTGTGGCGACCCTCTAGGCGCCCGTAGCAGTTCATCTGGGTCTCAGGCGCCGCAATACACCAGCCGCTCGCTGGAGCAATCGGCGGCGGTGGCTCTAGCTGGAGCAGTGCTGGCTTCACCTGCAAATACCAGCCACCGTTGGGGCTCCTCCTTTGGCGCGATCGAGTAAGTTCGTCTGCCTTTTTCTCAGCATTTGACTGGTAGAGCCTGTAGGTTAGGTCGAAATCAACCTTGGATGCTAACTGAATGTAGGGTACTAATCGATTTCTTGCTGGTAGTTTGTGTAGTATGTGCAACTAAATTATTGTACTGAAATTATATGCTTGCTGCTAACTGAATTTTTAACTGAACTTGTATGTTTGCTGGTAATTGTATCACAACTTAATTGAGTAGAAGCAGCTAGTAATAATTATTAATTGGTTGCTTGCAGTCCGGATGATGATATTTGGGAAATTAGATTTAATTTTCCTAGAGAAGACAACTTAGAAAGAACACTATGCTCTGGGGACATCACTATATTGAATTTGATTGCACTGATTGAAGGCCGGGGTTATAGATTTGGTGATAAAATATATTATGTAAAAGAAAAGGGCAAAGGATTACAAGGAATGGAGTGTGTTGACAGCATGGAAAAGATGGATGCCATGTTAGAGCTGTTTGACCATGACAAGGTGCTCAACCTGACAGTAATCAAGAAGCAAGCAACATTTCCTATTGGACTGAACAAGGATGATTTTGAGGCAGAGGAAATCACTAATGCTCTTTTATCTGATAGTCATGGTGTCACATACATCAGTGAAGACGAGCAAATGTATCCAGTGGCAATGGATTATACAGATGTGATATATATGGGAACACAGCAGAGCTGCAACTTGGAGAAGGGAAAAAGGAAAGCTTGCAGTCAGATTGTGCCTGTTGTTGTAGTTTATTGTGAAGACGACTTGATCTGGTCAGGGAGAAACATTGGAGAGTATATGCCCGAGGATCATGGTGTTGGAGTAGCTGCAGAGATTGAACTCATTAAGAAACTTAGAAGAGAGAAGGCAGAAGCAGAGAAAGATCCTGAAAATGTTGAAATAGAGGAGCAGCTGATGCAACAGAAGAAGCAAAGGCAGCATCCTGACCAACACATAGAAGGAGATACAGATGTGGAAGAATTTTATGAAGGGGAGGATTCTTCAGAGGAAGAGGTTGAGGAAATGGCAGAAGAGGATTTATTTCCCATTGAAAAAAACCAATGAGGGTAGGACCAACAACTAGATCACACCATGAGCCTGAGGAGGAAGATGATAACTATTTTGTCCCTTCACCTGATGAGGAGTGCTACTATGATGATCTACCTGTCAATGATGATGATGACTTTGTCAAGAAGTTTGCCCTGGCTAGTGGGAATAAGAGGAGGCTGAAAAAGGCGAAGAAGAGGAATTGGTATGATGAAACAAGGGAAAATGTTCATGAGCAGTTTGCCATCAAGCTATGCTTCAGAGATGTCTACCAATTCAGAATTGCTTTGAGAAACTATCACATTGCTCAGCTTAGGAATTTTGCCTATCATAGGAACTGTCCAGATAGCATAATTGTGGAATGCAGTGAGAAAAGGCATGGTTGTCGTTTCTACCTCACTGCCTCTGAAATAGCACATGAGAAGACCTTTTGCATCGGGAAATTCAGAGCAAGGCACACTTGCATTCCACATGGGGAGAACACAAGAGTAACAATAGATTGGTTGGCCCATAAGTCAGAGCAAGCAGTCAGGACTGATCCAAATACTTGTGTTGACACACTGATTGATAATGCAAAGCAAAAAATTTGGAGTTGAAGTGCCAAGGAGCAAGGCTTACAGAGCAAGGAAGAAAGCATTTGATGTTGTAATGGGTGACCAGAAGAAGCAGTACACAAGGCTAAGGGAATACCTGGAAGCTATCTTGCAGACAAACCCAGGGAGCAGATGCATTGTGTCATGTAGGCAGTTGGTGGAGCATCCAAGTGAAAATCCTAGATTCCATGGATTATTCATTTGCTTCAATGCTTCCAAAGAAGGTTTTCTCAATGGTTGCAGGCCATTTATAGGTATGTTAGCTATCCATTCTTAGGTGTGCTCAATTGTATTGCTTGCTTGCAATGCTTTCTTCCTTGCTTATTCAGTACTGACTTGTGTTGGCACTGTGTACAGGGATAGATGGATGCTTCATCAAGCTATCCACTGGACAACAGATCTTAGCTGCCACAGGAAGGGATGGGAACAACAATATTTTCCCAATTGCTTTTGGTGTAGTGGACAAGGAAGAAACTGCTACCTGGATGTGGTTTCTTACACAGTTGAAGTACTGCATTGGAGAACAATCTAAGTATGGGCATTACACTATAATCTCTGACAGGCAGAAGGTAATTTATTGTCTCTCATCTGGCATTACACTATAATCTACCTGGATGTGGTTTGCATTGTGTTAGGGTTTTTTTGAGTATTCTTCTTACACAACTAAACTGTACCAGGGTTTGCTGAAAGCAGTCTAAAAAATATTCCCCAACTCTCCTTAGAGGTACTGCCTTAGGCATATTTATGCCAATTTTCTGTCTGCTGGATTTAGAGGGGAAGAGTTAAAGAAACACTTGTTTGCAGCTAGCTACTCCTATACCAATAGTGGGTTTGATAAAGCAATGGCATCATTGAAAGAGGATTGTGAAGAAGCCTACCAGTGGGTGATGAAGATACCTGTTGAAGCATGGGCAAGACATGCCTTTGACACAGTGTGCAAGACTGACCTAGTTGTGAACAATCTTTCTGAGGTCTTTGATGCGGGCAGGATGACCACCCAGTTGGGAACCCCAAGAGGAAGGTATGATGAGTACAATAGCAAATTTTCCCTCAGTAAGAAACCGAGGTTTATCGATCCAGTAGGAAAAAGCCAAACTTAAGAAGGTGATGCTTGCTAGCTTCACGATGGCTCTGCACAATTTATAAGGCGACTCGTCCAGTGCTTTGCTTTGCACCAGCAACAACGTGGAACCTGCACACAACACAACCAAATACTTTGCTCCCAACTTACGATGAGGTTGTCAATCTCACCGGTTTGCTGTAAACAAAGGAATGAGTGTATCGAGTGGAAAGCAATAGTAGTAGTATGCGAGAAAGTAAACAGTGCGAGTAAAGTAAATATGTGATAGCAATGTAAAGGAAATTGGACTAGGGTCCATAGTTTAATAGTGGTGTCTCTCCATAAAATAAATAACAACATGCTGGGTAAACAAATTACAGTTGGGCAATTGATAGAATAAAGATAACATGCATATGTCGCGAGGATCACTATGAGATTTACTCTGGGCATTACAACAAAATACATAGACCGCCATCCAACTGCATCTATGACTAATAATCCACCCACGGGGAATCATCCGAGGACCCCAAAAGTATTAAGTTGCGAACAACAGATAACTGTATTAAGCAAAGTGTGTAATGTAAACAAAACGAATGTCCTTAGACACAAGAATGTTGTTTTCTCCCTAGTGGCAACAGCACATCTACAACCTTAGAGGTTTCTGTCACTCCCCCAGATTAAATAGAGGCATGAACCCAACTATCGAGCATAAATACCCCCTCTTGGAGTCACTAGTATCTACTTGGCCAAGATAGCTACTAACAGCGGAGAGCATGCAAGATCATAAACAACATAGAGATAACATAAGATAATATTTAGCACATAAACTCAACATAACACCAATATTCATCGGATCCCAACTAACACAACATGTAGAATTACACAAAGATGATCTCGATCATGTAAGGCAGCTCACGAGATCTAAACATGAAGCACATGGTGGAGAAGACAACCATCTAGCTACTACTATGGACCCATAGTCCAAGATAGACTACTCACTCATCGCGCCGGAGGCAAGCATGGCGATGAAGAAGACCTCCGGTGGTGATTCCCCTCTCCGACAGGGTGCCGAGAAGAGCTTCTAGACCCTCCCGATCTCGGGTCGACGACGACGGTGGATCACGATGTGTTTCTGGAAAATTGATTGGGTATTTAGGTTTTTCTCGTTGGGGGGTCTTTATAGGCGAAGGGGTGGCGTTAGAGGTGGACCAGGGCGGCCTCACACATAGGAGGCGCGGCCAGGGGCTAGGCCGCGCCGCCCTGTTGTGTGGCCGGCACGTGGCCCCTCTCCGTCTCCTCTTCGAACTTCTGGAAGCTTTGGTAAATTTCTGGATGTTCAGCTTTTGTTTCGTCCAATTCCGAGAATATTTCCTGTGTAACTTTTCTGAAATACAAAAACAGTAGAAAACAGGGAACTGGCACTGTGGCATCTTGTTAATAGGTTAGTTCCGGAAAATGCATAAAAATGCCATGAAGTGTAATGAAACACTAAGCAAATGGTGTAAGAACAAGCATGGAGCATCAAAAATTATAGATACGTTTGAGACGTATCAGCATCGCCAAGCTTAACTCCTGCTTGTCCTCGAGTAGGTAAGTGATAACAAAAGAAATAATTTTTGAGGTGACATGCACCTACACAATCTTGATCATCTATGTAAGCATTGAGTGCTGGGATCAAAAGAACTTAAAACAGTGGCATGAAAGACATAATCTTGATAGAAGAAACTTAGCAACCATGTTATAACATGAAAAAGAACACAAATGAAAGATCATGAAAATGAAACAATGAAAGTCAAACGTGTGTTCAAATCAGATGGAAAAACATACAAATGGTTTTCAGCTTGTCCTTCATGAGAGAGCAAAACATAAATGCATAGGACACCTTCAAGTTTAAGAGGGCGACTAGATACAAGTAATTTAAGAACAAGTGAAACCAAAATCATGAATCAATCAATGAAAACTTTGGGACAATGCACATTATACTCAGAATGACAACTATGCTCTCTTAGATGGTGCATAAAGATAGAAGGTGGTGACTTAACATAAAAGTAAAAGAAAGGCCCTTCGCAGAGGGAAGAAGTGATTAAACATGTGCTAGAGCTTTTCATTTATAAAACAGAGAGATAAAAATTGGGTTTTGAGAGGTGGTTGTTTTTGTCAACGACTGGCAATGGGGTTCTTACTATCTTCCATACAAAAATGAAGCAAGTTTTTGAGAGAGAGATTGGAACTTTTGTGCTCTTTTATAAAGCTTGGCACTCCTCCCCACCTTTTTCCTTTCTCAAACCATGGCTAACCGATTCCATCGGGTGCCCACCAACATTCACATACCATGGAGGAGTGCATTTTTTTTCTTTTTTTTCTTTTTGGAATAAACAATATGGAAGATAGCAAATCCAACCACTACGTCCCCATGAGCTGAAAATAGTGTCACAAAACGAGAAGTATTTTGAAGGGTTTTTTGAAAGGTAGCACATGAAAATTTACTTGGAATGACTTACAAATACCATGCATAGGAATTTATAGTGGACACATTGGAACAACTTGGTTTTTAGGAGTTGGGTGCACGAGTAGAGCTCATACTCAATACAAAACGAGGGCTAGCAAAAGACTGGGAGCGACCAACTAAGAGAGCAATAACGGCCATAATCATGTAAAACGACAAAGCATCATTAAAAGCAGCATAAGATGGCATCAAAAGTCAAAAACTAAATGATCATAGAGGCTTATGGCGACTTTGTATGAGTCAAACATGTGTGAGCATGCACCAAGTCAACCCAAATAAAGCATCAAGGAGAAAACCAAATTAATGCTTCCAAATAATAAAAACAACGCATGATTTTTTCAAAGGCTCATTAAGCAATCTCAGTCATTTGAGACAAGTCATGCTACAGCAAAACCACAAAGCATACTATCAAAACACATCAAGCACTACATGTAAAAGCCTAGTCTACACAAGCTCCTTTTTGTACCACTTTTTGCATAATTTTTTTCTCTTTTCCAACACCATTCGAACCTTTTTGAAACAACTCTTTTGATGAAAACCAACATGGACCAGAGGTCAAAATATACCTTGATATAAAGATATAACAAGATCTGAACAAAAATCAAGGCAAAAAACGAAAGCTAAACGCAGTTCTAGAAAAAGAGAACACTCGTTGAACGATAAGAGTGAAAAACGAAGTGTTCTTGGCAAATGAAAAGCAAGGCAACTTCTCCAAAAGAAATTTGTTGGGGTCCAACCATTTATTGCAGCAAACAAACTAAACAAAACTGTAAACTAAAGAAAAGACGCTCCAAGAAAAATGCATAGTGCGTGAAGCAATAAAAATATAGTGTGTTGAAAGGTGACCTGATTTTTGCCGATGAAGAAGGGGTGCCTCGGGGGCATCCCCAAGCTTTGACGCTTATACCTCTTGAATATTTCTTGGGGTGCATGGGCATCCCCAAGCATGAGCTTTTGTCCATCCTTCAACTCATCTCATCATTCTCCAATCCCTACACTTGAAAACTTCCTTCATACAAAACTAAACACAATTCTATTAGCAACATTAGTGTAAGCATAATAATGCATCAACCCCTTGTTTGCTTCATATTTCAACTCAAAACCACCACATATAAAGCATATACTACTGTAGCAACTCCTCCAAAAAGTTCCGTGATCAAAAGAACTAAAAAAGAAAGTGATAGAGAGGCAAACACAAATAGTGGCAGAAATCTGTCAAAACAGAACAGCTGACAAAGGTCGATTTTTTCGAGGGTTTTCTGTTGCTCAAATAAAAAAGTGTATAACTAATGAAAGTTTGGATATACCCTGGGGCATATACACAAAAAATTGCACGTCAAAAAGATATTCTGAGAATTTTCACGAATTTTTACGGTGCAACACCGAAATCTGTTTCAGGACAGCAACATCCCCAAATCTTACCTCACTCAAATTAGAGGTTTCTCTTGGCACAACAACAAAATAAAAATGATAAGGAGCGGTTATTACAGTAGTAATAACTTCCAAGACTCAAATAAAAGAAAAATAACTGAAATTAAAACAATGGGTTATCTCCCAAGAGTGCTTTTCTTTAACGCCTTTGAGCTAGGCGCAGAAAGTGCAAATCAAGTAATATCGAAAGAGGCATTAAGATCAATTGCAGAAGTCTTTTCAACAATAAATTGAATTGTGTCGAAATGAGTTTTTGAGGATCCCTTGTGATCACGCTTTGGTACACTACTTTCATCAAAAAGGTTTTCAGGACAAATCTAATTAAAATTCTTTTCCAAAGCTTCATGCATTCCTACAAGTTTACAAGGTATTGGTACTTTGAAATCTTTTTTGGTTGTACCAACAACTTTGATAGGTGAACCAAGCATATTAAAACACTTAAAAACTTTCCTAGCTTCAATGACAACATCTCTAAATTCTTTACGCAAAGTCTCCAAAATAAAATCTTTCTTTTCGGAGTCTTCAATATCATGAAGCTTAAGAAACATGTGTTGCATAAAAGGATTGAGGCTAGCAAACCTAGCTTCCAACATGTGAACTAAATAAGCATAAGCAACTTCATAACTAGGAGCAAGTTCAGCCAAAGATTTATCCTCAACATCTTCATGCATGCTAATATGATTAAAGAACTCCTCAATGTTACTTTTCCCAATAATAGAACCACTACCTACTGAGAGGTCCTCCAAAACATACTTAGGGAACAACATAATGAACTAAGAGTAATAAAGTAACAACTATAAAAGATACTAATTTTTTTTTGTGTTTTTGATAAAACCGATGCAAGTAAAAATAAAGTAAAGCAAAACTTAAAACAAAGTAAAGGATGTGCGTGCGAAACTCCCCTTGCAGAAGCCTTCTTTTTCGCCGGCAACGGCGCCAAAAAATTAGCTTGATGCAGGCAAGATGACCACCCAGTTGGGAACCCCAAGAGGAAGGTATGATGAGTACAGTAGCAAATTTTCCCTCAGTAAGAAACCGAGGTTTATCGATCCAGTAGGAAAAAACCAAACTTAAGAAGGTGATGCTTGCTAGCTCCATGATGGCTCTGGACAATTTATAAGGCGCCTCGTCCAGTGCTTTGCTTTGCACCAGCAATAGCGTGGAACCTGCACACAACACAACCAAATACTTTGCTCCCAACTTACGATGAGGTTGTCAATCTCACCGGTTTGCTGTAAACAAAGGAATGAGCGTATCGAGTGGAAAGCAATAGTAGTAGTATGCGAGAAAGTAAACAGTGCGAGTAAAGTAAACAGGTGATAGCAATGTAAAGGAAATTGGACTAGGGTCCACAGTTTAATAGTGGTGTCTGTCCATAAAATAAATAACAACATGCTGGGTAAACAAATTACAGTTGGGCAATTGATAGAATAAAGATAACGTGCATATGTCGCGAGGATAACTATGAGATTTACTCTGGGCATTACAACAAAATACATAGACCGCCATCCAACTGTATCTATGACTAATAATCCACCCACGAGGAATCATCCGAGGACCCCGAAAGTATTAAGTTGCGAACAACAGATAACCGCATTACGCAAAGTGTGTAATGTAAACAAAACGAATATCCTTAGACACAAGAATGTTGTTTTCTCCCTAATGGCAATAGCACATCTACAACCTTAGAGGTTTCTGTCACTCCCCCAGATTAAATAGAGGCATGAACCCAACTATCGAGCATAAATACCCCCTCTTGGAGTCACTAGTATCTACTTGGCCAAGATAGCTACTAACAACGGAGAGCATGCAAGATCATAAACAACATAGAGATAACATAAGATAATATTCAGCACATCAACTCAACATAACACCAATATTCATCGGATCCCAACAAACACAACATGTAGAATTACACAAAGATGATCTCGATCATGTAAGGCATCTCACGAGATCTAAATATGAAGCACATGGTGGAGAAGACAACCATCTAGCTACTGCTATGGACCCATAGTCTAAGGTAGACTACTCACTCATCGTGCCGGAGGCAAGCATGGCGATGAAGAAGACCTCCGGTGGCGATTCCCCTTTCCGGCAGGGTGCCGGGAAGAGCTTCTGGACCCTCCCGATCTTGGGTCGACGACGACGGCGGATCGCGATGTGTTTCTGGAAAATTGATCGCGTATTTAGGTTTTTCCCGCCGGGGGGTCTTTATAGGCAAAGGGGTGGCGTCAGAGGTGGACCAGGGTGGCCTCACACATAGGGGCCGCGGCCAGGGGCTGGGCCGCGCCGCCCTGTTGTGTGGCCGGTCCGTGGCCCCTCTTCGTCTCCTCTTCGGACTTCTGGAAGCTTCGGTAAATTTCTGGATGTTCGGCTTTTGTTTCGTCCAATTTCGAGAATATTTCCTATGTAACTTTTCTGAAACACAAAAACAGCAGAAAACAGGGAACTGG
Source organism: Dactylis glomerata (assembly GCA_007115705.1). Taxonomy (NCBI): domain Eukaryota; kingdom Viridiplantae; phylum Streptophyta; class Magnoliopsida; order Poales; family Poaceae; genus Dactylis; species Dactylis glomerata. The sequence goes on along the minus strand of QXEO01000977.1, from coordinate 2,048,911 downwards.
CACTGTGGCATCTTGTTAATAGGTTAGTTCCGGAAAATTCATAAAAACGCCATGAAATGTAACGAAACACTAAGCACATGGTGTAAGAACAAGCATGGAGCATCAAAAATTATAGATACGTTTGAGACATTTCAGTCTTCAACAAAATGATATTGGATGTTAGGAATAAACCAATTAGGACAATGCTTGATGGCATAAAGGACAAGCTCATGGTGAAGTATAGTGGAACTAGAAACAAGGCAGAGACTACAAGATGGGAAATTACTCCCTACTATTCTGAGAAGCTAGAGGAGGCCAAAAAGTATTCCAGGCATTGCAAAGCAAAAAATGCAGAGATAGGACTGTGGCAAGTTAGCACCAATGGCCCTGGAGTACATGTTGTTGACCTCAGAGCTAGGACCTGTGGATGCAGGTACTGGGATGTCACTGGCATCCCTTGCAACCATGCCATATCAGTTATCATGAAGCTTAAGCAGCAACCAGAGGATTATGTGCATGAGTTCTTCAAGAAGCCTATGTATAAGAAAACTTTCACTTATGTCATCTACCATGTCCCAGGACAAGAAGACTGGCCAAAGACTGGAACCAGGGATATTGATCCTCCTGTGTTCAGAGAAAAGCTAGGTAGAAAGCAGACTAAAAGAAGGAAATCTGCATTTGAGGTTCTAGTTCCTAGAGACAGTTCAAGAATGGGAACCATTACATGCAGCAACTGCAGTAAAACTGGCCATAGGTACACTTCTTGCACTGCTACCCTAAGGCCTGAGCTACAACTAAGGAAAGCACAACACCAGGTTTGTGTTATGTCCTTTCACCATAATTTTTCATGTAATGTTGGCTAAGGAGCACTGCAGTTACTACCTAATGTTTTCCCTTGGCAACCTACCAGGGATAGCTATGCAGAGGCCACTTCAAGTGCTCCAGCAAACTCTGCTCCACCACCACCACCAAGGTCTGCTCCAGCACCACCACTGACGAGGGTTAACTCGACAAATGTCCTAGATTAAGGACTTAGGATTGGGGGAATATGGCATCGGATGAACTCGAAGGTAAAGGTTAGTCGAAATAAGTGTATATCGAAAGTAAACTTGGGTGTTCAACCTGGCTTGCTTTCAATCTGCCCCACACCGTCCCCTCCTGGCCCCTATATATAGGTGGCCAGGTCTCGAGGATCGGGTAGGGTCCGATACAGATTACAATATCGACATACGGTAAGAACTCGTATCTCGACTATCATTACAATTGGGCCTAGCTTAACGGGCCTCAGGGGTACTCAACTAACGGGCTCTATTGGCTATACCCTTGTCAGTAGCCCCTGAGATTCTACCAGAATTGCAGATTCGGGTTGAATCTCTAATCTTTGACTTGATCAATTCTTCGACTTCTTCATATCTTCAAATCTTCGACTTGGTCTTTCGACTTATTTTCATGATAATTTTTCGCAAGGGGTTTTGATGAACAAGCCTGACAACTCTGACGGATCAAGAGGTCAGTTAACTGTCGGAACAGATACTTGTCACCTACTTCAAATTCAATCCCCTTGGACTTGAATTCGGGATACTAGTCAAACCCACTCTTTTGCCGCATTTAGGACTTACAAAGAATGAATCCCAGTGGTTCTCAGGGTACCCAGTGCGTCCACCAGGATTTTCTTCGCGTCGTAGACACGGATACATACCAGCAGAGCGCATCCATGTGCGTATACCAGGCCTCACAGGACGGATCCCGGGGTCTTACCTTCATGATAAATCACGACATTCGAGTTTCGTTGCGATAACGCAACTCGAGAATCTCATGTCGCAGTCAAATTTTGACTGAAAATATTCGGGTTTAAACAACCAAAAAACTCGCTCCCGATGGGAGTAACACTCCTCCTCTTCACATGCTCGAATGTTTGCCAAGAAATATCGTCGGGTGCGCGCTCAGTGCTCCCGATGGGAGTAGCCCCCGAGGCTATAGTCGAAAAAATACTTTTTCGAGTATAGGCTCAAATATAGTGTAGTCTATCATACTTCAACTCGAAATATTTTAATGATAACCTATCGTCGAATACGAGTCCACCACTCCAGTTAAAAGTTGCATTCAACATTCTTGAAAGTAGTAGCCCCCAAGATTATAATCGAAAATCCTTCATATATAATCTTGTCAATAGATTTTGCACTTGTCGGCGCCATCCCTCTTCTTTCTTATATCATCTTCTTTATGACGTCAATGAGTACGTCACTCTGTATGAGTGCGAACCGTTTTATGGGCAGCACTATAATTTTCGCAATTTTTGACCGTTAGTGGACTGCCGTTTCCGCTCCTTGCGCCACGTCTCAGCCCACGATCCTTCTCCCAGAAGGTATATAAGGGGCGTAGTGGGGAATTTTACTATTTACCAGCTCGTTCTCTCCACCGCCTCCATTGCCGATCTCTTCTCCTCTCTCCGTTCGTGCATAGCCCCCAAGCGCGGTGTGATAGATGCGCGTGAAGCACCTAGCCACCAAGAACACCATGGCCAAGAACTCCTCTGCCACCAACTGGGTACGCTCTGCCATCACGCCGAAGGAGGTGGAGAAGGCCAGGACGGACGGCCTCATCTCCGCCCAGGATTCTATCAAGTTTCCCAGTACTGAGCGGATCCCGCAGCCCCCAAGCGGCTATCGGGTAATGTTTCTTGCCTTCCTCCTCCGCGGCCTTTCTCTTCCTGCCCACGAGTTTCTTCGTGGGCTTCTCTTTGTTTACGGTGTGCAGCTCCACCAGCTCACACCGAACTCCCTTCTTCACATTGCTTGTTTCGTGACTCTCTGCGAGTCATTCTTGGGCATTGAGCCCCACTTTCTTCTCTGGAGGTCAATCTTTCGGCTTCGCCCCAATGTTGCTCTGGCCAGAAAGCCTGAATTGGGCGGAGCCGTTGTCTCTGTGCGCCCTGAAGCGTAGTACCTCGAATTTTCCTTTGCCGCATCTGTCCAGGGGTGGAGAACCAAATGGTTCTATATCCAAGATCGCAAAGCCTCTCCTGAAGACCAATATGGTTTAGCCCCTTTTGAAGCTTCCAAGGAAGTGAAGAAATTAGCGTCGTGGGATGCACTTCCCTCAGATGCGGAAATAGCATAAGTTCTTCCTCTTCTATCTCGCATTCAAGCTTTGAAAGGAGGCCAAGGAGGTGCTTTGTCGGGTATTCAACTCATGGCGTTCTTTGTGCAACGTCGAGTTCAACCCCTGCAGCACCGCCTCAACAAGCTTTGGAGTTACTCTGGCTTGGAAGATCCTACTCGCGTCTCTGAAGATTTGGTAGAGAAAAAAGATGTCGACAAGCGAGTCAGGAGCCTCACCAAGCTCACCAAGGATCATGCAGTTGCTGATTTGACCGCTGACTACTTCGACTCCGTGCACCCTCTACCCGAGGTACGTATCCTTGTGTTCACTTGTTGTCGAATTTTTTTTTGTTTCGACTTGTGTTTTTCTTTGCCTTTGTACTCTGCTGACTTAGTTATGTGCAGGGTCACCAATTCCTTGTTTCGCGCCCGCCTCTTCTAGAGGCAGGGCCCCTTCCGGCTGATCTGGCCTTGTCTGTATCTGAAGCCCCCGAGGCTGATGAGAATCAGGACGGAGATGATGCCGAAGAATCAGAAGAGGAGACTAGTTCGTTGACATCGCCTCCTCCTGTGCACTCTGAAGACACTGGCATTGACAAGAAGAGGAAACGAGTCGATGAATTTGCTTCTTCGAGTTCTGCAGCGGCTGATAAGGCCTCTGTTCTTGCAGGAGATATGGAATACTTCGACCTCCTGGCATCGTAAGTGTTTTTATTCGAGTTCTTCAATTGCACCGCTCTTGCCTTGTTCCTGTCGTGTTATACATAACTTATTTTCTTCGTGTAGAGATGACGAAGAGCCGCCAAAAGTTGCTACAGCTACTCCTTCAATTCCCCCTGCAGTTGATGATGAGCCCCCTGCCCAAGAAATTGCGCCTAGGGTTACCAGGGCCTCTGTCAAGAAGGTTCCTGCGCCCCAAAACCTCAAGCGCTTGAAGAAGGCCAAAGAACCCGATGTCTCTCTGGAAGCCCATGAATCCTCGGCTTCCCCCCATGATGTGAGCAATTTTTCCTGACTTGTTTCCCTTGCATACACTTGTGCTCTTACACGCTCTTTCTCTCAGGCATTATTGAAGAGATTCGTCGCCTTGGGCACCGAATGTGCTGAGTACCTAAAGGTTGCGAAAGCTTCCGAAGGTATGTTCTATATCCAGTCATGATTTTTCCTCCACGCTTATCTTTTACTGTTTATCTGACTTCCTTTCTTCTTCTACTGTAGCTGCTCTAGCAACAGCCAATGCCCGAATTGCGTCATTAGAGGCTGAGCTTAGTGCCTCGCAGAAGGCCTATGATATTGCGGCCGCTGCCAAAGCAAGCGCTGAGAAGTCGCAGAAATCAGCGCTTGGTAAGGCGAAGAAAGCTAAAAAAGCTTTGGCCGATGCCAACAAGGAGCAAGCTCAGCGAGAAGAAGCCGTGACAGAGCGTCTTCGCACAATGTCTGCTGCTGCTGAAGGTAAATGCTTCGCCTTGTCTCTCATTTCGACTCCTATTGCCTTGTTATACTTGCTGATACGTTTCTTTCCTTTTTTTTCCTTTGTCCTCCTTTGCTGTGCAGGATTTACCGGGGTATCTTCGTCGTCTTTACAACCGGGCAATGATCCTCTGCTGACCGTGGTTAACCTACTCGAGGCAAACTGGATATCTATCCAGGAGACTTTTGAGTTGGTTAGCCGCGTTCTGTCGCGGTTGTTCGTCGGGTTGTGGCCAAAGAAGAAGGCGGAAGTTCCGAAGGACAACTTGGAGAAACTTGCCAAGGCCTTTGACACAACTGAAAACCCCACCCTCCAGCTGAAGGGGCTTTCTCTGAAGCGTGGCGCTGAGGGTGCTATTGCACTTTCTTTTGCGCACGGCGCGGACTTCGACTGGGAGAAGGTGAGCTCTCCCCATGGCCGCACCCGCGATGAAATGAAGGCTTTTTTCGAGAAGGCAAAGAAGTTGGCTCCTGCACTGGTGGCAATTATTTCTCCCTCGGCAGCCTCCGCAGCATCTACTGCGCCACCTCCAGCGGCAGAAGACCCAGCGCCTCCGTCGACTGCTGGTGAGGAATTTGTCATGCCTTCTTCTGCCACGGAGCAAAATGCTAAGGTGGCGTAGACTTGGCTTCTTTGTAGCTTTCAATTTCTCCTTTTGGATGTAAAAACTTTTAGTCGCGTGCAACCCGAGAACTTTAGTCAAAGGGTTTTGCACTTATGTAAATATGTTTCTCTCTTATGAAGTCTTGTGCTACCTCTCTGAAATGTTTCTCCTTTCTTCTTTTTGACTTCCAGTTGATGCACATCAATGATCCTTTGATTTGCGGGCCTGCTCCTTCCTCTGCCCGCATGTTCAGCTCGACGATTTTGTCGCCTCCTAGTCGATGCAGTCAATGCGCAGAGTACTCTTCAAGGATTTCTGATCTTGAGGCTCGCTTGACTTTAGCCAAACGCCAAGCTCAGATGGCATTTGATAAAGCTAGCAAAACTTCTAATTTGACGAAGCAGGTATCTATTCTTGATGATAAGGTGTCCAGCTTGACGGCAAAGATTTTGCATCACGAGGAATGCAATTCTTTTCTCCTTGGCATTATCGAATCCGCCTGTGAAATGTTGCGATGTAAGTTTCCTTTCGACTTATCTTTTTCTCTTTTTGTTCCACTGCTGTTTTTATGATATCCTTTGCCCTCATAGGCAATTGTTTAGATTTCGCTGCTGAAGATCGTCGGGTTACCGAGCGAAATGCGGCCCTAGAGAAAATATCCGCGGGTGTTGAAAATTTGTGGTCTAATCCTCGACGCTGGAGTGCTGTTGTATTGCTTCAGGACCGTGCCCAGCACATTGGCAAAGCGGTGGATGGCTGCAGAAGATCTCTCATAACTATGCACTCGGTTATGCTTCCTCGCAATCCTCTGCCTGCGACTTTCCCACTACTTCTTGATACTTTTAGATCCAGCCAGCGAATTCATCGATTGATAGAACTAAACTTAGTGGCACGTGCCAATTTTGCTCTTGGGTGGATACGCAAGTGGCAACCAAGACTCAATTATAGTTCTATGTCGCTGAGCTACCCACCAGGTGGAGCTAGCCTTCGAGTACACTTGGAGAGTACCTTGCAGCCTGCCCGACGAATTATAGCCAGGCTGTTGCAAGAAGATGCCGTGTTTTTCCGCGAGTTTCACTATTTAGACCCTTTGGGTGTAGATGATTCTGACAACCCGATGTTGTAACACTTATGTGGAACGCGAGAATTTCTTATTTCACGACTGTATGTCTGAAATATATTTTCAGAGCGTTTTTGTATGATTCGTGCATTTGCCGCATTTTCCCTTTGAAAGACTCGTAGACTCGAATATGAGGAACGTTTTGTCTTTATTATACTTGTAATGTGAGATACATGGGGTGACCCAAGAGATCCGGCCTATGACCTGTGTTCTGGATCTAGAGGGCATTGCCCCTGGTATAACTCGTGGCTTTTATAGCCTTATTCTTCTACTCTACTTTATTGTTCTTTGATGCTTATGCCATCATGGCTTTCTCTTCTTCTCCTGTATCTTTGTCTTCTCCTGATGCTCCTACTCGTGGTTTCTTCATCTCGGGCTCCACAACGCGTCCTTCGAGTAGCTTGACGCGTTCTGTAGTCGTGTTTTTCGGCTTTTCTGCATAGTTGGCTATCATGCCAAAGTTTTGCGCCATCTTGTGGAACTCCCTGTCGCAGAGATTTGAGACTTCAAAACTTCCTTTTACTGTAATTATTCCTCTTGATCCTGGCATTTTGAGTACCAGATATGTATAGTGAGGCACTGCCATGAATCGCGAAAACGCGGGTCGCTCGAGGATCGCATGATACTGAGATGGCCAATCCATGACTTCAAAGTCCAGTTTTTCTCTCCTGTAGTTTTGTCGGTTGCCGAAGCAAACATTGAGTGCTATTCGACCCAGTGGGTAATTGGAACTTCCTGGCACGATTCCGTGGAAGGAACAATCCGTTGGTTTCAGGAACTCTAGTGATATATGCATTGCTCTGAGTATTTTTGCGTATATCAGGTTAATTCCACTTCCTGCGTCCATGAATATTCTGTCGACATCATACGCGCCGATTTGAGCTTTAAGTACCAAATGCGCGTTTCCTGGCCGAGGTACTGTTATAGGGTGGTCTTCTCTGTTGAACTCGATTGGTTGTTCTGACCAGTACAGATACTCCATTGCGGCTGGAGGTGAGATGACTGCTAAGTTGACTTGTCGAGTGATACTCTTTTCTTCTTTGTTCGACTTGGGCACAGGTTGTATCATTGCTGTGATGTGTCCTTTTGATGGAACGTACCCTTCGTCGTCGTCGTGCCCCTGGTTTTGCTGGTCTTGTCCTTGAGGAGCTCCGTTGTTTCCTTATTGTTTTGTCGGAGGATTGTTGCTTCCTTCAAATCCTTGTCGCCTTGCTTCGGTTTGCTTGTTTAATGCTGCCTCTTGTAGTTTTAAGAATGTTGTGCAATCTTAAATTGCGTGCCTTGATACTCGCTTCCCATCGACGAACGCTGAGTGTATATGTCAAGGTCCGTTGAGCATATCTTCTGGCGGCGGGTTGTACTCTCTGGGTTCTCTCGTGGGAAACTTTTTGTAGTCCTCTTTCCCGTAGCTTCGATATCCTGAGCTTCTGCGATCACTTTCTTGATAGCTGTTGTCTTTGTATCCTGCGGCGACTTGGCTATGGGAGCCATAGTTGTCGTAATTTCGGGACCGTCTCCTTTGACTTCCATATCTATTTCTTCTATCGTCCTCTGGGGATCGCGTCCGCTTGTTGTTGCATGCGTCTTCTCCATCTACAAATCTGTTTGCTACGTCCATGAGGTCTGACACTATTTTCGGCTTGATTCTGCCCATCTCTTCGACTAGGTCTCTTCGCCTTAATCCAATGATGAACGCATCTATTGCTCTTTCATCTGAAACTTCGACTGCTGAATTTTTTATAAGACTCCATCTTTGGATGTATGCCCGCAGTGTTTCATCGCGTTGTTGCACACACGCTTTGACTTCTTCTATTGATGCTGGCCGCTTGTATGTCGACCTGAAGTTGCTTGTAAATTGCTTTGTAAGGTCTTCCCAGCTTCCAATAGTTTCTTTCTTTAGTTTGCTCAACCATGACCTTCCTGCGCCGGTGAGGTGTAGTTGCAAACTTTGCATTGCTGTTTCTTTGGTTCCTCCCAATATTTGTACTACTTGCAGATAGTCTGAGAGCCATGACTGTGGTTCCTGTGATCCGTCGTACTTTTGTTGATCATGAGGTAACTTGAATCCCTTGGGAACTGGAGTGGTGCGAACCCTGCGGGTAAAGCACGATGCCCCCATCTCTTTTTTGTCGTCTTCATAGTCGCGTTTTTCATTTGGGGATCGCGATCTTCGGGTTCCTCCGTGTTGTTTTGGTGATGGTGATCGAGATCGTTGATTGCCGCTTCTGTGCCGAGGACTGTTGTGACAGCGAGGCGACCTTGGCTTATACGTTTCCTTATGGTGGTGTGCTTCCTCTCCTTTTGCTGATAGCTTGTGGCCCACAATGCTTAGTCCGTTCAATGCTGCTCTGTGCATATGTTCTCTAGGATCTCCCGGGCTTGGCCGAGTTGTGAGCAGATAAGCTTGAGCTACCACTAATGCTGCTTCTGGAGTTTTTGGTACGATGTTTCCTTGTTTGTCGACCGATAAAAAGGACGAGTCGAGGTTTTTCGAAATGCTTTGCCTATCGGAGTACTCGAGGTTGTCGTACCTTGAACCATGTCGACGATTTTTCCTTGTGTTACTATATGATGCGTCGCTTCGCGCTTTACGAGCGGCGTTGCTAGCTGCAATGGCCGAGTCTTTTCTTCTCTGTATCTCTATTTTCTCCTGTTTCAATTGCTTTGCCTGCTGTCTTAGGGCATAATGATACCCCAAAAGCATGTCTTTGCTAGAATTTGATGGTATTGGCGTGCCGTGTTCCACTGCTTCTCTTATTATCCTTCATTCGTCGACTGATAGTTGAATTTTTTCCCTGGTTGTGAGGGATTCTGCTGTTTGCCCTTCTGCTAGGTGATTTGCTCCTCTGTCGATATTTGCTGGGTTTAGCACTGGATTGTCGTTTTCGTCGAATTCTTCTGAGTTGTCTCCCACAATGGCGAGCACCTGGCATTGTTTGCCGATGTTGCTATTGAAGCTTGAGAAGATCGAGTCACCATCTTCAGAAAGCTCTAGCCATGTCTTCCATGTGTCTGTTGATTTGTCTGAGATATCGTCAAGGCAGATCATGAGATATCGTCAAGGCAGATCATGAAATTTTCCCTTGCTTCGTTGTCTTCTGCGATCTTTCCTTTTTGCACTTCTTCTAAGCTGACCGGCGAGTTTACCTCGCTGGAAGAGCCGTGATACGTCTCCAACGTATCTATAATTTTTGATGCTCCATGCTTGTTTTTACACCATTTGCCTATTGTTTCGTTACACTTCGTGGCACTTTTATGCATTTTCCGGAACTAACCTATTAACGAGTTGCCACAGTGCCAGTTCCCTGTTTTCTGCTGTTTTTGTGTTTCAGAAGTGATACACAGGAAATATTCTCGGAATTGGACGAAACAAGTTCCTGAAGTCTTATTTTACCCGGAAGCTTCCAGAGATCCGAAGGAGAGTAGGAGGGGGGCCACCAGGGCCCCACACGCAGGGGTGGCGCGGCCAGGCCCCTGGCCGCACGGGCCCCGCGTGAGGGCGCCTGGCTCCTCCTCTGACATCGCCCCTTCGCCTATAAAGACCCCCCGACGGAAAAAACCTAAGTACCCGATCACTTTTCCAGAACACATCGCGATCCGCCGCCGCCGTTGACCCGAAGATCGGGAGGGTCCAGAAGCTCTTCCCGGCACCCTGCCAGAGAGGGGAATCGCCACCGGAGGTCTTCTTCATCGCCATGCTTGCCTCCGGAGCGATGAGTGAGTAGTCTACCTTGGACTATGGGTCCATAGCAGTAGCTATATGGTTGTCTTCTCCACCATGTGCTTCATGTTTAGATCTCATGAGCTGCCCTACATGATTGAGATCACCGTTATGTAATTCTACATGTTTGGTTTGTTGGGATCCGATGAATATTGGTGTTTATGATTGAGTTGCTGTACTGAATATTATCTTATGTTATCTCTATGTTGTTTATGATCTTGCATGCTCTCCGTTGTTAGTAGCTATCTTGGCCGAGTAGTTGCTAGTGACTCCAAGAGGGGGTATTTATGCTCGATAGTGGGTTCATGCCTCTGCTTAACCTGGGGGAGTGACAGAAACCTCTAAGGTTGTAGATGTGCTGTTGCTACTAGGGATAAAACAACATTCATATGCTCAAGGGCATATGCTTTGTTTACATTACACACTTTGCTTAATGCAATTATCTATTGTTCGCAACTTAATACTCATGGGGTGTTCGGATTGATATCCCCGGGAGTGGATTATTAGTCATAGATGCAGTTGGATGGCGGTCTATGTATTTTGTTGTAATGCCCAGAGTAAATCTCATAGTGATCTTCTTGACATATCACGTTTATCTTTATTCTATCAATTGCCCGACTGTAATTTGTTTACCCAGCATGTGTTATTTATTTATGGAGAGACACCACTAGTGAACTGTGGACCCCGGTCCTATTTCCATCATATTGCTATCACCTGTTTACTTTACTCGCACTGTTTACTTTATTCGCATACTCTACTGTTTTCCACTCGATACACTCATAACCTTTGTTTCAAGCAAACCGGTGAGATTGACAACCTCATCGCAAGTTGGGAGCAAAGTACTTGGCTGTGTGTGTGCAGGTTCTGCGTTGCAGCTAGCAAGCAAAGCTTGGACGAGGCGCCATATATAAATTGTCCGAAGCTGTCGCAAGCTAGCAAGCATCACCTTCAGTCATTTGTCTCTCCTCTCCAAGAACGATAAACCTTGGTTTCTTAACTGAGGGAAAACCAGCTGCTATACTCATCACACCTTCCTCTTGGGGTTCCCAACGGGCTGGTCATTCACCACGCATCAAGCTGTTTTTCTGGCGCCGTTGCCGGGGAGGAAGTAGAAGACTTCTGCGAGGGGAGTTTTTCGCACACACATCCTTTACTTTGTTTTATTGTTTTGCTTTACTTTATTTATTTTACCTGCATCGTTTTATATCAAAAATCCAAAAAAATTAGAATCCTTGGTAGTTGTTATTTCTTTACTTTAGTTTATTATGTCTAGTTCAGTTGCTACTACTATGTCGCCCGAGGATATGATTTTCACTTTTAAACAAAAGGATGAGGAAAGTTTTAAAGAAGCTTGGTCTAGAATTTATGATTGGCATGGAAAAACTGAACCTAAAATGACTTTGAGTTTGCTTCTTAGTAGCTTTTACTTTGGACTTTCTCTTCGTTATAGATATGCTTTGGATGCAACTGCAGAAGGAGATTTCCTTCATTGTGATGGAGATCAAGCCTTCAATATTATAAAAAAGTTGATTACAATTTATAGCATGCCAACCTATTTTGATTCCTCTCTTGTGTGCATTTTTAATAGACTTGATGCTCTTGAGACTCGCACTTCTAGTTTGAAATCTTGCTACAATACTCTGAGCCAGCATTTTGATTATGTGCCAACAAATACTGAACCTTCGAGTTGGTATCCTACACTAAAGATCACCATTAGTGGTGAAACTTTTCATGCTCGTTGTGATATTATGTCTGAATTTTGTCTCATGCCAAAGGATGTTTATGAATCTTTGAGCCTTTGGAAGCTTTCTGAGGGGGGAGAAGGAATTTCTCTTACTAACAATGCCACTATATTTCCCCTTGGAATAGCTGAAGGAGTTTTTACAAAAGTCATAGGAAGAATGATATCTACTGATTATCTTGTTATTGAATGTGTAGGGAAAGGACAAATCACACTTAGAAGATCCCTCTTGAAACTCCTGGGCGCCGTCGTTGATGTGGGAAAAGGCAATATAAGATTTATCTCTCCACCTTGCAATAGCCATGTCTTTCCTAGAGTCAAGAGCAAAGGTAATAAAGGAAGACGTAAGGCACGCGCTGATCCTAGTACTTCATCTCTTGATATTACTTGATTCGCAATTTTCTGCGCCTAGCTCAAAGGCCTTAAAGAAAAGCACTCTTGGGAGATAACCCAATGTTTTCTTTTCAGTACTTTTTCTTTTATTTGAGTCTTGGAAGTCATTACTACTGTAATGACCGCTCCTTATCTTGTTTATTTTGTTTTTGTGCCAAGAGAAGCCTCTAATTCGAGTGAGGTAAAGATTTGGGGATGTTGCTGTCCTGAAACTGTTTTCGGTGCTGCACCGTAAAAATTCGTATAAATTCTCTGTATATCTTTTGGACCTGCGATTTCTTGTGCACATGCCCCAGGTTATATCCAAACTTTCGTTAGTTGAACACTTTTTGATTTGAGCAACAGAAAATCCCTCAAAAATTCGACCTTTGTCGGCTGTTCAGTTTTGACAGATTTCTGCCAATATTTGTGTTTGCCACTTTATCGCTTTCTTTTGAGTTCTTTTGATCACAGAACTCTTGGAGAAGTTGCTACAGTAGTATTTGCTATATATGTGGTGGTTTTGAGTTGAAACCTGAAGCAAAAAGAGGTTGATTATATGTTATGCTTGCACTAATGTTGCTAATAGAATTGTGTTTAGTTTTGTATGAAGGAAGTTTTCAAGTGTAGGGATTGGAGAATGATGAGATGAGTTGAAGAATGGACAAAAGCTCAAGCTTGTGGATGCCCATGCATCACCCCAAGAAATATCCAAGAAGTACAAGCGTCAAATCTTGGGGATGCCCCCGAGGCATCCCTTCTTCATCGGCAAAAATCAGGTCACCTTTCAAAACACTATATTTTTATTGCTTCATGCACTATGTGTTTTTCTTGGAGCGTCAGTTGTTTTAGGTTTCTTAGTTAGTTTAGTTTGTTTGTTTGCTGCAATAAATGGTTGGACCCCAACAAATTTCCTTTGGAGGAGATGTACTCGTTTTCATTTGCAAAGAACGCTCTAGTTTTCACTCTTATTAAAATCGAGTGTTCTTCTTTTTCTGCTGCTGCTTTTGGTTTTTGTTTTCGCCTTGATTTGCGTTCAGACCTTGTCATATCTTTTCATCAAGGTGTATTTTTGCCTCTGATATTTATTGGTTTTCATCAAAAGAGGTGTTTATAAAAATTTCAAATGGTGTTGGAAAAGAGAAAAAGCTTTATGCAAAAAAGTGGTACAAGAAGGAGCTTGTGTAGACTACTGCTTAGGCTTTTTCATGTCATGCTTGATGTCTTTTTGATAGTATGCTTAGTGGTTTTGCTGTAGCATGACTTGTCTCAAATAACTGAGATTGCTTAATGAGCCTTTGAAAAAAATCATGCGTTGTTTTTATTGTATGGAAGCATTATTTTGGTTTTCTCCTTGATGCTTTATTTGGGTTGACTTGGCGCATGCTCATACATGTTAGACTCTTACAAAGTCGCCAATAGCCTTCATGATCATTTAGTTTTTGACTTTTGATGCCATCTTATGCTTCTTTTAATGTCGCTTTGTCGCTTTGCATGATTATGGCCATTATTGCTCTCTTAGTTGGTCGCTCCCAGTCTTTTGCTAGCCCTCGCCTTGTACTGAGTATGAGCTCTACTCGTGCATCCAACTCCTAAAATCCAAAGTTTTCCAAAGTGTCCACCATACATACCTACTAGCAATTTGCTATTCCAAGTAAATTTGACTTGCTTTTATTTTCTCTTCAAATTAAACTCTTACCAGTGTTATGCGAAATTCGGTCAGTAAAGCTCTCACGAACCGGAAGGCACACTTTACTTTTTCCTGTTCTTAAAAATTTGACATTGTGGTCTCTTATGTTGAGTTGTTATGCTTGCAAGTTGTAAGTTGGATTCTAGCCCAGCCATGATGTCATGGGGCAAGCTTTCAACATTGCACTTCTTATTTGAGTTGATATCGTGATCTTTTGTTTATGGATGCCCGCGGTGTGAAATGAATTGGGAATCTTGTGAGGATCATGGAGTTTTTATATGTGTTAGGGAAACTCCGGGCCGCCAATCTAAGCCATGCATAATTCATGGTGGAAATTTGCAGCATACCCATGGTGAACATACGACGACGCATCTCACAATAAAAAGCTAAACAAATGGCAAATAAAAGAGATGTCGAGGTGTTCATTGTCTGCTTGTCCTGTCATTTTGGTGTGGGCTTGTTCCATGTCATCGGGCACGGAGGTACCCCATTGGCGGTTCTCAACGATATGCATATACTTACAATGACAAGAGCCTTGCTTGGGACTCTAAGTAAAGTAGCATGAGGTTTGGGTACTCGTATTCACGGGGCACGAGGTTTTCAACTTATGATTTGTCAAGCATATGCATCATAATTGTTCTCGCATTAACTTTAACCATTCAAGATGCTTATGATGGGGGCAATGAGAGCTCAAAGCCGGTAAGTACCATAATTTTTGAAGGTTATAAAACTTTCAATCACTGCTTCCCTCTGCGAAGGGCCTTTCTTCTACTTTTATGTTGAGTCACCACCTTCTATCTTTATGCACCATTAAGAGAGCATAGTTGTCATTCTTAGTGTGATATGCATTGTCTCAAAGTTCATTGATTGATTCATATTGTTGGTTTCACTTGTTCTTAAATTATTTGTATCTAGTCGCCCTCTTAAACTTTGAGGTGTCCTATGCATTTATGTTTCGCACTCTTTGAAGGACAAGCTGAAAACCATTTGTATGTTTTTCCTTATGATTTGAACACACGTTTGACTTTCATTGTTTCATTTTCATGACCTTTTGTTTGTGTTCATTTGCATGTTTACAACATGGTTGCTAAGTTTTCTTATTGTCAAGATTATATCTTCATGCCCATGTTTTAAGTTCTTATGATCCCAGCTCACAAATGCTTACATATATGATCAAGATTGTGTAGGTGCATGTCACCTCAAAAATTATTCTTTTGTTATCACTTACCTACTCGAGGACGAGCAGGAGTTAAGCTTGGGGATGCTTGATACGTCTCCAACGTATCTATAATTTTTGATGCTCCATGCTTGTTTTTACACCATTTGCCTATTGTTTCGTTACACTTCGTGGCACTTTTATGCATTTTCCGGAACTAACCTATTAACGAGTTGCCACAGTGCCAGTTCCCTGTTTTCTGCTGTTTTTGTGTTTCAGAAGTGATACACAGGAAATATTCTCGGAATTGGACGAAACAAGTTCCCGAAGTCTTATTTTACACGGAAGCTTCCAGAGATCCGAAGGAGAGTAGGAGGGGGGCCACCAGGGCCCCACACGCAGGGGGTGGCGCGGCCAGGCCCCTGGCCGCGCAGGCCCCGCGTGAGGGCGCCTGGCTCCTCCTCTGACATCGCCCCTTCGCCTATAAAGACCCCCCGACGGAAAAAACCTAAGTACCCGATCACTTTTCCAAAACACATCGCGATCCGCCGCCGCCGTCGACCCGAAGATCGGGAGGGTCCAGAAGCTCTTCCCGACACCCTGCCGGAGAGGGGAATCGCCACCGGAGGTCTTCTTCATCGCCATGCTTGCCTCCGGAGCGATGAGTGAGTAGTCTACCTTGGACTATGGGTCCATAGCATTAGCTAGATGGTTGTCTTCTCCACCATGTGCTTCATGTTTAGATCTCATGAGCTGCCCTACATGATTGAGATCACCGTTATGTAATTCTACATGTTTGGTTTGTTGGGATCCGATGAATATTGGTGTTTATGATTGAGTTGCTGTACTGAATATTATCTTATGTTATCTCTATGTTGTTTATGATCTTGCATGCTCTCCGTTGTTAGTAGCTATCTTGGCCGAGTAGTTGCTAGTGACTCCAAGAGGGGGTATTTATGCTCGATAGTGGGTTCATGCCTCTGCTTAACCTGGGGGAGTGACAGAAACCTCTAAGGTTGTAGATGTGCTGTTGCTACTAGGGAGAAAACAACATTCATATGCTCAAGGGCATATGCTTTGTTTACATTACACACTTTGCTTAATGCAATTATCTGTTGTTCGCAACTTAATACTCATGGGGTGTTCGGATTGATATCCCCGGGAGTGGATTATTAGTCATAGATGCAATTGGATGGCGGTCTATGTATTTTGTTGTAATGCCCAGAGTAAATCTCATAGTGATCTTCTTGACATATCACGTTTATCTTTATTCTATCAATTGCCCAACTGTAATTTGTTTACCCAGCATGTGTTATTTATTTATGGAGAGACACCACTAGTGAACTGTGGACCCCGGTCCTATTTCCATCATATTGCTATCACCTGTTTACTTTACTCGCACTGTTTACTTTATTCGCATACTCTACTGTTTTCCACTCGATACACTCATAACCTTTGTTTCAAGCAAACCGGTGAGATTGACAACCTCATCACAAGTTGGGAGCAAAGTACTTGGCTGTGTGTGTGCAGGTTTCGCGTTGCAGCTAGCAAGCAAAGCTTGGACGAGGCGCCATATATAAATTGTCCGAAGCTGTCGCAAGCTAGCAAGCATCACCTTCAGTCGTTTGTCTATCCTCTCCAAGAACGATAAACCTTGGTTTCTTAACTGAGGGAAAACCAGCTGCTATACTCATCACACCTTCCTCTTGGGGTTCCCAACGGGCTGGTCATTCACCACGCATCAAGCCGTCAGAGTATTCCATCATTGCTACTGTTTCGGGCTCACTTGCCGACGGATCTTGTTTCGTCGGATCTGAAAGGCGAGATAAACCCGATGGCCCGATGAGGATGCTCAAACTTTCAATTGTTAACTCCATCTCTTGACTTTCGTCGAGTTCTGAGCTGCTGTTGGCTAAAAGCGAAAAAGCCGTCGAATTCATGATTCCAACGCCCAGGTCCCCACGGTCGGCGCCAATTGACGAGGGTTAACTCGACAAATATCCTAGATTAAGGACTTAGGATCGGGGGAATAGGGCGTCGGATGAACTCAAAGGTAAAGGTTAGTCAAAATAAGTGTATATCGAAAGTAAACTTGGGTGTTCAACCTGGCTTGCTTTCAATCTGCCCCACACCGTCCCCTCCTGGCCCCTATATAGGTGGCCAGGTCTCGAGGATCGGGTAGGGTCCGATACAGATTACAATATCGACATACGGTAAGAACTCGTATCTTGACTATCATTACAATTGGGCCTAGCTTAACGGGCCTCAGGGGTACTCAACTAACGGGCTCAATTAGCTATACCCTTGTCAACCACCAAGGTCTGCTCTAGCTAGGTCTGCTCCTGCACCACCACCAAGGTCTGCACCACCAGCAAAGTCTACACCAGCACCACCAGCAAGGTCTACACCAGCACCACCAGCAAAGACTGCCCCAGCACAACCTCCACCAGCAACAAAACCATTCTCTGCACCAAGATCTGCTGCTGCCTCTAGTTACGGTACAAATGAGCCTCCAGTTAGAAGGACTAGCAGCAGGAAGAGTAAAATAACTGGAAGGATGAAAGGGTACCTCAATGCAGGGAAGCATTCATCCCATAAGTGATGCATCTCCATGTTATGTCAGACTATGATCTCATGTTTTGTTGTCTACAATTATGTTTGTGATGTGTGGTTATCCAAGACTATGATCTCATGACAATCTATGTTCTAGTATGTAATGTGTGGTTGTCCAAGACTAGTATCTCATGACTATGTTCAAAAATGTATTGTGAAATGACAATCTATGTTCACAAATCTTATGTGATATGCCAATCTATTTACTGTGATGCCAATATTCTATGATTTTTACAGATTGTTATATGGTTCTACACCCTCAAGGGGTCTCGGCAACCCTAATAAACTATCCTATCCAACCTCGAGGGGTCTCGGCAACCCTAAACCCTAAACTATCCTATCCAACCTCGAGGGGTCTCGGCAACCCTAATAAACTATCCTATCCAACCTCGAGGGGTCTCAGCAACCCTAAAAAAACTATCATATCCAACCTCGAGGGGTCTCAGCAACCCTAATAAACTATCCTATCCAACCTCGAGGGGTCTCAGCAACCCTAATAAACTATCCTATCCAACCTCGAGGGGTCTCGGCAACCCTAATAAACTATCCTATCCAACCTCGAGGGGTCTTGACAACCCTAATAAACTATCATATCCAACCTCGAGGGGTCTCGGCAACCCTAATAAACTATCCTATACAACCTCGAGGGGTCTCGGCAACCCTAATAAACTATCCTGTCCAACCTCGAGGGGTCTCGGCAACCCTAATTCAATAACAAAATCATGCAAAACAAAAACCACATTTGTACAAATATTCCCTCAATAACAAAATCCACAAAACCATGCAAACAACCATTCCATCAACCAACTAGACAGTAACATTCAAGGAGCAACTCCTAGCCATAACCACATATTATCTCAACATTACATTAATACACATAGTTCAACACATATTATCCCAAATAGAACCATAACAACATCAAGTTCACCTACAAGTATCCAGATACAAGCATTACAACATCAAGTTCACCTACAAGTCTCCAGATACAAGCATTACAACATAATAGCACATAACAACATCACAGATCACTCCTCCATGCAGATCTCCTTTATCTTCTTCATCTTCTCCTTGTTCACATCACCAGCTTGGATAAGCTCATAAAGCACGTACTCAATCTTCTTCTTCTCCTCCTTTAGAGCAGCTTTCTCCTCTTCTGCTTGCTTCCTCTTAGACTTCATCACCTCTCCTTGTGTTTTCAGCAGTTGCTTCATCTCAGTTATTGCATTCCTGTGCACATCAACTTCATTTCTCATCAAAGCAATCATCATGTCCTTCTCCTCAAGCTGATGCATCTCCTGCTATTCTTTCTCTTTCAGTTGGTTGTAGTTAGCTTCAAGCACACTTCTTTCTGAATCATCCATGAATTGCTTCACATCATTTATAAGACTAGCATATCTCTTTTCTGCCTTGATTTTGTCTTCATTGCACTCTTTCAACATCCTACCACTCTCAATCTTCTCCTGAAGAAGAGCATCGTTGCTAGACTCATACATGTGCCACATCCTACATATAGCATTCTTCATAGTTCCTGGCCACTCATTGTCTAACCAGGACATGAATCCACAAGTGTTCACCTCCTAAGAAAAAATATCCAGTTAAATGAAAACTAAAATAGTATAACCAAGACATGATTCCAGAATTGTTCACCTCCTAAGAAACAAATATCCAGTTAAATGGAAACTAAAATAGTATAACCAGAACATGAATCCACAATTGCATCCTAGTTACAAGCATCCCTAGTTACAAGCATCCTACTGTCCTGATCTTAAGGTTTACATACTAAATATATATCCTAAAGCATGCATCCTAAATTCACTTATAATCATGCCAATATTCATTCCAATATTTATCTGCAGCTAAATTGGAAAAAATTCAAAAAACAGGACTTACATTCTCAATTGAACACATGTAATATCTGCGGCTAGTGTTCGGTCCTTCAAATGCAACGCACTTGTGTGGCGGGCGCCCGTGCTCGCGGCAGACCTCAGGGGACCCCACAGCCACCCCGTGAAAGCTTGGATCCTCGCAGGTGTCAGGGCAGTAATCCATGGCGGTCAACGGCTGACAAGCACAAATCGAAACCACAAACAAATCTAACTAAGACTGAGCACAAATCGAGGACGGCTCACAGGAACCCTAACCCTAGAAATTTGGGAAAAACTTACCCCTAGCAACGGAGGCGGGCTCGAGGAGGGGCTGTTGGGCTAGCTGGGCATGGACGCGGGTCACCGGAGTTTGCAAATCTGGCCGCCGGTGACGGATCTCCGGCGTCGAGGCGCTCCGATGTCGGCGGCGCGGGGACATGGGACTGGAATGAGCAGCGGAAACCCTAACCGGGCCGGTGTCTCCCTTTCAGACAGGATACGATGGGCCCCACCGGTCAAAGTTAACGTCCGTCGACGGAGTGGATATGAACTTGCCATGTCAGCCTTACATCTGGGTCCCACCGGTCAGATTCGCTGTTAATCGGCCAGAAAATACGAATGAGTGCACATTGCCAGCAATTTAGA
Source organism: Dactylis glomerata (assembly GCA_007115705.1). Taxonomy (NCBI): domain Eukaryota; kingdom Viridiplantae; phylum Streptophyta; class Magnoliopsida; order Poales; family Poaceae; genus Dactylis; species Dactylis glomerata. The sequence continues at coordinate 2,028,833 of QXEO01000977.1, read as the reverse complement.
AAAAAGTCATAGTTTTCTGCGATTCAAACATAAAGTCGTAGTTTTCCAAAATTTCAACTGAAAAGTCGTACTTCTATGCTAACTAGTTGAATGCCCGTGCGTTGCTACAGGAACCAAAAATTTATGGATTAATTATTTTCCCCCGACCACGTCACACCAAATATCTAACTACCTTTTCCTATTTTACAATAATACCCAAAACTTATACAAAAATACCCACAACATACTTTTAATTATGATACACTGACAAATACATATATTAGAATGCAAGAATCATTTTCAAGATGCATATATTCTCTCTTGGGTGCTCTCATATTTAATAGGTATTCACTATTGTGCAAAAGGACAAGCAGTGGTGAGCCTCTTGATTTCATGTTATTCCTAGGAAGTACGTCGAGTAGATTTTATAGGAAGGATGGCAATTGCTGAATCTTTCCTATGACTTTGAGTACATACACCCCATTTTCCGTACATGATGCTAAAAAGTGGCAAAAGAGATATAAGAAATAGAATAGCGGTATACATCGATGTTCCCACTTTTCCCTCTTCGAGTTTATCATAAAACTCCAGTTCCATCTCAATGTCATCCTATAGAAGTTGAACAATCAAAAAAATTAATTTCTCATTGCAAAATAACAAATTTTACAAGATGTATCAGTTCTCCGCATTATTTCTACTGCTCAACGAGATGTGGATGCCAAAAATATATATATATATATATATATATATATATATATAAGATGAATGCATGTACTGATTGGGATCATCTCCAGTGGAACATGTGTGCATGCGGACTATCGTGGTCCTGGCTCGTCCATAGAGATGGCCGAAAGCCCGTTATAGCATCGACTTCACTGTCCTTGGCTCGGCCGACATCACAATGAACATGTTCTCCTCGACCGCGTCGATAGAATTATCACACCTATAGTGCACCCATGCCCCCATAGTGCACCTATTGTGTGCGAATGAATAGTTATCCCTCATAGTGATAGGCGTCTCATGTAATCAGATTTAGCATTCAATAGGGTCACTAATTAGCCGCATGTGGCCTTCCTCCTCCCTCGGAACCCGCTTATCCTCCTCCACTAATTTGACACCCTTTTGTGCATGCTTTCTGTGAAAAAGATTGTATGCAAACAATGCCTCTTAATTGGCTAAAATTATGGAGTGAGAAAGAGAGCGAAAATAGCATTAATTGACTGCGATTTTGGCCGTGATTATTACTCTTGATCAATATAGGAGCTTACTTCCTTTGTTTCCATGAGAAAGGCGTTAAAAATTTCTAGCCCTAAAATTAAGGACTATTTCCAAAAATTGTCCCTAATTAATTGCAATTAAATTTGTGCTCCTTAAGTAGCAGCCTCAATCACTCGATTCCCGCTAGTACTCCACGTCCACGCGCATATTCCCTGATTGCTTGGCTCCCCTTTATTCTAGCGCATGCATAACTACTCCAAGATTTTAGGGAGGTAAATATAGACTGATTTTGTTGATTGCCTGATTCGGGGATTGATATTATAATTAGCGCCTGAACCGTGATTGAAGTAAGGGGTATTTTGGGCAATTAAATGATGTAGAGGCAAAGTGCCTTCACCAACTGAGAACCAATAGTATAGACTACTCCTAAAACATTTTATATTAGTGAACGGAGGGAGTAGGTAGTGAGGGCGCTTGTACTTTCATCAATGTTGGAATTACTACCGAAAGACATGAACCTGGACAGCGGAGCAGGTACGCATGCATAGGGATGCATTCATGCAAGCGCATTTTTTTCTCGAAAAAGGGCGCTTTTATTACTCAAGCAAGCAATTACACCCGGCCTCTGCATAACTAAAATGCACACAGCCGTTTAGAAGTCTCAATCCATAACCAAAAAATAAAAAAGACAAAGTACATATCAAAAAGAGCAAGTGTAGATCGTCTAAGGTGCTCCGTAAATTATGCTGCCACCATGTGGGAAAAAGTATCCCTCGCCGTAGCCTCCAACCGTGTACAGACCTCCGTAAATAGGTTGCGGTTCTCCAACCGCTGCAGCGGCGACCATAAACGGAGAATACCGATACATCTATAGACAACCTGCAAGAGAGAACAATTTTTGTCATTAAAAACTTTGTCATTCCTACATAGCCATAGCGACCATATCACGGCAAGCGCTCCCACCCGAATAAGCGTTTGAAACCTTAGATCAATACCATGAAGTCAATTCCCAAAGATATTGGCAACACTAGATGGAGGATAAAGGCTTGAAGCTACTTGGATGAGTGACCATATAGATCTGGCAAAGCGACACTGAAAGAATAAGTGTTTAATCGTCTCATCCTGATGACAGAACACACACTATGTACTTCCATGCCAATTACGTTTAACAAGATTATCTTTGGTTAGGATAACACCTCAACGCAAATACCAACCAAATTTTTTAGTTTTTAAAAGTATTTTCATCTTCCAAATTTTCTTGTTACAATTTACTGGAATATCGGACTGGATAATTGCTTTGTATAGTGAACCTACTGAAAATTTCCCATTGGGATGTAAATTCCAACGAAACTCATCAGGCCCAGTAGACAGATAGATGGAATCCAGACGTTGAAGTAGAGCATTCTACGCTACTAATCTGGGATCATATAAATCACGTCTAAAAGTCACGTCTGGAGGTGAGGTGGTCATTACTAAAGCAATGGTATCACTTTTCGAAAAAATATCACGAAATATCACGAAACACCGAGCTACACTCCAGTCGATGTAGGCCAACAGGAACAGAAGAGGCACGTGAGTGAACGTGCGTGCTCGCTACTGATATACTCCAGTAGTGATATATTCCAACGGTTATCACACGGTCAATCGAATCGAGTAATTAATAGTAGTATAGCACGAACCCTTAAATTGATTTGAAAAAACAAAGGATGCACTTATTAATTGACCGAAAATTATCTCGATCCATCGTTCCCTCCTATGTATTCCTTTTTTGGGCTAATGATTTTTTTATAGGCAATTAGAAGCTGGAGAAGTGGAGGTGACGTCTTCTTTTCAAACCAACATCATCTTAGAAGTGAACATAGAGTCAACTCCTGACCAAGCTCAAGGTTCATCTAAAGGGGCCTCATTCTCTGCGGATATAACATCTACTTCTTCACCTCCACCATTGACCAGCTCAGTGCAGCTAAAGCAACAACATCAATATCTCGAGTTGCACACTCATAGATGCCACCAAATGAGCTAGATACTCACGAGGACAATGCAAATGAGTAAAAATGCACAACCTGAAGGAACTGCTGAGTCACAAGAAAGGGAAACTGACACGATTTCTAAGGAATTGACACAATTTCTGATATCTTGGGCCCACCTGTCGGGATGATGTGGCAAAAACAAAGTCATTTGCTGAGGTGGACATGGGCCCCACAAGTCAGCCCAATTTAAAAACCCAAATATCTCTAAAAATAAAAATAAAACCACTTTTCCCTTCTTCCCACCCGACCACCACCGGACATGCCCACATCCCCATGCCCCGGGCGCCAACCATGCCCTACCACCGGCCTCCCCGCCACGCCCCTCCTCCTCCTCCTCCCGTCCTTCTCCGAAACTGCCTCCTCCAGCGGCGACCCCATCAAGCAGAAGCAGCCAGCGGCGCCCCCGTCAAGCAGCAGTAGTCGGCGGCGCCGATGCGCGAGCAGCAGAGGCCAACGAATCATCGTGGGTCGCCATCTTCTCAAATTTCGGCCGCCGTCGATCTCGTTGTTTGCAGCTTCGCTAGAGCAGGAAGGGAAGGCGGGTCCCGGAGGACTGGATGAGGAGGCGGGGTGAACGGATACCGCTGCCGTCGAGTCTACCGATGCAGATCTCCGGGAATGGAGGGCCATGCGTGGAGGGAGGGCGCTAGCATCCTACCACGATGAAGGAGGAAGAGGAAAGGTTTCCAGCAGCAGCCGCCTTTCCCAGCGGCGGCGGTGGCCGGTTTGTGTTGGAGGCAGGGAAGAAAAAGAAAAATGGGCTTTTAATTTTATTTAGAGAGTCAATTGACTGACATATGGGGCCCACATCCACCTCAGCAAATGACCCTTTGTTTTTATGACGTCATCCTAATAGGTGGGCCCGAGATGTTAGAAATCGTGTCAATTCGTATTTAGACGGTGATGTGCTCGAATTGCAAAAAATCACCTTTAAAGTGGTAGATTTACCTTTCGAAAATATAAAGTGGTATCATTTTATAAATTTAACCTCAAATATGGTAGTTTTAAGCTATTCGCTCGGGAAACTGCAGTGGACCCAAAACCCAATAACAAGTTCAAATACAAAACAATTACGAGTAACAAATTAACTGGGGAAATCAAAATATAAAACATAACATATAAAATTTAAAAATTACGCACATAGATGTGCAATTGATACATCCCAACGGTTTTCACACGGTCAATCGAATCGAGTAATCAATAGTGGCATAGCACGATACATACCGTCAAACAGTAAGTTTACGATCCTCAAATTGAATAACAAAAGGCTGCGATCAAACTGTCAATTCGTAAACATATCGCGCATGCAGATGCGATACGTAGGTACGCATAAGGATCCAAGACGGCGGAGAGAGAGACTACTGCTTCGGCGGCGGCGGTGTGGCGGTCGTCGGCGGCGATTCCTGCGCCTGCGCGAGACGGTGGCCGTCGGCTTCCGGCAGGCGCGCGAGGAGTGCCCGCAGCAGCTGGTTGTTCTCCTCGATACTCCTGATGGTCTCCTCCTGCTTCCGGATGGTCTCCTCCTGCCTGGCCGCGTTCTCCACCTGCTTCCGGATAGCCATCTCCAGCTTCCGGATAGTCTCCTCCTGCTTCCTGCCGTTCTCCCTGATGGACTCCTGCAGCCGCACCTTTTGGCGCGTGTCGGCGGTGCCCTTGGGCAGCAGGTCCACGACGTGCTTCGCCATGGACGGCGGCAGCACCGACTCCACCACCTTCTCCATCTCCCACACGTTGCTCTTCTTCCACCCCCACCAGAACCCCACCGGCACGCCCATCGCGAACCACTTCGCCCTCAGCAGCGCCATCTCGATCGATTGATCGGTTTTCTCCGGCCGGCGGCAAGATCGAGATCTCTCTTTGCGTTTTAACGAGTAGTATCAGAATATATTGGGCCGGTGAGCGTGTTGAGATGTTTGCTAGGGTTAGTTAAATTGTAGGGCGCACATACGTAGTATGACGTAAGCGTGGCTTGCGTCCCAAGATGTACTGGAGTTCAACTTGCAAACGATCAAGGGCACGATGGCTTCGCCCGGCCTCGCGCGATACGTCCATAGCTAGCTTGGCGTGTCCGTGTTTTTGATAGGCTTCGTATGACCTTTTAATTGGTGAGTCTATATTCAAACTGAAGACAGAAATCTCATAGATATACCCAAAGAACAAGGATAGAAGAGGGCCTGTCAGTGCGCTAGAACCAGGAGCCAAGATGTGCGTCAGTGCGTGTCATGTACAGGTTTGACATCTTGGGTTTGTGTGCCACAAATTTTGGGGTTAAAAACAGAAAATAGGCAAAAGCACACAAACTCGCGAAACATAAACGACTAGCAATTTATTGTCTGAAGCTTAACGAGTTCTAACAGGACAAAATGCACAATGCACCAAAATCCAATCACTTGTATCGTGGGAATTCGACAAATTGCCATTTTTCTGCAGGCATCTTTCTCAAAAGCAATCGAACTACTCTCCTGTGAAGGCAGATGAGTCATGTTCAAGACGTCGGACGCGTGATTACACCACTTGGTGACAAATCGATGTTGCTAATGATTTTTGCAATTTTAGCTTGATCTATCTTCGACTTATTGTATGCCTATAAACTTGGCATAGTCAACCCACCTGCGAAGGCAAAAAGTTCAGCCAGTAAGTAACCTCATAAAAAATTCAGAATGGATATCAAAATTAAGCTTCTCCATGCTGTAGATTACTCACAGTAGAGATCCCAAGAACGTGTTCCCTGTTCGAACAGCAAAGCAGAGTGCACTCAATGCTAGTTTGTGGCGGTGGAGTAATGGCTCGAGCATCCGCTGTTCAATCACTCCAGCCAGAACCTGGTATCTGTTGTAAGGGAGATTTGATTTACAAAAGAAGTTAGATCACCTAAATGTAATTTTCTTATATATTTTTTCAGGTGTGCATATCCTGGCATGTTTCACTCTTATATAGTTATTATATATCATTAATTTTTTGATGTTTTTTGGGGGTTTTCTAATGCCCCAACTGGATCAGGAACAATCACTATTAAGAGCGGAACTGAACATAACATAATCATAATAGAAGTTCCAACCTAGCTTCTCAGAAAATATTTAATCACTTCATGCAAATTAAATATATCACACGGGGTAATAATTAAAATATTGCTTGTTACCTGAGGTTACTAGAAACTGCCATGTATACACCATAGGCAATACTAGTGGAAACGATTGGAATATTTTCAACTTCACCAGCATCATCCTTGCTAACGGTCTTTCTTGCCTTTATAATTGCATTGGTCACACCTGTGCCGATCTGAAAAGAAAATTTGACCATACATTCTAGCTTTTAAGACTTGCATGCAATGAATAGAAAAATGACATTGGCTAATTCTTCCAATATGTCACCAAAAACAAATTAGTATCATTAATTGACCATGCACCTTACTTTTTCAAATGTCGCCTTGACCTAATACAAAATTAGTGATGCTCTAAAAGGCATGTTTGTTACTACTTAACAATTATCTGACATATAGGATTGAATCTTTAAGGTCGCAACATAGATTTGTAGTGCTAATACAAAGAGTACACTGTATACTCTCAGGCATCATGGTTTTGAACCAAACAACATAGCGATGCATGGCATAATGAATGGTTACATAAAGCGAGAAGCTATTCCAAATCTCTTCCAAATGTTGATGTTGCATATTTTGTATGTGTGATTTATAGTTTATTTATATGCAGCCGAAAAACTTCAGAAGAAAAAAATTGTTCTCATGATGCTATTTAAGATTATAGACAAATGCCGCTAGGGATTGTCAAGAACATCACAACTATACCATAATAAACTTACCAGAGATGCACTAGTTCCCACTGCAAAAAGCTTTGCACCGTTCCTCTGAAAGAAGCCAAGTTGGCAGCTTGTAAGAACATGCTTTTCAAATTACTCAATAACAACTGCAAATGTCACAAGTACAACAGAGCAAAAAAAGTTCATGTTTACCATAATAGCTCCAAATCTCTGCAAAAATGTGTATGATGTTCCAGCCAAAGCAATCTGCAACAGAAGTTACGTAAGTTCAATTTCAAGTTTCAAGGAGGGGAAAACTATTTTCCCTTTGAGAAAGTAAAATTTTCATCTCTACCGCTAGAAAAGGGAACATAACACATAACTTAAAGAATATATGTCCACTTCAATAAAAAGTGCAACACAAATGTTACCTGGAATGCATTATCCGGGCAGTTGTAGAAGAATTTAGCAACAGACCCAGCATTCATTGCTAGGGCTGGCTGCAGAGACACTGTTGGAGCAGGAAGCCAAACAAGCATGAAGTCTGCAACTATTGCCATGACCTGGAAAGTATAGAATACTCACTAAGACTGCCATAACAAAGGAATCCACTGAATTATAAAAACTACACCATCTGACAACGTGGATATTCGATTTATTTTGTAATTAGCAGACATGGAAGATTGCTATGTTTTTTGCATTGACCGTAAGAGAAAATATTAACACCAAATCTTCAGCTGAAATGGCCGAATTTAAGAAGTGTTGAACACTATTTAAGCAAAGCAGTAAATAAACTGGACAACAAGAAAGGGGTTAGCATGTTAGGAGGGACGGAGCTAGAACTATTCACTTTGGGATGCACTCCACATGTTGCACGCTGAAAAAGAAGTGCCAAAAGGCCGGCCCAAATACCTGATACCAACTACTAGCCCACCACAGCAGCACCCTGCATTTGCCTCCTGGCTACATCCCAACATGACATTCGACATGGCATGTCCTGGTGGCCAGGAGTACGCCGCATTGGCAGGAAGGCTGGACAATCGAGCCGAGAATTGCCCCAAGCAAGGGGCGCAAACTTGACCACTGCATAGGCACGCTCCACCAACCACCACGGTACCGCGACGGCGCAACACCGTGGCAATCGGCAGAAGCACAACCACCGTTAGTGTTCGTTGTTCAACCAAATGATTTCTGATTTTTTCCCTACTAGCACCATTTAAATTTCATTGTCCTTAATGTGAACATTCATGTCTTATTCCCTCCATCCCAACACTTAAGGCGTAAATTTTCTAGCGCGTCGATTAAGGAGCGATTAACTGCGAGAATAACTTCCAAAATCGCCCCTCCTTGCATGCATATAACTCCTTCAATTTCTCTAATTTAGTTGCCCGGCCGGACTCCTTGTTCTTGCCTTTTCACTGACGTTTGCATGCAAATCAATATTACTCCCTCCATACCGGATTATAGGGCAATTACGTATTTCGAGACAAACTTTGACCTTTAATTTTAGACAAAAAATTATAACATATATTATTAAAAAATTATACCATTGGATTCATATTCAAAAGAACTTTCCAATGGTATAATTTTTATGTCAAATACCTTATATTTTCTTAACTAAAATTAATGATTAAAGTTTATTTTAAAACACACATTTGCCTAATAATCCGGTATGGAGGGAGTAATGGAGAAAAGAGAGGAATCAGTCCAATCACAGGGAAGCCATGCAGCATTTGCTCCTCGATCAGCGCAAGCATGCGCAGCGCGGCCTCCGCCTCCTCCACGGGAATTGATACCCGGAGTAATTGATCACGTTAATTGCGTAGCGAATTTTGAGGGGTAGCTGAGAACGAGAGGAAGAGCAGTTTCGGGAGTTCTGTGACTTTTCTAGCACCTGGCGTCGCCCACGCCTTGTTCCATGACGAAAAACTAAGAAAAAATTTACCCCTTAAGCGTTGGGACGGAGGGAGTATATGGTTGTGTGCTGAAAAAGCTTGTCAACCACATACCCATTTCAAAAATTCTAACTCCGACACTTCATCTTAGTACTTGATATGTCCCCATAAACATTAAAGATAGAAATTCCTTGAATTGAGACAATTACTGTAATTCAACATGGCGTGATTCTTCACATCTGGTGGGGCTTGTGGACTGAATGATCAAAATCAATGTGTTCTCATCATTCGTGTGCCCTGAACTGAGTAGTGTTTTTTATTGAGAATAGATTAACCAATTAAACTTAGATACACACAGCCTCTGAACTTTGGGAATGCATGTCTAAGAACATGCAAGTGATCAATAAGTTGTGAAACTCACTCACCCTTGTGTTCTGAACACTAACACTAACAAATTAGAACAGCGGAACTCCTGCACTCGTATTTGCAAAAAAAATACAAAAGATACTTCTGTAAAACATGGCAAGTGGAGATGGAAAGGACGGCGCATATGAGTTGCTGGGACTGGTTCCATTATCTAAAATGCATGTTAGGATTATCTGAAGGTCAATCTGAAAAAACATTTTGGCAACTATTTGAATACAAGGATATTTTGGCAACCATAACAAATGAAAGAACCTCTAGCACAACTTTAACAGAGTCAACATGCAAGAGCATTTAATTCTTTGTTCTAATTTGTCAAGGAACAGCTCTGGTAGCCAACAAGAGTAAATTGTATTGTTTACCCCCTCATAGCCTGTAAATCAGTAAATGTTTGCACAAAATACTAGGCTCTTACCAATGCCCTCATTTTGACCAGACCCAGCCCACGCGCTGACACCTCGGATCCACTCAAAGGAATCCCCTAGCAAGGACATGATGTAGCATATCGCTATCTCTTCTCTGTCTCCTTCCATTGAACTGTTTGGACCAGGGGCACTTGGGCACAGACAGTGACCATGTGTTTGGTTCTAATTGCCTATTCTTAGGCTTCTAAATTGTTTCTTTATATCAATGCATCAAGATGCAAGGTTTGTGTTTCCTCGGGAAAAAATTGTACTTCCTCCGACCCATATTACTCTTCGCTAATACGGATGTATCTAGACACATTTTAGTGGTAGGTACATCCGTATTAGCGAAGAGTAATATGGGCCGGAAGGAATAAGAAATATAATGGTATCTGCAGCTTGTTAAAGTATGATGTATATGTGGATTGCCTAACCTTCTCCATCAGTTTGGACTTCTTGTTCTACTGGTTGGTGCATAAAGCTTAATATGGTATTAGAGATTCAGAGCAGAGGTCTTGGGTCCAATCTTGGCTTTCGTAATTTTGCCTGCCCTCTTTCTATCTGTGTTCAGGCCTTATCGAGCCACACATGAGAGAGGGGGATTAAAGTATATGTGGATTGCCTAACCTAAATGGAGTTTTATTAGTTCATTGCAAGGGAAGTTTGACTGCATGTTTTCAAACATGTCATCTATTTTGGAATAGAGATGGTGGTCCCTAGTATACGGAATCAAAAGCAACATTCTGCTGATCATAAAGGATATATCCAAAAGAACAATAGAAACATACCACATCTGCAATCACAAAGTCAAGCTCTTTGGTGAAGTTCTCCCTCCTTCGCTCATACTCTGCCGCAGTCTAGCAGAAGGGATTATGTCAATTCAGGTGCTATGGAAATCAAATCACAAAATAATATAATTGACTGAAAGAAAGTGATATAAACAGATTTGAGGCATACTACTACAAAAGCAAAAGGTACTGATGTTCTAACAACAATTCACCCAAACGGATCTTCTCGACTCAACTGATATGATGGATGGAATGGGTAGAAGGCTGAGGTTATTGTGACTGCCGGTGCACAGCGCATAAGGGTCAGGTTCCAGGTTTTGACTGCATTGCATGTAGTATCTCAATTCTGTGCACTGAAAAGATGAGCAAATGTTCTCCATCCGATGTATTAACAGCATGTTTTTGGGGTACAGAGTTTTGATTCAATTGCCACAGCGCATTTAAAGGATAGGTAAGAATCAACTCAAGGGGACTACTGAATATTGATCAACAGTTAAGTGACTGAACAAGTAAACAGTGCAACTCATGGAAAGGTTTATTTTATTTCCAGCAAAGGGTTACTTTAGACTGTAGAAAGGCTCTTCATTCCATTCCTTTATGTAATAAATAGACACTGCCTTTGTTTTATTGGCGGAAATGAAGAGCACTAAGGCTGTCCAAGATTGTTTGAGTACTTCCTATTGAGTGAGCAAACAGCATCTGGTCACAGGGAATAAGTAATGGCTGTGTGCATCACAATCGATGCAGAGCCCAAAGGGTTTATCCTCCTTTTTGAAAAAAAAAAATTGTCTCCCTGCCCCATTGGCCACCGAAGCGCTCATCCAGACGACAGCATGAGCACCCTCAACAACCCAGAAGCGACGGCAACAACGTCACAGAAGGTGGGCATGCATCACCATCAAACGGAAAAAAACTGACTCATAAAACAATCTGAGCCATGAAAGCTGCGGGTATCTATGTGGACTCTAGACCAGGAAAACATAACACTGGAGCCGGTCAAACCACAGTAAACGGAATCGCATCTGATGATTCGAATCACAAAACCACAGGTTAAGAATTATAAGCACGCAAAAAATACGCAGTGGATTACCTTGGTGAAGATGCCGACGCCGCACTCCATGGCGACCTTGGCGAGGAAGAGGTCGTCGGCGAGGAGGCGCTCCCTGAAGCCGCCGAACTGGAGCAGCCAGCGGAAGAGGGGCGACTTCTCGAGATCGGCGAACCGGCGCACGATCTCCCCGGGGAGGCGTCCGCCGTCCACGGCCGCGGCCATGTCTGCGGGAAGGCTCTCGAGCTTCCGCCCCAGCTGCGCGAGCACGAAGAGCGCCTCCCTCCTGTTGACCGACGCGTCGTCGTCGCCTTCGCCCTCGCCATCGTCCTCGTCTCCGCCGCCGCCGCCGGAGGGAAGGTCGTCATCGCCGCCGCCGCCGCCGAAGTTGCTGCCGCCGCCCGAGGAGGCGAGCGGGAGGGGAGGGAGGAGGGGCCGGGTGAGGCGGAGGGCGGGGAGGTGGAGCGGGAGGGAGCGGTGGAAGGGGAGGTTGGGGAGGTGGAGGAAGGGCTGGGGCTGGAGGCGGAGGTGGAAAGGGGAGGAGGCGCTGGGGGTGGAAGCGGAGAGGGAGTTGGGGGAGGAGAAGGCCATGGCGGGGGAAGCGGGCGGCGGTCGGGGGAACAGCAGGGTGGTCGGAGCCGACGGCGGCGGGCGATGCGTTATCGGAGCTTGGTAATGGGGCGGGGATTGCGGGCCGTGGACCTCCCGGACGAGAGGAGTGGGAGTGTGGTTGGTGATGGTGGACCGCGCGACGACGAGTCTACCAGGAGCAGTAGTCATATAGTCTCGTGTCAAGGCTCAAGACAAGAAAGAAATATTTTTTCGAAACAATCGTAGGGAATTCCGCTTTTTCCATACAGAAAAAATAAGAAGAAGAAAAATGGGGACTTGCAATACCACGTTTCGGTGGAGAAGGTAGGAAGGACACAAAACACTCATGCCACAAATGCATTCGGCGTGGCACCGTATAGTAGCCCTTCTATCCACGAGATCTTGATACCTTGAAATAGTGATTTTTCTTTAGGTAGTATTTTTTTCAAAATGGAAGTATCGCTTCAGATTCTGCATCGAAACCATACACACGGCCTTCATTTTATTGCAAGGTTCAAAGTATCAAGTATTTACAATTCAAGGATCACTAAAAGTGGCAGCAAATATCAGCCATCTAAACAAAGAAAGTGAATAGCTTATATGCATCTAGTAGACATTTAGAATGCTGCCAACCACCCTGACTGAATATAGCTCATACAACTGCCATCAGTCGATTGCACCCAATATTCACAGGTCTCTGCTGCTCCATAGGAAGGAGGTAAGACCACATGTGTAACGTGCAAGAAATTTGGTTTTGCAACTTGAAAACAACATCGTTTCGACAATTCTATATTGCCCAAACTCCTACATTAATTTGAGTTTTCGTTTTCTTATCAATCTTATTTAGTTAGTTACCAAACAGATTAGTTACATTAGCTGGAGGAGGGATATTATAAGTAAAAGTGCACTACTCTCCAAACAAAACGAAGACAGACATGAAATAAAAAAAGGTGGTCAATTGTTTCATGAGAGCCAAAAAAACTCTTTGTGTACTCATTCCAACTTTTTTTTTTGCAAAGTTATCTTTTGTAAATAACACTTTTCTATATAGAAACCAAATGAAGATCTTTATTTTTAGCGGTACCTCATTATTCACAAGTATTTTTTTATAAAAGAAAAATCGTATGCCATTCATAAAATCAGCATACATAGATTTTACCCAAAAACACCCTTTGAAGTGAGGGCGACACTTAAAACTATCTGGTTGATCCGTTAGAACAACTCCCATTAATCTCACTTTACTTTGTACTCCCTTCGTCCTCAAATAACTTCTAGCTCTTCCCCTAAATGAAATCGTTTAAATTTTCACCAATTTTATGAGAAAAGTAATACTACCTTTGACCCCTAACATAAGATGTTCTTACAACAAATATAGAAGTATAATGGTTGTAATTACATCTTATATCATGGGAAGGAGGGAGTATCATTTTGGCACAAATTTAGTACTCTGTCTTTTTCAAAATGTAAGGCGTTCTTAAATTTCAATGATCAACTTACAACTTTGATTACAATTTCTACTTATAATAACCAAATTTGTAAAAAAAAATGAAATGAAAGAGATTTGCAAGATGAATATAACGATACATTTTGGGACGAAGGAAGTATCACTAGATCAGTAAGTATTAAAATGTAGTTCCATATTATACCACTTTGATGTGATATATGTTGCTTCTTTTTTCAATAAAGTTAATTAAAATTTAAATTATTTGACTTGGGATAATAAGAGATAAAAGTATACTGTTCGGACGATCTCCATACGACTTGTCGTTCAGTTCTCAGGAGCACGTTCAGTTCGCAGGAGAAAAGGCACAGTGCAGCACACAACTGGTAAAGAGTGATCCAGAGCGTGCTGTCACGAACCGTTCTTATGCTCAAACTGTACTCGTACAATTATTTCTAAGAAAGTATAATACACGAAGTCACAAACCGCATGGACCTGTCGACAATGCGTGCAAAAGCAAAATATTGGCCAAAGCTCAAGGGTGACTATTGACAAAATAATGAACATTACAACAAACATCTCGGAGACGAAATCTATAAGTGCATGCATAATTCGCTCATAAATACAACTGACCAACAGCAGCTCCTGTTTGTTGGTCAGGGCACTGTAGCTGCTGATGTTGGATGCCCGTGAAACTAAAAAACTGTACCTAAGCACCTCCCAGTCTGCCCCACGATCGCGTTTCTCGGTATTTTTATAACAAGGGATGGATGGTCAAGTCTGTGAAGTTGGTAGCAAATGCCGGTGCTCGTGGCGACATCTAGTTAGATGAATCTGTGCCATAGTCGAGCATTTCTTTTATGTTTAGCTTGATTGAAGGTCCCATTGATGAGCATACATACGCCGTTTTCCAGTATATCCCCTTTGCACCTGATGGCTTGTTCCTCTCAATAGAGCGCTGGAAAGAGAAGGCAAAAGTTAAGTATGGATAAACTCTCAGTGACATCAAAAAAGAGATGTTTATTGGAGCAGATATCTTACAACAACAGCCATGAAGTTTGCAATAAGGTCTTCTTCAGGGAAGTTAACCTTGCCGAAAGGAATGTGAGCAATCCCTGTCTTGTCAACTCTGAACTCAACTTTACCTTTCTTGAACTCATCGATAGCCTGGAAAGCATTTGCACAATTGGCATAATCAACATCATCAATCTCTGTTCACAGTTCAATTGCTACAAGATTGGAGTTGATGGACTCAATTCTATGCTGGTACAGCATAAACAGATTAAATAATAATCTCAATTATTAGCTACATGGCCTTCAAGGTATCCACTTCAACAGGTAATTTCTATCATATAATGTTGCTGTTACAAACTTACAACTCATAAAAGTACACAATGTGGAAGTATACTTAGTGATGAATCAAGTGATACCAGATTTATGTGACCGATTTACATGCTTTTTATACATTGATAGTCAAACTAATTCTTTACCGGCACAGATTGAATAATCACTTATATTTGTATAGGGCAAAAAGTAAAGGGTAACTTTTGCATAGGAAAGCCTGTAAATAGGCTACCACCACAGTTTAAAACCAAGTGCAAATAGCCTGATCTAAATAAAAGTGCAAATGGCCTGCAAATAGGGTACCACCAAGGCAACCTCTGGATTTAACATTATGGCCAGCTCACTGCCACAAAATGGTATCCCTCAAAATCCACATCAATGTCTTCTACTTTTTTGTCTACATCTCACTCATCAAAATCAACTTTCCCACTGTCTTGACTTTCCCTGGCACACCTAAACTACATATTCCAGTTGCGGGGTACCTATAGGCTATCACAGTATGCGAGCCTTCAGCTATCAAAATATAGGCAATGAGAGCCATGGAAGCAAAATATGAATATCTGAGTATTGAAGTAAGGTGGATGGCCAGAACATGCTTTATACTGGCTGTGGCTGTCGTAATACTCAACCCAAGCAACATATACATGATTAATGATCCACAAGCAATATTTACAGGAAACCAAATAAATTCTGCATAATACCTGAGTGATATTTGGAGAAACAGTTCCAGCTTTGGGGTTAGGCATCAATCCTCTTGGTCCTAGAATCTTACCCAAGCTGGCAACCTGAAAAGTACATGAATAGCTGAGATTAATAATCAAGTGTAGGAGCACACTGGAAGTCTTGTGATAAATTAATATAACTCTCTGTAGCCCATAAAACTATCAAAGCCCTACCTTTAACAAAATGAAGCACCTGAATTCTTGTAGTCAAAACTGTGTTGTAACTAACTAATATATTTTATTTGAATGAATCATTTTTTGGTTCCGTTAACATTAACGCAAGATTTAATAGTAGAAAATTGAATTCAAATAATTAGTTTAAAACTAATGCCAGAAAACTGCACATGTGAATGGAAAGTTATACTGTTATAGGAGCACGAACTTTTCACGCAAAAACAGTGTGAACAACAAATAAATACATTTGAATGCAATGTGTTTGACCATCAAAATAAAAATGGATCACTGTTGTATTACATAGTAGTTCCCTCAATCTCAAAATTAAACTTTAATGAAAGAACAGAGAGTAAGAAATTTGTTGCCTTCTTTACTTCATAATTCCTGGAAATACTAGTATCATAAGCATGAAATGGAGAAAGTTGTACAACAAGGCGCCTGTAGCTCAGTGGATAGAGCGTCCGTTTCCTAAGCGGAAGGTCGTAGGTTCGACCCCTACCTGGCGCGTATTTTTTACTGATTTAAAATAAAATTGTGGAATCCTGCATGTTATTCTTTTTGCGATAGAATTGCAATTTCTTCTCTGTTTTCTATAGGTTGTCTTTTTTTAAAATGTTCTTTGTGTGTACTCTATTGTCGAAGCAAACTATTTATTTCACAAGAGGATATAAACAAGTATGGGATTAGCTAACTGTGAATGGTGATAAATAATTGATTTTCGCTGGCACTATCACAAGTCTGAAAATAGATCACGTTAAAAAAGTTCGGAAATTACATCAGGCACACTTAAACACAAGAACTATCTGCTTGGGTGAAAATGGAAAAATGAGTTATCCATTATTACTAATCTCTTTCAAGAATACAAGTTCATTTCTTCAATGCTAATTAAGTAATCTACCAAAAAATGTTATAGTAATAAGTAATCAACATACCCCAAACCACAAAATACACCTAATAATATTATGATCTGCGGAATGTAAATAATATAACTCGCCACTAGCCTAGTAAGCCCAAGAAAACACAATCAAGTATGCACGTGAAACACACCAGAAAATAATTAGGCACAAGCTCACTGCAATTACAGGCAAAGCTTTCAACCCTAGTAAAATTCGTTATCTAAAATTTTGAATTGATGCAAGGCATAAGCTGAAGCTTTCAACAGGTTGCTTAGCTAGATATGCCCAGCAACCTTGCATGTGGATAGGGAATCTTCGTCAAACAAGGAAATACTTCGAATATGACCCAAACAAAGCTAGTTACTGACATACCTTAGGCATCATATCAGGTGACGCAATCAATTTGTCAAACTCCATAAATCCTCCTTTAATTTGTTCAATCAAGTCATCTGAGCCAACAATATCAGCTCCTGCTGCTCTCGCTTCATCTATCTTCTCACCTGCAAGGACATCAGACAATCACTAACATAGATGGGCAGCCAACTTCCTGAGCACAGTAAGGTAAGAATAGCAAAGTAATACACAAGATTGTAAAGAGAAGACACTACTCAACAAACCAATGCACTATGGATAACTTGAACAATAAACCAAAGTGGTATGCCCAACTAACACCTAATTGTACATAAACAGAAGTGTAAACATCATTATGAACATAATGTACTGATCAAGAGCTTCTTCTGAGGTTCCAACGAAGACAATTTTCATCCAAGCCAACATGAACTGCTAATAAACTTTCAATCATGAGTTCTGAATTTTCAACTCCAATAGAAGAGTAAAGTAACTGTAAACATGATAATAATCCATTGAATCAGACATTAACTACATATAAACAAGCTGAAGCAGAATGCAAGTTCCTGTGTTGTCACTAACTGAAACTTACAGCCACATGGCTTGTCTTTGGCACACTCATCTTTTACCATATAGACCACATTGTTCAATGAAACAACCATATCTGCTCTACGAAGAAATAACACACTCTACTGAAATATTGAACAGTCCAGTTTAAGCAATCTGACAGGCCTTGTCCCTAACTCCACAAATGCTAGATCATAGAGTGCAATTCGAATGGATTCCACAATAACTATCTCGTCAAGTAACACGCTGTCGGTTTCCACTCACCTTGGGTGAGAACTGCAATCTTCACGGTCTGCCCCGTCCCCTTGGGCAAATTGACCTGCGCGAATCCAAATCAAGCAACGGACGAGAGAACAAACAAACAAACAAGCAGAGACGATAAGGTAGTAGAAGAAATGGTACGGTACCGTTGCGCGGAGCTGCTGGTCGTTGTACTTTGGGTCGAGGTTCATCCGGAAATGCGCCTCGGCGGACTCGACGAAGCGTGTGTTGGCGACCTGCTTCATGAGCGAGAGCGCCATGGGCACGTCGTACTCCTTCTTGCTCTCCCTCAGCTTCTGTATCTCCAGGTACCTCTTGGACCTCGTGCGGTCGCGCTTGAGCGGGAGGGCGGCCTTGCCGGTGCGGGGGCGGGTGGGGGGCGTGAAGGCGGGGCCGCGGCCGCCGTAGCCGTCCTCGTAATCGTCGTTGACGTCGTCGAACTGGATTGGTGGCTCGACCTCCTCGTCCTCTAGCACGGCGGCGCCCTGCGGGTCGGCGGCGACGGCGGGGCGGCGGAAGGCGAGGAGCAGCCGCGGGTAGGCGCGGAGGGACGGGACGGAGGTGGGGAAGAGCGCGCTGGAGGCGGTGGCCGGCCCCGAGGAGGAGGAGGGCGGCGCGAGGAGGGAGGAGGCGCAGGCCGCGGCTGTGGCCATGGCGAGGGCGAAGGTGGTGGGGTGGGGGAGGAGATAAGAGGGAAGGATGGATTAGCCGGAGTGCTGGAAGCGTGGAGTGATATAACGAAATGAAACGAAGCGATGGGGGTTGAGGGTGAGGTGGACGCGCACCGGATAGGGGTTGAGGGTCGGAACAACACCGGCGTGGGAAGACGGAGGCACCTGATTTGGGTTGGGTTGGGTCGGCCGAGAGCCCGAGACTGACCCATGCCGAGGCCGGGGGCGGGGGGCGCGAAGCAGCGGGACAAGTGTGCGGTGGCCACGGCGGAGGTCTCGTTTCGTGTGGGGACGAGACCGTGTGTGTGTGGCTGCGATCCCTTCCCTGATGCCAAGTGGAGCTCGCGGTGAACAGGCTACGTACGCTTCTTCTCGAGCTCTGGCACAGTGAGACGAATCGTTCGTCGGGTTTTTCGTGAAAAACTTAATACTCTTTTCGATCATTAATACTTGTTTCTATTTGAATGCACTTAGACACTAAAATATGTCTAAATACATTTATGTAGAGACATGTATTAGTGGTCAGAGAGTAACTACTTTGACGTGTTGATAGAAAAAAAATGTTTATACAAACTCTAAAAAAGCCAACACCTCGCTATACAACTTAACCCGAAGAGACTAGTCTAGGGGAGCAGCTGACAAACACCATGTGCCATCGCCTCAGCTAAAGCAGGGAAGCAACAGGCCGAGTGTTGTCCAAGACAGCTGCATTGTGCTGCCTCTAGATCAACCAAGCAGTAAGCAGGTTCATCAACGAGGTGCCCTTATGCAGGCACTGGGGTGGCGTGCAGTGTCGAGGCCCACCTGGCAGAGAAGTCGTCTCCGACAACCGAGAGGGTCGATGTCGATCGTATACAAGACATCACCTCATGCCAGATCGTCCTGGCGAAGGGACGACGACAAGTGAGTAAGTGCACCACCGTCTCCTCCAACCGATCACAAAAACCTTTGGTTTTTTATTTCTAGGTTACTTTAGTTTTTCTTTCTCACAAAAATCTTTGGTTTTTCTCTCCCACAAAAATAAGCAAGAGCGAGAGACCCTTAAACTGACTGATGGATCTTCCGAGGTGCTCGAACAGATATCTTCCGTAATCGGTTTTCTGTTTGTAGCGCTGTTCGTTTGCATACATCATTTACAGTGACGCTGATTAAGCATTTTCTTATTACTAGTATCTTTCAAGAGAACGACTCGATGGATGATAATACTCCCTCGGTAGGTTAGGCGCGCACGGTAAGAGATTAATATATTCACAACCTAGGGATGCATGGAGCCATCTTTGACCACGTAGCGAAATTCATATAACTAAGTCTAAACGAATTAGTAGTATGCCCTTCGCCCAAATTAATTAGTTGCGTGCACAGTCCTATTCGAGGCAAATAGATTAAAAAAGACTCATCTCTCATATCACGTGCACTTCCATTGAAAAAGACTATAATTAGCCTACTGATGTTTTTTTCCATCGTGCATAGTTGTTCTTTAATAATTTACTATTGGTCATGGAAACTTTGTGATTTAGTATCAGAGATTCAGAGGACTTTCTGTTTATCATCAAATCGATATATATCATGAGTATACTAGACCATGCCATACCTGAGTTATTGTTTTATGGTATAAAGATAAATTTCCTATTGATAAGTTATGACTTTCTAATGATATTTCCTTCATGGTTGATTTCAGGGAAATCAAAGGTTCACACAAAGGAAAGTTAAAAGGGTTACTGTAAGGACACCATGGATCTTGCAGACAGATGGTTGAATCGGCCATCAACATACAAACTCGATAGCGTTATCGTTGAATGGTAGCGAGTGAGTTTAAGATGATTAATTTGGGGGTTATCCAAACATGGATAACTTGCTACTTCATGCCATCCAGATTGTTTTTTCAAATACTCTTGGAATTAAACAAGGTCTACAGTATAGTCCGAGAAGTCAATTGACAATCGTGCCTTCCAGATTTAGTTTTTCAAATACATGATTATTTGGCTTCAAATGCATTTATATAAATTAATATTTTGACATTATATTCATATTTATTTGGTTACATTTGGATAAGATATTTAGAGCAATTTGAAATGGATATAAAATTTGTGCATTTGTCATACGTGCGTTGCACGTGCAACACTACTAGTCATGATAAAGTCTCATTTTCAATACAGGCAACATGCTCATATTTCAGATCACAGTTTCAGTTGCAATTCTTGCATAATAACATTGCCTCTACTCAGCTCAAAAAAAAAAAAAAACATTGCCTCTACTCCAGAGAACTAATACTTATATTCACATTGCTGACCAACTGACCATGTTCGAATTTCACACAATAAACCTTTCTTATGGGTAGCTCATAGAGAATGTAAGAAAATCCATAAAAAAACCAAAAACTATCATGGGAGCATACATGATATGTATCTACTTCATCTTTGCTGGGCTGCGAGGAGATGCTTTGAAAGATAACATCTGCCAATTCATCAGCCCCCTGTCGAGTTCCGAGTTCCGGTGACACAGGCTGCTGCACAAACTTGATCAATCACGCAGGGCCGTCCAGTGACTGGCTCTTCCTGAGGTTCCAGTGGAGACCCTCATGGATGCTCCGCAGGAAATCGGTTGTTGAGTCCATCAGGCAAGCTGTGGGCACAGGCCATGGAGAAATGCTGCAGATGAGGGCGTCACCTGGTCCGAGCTGAATTCTACCCTTGCCGTCGAAGGATGCCCATGCTTGCCCTCTGCTGTTCATTGGTACTTGCACACGCAAAGTGACATATTCCGGCAGTATCAAAGGCCGGAATGACAACGAATGAGGGCATATTGGGGTGAAAAGAATCCCTGGGACCTGCATACACCGGTGAAACATAGCACCAAAGTTGCAATTTACACTACTTAAATGAGAAGCCGAGAAAAATAATAATTGCTCACTAAAAGAGTGATGAAAAACTAAAGACATGCCATATAGAATTATTACCAACCAGGCAGCAACCAAAAAAATGGTATCTAAATTGCTGATACATACTATCAGATTGCTGGTTGTGCAAATGTTATGTATGGAAGTACATAGCCCCATCATAGCAAGGAGATCAGCTCCCAGCTATGGGATAGGAATGTAAGATCCTGAATCTCTCGGTTAGATAGTCTGCCATTTAAGTTAGGAAGACATCTCTTAGTTTGGAACTTAAACAAGTAGACATAACATATCCGAATTGTTACTTAGATTGGACTGCTACATATTTCTATAAGGAGATCACTATACGAGGAATTAATCAAGCAACCTCTACAAATTTAAACACATAATGTGAGACACAGTATATGACGAATATCAAAACTTATGTGGTGAGTTAAAAACAGAATATTAATCCGAAATAAGATCTGGAAATCATATGTAGGAATACCTGTGGATGAACCATGGATCCTCCTGCTGCCAATGAATATGCTGTGCTTCCAGATGTCGTGGATATTATTAGCCCATCTCCTTGTACGCATGTAACAAAAGAGCTATCACAATAGCATTCTAAGTAGGTAAGGTAAGATGACATTCCACGATCAATTGTAACTTCATTTAGCACTATAATCGGTTCCTCAGTCTGAATTTCATCCTTGGCTGCATCACGGATTACATGACACTGCAGACGGCTCCTTAGAGTGATGGTAAATGGTCTTCTCAATACATTGTCCAAGCATTCATGATACTTCTCACTTGCTTAGCTCAAGTTAAGGAGAAAATATAATTATGGTGGGGGAGCACAGAACATAAAGCTCCACTGAGTAAATAAAAAATAAAGCTCCACTGAGTAAATAAAAAATAAAGCTCCACTGAGTAAATAAAGCTGTACTACTAACAAATTAGATGCACTGGTAGTCTGGTACATATATGTAAGTATCCCTGGTACTGAAGTTGTATGAAACTATGACACATAGCGAAGTATGAACTAGTCTGAATCTCTGAGGCTAACCATGGCAATGGATCTGTTATGGCCAGTTGCAGACACCCATACCATGGATTTGCTTACAAAGTTGACAAGACAAAAGTGCAATATTCAAATGTTAATAATGTGCTAATGTAAAACAGCCATACAATTCGACAACATGGTTGGCAATTGCTCAACACTGATAATAAAGGATACAAAAGGGAGTCATGAAGCCCAATGATCCAAGAGAGAATGCAACAACTGGGGGAACTGGTCCTCTGAACAATGATGCAGCCTGTTTATAGATGTTTTCATGTTAAATCACTCGTAGCTTGAAAAAAGCCATAAATACTGAAAATTATGGAGAAAAACTTGTTTCAACATAACATAGGCGGCGTTTGGACTATGAATTTGTTCATAGTATGACATTTTTCAACTTATATTACCAACAGTTATAGTAGACTTGTGAGAAGGTTATGAGATAGAGGGAATTCCTTATTTGACACTACCTAAATTGGTTCCTTATTTGACCCTCAAAATTATTTCTTCCCTATTTGACACTTGGTCTAACAAAAATCCCTATGAAATCGCCGCTGATTCCGTTAGTCTCTTCCGTTCGCTGGGACCAAACTACCCCCGTGGATTGTTGGGTAAAGCGTCACGGTTCCCAAATTTGTGTCTACCACGTCATTCGTGTTGGTTTTACAGCACTACTAAATGGACATGGCCAGCAGCAGCAGAATACATGCGATCGATGTGGATCCGAGCTGTATCTTCTTCATTTGGTGCTCTCAAATATTTGGTCCAAACACTGCCACGACTGCCTGATAAAACTTGTACACTCTATCAAAGTATGTGGTCTCAGACAAGCATAGGTACCCATCTTGTGCATCCGGAGGAGCTTCATACGCAAGACACCGCAGGGCAACCGTGCATTTGTGAACCAATGAGAAATCCCATAATCAGTCTTTCTTGCACATGAAGTAGTCTACTCCCTGATGCCGAACACAATCCGCACGAACAGCTCCTTGTTCATCTTAAAGCGCCGCCGAAACTCTTTGGGGGTATTTGTTGCATCATCGGCAGAAAAGTCGGCGTCAAGCAACCTAGCGCTCGCAAGCCAATGCCGATCCTTGTTCTTCGCCTTTCCAACCCTCGAACCATGACTCCGAGGAACGACATTGAACTGCTCTCAGTAACAAAGAAGAGTGGCCAAGACCATTGGCTCTTCTTGATCAGCGGCGGCATCGGCCTCCTCTTGCATCAACAACTCGATCATCATCTCACCGTCGCTGCCCATTGCCGCCTAGGCAAACCGGCGAACACCTTGTGGACAAGACGGGCAAACTGCGTTGACGTCCGCCGCTGTTGTGTCGGCGAGTTGGGGTCGAAGATGACGTGTGGCGCCGCAGAGAGGGGACCAACGGCGTGTGGTTGCGGCAAGAGAAGGTGCAGGGTTTGGCAGCAGCTGGTAGCACCATTGGATTGCTCCTGGACCATGGCGACAAACAATTGTTTCGTCCGAAACAGCAGCACTTGGCCGGCAGTGGCGGCGATGGCGATTTAGGGGTGGGAGGTGAGATCGGAGAGTTGCTAGGGGCGGAGGGATGTTTCTGTGTGGCTGTCAAGGGGGTCCGGCAGGCGAAATCCGATGAAAAGAAAAGAAAAGGAGACACATAATTTCTTCCAAGTTCTGCAAGGCTGTAGGCCAAGCTGCGAACTAACACTTTACCTAGTACATTTATATTCGTGTCGCTACGCGCACTATAACCGATTTAGTGCTATACAAATTTCAATATATTTAACTAAACTGTACTAACCTGAAGTGCTTAAGGTGTTAAATTAACAACACAACATTTAGATTCAGCAAATTGTTACAATATTTGTGCTGCATAGTGCATACCCATAAAACAGTTCCATCACCGCCGAGAGTTACAATGAGATCAACCTTCGTATGTAATGTCTTCATTTCCTGATCTACCAAACATTTCAGATTAATTGAGCACTAAAAAGGTATGATGTCTTCATCAATAAAGGAAGTACAGAAGAACTTTACTGGATATAATTCATGAATGAAAATGCAATTAATAGATGACCATAACAGCAAGTCACTAATTGTAGTCAACAATGTAACACCTACTGAGACTCTAAAACATTTTGATCTTCATAGTCTTGGTAAAGTAACAACAAACTTCTTTAGTTGTGGGAAAGAATAATTGCTTGAGGTAATACTTGAAAATTCAGTTGCATGCTTTGTAACTCTAAAGGTACATAAGTGAAATGGACCAGTTTATAATCCTTTATGTAATTATGTTCATACCAGATTATATAGATTTACAAATAACAAACATTCAGCCATGCAAATTACAGTAAAGTATCATTCTTATATATCTTAATATTCCAATATACAGTCTGAAGCAATGTGGAGATACGCACATGAATATACACTAAAAAATCTTACCATTATCCCATGTCTGAGTAAAGTTGAAGTAAGAATCTTCAGCCAGAAGTTCCTTGCTAACTCGTGGCTCTACGAAGATGTTCATGTTATGATGTCCTTTAAGCCATCTGCAAAAAGATCATGCACACCACATAGCACATGTGAGCAAATATATTTAACAAATAGTAACACAATATAACTAAACAGGAGAAACAAGTTCCAATTAAAAAATAGGGCCATGTGCAATACAGGACTCCAGATGATATTGGTGATAGGATAGGCAGCACGGAAACATACCTAACCATTTCGGAACAGAGAGCATGCACAGCGTTGGAATTAGGTTTAGTCACAAAAAGAACTGTTTGTGGAGGCGATTCCCATTTTAGCAAAATCTGTAAGCACAGTATTTGTTGACGTAAAAAAAATGCAGCAGGCCAGCAGCAATGAGATTATCTCAACAATCATTTCTGATACTTGAAAACATATAAGATATTCTGTTAACAAAGAATCCAACTTAGCAGAAAGTGCTACCTGTTTATTACTGCGTTCTGCTGTTGTTATATCCCCTTTTTCAAAGGACACAAAATCATGCCTGTGCTGACCGTTCTTATCTTCATTGCATCCCCATGAAAGTCTAAATGGTGCCTGCAAATATAAGGTAAAAATTCTACGTTAGAAAAGGTTGACTTGACTGTAAGAAAACACGTACTTTCAACTGTACCAAAACATGAAAGGCATTCCTCTTAATTGTGTATCAAGAACAAAATTTCATACACAACTGATCGTGCTTGTCAGGAAGCTTCTTCTCCAATTGGTTAAGCAAATTGAAGATAAGGAAATAGAATTTTTAAGTTTAATGATCCATGGTTAACGTGAGAAAAGTTATATGGATTTATTGCTTGGATTAGATAGACAATAAACTGAGGAATAGAAGTGCAATCCCAGAAATGGATGACAACACATTTAAGTCAAACAGTTAAAAAATGGAGAAGTTCTTTCTAATATTTAAGCATCAGCTCACTAGATCACTAGGTAAATCTTGAAAATAAAAAATACACTGCAGGCCATTGTCTTTGTTTGTGCTTGTTCCACAATGTTGTTCACTGCAACAAAATAAGGAAATAAACATAGTAGAGTAGAAAGGCATAGATAGACAATTTTGCAGGGAGAAGTATCAGCAAATGGCAGAATAAAGACCACGGCTTATTTAAGTTAGCGCACCTTTTTCTCAATTGTTTTTTATTGGTCTCCTTTCATTAATCTGTGACAACAACTCAACAAGTATTTAGAGGTGGATCGGCGGTGTCAGATGAGGAACAACTGGATATAAGTTGATTTTAGCATCAAACCACATTACAAAAAAACACAGTAGCATTTTCATAAAGTATATGAGGGCATTCTTGCCCAACGGTACCTTTCTTCCAATAATCTTGTGATCCAAATTTTGGTTAGGTCCAGGACACTGATCCTGGAGAATTTGACGTGAACAGATACCATGGTTTCCGCAACAACCTGACTGATCAGCCGAGTCAGTCTCCAGTGTCAGTTTGCTAGCCAAATGGTCCAGCTTGTCTGTGACACAGTTACTGCAGCCTGCAGATGTTACAGTGTTAGTATCATTTTTCTTTTCAGTATCACGTGCATTTAAGATAAAACAATCAGTTTGTTAACTTGCTGGCCAATATTGCTAATGCATCTCCAATCATGTTATTTGTGCAATTTGGATTTTTAAAAAGTTCATTAACATTCAGCTAACGAGTCAGCGGAGGCTGATTGAATGAAAATATTGGAAATATAAAAACAAAGAGACTTTTGGATTATCACTTGATGACTGCCATGAAACAACTAGTAAACTATATAAGCTCCAATGTGTACCTTTCATTAGACTGTGATGCTTGTGCGCATTGACTGCCTTCTCCAATTCATACTTGCGCTTCCACTCGGCTGCCTCTGCTTGAGCAGCAGCTTTACCTTCCGCAACTTGTTGCAGTGCTTTTGCAACAGCTGTCAATCCCAAAGTATAAGTGCATTAAACACATGGGTGCATTAAGCACATATAAGTACTAGAAAGTAGAGTGACGGTCATCGAATGATGCCAAGAATTTGTATTATTACTTCTCATGGCCTCTGCAAACTCAACAAGGTGCGCATCAGTTGACTCAGTAGGAATTTGAGGAAGAAATGCATAAGCTGTCTTCTCTGATTCCGTAGGACCAACTGTTGTGATGAAACCATTTTCAGCTTGATACGACGCAGCCACACTAAGATTTGTTCTCTCATCACAGGCCTGTAAAATAATAAACCACATTAAGATAACACGAAATCTGGCAAGGATAGCAGAGTTAACAAGCGTTCTAAGAGATAATGCATCACAAATACTGCTCTTGGGCATTTTAAATTCTAGAATAGGCCTTTAAATGATGGTCATGTATTAACAGTGATATCCTAAATATATATCGCAATTATATCTTGATATTTGGGAAAATGTTACTGTAGTTAGGCATCGGAGAAAAAACACATAAGGGCAAACCCTGAGGGCATATTTAGCTGTACAATTAACAATAATTGTGCAAGCTGGTAAGGCACCAAATTGTATTGCCTCTACGCAACATATAATATTCACAGTTTTCTAATACAAAATCACAATATTTTATTCTCAAAATCCTTCTAGTAGTGCATGAGTCACTATGCCACAAAGAAGTCAATGGCCAATATGACTGCACCGCGTATTCTTCTCCCAGGTGTCAAAGAGTTTTTATTTGTCCTTTTGTCAACCCGGATAAAAGTAGGACATAAATTAAGGATATCTATTTTCAAATATGAGAAAGGTGGACCAACTGAAAACACAAGTGTAATTCGACTGCAACTGAGGCACAATAGATGACCTCAAAGAGATAGTCACTACTCCAGAAGATAAGATCAGCAAAACATATATAATTTGCATACTTAGAGCATGTCTAACGGAGCCCGTATTGCTCCGGCGCCCTTATAATCTCGGCCGTTTCACGGGCTATGGGCCGCGTGTGCGAGCTAGCGGTGGCCCGTATAAAATTTCACGGGCACCCGTACTCGGCCCGGTGAGAACGGTACAAGTACCGGCTCGAGCGGCGGAGACGGGTCGAACCCGTATTCCCTCCGCAGCGAACCCTAGCCGCCGCCACCCTTAGCTTAGCTCCGGCGAGCAATTAGCGCACGAGCCGGTGACAGATCTGTTAGATTATATTTACTTGCATAGCAAGTTAGGGTTTAGGCCGGTGCGCCGCACCTCCTCTTCCCCCCTCTCCTATATAAATCATTGTATTCTCTCATTGAAAAGTTGTCAATTATCATTATTATCACAAATTTACATGGTATCAGATTAAGGTTAGATTCTAGGGCATGGCTCCCACGCCTCCCACCCCGCCGCCGCCGCCCCCTCCGGGGTTCTTCGAGTGGCGCGACGCCATGGCCGCCGTCGCGGCTGCTAAACCATCCACCTCGGCTGCCAAACCATCCACATCATCCGCCCCACCTCCTATCGCCACCACCATCAACTTCGCCGATACAATCTCCGACGTTACTCCATTGATTCCCATCACTTTAGATCTTCCCCAACACAACTACTACCATTGGAGGCATCTTTTTGAGGTGCACTTGGGCCGCTGCAACCTCCTGGCGCATATCGACCCCACCATCCCGCCGTCTCCCTCGGATCCCCGCTGGGCCAAGGATGATCTCGCTGTGATACAGTGGATCTACCAGCGGGTGAGCACCGAGATTTTCAATCTCGTTTTCAGGGCTGCCACCAGCGCCGCCGCCCTTTGGGCAGCCCTCCGTCAGCTTTTTCAGGACAACGCCGACGCCCGTGTCAACACGCTCAACACGGAGCTTCGGAACACTGCCCAGGGCGACTTGCCCGTGGGGGTATACTGCCAGCGCCTCCAGACCATCGCCGACGAACTCCGTGAACTCGGTGATCCCGTTGAGGACAAACAGCTCATCAAGATCCTCCTCGTCGGCCTCAATAAGCGCTTCGACAAGCAGCAGTCCTTCATCCCCATGATGCGGCCGCCTCCTTTTGCAGAAGTTCGCTCCATGCTCTCCTGGGCGGACCGCGCCATGACTACTCAAGAGTCTCGCCCTCAGGCCTATGCTGCTGCTCCACGGCCTCCTGCACCAACACCGCCTACGGCGCCGCCTGCGCCTGTTCCACCGTCAGGTTGGCGCCCTAGCCCCAACTATAGGGGCACCTGGCCTATCTATCGGCCGCCTGCACCAAGGCCTCCTCCAACAGCACCGGCTCCTCCACCTGCCCCGGCACCACCACCGGCTCCACCTGCAGCACCAGCTTGGCGATCTTCTCAGGACCCTTGGACTGGCATGGTTCAGGCTTGGCCAATGCCTTGGACCGCGCCCTCTCCTGTTGGCGCGCCACCTGCCTACACTGGTTCGTGGCAGCCCGGCGTGCATCCTCATACAGGCTCACCTGGCCTCCTTGCACCACGGGTCCCTGCACAAGCTCATTACGCCGCTCCTTCACCATCCATGTATGCTGCACCATCGCCGGCTCCCTATGCCTCGCCGATGCACTCGCCGATGCCCTCTGCTATGGGTCCTTATGGCCCTTCGGCACCGGTCACTTATAATCCTGGAGGCTACTACTCGCCATACAACATGTACTCGACTCCTGCTGCACCGCCACCACCTGCGCCAGTACCTGCTCCGTCAACTGCACCGACTCCCTCTACTCCGAGCTGGGACCAAGCTGCGTTTCTACAGGCCATGAATAATTTTGCTGCTCAAGGTAACTCAGGTACTGATTGGATTTTCGATTCTGGTGCTTCTAGTCACATGTCTTCATCGAATACTATGCTGTCAACTTGCATACCATCTCATTTTTCATCCATTACATTAGGTGATGGCTCCTCCATACCAATTTCATGTGTCGGTCATACCAACCTTGCATCTTCCACTTCCAAACCACTCCTACTTAAAGATGTCTTAGTTGCACCAGCCCTCATTAAAAATTTAATCTCTGTTCGTCGTTTCACCACAGACAACTATGTTTCCGTCGAATTTGACCCTTTTGGCTTGTCTGTGAAGGATTTCATGACCAAGGCGGAGATCGCTCGCTTCGATAGCTCTGGCGACCTCTACTCTGTTCATGGCGCTCCTGCGGCCTCGTCTCCATCATCCATGCTCGCCTCCGTAGATCTATGGCATCAACGCTTAGGCCATCCGAATAAAGCCACTTTATCCTCTCTTCTTAGTGATTTTTCGATTCCTTGTAATAAAGAGGTTCATAATTCCTCCGTTTGTGAGTTTTGTCAACAAGGAAAACATGTTCGTTTACCTTTTGCGCATTCTACTTCCCATAGTACTTATCCCTTTGAACTTTTGCACTGTGATCTCTGGACCTCTCCAACTATGAGTCTCTCCGGTTTCAAATACTACTTAGTTATTTTAGATGATTTTACACACTTCGCTTGGACCTTTCCACTGCGCAACAAATCTGATGTCCACTCACTTTTTATTAATTTTAAAACCTATGTCAACACACACTTCTTTTTACCCATAAAATTTATCCAATGTGACAATGGAAAAGAATTTAACAACTTTGCAAACCGTAATTTCTTTCTCCAACATGGCATTCTCCTTCGTTTCTCTTGCCCTTACACTTCCCCACAAAATGGCAAGGCTGAGCGATCACTCCGCACCATCAATGACATAGTTCGCACACTCCTCATTCAATCATCTATGCCCCCCACGTTTTGGGCTGAAGCTCTTAGAACCGCAACCTATCTCCTAAACATTCGACCATCTAGCACTAACCCAAACACCACACCTTTCTACTCCCTTTTTCTCTCTCACCCAAACTACACTGAGCTTCGCGTTTTTGGTTGCCTTTGCTTTCCCAATGTATATGCAACTTCCCCAAACAAACTCTCTCCACGTTCCCTTCCTTGTGTCTTCCTAGGTTATTCAGATGAACACAAAGGCTACCGGTGTTTTGATCTTGTGACTGGTCACATTCACATCTCTAGGCATGTCACTTTCGATGAAAACACTTTTCCTTTCGCCACTAGAACCCCTACATCTCCTCCTCCCACCACAGCAACCCCTCGCTCAGCCAATTCCATAAACCCTCACTTTTTCGTTCCCACTACCGCTCCCGATTCTCCTGCCACGATCGCCCCTAACCCTGCCCCGGCCGACTCGGCTGCCCCGACAGCCCCTTCAGCACCCGTGTCTCGACCACCCATAACCCAGGTTTACGTTCGCTGCCCCAAAACTTCTGCCCCCGACACTCAAACTACCCAATCCTCCGCCCCTCCTGCTGCTGCGTCCTCCTCCTCCGCTGCGCCGGATGCAGCAGCTCCTCCTTCACACGCCGTTCCCATTATCGCACCTACCAACGACCATTCCATGCGCACACGTGCTAAGTCTGGTTTTCGACTTCCTAAAACACGCCTCAATCTTCATGCTTCTCCAACTTTCTCACCTCTTCCCAAAACATATAAATCTGCTCTTCTTGATCCGAACTAGTCCGCTGCCATGCGCGATGAGTTTCAAGCACTCCAATCCAATAACACATGGCAACTTGTTCCCCGACCTCCTAATGCGAATGTTGTTTCTGGAAAGTGGGTGTTCCGTCAAAAATTTCATTCTGATGGCACTCTCTCGCGGTATAAAGCGCGTTGGGTTTGTCGTGGGTTCTCTCAACAACACGGTGTCGATTACGAAGAAACTTTCTCTCCAGTAGTTAAACCTAGCACCATTCGAACCATTCTTAGTCTTGCTGTTTCCTCTTCCTGGCCCATTCATCAACTCGATGTAAAAAATGCTTTCCTCCATGGTTCCTTAAACGAAGTCGTCTATTCTCAACAACCTTCCGGTTTCGAAGATTCTTCTTTTCCTGATCACGTTTGCCTTCTCCAAAAATCCCTCTATGGCCTCAAACAAGCACCCCGAGCCTGGTTTCAACGTTTTTCTACCTTTATTCAAACTATAGGATTCATTCCCTCTCGTTCTGACTACTCTCTTTTTGTTTATCACTCTAACACCCAGGTTGCATATCTCCTACTTTATGTTGATGATATCGTTCTCACTGCCTCCTCCACAACTTTTCTCACTCATATTATTTCTCTTCTCCAAACTGAATTCTCTATGACTGATCTAGGTTCTCTTCATCACTTCTTAGGTATAGCTGTCACTCGTGATTCTTCTGGTCTTTTTCTATCTCAACGTCAGTACTCTATTGATCTCCTAACTAGGGCTGGAATGTTAGATTGTCAACCATCCCGTACACCTGTAGATACTTCTTCTAAATTTTCCTCGGATGGTGATATTTTTCCTGATCCGACTCTATACCGTAGCTTAACTGGAGCCCTTCAGTATCTCACCATTACTCGTCCAGAAATATCATATGCTGTCCAGCAAGCTTGTCTTTACATGCATGATCCACGAGTCCCGCATTTTAACCATGTCAAACGCATACTTAGATATCTCAAAGGTACATTAGATCATAGTTTGCATATAAACCACTCATCACCCACATCATTGACAGCATATTCCGATGCAGACTGGGCTGGTTGTCCAGACACTCGTCGATCCACTTCAGGATACTGTGTTTTTCTTGGCAACAATTTAATTTCTTGGTCTTCGAAGCGTCAGCTTACGGTTTCTCGCTCGTCAGCAGAGGCTGAGTACCGTGCTGTTGCTCATGCAGTTGCTGAAACAGTTTGGTTGCGTCAGTTACTTGTTGAGTTACATCGACCTATTGGTCAGGCCACAGTGGTATATTGTGATAACATTTCAGCTGTTTACATGTCTGGAAACCCAGTTCAGCATCGGCGGACAAAGCATATCGAGATTGACATCCATTTTGTTCGAGAGAAGGTCGCTTTGGGAGAAGTGCGTGTTCTTCATGTGCCTTCTACGGCCCAGTTTGCAGATATTTTTACCAAAGGACTTGCTACTACACCATTTACAGAGATTCGTTTCAGTCTCAACGTTGTCGAGCCCACGGTTGAGACTGCGGGGGGATGTTAGATTATATTTACTTGCATAGCAAGTTAGGGTTTAGGCCGGTGCGCCGCACCTCCTCTTCCCCCCTCTCCTATATAAATCATTGTATTCTCTCATTGAAAAGTTGTCAATTATCATTATTATCACAAATTTACAAGATCGATGGCGACGAGGAGCGGCGGCTCGGGCGTCGGCGGCGGCCGTGCTGGTGGCGGAGGAGAAGGAAGCGGGGGTGGCCGCCGCGCACCCGGCGGCGACGACGAGGAGGAGCGGCGCCGCATCCGGTCCGTCGCCGCCAAGAAGCGGGCGAGCCGGCGGTGGACGAACTGGGGGAGGACCCCCCCACCGTCGCTCGCCCCGTACGCCATCGGCGCGCGCCCGCGAGCCGGCGCTCCGCCTTTCTCCTCCACCGGCGACGTGGGACGTCGGAGAGGCCTCCTCGTCAGCTTCGGTCCATTTCCAGTTTTACGGTTTGCACTTGCGGGTGCTGATCGCCGCCAGTGCCAACGAACCTGCAAATCGCGAGTACAGAAGCCTGTACTCACGATATACAGGTCGCATGAGTACAGACTCTGTTAGTCATGCTCTTACTCTGTGATAAGTAATGTTTCAGTCCTGCCGCACATGGAATAGCTACTACTAGTATTGGCCTAGTACTTGGTAAACAGGAACTAGGTGAGACGAACTGAACTGAATTGCACAATTCACGAAGTAACAGCAGCCTATTCATGGCCACACTGCAATGCCCAAATCGAACAGAAATTCACACCAAAATCACCGCGCTCTGAGTCTGTGCCCCCTGCCAATATAGCCCGGAATGGTAAAACCACCACTGGCGTCACGAGTGCACGGATCGCCCACATTAGCCATACCGATCCAAAGCAACTGAACCCTCCGCCCAAATTTTGACCCTCGAAAATTCCCTAAACTCTCGGGCGATGCAGCTGCAGAAATCTACAACCAGAAGCAAATTCAGAGAAAATCTCACGGGGCATGTACCTTGAGTGCGGCCTCGTCCGCGGACATGGCTGCGCTGTCCGACTGCTTTCCCCTTCTTCCCGCCGTTCCCCTCTTCTCCTTCTGGCGCCGTTTGGTTGGGGAGATGAGCTGTGGAGTTCCGCCTACCTCTCTCTGTTCGGTTATTTATGGCTGGTCTTCTGGACGCTCCACGGCCCGAGCGTTGTGAGCTGTGAGCCTGTGACGGCTGGAAAGGACGACGGCCTGACGAGTAGGGCCCGAGAGTCAGTGGAATGCGAGATCCCGGTGGGCGCATTGGACCCACAGCACCGACGGCAGGGACTACCTACTACACGGAACAGCTGGTTGGACGCGGAAAATCCCTTTGGAGGAGCTTCATGGAGCCCTTTTAAAAAAAATTGAAAATCGACGATTTGAAGTTTTAAAAGATTCTGCAAGAAAATTCTAGGTGTTGGAAATAAAGTATTCTACAGCCCTGCAAACACCACAAAATAGTTTGTATTACGGCCTACACATTATTGACAAATCCGGACAAATATGAATATTGTTTTAATTTTTCTCCATTAGATCTATAAATTTGTCATTTTTACACAGCCTAGAATACATAATATTTCACATTGATTTTTTGCATGAAGATAGATGTCATCATTATCTAGATCTAAGAATTTTTTCAGTATTTTTTTGAAACTTCAAAATATTTATTTTTAAAAAAGAGCTCCATGGAGCCTGTCCTCCATATTGACGCACTCTAGTTGGACGGCCATACCCAGGACATACCTCGTGTGAATTTTCCCAAACTATGCACAAAGGTGCATCTTAGGATAAACAAAAAAAATAGAGGGATTTTCAAATTTATTCATTTTATTATTGCCAAAAATATAGGTTTTTATGTCGTGACCATAAAAAATAGGGTGCAAAATTGTACCATTCATTTTTTTACTAGAAGTAGACCTTTTATGGTGGCCAATTTCAAGGTATGAAGAATTTTCACGTTTTTTGTCTATCTGTTTTTTATTGAGTTTCAGATGATTTTCTAAAATATTTTTAACGACATGTGAGCTCTAGGTTGGTCCAAAAAAATTGAAAGAACATTTTTAAGGTACCTAGTAGTATTGTATGAATTATACACAATGAAATCTCAAATACAAGGACACAACTCTTTCTCGTACCATACGAGGACTCATGATGCCTATATAAAGGGAAACAATATAATGCTCCCCATATGCAATGAAAGTCTCAAAGAAGCGTCCGCCCCATCGTCAACATCACAGTTAAACTCTCAAGCCAAACCGATCTCAGGTTTTTAAACCCTTGTAAATATCTTCTTCTAAATCTCGCTGAGTCCTCCTGCATATTATAATCCTTGGTGTACATCATACTCTCTCCATTTCAAAGCATAAGGCTTACACTTTTTTTAGAAAAATCAAACTAACTAAGCTTTGACTAAATTTTTAAGAAAAACTATCAACAATTATAATATTATATATCCATCATCTCAAAATATATTTTGAGATGTATCTAACGGTATTGATCTTGTATTATGCATGTTAGTGATTTATTCTAAATATTTGGTCAAACTTCACATTGAGTTGGCAAACCAGGCAATCGTGTTTTTGTATTACATGTTTCGTTTGTTAATCCGAGCGTCTCCATGAGTACTGACTAGTAAAATATTTCAGTCCATCAGGTTGTGTCTTGCATGCCAAAGGATCGAACAGACATTAAAAAGAACATTCCTGGGGGAATCTGGGCTCATCCACAACATGAAAATCCTGGCCGTCCGTTCTAGCTGCGTGGCTGCTTGCTGGCCATCCATTTTTCCCATCACGCGATATCAACCGTCCGATCGGCATCTCACTCCTGCTCACGTGGTCCGAACCGTCCATTGCTGGACAGCGCTCTCTTCGCTCTTGGTGATCAACCCGCTCGCTAGCTACCCCCACTGAATAGCGGGTCCTGCTTTTCACGGGACCCAAAGGTCAGCGACTAGTGGACGTGGAGCTTCGTCGACCTAATCCCGGGCTGAAGTGCGTGGTGGCTGGGGCTGTGTTTTGACTTGCCCACCAGGGGCATTTATGTCTTTTCATATCCCCATTTGTCCTTCTCCTTCTAGGTCGTACTCGCGTGGCGACCGGCGATGCGCCGCCGTACGCAACGCTACAGCGCCGTCGAGGGAGAGCTGCCTTTGCCCTGCGCCCCTTCCGACTTTCCCTTCTCCTCCATTCCCGTGAGAAACCCTAGATGCAACCACTCCATCCTCTTCTTCCTCCAGATCTTGGAGGTCAGCGTCAGAAGAGCGGCTGGCAGAGGCTACAGCGACGACCATGGAGGAATCCTCTTCAATCTCGACCCCGACCTGGAGCGTGGCAACAGCAGCCACTTGAGGTCGCTCGTCGTCGGCGGCGGCGACTAGGGTTGCGGCTGCGGGCTGGCTGCCGGCCTCCGCATCTACCACGTCCTCTCACGGTCGGTCGTCCCTGCTGCTGTGCCTCTCAAGGACGAGCTGAATCGGAGGAGCGCAACCTGCGCCGCCGTCGTTGGGTTCATGGATTGCCCCTCGTCCTCCACCTCTTTGCAGCAGGCACACACGAAGATTTGGGCGTCCTTGACTGGAAGCACCACGTCCATCCTCCATTCTTGGTGAGTCCTAATTCTCTCTCTCTCTCCATGAGCAGCTCAAGCATCTGTATAGGAAGGGCAATGCAAGGTTCCTCGTGATTGCAGTGGTGAAGGAGGCAATTATGCGGTTGGGGTCTTTGTTTAGCTGTTGGTGTTGGAGATGGTGTTGGTGGAAGTACCGGTGAAGAAGGAAGTGAGTTGAGGGATACTGGGGCAGACTGTATTTTTTTCCCAGGTTGCTGTTGCCATTGCGGCCTTACATGAGAGGTTGTCCCAAGAGAAGAAGATCAGGCTCTGCAAGCACCACGCCCCTCCAAACATTAGCTGTATGCTTTCTTGAAACCTAGTGTTATACTCAATCCAACATTGCTTATTGCACGATACTAGAAAGATTAGATGAATATGCTCATGCAGATAATAAACATTGTGGTGTTCAGTCAAAAACAGAGTCTGATGTTGAAGCAATATTTTTAAAGTAGAGATTGCACATAAGTACTTTTATTATCTTGATACACATATATTGGTACATCAAACTATTGATCTGGCCAAAGTAGCACATTTCATGTAGACTGGTTTGTGATGATGACGAGTAATCATCATCGAAGTGTATTTCCACACTTTTGTTTTTTGGATTAGCTTTGTTTGGTTCAGTAAATTTTCCAACCATGACCAATACATTTGATTCATGACAGGTTACTTGAATATTCACAAGTACTGGAATGAGGCTATGTTGAGCAGTCAAAACGACCAAACTACGTGCCTGTTATGGAGTATGATGGAATTCTACCATGTCGAGGGGATAACCAGGTAAAGACATATAGTTAATGGAAAGTACTTTCAGAGAATCCAGATGTCGCTATGATCTTTCTGCATTTTCCAGTGTTCTTGAGTTTACTAACATACTATTGATAAAATCAGGTGGACATTATGTGTTTCACATTTACATCGGGTCATGCAGTAGCAGCGCAAGATTTTTCGGATCCTTAATTGATCTATAGGTACTTTTTTATATGCATGCTTGTTCTCTAAGCTTTAGTAATATGTATTAAATAATCGTGTGTTGAATAGTCACAAAACATAGTAGATTATCATGATTAGGTATACAGTGATATAAAAAAATCTTACATAAAAATTATGGACGTGGAATGAGGAGAGGATAGTGATTGAATCTCATAACTTGTCACTATTGTAGAATTTACTAGAAAAAAATATTGTTTTTAATTACTTTTGTTTCTCTATCACTTGAAAAAGAATCTGGTAGATCAAAGACAAGGGAGGAGGTCTTAGCTGAAGAACGAGATTACAAGAGAAGAAGAATGTCTTACCGCGGCAAGAAAATGAAACGAAATCCAACAGAGGTGTAATTTCAAATTTCAAATTTGCAAATAATTTCATCTGTCTTCATCATGCTATAGATATCAAATCTGTGAGTAGATTTGTATACATGTTAGTATGTTACTTTGGAGGAGTAACATTACTCATTATATATGCCATAATAGATAAATATTTCTCCCAAAATGTATATTCTATTTGATTTTTTGTCAAAATGAGAGACATACTCAGAGCCATTGATGTCTTGACTATCATGGTTAGACTTGTCGTCTATTAGTATGTTATCTCATGTGCATGATAAAGTCTAAAAAACAAAATAGAAAACATATCAGGAATATTAAATTATTTACTTTGTAGGAAAAAATTAACTAGCTGACAATATATATAGACAAAAGAATGATCAGAAAAAGAATGTATAAGGAAGATGTTAAAATGAAAGCAATGCATTCAATTTTTTAGGAGAAATTGCAATATCTTTTTAACCAGAGGTGCATAGAGTGTTATTCAGGAATGTGATGAGTAAAAAGGTGTTTCCCCCTTTTCTCTTAGCATGGACCATTAGACGAATAGGTGATCCATCCACGGCAAAAAAAATACTGCAACAATCAAGGTTGTACTATGTGAATGAAATAAAATATATAACTTGACTGAAGCCATCAGTAAGGTACATCTTTATACAGAGTGGTTTGGTAAAATGGTAACCAACTACATGTAAGAAGCAGGAGTAAGAATGCCAAACAGTATGCTATCATGGTGATTTATTTCTGTTGAACTGGTCCATCTTGTTGATAGAATACACAAGCATTGCTGACCTGGTACACACGGGAATGCCTATGTCATGGTGATTTAGTATTACTGGTTGTCAGTATAAGCTTTGTGTTCAGTTTTCAAGGATAAAGATGAGGCACATATTTTCGTTTTAAACTAAAAATACAAAAATGTGTTATTCTCTAAAGTTTGTTGATAATGCAGTTCAACACAGACGACAATCAAACATGGCTGTTATTTCCCTTTGTTACAGACTGATATTCAGGTTGCAGCATTTTACCTTAATTATTATGCATCATCATGTCAGTACCGCACACGGATTACTGGTTGTCATGTTAACTTTCTTCATTATTGTGAGAGCTATCATGGGATTTATTATTTGTAGTTAATGCATGTGCACCACGCAGAACAATGGCTGTATTTGTGCAGCTCTGCAGATTTGATACTAAGCTTCAAGTTTACATTACTGTTTCTTTTTTAATGGTCATCAGGTTTTTTCAAATATTTTTTGTACTACAAGTTGTTGTAGATAAACTTTAATTTGTTGTCATGTTATTCAGTCAACCGAAGGATTTAGATTTAGTGTAATGTAGTTTGGAGAACGTTGCCTAAATCTCTGAAAAAAGTCTGTATGTTTACCTTTTCTTTCCCCTTATGCTGAATTGGTACTACGCGAGAGTTAAAGGGGAGTGGGGTATTTTCTCCAGTACTTCACATTGGCAAGTAGTAGTATGCTAGAACTTGGAACAAACATGTTACTTGTCATGTTTAGTTTGGAATTGGATTACCTAGGCTGTAGTGAATGGGACATGGTCATGGCTTCATGGCTTTATGGGATAACTTTCAGACTCTTGTGATGCCATATGTGCACAAAGCCCCCCTCAGTATGAATTGGTATGGGAAGGCTATGACATGTATTTCTCCCTCCCAATGTTTATCATGCAAAAATTTCTCAATTTAGGAACTGTATTAGTATTTCTGGCTTCATCGGATTCTGTCTGTTGAATTTTGTAAGTATTACCATGCTCTTTATTTAGTGGCTTCAAGATGCCAAGATGTGACACTCAATGTTTTGAATTTTCCAGATCAATGACTTATACAAAGACGCCCTGTGTTTATTGTCCATGTGGCTACCTCTCCGTTAAGTGGCATGTGGAGATCAACCATCCTGCTTTGGAACTAGCATGAAGTCAAAAAGGTCAGCTTTGCTCGTTATCCGGTTGACAGGATTCTTTTGCAGTATGCAAGAGTGTGCAAGATGCAATAGAGTTAGGCTATATGACCCTATTTTCCATAAAATAATTGATTATGTACCAAAAATAATGATCACCTATCTTACATATTATAGTTATCACCAACAGCTGACATACTTTCATTAATATTAATTTTATCACAGTTTTTTTTCGAAATGGGCAGTAAGACCCTAGCCTCAAGGATATATTAAAAAATTATTTTGTTACACTGTTGAACTGGGTTCTGAATGTGAGCTGAACAGTGGATGCTCATATAAGGTTATCCTTAGTATAATTGATGAGGGTTGACTCGACAAATGTCCTAGATGAAGGACTTAGGATCGGGGAGATAGGGCGTTGGATGAACTTAAAGGTAAAGTTAGTCGAAATAGGTGTATATCGAAAGTAAACTTGGGTGTTGAACCTGGCTTGCTTTCAATCTGTCCTACACCGTCCCCTCCTGGCCCCTATATATAGGTGGCCAGGTTTCGAGGATCGGGTAGGGTCCGATACAGATTACAATATCGACATACGGTAAGAACTTGTATCTTGACTATTATTACAATTGGGCCTAGCTTAACGGGCCTCAGGGATACTCAACTAGCGGGCTCTATTAGCTATACCCTTGTCAGTAGCCCCTGAGATTCTACCAGAATTGCAGATTCGGGTTGAATCTCTAATCTTTAAATCTTCGACTTGATCAATTCTTCGATTTCTTCATATCTTCAAATCTTTGACTTGGTATTTTGACTTATTTTCATGATAATATTTCGCAAGGGGTTTTGATGAACAAGCCTGACAACTCTGACGGATCAAGAGGTCAGTTAACTGCCGGAACAGATACTTGTCACCTACTTCAAATTCAATCCCCTTGGACTTGAATTCGGGATACCGGTCAAACCCATTCTTTTGCCGCATTTAGGACTTACAAAGAATGAATCCCAGTGGTTCTCAGGGTATCCAGTGCGTCCACCAGGATTTTATTCGCGTCATAGACACGGATACATACCAGCAGAGCGCATCCATGTGCGTATACCAGGCCACACAGGACGGATCCCGGGGTCTTACCTTCGTGATAAATCACGGCATTCGAATTTCGTTGCGATAATGTAACTCGAGAATCACATGTCGCAGTCAAATTTGACTAAAAATATTTGGGCTATACAACCATAAAAACTCACTCCCGATGGGATTAACAATGTTTCACCGCATATTTCTTCGCTTTCCATGCTCCAGTGCTCGTTAATAAACATCGTCGGGTGCGCGCTCAGCGCTCCCGATGGGAGTAGCCCCCGAGGCTATAGTCGAACAAAACTTTTTTCGAGTATAGGCTCAAATATAGTGTACTCCATCATCATGCTTCAACTCGAAATAGTTTAGCGATAACTTCATCGGGTGCGCGTTCAGCGCTCCCGATGGTAGTAGCCCCCGAGGCTATAGTCGAATGTTTTTGGGTATAGTCTCCTAATTTGTTTTTTGTATTGTCGGCGCCAACCTTGTTTGTTCTTTTCTGTCATCTTTTATTTGATAGTCGCCATATTTGATACTCGTCGATTATATGCATCTGTTGAATTGATCTCTAATCTTTCGTCCTCTTCGTGACGTCAATGGCCAAATTTAGCTATATGTCACCCTTACTAAGCGCGTACCATTTCATGGGTAGCGCGGTAATTTTATATTTCTCTGCCCGTTAGTGGGCTACCGCTTCCGCTCCTTTCACCACGTCTTAGCCCACGTTCCTTCACCGAGAAGGTATATAAAGGGATAGTGGGGATTTGTACTGTTTACCAGCTCTTTCTCTCCGCCGCCGCCGCCATTGTCGACCTTTGCTTCTTGCTCCTCTCGTGCATAGCCCCCAGGTGCAGATTTGTAGATGCGCGTGAAGCACCTTGCGGCCAAGAACACCATGGCCAAGGGAAAGACAATGAACTCCGCGACTAGCTGGGTGCCCTCTGCCATCGTGCAGAAGGAGGTGGAGAAGGTCAGGACGGACGGCCTCATCTCTAGCAACGACTCCATCAAGTTCCCAAGCACCGAGCGGATCCCTCAGCCCCCGAGCGGTTATCGGGTGATGTTCCTTTCCTTCCTCTTCCGCGGACTATCTCTTCCTGCCCACGAGTTTCTTCGTGGGCTTCTTTTTGTTTATGGTGTGCAGCTTCACCAGCTCACACCTAACTCCATCCTCCATATCGCTTGCTTCGTGACTCTTTGCGAGTCATTCCTGGGGATTGAGCCCCATTTTCTTCTTTGGAGATCTATCTTCTGGCTCCGTCCCAGCGTTGCTTTAGCCAAAAAAACCCGAACTGGGCGGTGCTGTCGTCTCTGTGCGCCCTGAGGCGCAGTATCTGGAATTTTCCATGTCTGCGTCAGTCCAAGGTTGGAGGACCAAATGGTTTTACATTAAAGACTGTAAGGCCTCCTCCGAAGATGAATATGGCCTAGCCCCCTTTGATGCCTCCAAGGAGCTGAAGAAATTGGCCTCTTGGGATTTGCCTTCCACAGATGCTGAGATGGAGCAAATTGCTCCTCTATTGACCCGCATCCAAGCTCTGAAAGGAGGTAAAGGAGGCGCATTGTCGGGTATTCAACTCATGGCGTTCTTTGTGCAACGTCGAGTTCAACCCCTGCAGCATCGCCTTGCCAAACTTTGGAGCTACTCTGGCTTGGTGGATCTTTCTCGCATCTCTAGAGATCTAATGGAGAAGCAAGAAGTCGACAAGCGAGTTAGGAGCCTCACCAAGCTCACCAAGGACCATGCGGTTGCTGAATTGGCCGCTAATTATTTCGACTCTGTGCACCCCCTACCCGAGGTATATATTTGTTTGCTTTGTACACTTGTTGTCGAATTCCTCGGTTTTGAGCTGTGTTTATCCTTGTATCGGTTACTTTGCTGACTTATTCGCTTGTAGGACCACCAATTCCTCGTTTCACGCCCTCCTCTTCTAGAGGAAGGGCTTCTTCCGGCTGATCTGGCCTCTTCTGTATCTGAAGCCCCCAAGGCTAAAGAAAATCAGGACGGAGATGAAGCCGAAGAATCGGAAGAGGGTACCAGCTCGACAACATCGCCTCCTCCTACGCTTTCTGAAGACACTGGTGCGGACAAAAAGAGGAAGCGTGTCGACGAGTTTACTTCTTCGAGTACCTCTATGCAGAGAACATCGGCTAATAAAGCCCTTGTTCTAGAAGAAGATGTTGAATTCTTTGACCTCATGGCATCGTAAGTGTTCTGCGAGTTCTGCGATTGCACTGTACTTGCTCTCTTTCTTTCGGGTTGTATATAACATGTTTCCTCTTGCAGTGATGACGAAGAGCTGCAAAGGGATGCTACGGCTGCTCCTTCTACTCAAGCTGTAATTGTTGATGAGCCTTCCGCACAAGAAATTGAACCAGTTGTGCAGGCGCCGAGGACCAC
This sequence comes from Dactylis glomerata, assembly GCA_007115705.1. Taxonomy (NCBI): domain Eukaryota; kingdom Viridiplantae; phylum Streptophyta; class Magnoliopsida; order Poales; family Poaceae; genus Dactylis; species Dactylis glomerata. Next base: position 1,985,596 of record QXEO01000977.1, on the reverse strand, counting down.
CAGGGCCTCTATCAAGAAGGTTCCTGTGACCCGAAGCACCAAGCGGTCGAAAAGATCCAAGAAAGCCAATGTTTCTCTTGAAGCCCATGAATCCGCGATCTCCCCTGATGATGTGAGTAAATGTCCCTGACTTACTTTCCTTGCGTAATCTATACTCTTATGCGTCCTTTTTTCCCAGGCATTGATGAAGAGATTTGTCGCCTTAGGCACTGAATGTGCTGAGTACCTAAAGGTTGCTAAAGCTTCCGAAGGTGAATTCTTTATCCTGTTTTTGCTTATCCTGTATGTTTCTCTTTATTGTTTGTTTGACTTCTCCTTTCCTTTCTTTGCTGGACTGCAGATGCTATAGCATTAGCCAATGCTCGCATTGCATCGCTGGAAGCCGAGCTCAGTGCTTCGCAAAAAGCCTTTGATGTTGCGTCCGCTGCCAAAGCAAGTGCTGAGAAGTCACAGAAGTCGGCACTGGCTAAGGCGAAGAAAGCGGAAAAGGCTTTGGCCGATGCTAACAAAGAGCATTCCCAGCGAGAGCAAGCCGTGGCGGAGCGTCTTTGCACGATGTCTGCTACTGCTGGAGGTACATACTCGCCTTGTCCTCTTCTTCGACTGTTGTTGATTTCTTGCACTTGCTAATACTTTCCTTTCCTGCTTTTTCCTTGTCCCCTTTGTTGTACAGGATTTACCGGGGTGTCTTTGTCGACTCTGCAACCGGGCGATGATCCTATGATGACCGCGGTTAACTTACTCGAAGCAAACTGGATATCTATCCAGGAGATCTTTGAGTTGGTGAGCCGCGTTCTTACGCGGATGTTTGTCGGGTTGTGGCCCACAAAAAAGGCGGAGGTTCTGAATAGTGACTTGAAGAAACTTGCCGAAGCCTTCGATACGACTGACGACCCCGTCCTCCAGCTGAAGGGGCTTTCTTTGAAGCGAGGTGCTGAGGGTGCTATCGCACTTTCTTATGCACATGGTGCAGATTTCGACTGGGAGAAGGTTAGCTCTCCTCATGGCCGCACCCGCTCAGAGTTAAAGGCTTTCTTCGAGAAGGCGAAGAAGTTCGCACCCGCCCTAGTATCGATTATTTCTCCTTCGGCGGCTTCCGCGACTTCTATGGCGCCACCTCCCTTGACTCCAGCGATGGAAGAGCCCGCGCCTCCTTCAACTGCTGGCATTGCTTTTGCCATGCCTTCCTCCGCCACAGAGCAAAATGCTGAGGTGGCGTAGATTCGGCCTCTTATTGTAATTTTCAATTTCTGCTTTTGGTGTAAAACCTTTAGTCGTGTGCAACCCGAGAACTTTAGTCAAAGGGTTTGCGTCTATGTAAATATGCTTCTTTTCTATTATATCGTGTTGGCTTCTGAAATGCTTCTCCTTTCTTTTCTTTTGTCTTTCAGTCTATGCGTATTGGTGATCCTCCAAGTCGCAACCAGGCTCCCTCTGGTGCTTTTGACTCTAAAGCTTCATCGCCTCCTCGCCGCTGCTGTCAATGCACTGAATACTCTTCAAGGATTTCGGATCTTGAGAATCGCTTGACTTTAGCCAAACGCCAAGCGCAGATGACTATAGATAAAGCTAGCAAAGCTTGTGGTTTGATGAAGCAGATACCTGTTCTCGACGATAAGGTGTCTAGTCTGATGGCGAAGATTGTGCATCATAAAGAATGCGACTCTTTTGTCATCGGCATTATCGAGTTTGCCTGCGAGATGTTGCGATGTAAGATTACTTGTGACTTCTCTTTTTCCCCTTTTTTCCACTGCTGCTTTGTGATATCCTTTGCCATCTTAGGCACTTGTTTGGATTTTGCTGCTGAAGATCGTCGGGTTACCGAGCGAAATGCGGCTCTGGAAAAGATGTCAGTGGGTATTGAGACTTTGTGGTCTGATCCTCGCCGCCGCCGTGCTATCGTATTGCTTCAGGACCGCGCCCAGCATATCGACGAGTCAGTTGATTGTTGCCGAAGAGCTCTCATAACTATGCATTCTGTCATGCTTCCGCGCAATCCTCTGCCTAGAAGTTTCCCACTGCTTCTCGATACTTTCAGATCCAGTCAGCGTATTCATCGGTTGATAGAACTGAACTTAGTGGCAGGTGCCAATTTTGCTCTTGGGTGGATGCATAAGTGGTACCCAAGACTTAATTATAGCTCTATGTCTCTGAGTTTAGCTCCAGGTGGAGCTAGTCTGCGAGTACATGTGGAGAGTACTTTGCAGCCTGCTCGAAGGATTATAGCTAGGATGTTGCGAGCGGATGTCGCGTTTTTCCGCGAGTATCACTATTTAGATCCTTTAGGTGTAGATGATTCTGATAACCCAATGTTGTAATACTCGTGTGTATGTAGAACGCGAGAGTTTCTTATTCCGCGACTGTATGTCTGGAATCCGTTCTCAGAGCGTTTTTGTGCGTTTGCCACATATTTCTTTTGAGAGACTTCGTAAACTCGAATATGAGGAACGTTTTGTCTTTATTATACTTGTAATGTAAGATACATGGGGTGACCCAAGAGATCCGGCCTATGACCTATGTTCTGGATCTAGAGGGCATTGCCCTGGGATGACTCGTGGCTTTTATAGCCTTATTATTCTACTCTACTTTGCTGTTCTTGATGCTTATGTCGTCGTGGCCTTCTCTTCTTTTTCTGTAACTTTGTCTTCTCCTGATGCTTCTACTCGTGGTTTCTTCATCTCTGGCTCTGCAGCACGTCCTTCTGGTAGCTTGACGCCTTCCGTAGTTGTGATTTTCACCTTCTCTGCATAGTTGGCTATCATGCCAAAGTTTTGCGCCATCTTGTGGAAATCTTTGTCGCATAGGTCTGAAACCTCGAAGCTTCCCTTCACTGTGATTATTCCCTTTGGTCCTAGCATCTTTAGTACTAGATACATATAGTGAGGTACTGCCATGAATCGCGAAAACACGGGTCGCCCGAGGATCGCATGATACTGAGGTGGCTAGTCCATGACTTCAAAGTCTAGCTTTTCTCTTCTGTAATTTTGTCGGTTGTCGAAGCAAACGTTCAGTGCTATCTGATCTAGTGGATAATTGGCACTTCCTGGTACTATCCCATGAAAGGAACAGTCTATTGGCTTCAGGAACTCTAGTGATATATGCATTGCTCTGAGCGTTTTCGCATATATCAAATTGATTCCACTTCCCGCGTCCATGAATATTCTGTCGACATCATACGCGCCGATTTGAGCTTTGAGTACCAAGGGCGCGTTTCCCGGCCGAGGTACTATTATAGGGTGATCTTCTCTGTTGAACTCGATTGGTTGTTCTGACCAGTGTAGATATTCTGTTGTAGCTAGAGGTGAAGCAACTGCTAGATTGACTTGTCGGGTAATACTTTTTTCTTCTTTGTTCGACTTGGGCACGGGTTGTATCATTGCTGTGATGTGCCCCTTAGATGGAACGTACCCTCCGTCGTCATCGTGTCCCTGGTTTGGCTGGTCTTGTCCTTGAGGGGCTCCATTGTTCCCCTGTGGATTTGTGGGAGGCTTGTTGCTTCCTTCGTATCCTTGTCGCTTTGCTTCGGTTTGCTTACTTAATGCTGCCTCTTGTAGCTTCAAGAATGTTGTGCAATCTTTCATTGCATGCCTGGATCCTCGCTTTCCATCGACAAACGCTGAGTGTATATGACAAGGCCCGTTTAGCATGTCTTCTGGCGACGGGTTATACTCTCTGGATTCTCTTGTGGGAAACTTTTTATAGTCCTCTTTTCCATAGCTTCGATATCCCGAGCTTCTGCGATCACTCCCTTGGTAGCTGTTGTCCTTATATCCCGCAGCTACTTGGCTGTGGGAGCCGTAGTTGTCATAATTTCGGGACCTTCTTCTTTGACTTCCATATCTGTTTCTTCTATCGTCCTCTGGCGATCGTGTCCGCTTGTTGTTGCATGCGTCTTCTCCGTCTGCAAATCTGTTTGCTACGTCCATGAGGTCTGATACTGTTTTCGGCTTGATTCTGCCCATCTCTTCGACTAGGTCTCTTCGCCTTAATCCAATTATGAACGCGTCTATTGCTCTTTCGTCTGAAACTTTAACTGCTGAGTTTTTGATAAGACTCCATCTTTGGATGTATGCCCTTAAGGTTTTGTCGCGTTGTTGCACACACGCTTTGACTTCTTCTATTGATGCCGACCGCTTGTATGTCGACCTGAAGTTGCTTGTGAATTGCTTCGTGAGATCTTCCCAACTTCCAATAGTTTCTTTCTCTAGTTTGCTCAACCATGACCTTGCTGCGCCGGTGAGGTGTAGTTGCAAACTTTGCATTGCTGTTTCTTTTGTTCCTTCCAATATTTGTACTGCTTGTAGATAGTCTGAGAGCCACGACTGTGGTTCCTGTGATCCGTCGTATTTTTGTTGATCATGGGGTAGTTTGAATCCCTTGGGTACTGGCGTAGTGCGAACCCTGCGGGTAAAGCACGATGCTCCCATCTCCTTTTCGTCGTCTTCATAGCCGTGCTTTCCATTTGGAGATCGGGATCGTCGGGTTCCTCCATGTTTTGGGCTCCCGTGGTGTCTTGGTGATGGCGATCGAGATCGTTGATTACTACTTCTGTGCCGAGGACTATTGTGACGGCGAGGTGACCTTGGCTTGTGCGTTTCCTTGTGGTGATATGCCTCCTCTCCTTTTGCTGATAGCTTGTTACCCACCATATTTAGTCTGTTCAGCGCTGCTCTGTGCATATGTTCCCTAGGGTCCCCTGGACTTGGTCGAGTTGTAAGCAGATATGCTTGAGCTGCCACTAGTGCTGCTTCAGGGGTTTTTGGTACGATATTTCCCTGCTCGTCGACCGATAGGAAGGACGAGTCGAGATTTTTGGAGATGCTTTGCCTTTCTGAATACTCGAGGTTTTCGTACCTTGAACCATGTTGACGATTTCTCCTTGCGTTAGTATGTGACGCATCGCTTCATGCTCTACGAGCGGCGTTGCTGGCTGCAATGACTGAGTCTTTTCTTTTTTGTATCTTTATCTTCTCCTTTGCTAGTTACTTTGCCTGCTGCCTTAGGGCATAGTGATACCCCAGGAGCATATCCTTGATGGAATTTGATGGTATTGGTGTGCCATTTTCCACAGCTTTCCTTATTATTCTCCATTCGTCGGCTGATAGTCGAATTTTTTCCCTGGTTGTGAGGGATTCTGCTGTTTGCCCTTCTGCTAGATGATTTGCTCCTCTATCGATATTTGCTGGGTTTAACACTGGATTATTATTTTCGTCGAATTCTTCTGAATTGTTTCCTACAATGGCGAGCACCTGGCATTGTTTGCCGATTTTATTATTAAAGCTTGAGAAGATCGAGTCATCATCTTCAGAAAGCTCTAATCCTGTCTTCCACGTATCTGTTGACTTGTCTGAGATATCATCGTGGCAGATCATGCGATCTTCGAGTTGGACCCCTACGTCGAAATTTTCCATTGTTTCGTCGTCTTCTGCGATTTTTCCTTTTTGTACTTCTCCTAAGCTGACCGGCGAGTTTACCTCGCTGGAAGAGCCTTCGGAATATTCCATCATTGCTACTGTTTTGGGCTCACTTACTGATGAAGATGCTTAGACTTTCGATTGTTAACTCCATCTCTTGATTTTCGTTGATTCCTGTATTGCTGTTGGCTAAAAGCGAAAAAGCCGTTGAATTCATGATTCCAACGCCCAGGGTCCCCACTGTCGGCGCCAATTGACGAGGGTTGACTCGACAAATGTCCTAGATGAAGGACTTAGGATCGGGGAGATAGGGCGTTGGATGAACTCGAAGGTAAAGTTAGTCGAAATAGGTGTATATCGAAAGTAAACTTGGGTGTTGAACCTGGCTTACTTTCAATCTGTCCTACACCGTCCCCTCCTGACCCCTATATATAGGTGGCCAGGTCTCGAGGATCGGGTAGGGTCCGATACAGATTACAATATCGACATACGGTAAGAACTCGTATCTCGACTATTATTACAATTGGGCCTAGCTTAACGGGCCTCAGGGGTACTCAATTAGCGGGCTCTATTAGCTATACCCTTGTCAATAATTGAGCTATAAGGCTAAGGTATCATTTGAGTTACATAATTTGTTTGGCTTTCCAATAATTATAATCTTTACTACCACTTGTCGTCTATTGAATCCATAGTCTGCTCAGTTGATTTGTTTTTACATTCGTGCCTACAAAATATGGTACAGGTTCTTCAACGAATGCAGCTCTAGCTTAAAAGAAAAGCACCGTCGCCTGGCAGGGTGTTGCACTGCGGCAGACAACTACCTGGAGTTTATCTCTAGGAAGGTAGCACCTCTACCTGGGCACTGAATTTGTTCAGAATTACTCATCTATAGGAATTATGTTCAGGATTCAGACTGGGTTTCACCAAATTTGTTAGCAATATTTAATCATTCCCAAGTTTCAAATGCGCATATGCTTTTATACTTTGTTCTAATAATATGATGTACCCTTCCAAAGAGTTATTCGTTTTCCCGCTTTGCGTACTAAATGAGTATGATGGTAGCGTGATATTCTACTAGGCATATTGCGTTAGTATCTTTTGTATATCTCTTCAGAAAGCATGGCTTGTGTTTCTATGATCCATAAGCTGCTAGATTACTTAAGTGGTTGTAGTTGTCTTGTTTCCCACCATTTGGCATGGCTTCCGTGTTCTCGTATTTGGCTGACCAGAGGCCAGATTTTTTTAGGTGTTTGCTCATAATATAACTTATGCAATGGTGGAGTTAATATCATAAACTGAAATTGCATTTCGCACATATGCTAATGTAGCGTTTTACCCCGTTGCTTGTCACTGAAGCTTATATTTGTGAATTTTAGGAAGTAGCTAATATAAAGTAACAAAGGTGATGTTGGTTCATAGAGCTCTAATTTATCGCTCATTTTCCTAGCAAGGTACTTCCTCTAGAGATGGACAATTGCAGCCTATGTTCCCCAAAAAACTCTGTTTAATTCTCGTGTTGACTAGATTCCGATGCTATACTAAATAGTAATCTCAATTTCAATGAGTTTCATCGATATCAGCCACTCTTTTTGTAATAACTTGTTCACACGGTTTCAGTACATCATATTGAAGAGTCGACCAGTCTAATGTGTATGTCTGTTGACTCACTCTTGGAACTTACAGGCCCTAGCCCTGCAGTTCTACTAAGGGTATCAGCCTAAAGCCCTCAAGAAATATACTTCTAACCAGGATCTGATTATTTTGCTTGCATTCTAAGGTGGGGACCTATTTCGACTCTGCGGATTGGGTCCTCAGTAAGGTACGTGAAAAGCAAAAAAACTAAAAGATAGATAGATAAGCTATCTACAAAATTCCTTCTCAGAATCTTGTTTTTTCTTTTGCTACAACAAGCTGCAAGAAACAGTGCACAAGCCACAACAGTGGGAGTCCTTTTATCTCAGCTCCAAGCTATAAGTTAAAGGTAAGTCACAAAAAATGCATGTCCATCTCAGTTGTATTACAAATCAACGTACATTTGTGATTAACATTAACCTTGATGGATTATTTATTCTGTTCATACCTTAGTGATAATTCTAGGGATTCATCTTTTATCCCCTTTTCCATTGATTAATTGCTACAGGTTTTGAATAAATATTCCTTTTATTGGATATACTCCGTCAGACTGTGAAGGATAAGTAGCTATTTTATTGACACTCTGGCAGTTGAGGATATTGACCATCTGTCACTTTACCATTCAAGAATGAACTGCAGTTTATTTTTTAGTCATACTACGTCTTGTATTAATATTCCAAGTCCCTTGGCCCTATATGCAACTTCTTATGTGTAGCAACGTCTATGTTCATATAGTTTTTTATTTGATAGATACATAATAATGCTCAATACATGTTCCAGTCAAGTCATGGGTTAGTGAACAGAAAATTGGACTATGGTGTGCTCGCCTAATATGTTTACTTCTTGTGAACTTCATAATCATGATTGACAACAATTATGTCCACGTGCAATAGATAACTTGTTTAACATGGATATTGTTGTGTGGCCGCACACTACCATGATCTCCTCAGCCCTATGCCATTGCCGTGAGCCCCTCCACACTGTGTTGCTTTCTTCCACTCCAACAACCATGGCCTATAGGTAACTTTTCATTTACCTCAGTTTGTGGCTTTGTGTGTTTCCTTCGACTAAGTGATTAATGTGTGATTGGATGCCGTTTGTTTGATTTGGACAGTGATGAATGGCAGTGAGGGGTAACAATGTCAAGATGTACCTCTACGAGCAACATGAGTATTTGAAACAAATCTTTCTATTTGCTTGCATGAAAACTGAAATGATTGCCTTTTTTTTTTACTTTAGTACATTTCTGCACAGCACGAGCATTTGGGATTTTAATGGTTTTGATCAAATTATGATCAATTTTGTTTCTATGATATATGTGTGCTTGACTTACCTCTCTCATTATTCATTGTATGTACTCTGAGGTTCACATCTTAAAAAACACCCTCTGAATACTACTGCGCAAGCGGTTATAGTTACTACCGTGTGCTTGACTTAGCTGTCTCAGTTACGTCACTGCATCTGCAGTGTATTGCATCTCTTGGTTATATGACCTCCACGTGTAAGCTAATGCTGCTAAATATATGAGTAATGGGAAATTAATTTGTGCTGGGTTAGTTGAGACCATATGCATCAGACAACAATTCTCACATTTATAAAGTCCAAGTTGCTGTCAATTTTCTGCAAATTTAGACTTCTGTATGATATCATTTCGGAAATCAGCTTGTAGCTTAGGTTCTGACAAGCATTCTGAACCATGCTTCTTAGCAGGAGATGATTCTATTCAGTCTGGGGTCCCTTGGTGATGAGTTCAATGGTGGGCTTGCCTACGCTGGCCTGGCGGCTCTAAGAAAGCAAGTGGTTGATATGAGTTCAGGTAGAGATAGTGTAAGTGAGCTTTGATCGATAAGCTCTTGAGCAAGAAAATTTGGTTTGAGGTGATTTTTCCATTCCTCTGATTTTCTTATTAGTATTCTCCATTTTTTTGGGTTCTGATTCTATGGGTAGTGTTGCTTTTCTTTTCCAGCATGCTCTCCTCTGGTCGCTTCACGTATGCTCTGATTTTATCCATATTGATAACCGCGTGTGCAGAAATGAGAAAGGCAAGAGTATAAATGAGTTCTAAAAATTTCATTGGCCATTGTATTCATTGAAATCTCAGAAATAAAAGGAAATTGCTGAAATATGTAGTACTAAATTTCTTGGTGGACATGTTCATAAATTATTTGTGTTGACAAGGATGGAAAGCTATGAACCTTTGCTGGTATTATAGTTATCTTGTTCTTTGTATAGATAAATGCACACAATGGTTCCCCGATGTATTTTCTCCTAATTAGCCTTTCAAGCCTACGATGTGGAGTGAAGCTTGGATCGGATGGTAAGTTCTATAATTCTATAGTAAGATCCTGAAAAAGTAAGTTATACACTACAGTTGTTCAATAGAGAAAATCCTAAAAAAAATACAGGGATAATCTTTCCCTAAAAGGCCAAATTTAAACAGTTAGCTAGAGGTCGAAAGGAATAAAACCATCTTCTCTTGGATCTGGACAGGTTTCTGTTGTCAAAGTAGGCATCAGGGGGGCTGCAAGTCCAAAGAAACCATTGAACAACTGACAACATATTCCCCACGGATAAACTGGTCAAAATTCTGAAGCACAAATCCAAGATTCTTCTTGATTTGTTTAAAGAAAAAATGAAGATCAAGAAGGTCGCAGAGTGAACCTACTATCTTCTACGAGATTTCTAGAAAAAGAAAACTCCATCATCCCACGAGCAAATGCTATGCAAAGAATGGTACCAAGTTTAGGCAGCTGATGGAAGTCGTCAAGAGCAAATAGTTAGGGTGAACTTCACAAAATTAAATCTGAGCTTTCTGCTCGCAACAAACACCAGCAAACCATAATTCAGAAGGAACTAATACTAGAAAGAAAAATCGAGGAGTAGAGAACTCACAAGTAGCTGTTGCTATGTGAATGGCAAAAACTGGCTGTCCAGGATCAAGAAGAGCTCACGGGAGGAGACTAGAGATATTTAACTAAATAGCAAACTTGGTAGGAGTTAGTGAGAGCAGGAGAATAAATTGGAAAACTGAAACCGGAATGGGAAATTTGGAGGGTGGCGTCTTTATTAGAGTAGAAATATCCTTTTTTATTGTACTATATCTCTCTATTATTTCAATGGTCAAATACTAAGATGTGTACATGCATGGTTCATAAAACTTGATAATATGCATTATTACTATTCTGTACTGACAGCTGTCAACTTTTCATTTATTTAACATAAAATTGTGCTACCTTATTTTAACCTTTTTACAATATTTTGTTTATATACTACCTTAGTTTTATGTTTTGGATATTAGCTTTACTTATTTCAAAGTGTTTTTTTAGAATTTATTTCAAAGTGTTTATTCATAACCGGTTGCCCATAATTTTCGCAGCGCATAGATCTTCATGGCAAATTAGTGAGAGAGCAAGAGAAAGTGAGCTGGTTTCTTGCTGCTACAACAAATGGTATTGTTTTCTTGCAACATCTTTGATCTCACAACTAAAAACTGTTTCTATGACAAGATGATGAAGTCAAAGACCACTATATGACAAGTAGCTTTTGATCTTTAGCGGGCTGGCCTACAAGTGAAAATGGATTTGAAAAATGGCAGGCATGACTTTGAGAACCTACCCTCTTCTTGGTTCTGCAAGATAACTATGGAAAATCAGTTAGAAAGATCACAAGGAGTTCCTAGATATATGATGGATTGCCATTGGTGCCCACCAGGGCATCTTTTTTAAGGAAATTAAGCTATTACGTCTTTTGGTTAATTTCTTGTCATGTGCTCAATGCTCCCTGAAATCTATTTTTTCTACTTTTGCCTTAGTGGTCATCCTATTGTAAAAAGGTATCTCTTGTATTATGCATTTATATGTAAATTTTTTAATGCTTGTTTATTATCAAATTATGCTTCCTTAATTTAATTCTTTTGTGCTTGCTTGCACGCCGTTAGGCGGGCAAGCACGCGGCAAGCCGCGCTTTCCTACCTAGTATTCTACATGCTCTCACGAGTACTCGGTCGAGACACCCTTGGAATTTTATCCCTCCATAGTCCATGATATACAAAAGTCAAAAGAGTAGATAAAGAGGACCCTAAAATGTTATACACTTCAGCAACTCTTTGGATATGAGAAGCCAAATTTATTTGGGAGTTTGATGGATGGCAATATTTATAGCTTTTTACGCACTTACAATTAAGCCCCGGAAATAATGGGAGAAGTTTTTGTAGTAATTTTTTTCACATGGAATAAAGCCAAGTTAAACCAAAGGTGTATCTAAGTATGGTCAAGATCATAAGCTTGGGGATGCCCGAGGAACCCCTCTATGTCAACACAAATCTCGATTTGTAAATCTTTAAATTTTGTTTTTTGAGCGCTATAAAAAATTCGTATAAGTTTGGAGCGTCTAGTTTTTAGTTTTAGTTGGATTAGCGTCTATATTCGTGTTGCCAAGAACACCTTTCAATATGTGTGTCAGAGATATATCTTATGCTACTAAAAGAAAAGAGAAAGAAGAAGAAGAAGAAGAAGAAGAAGAAAGAGAGAGAAGTCAATAGCTATAAGTACTCGGGGCCTAGTAACAAGCGTTAAGCATAGCAAATGTGCAATAATAGTCATACATGAGTATCTTCAGAACAAGCATTGAAAAATTCATCTGCTATGCATTATTACATGATTGATCTCATTCAATTCCCCTAACCCCATGTGCCTATAGAGGATTACTCACACATCATGGTGGGAGATGAAGTCGTGTTGGTGGAGATCATCATGGAGTCAATGATGATGATGAAGGCGGCAAAATCCCCCTCTCCAGAGTGAAGAGGGAGACCAATATGGTCCTGAAATCCTTGTTTTCAATGACGATGGTGCTCTGGTTCGCGAAAAGCTCCATGCTCCTAGGGTTAGAATTTTTCCTGTATATATGGAGGCTCGCAAAAGGACTCGTCGACAGAGGCCACGAGGGCTAGGTGGGCTTGCACCACATGGCCAGAAGGTGGGCCCACATGGTACACCCTCTTTGGAGTCTCGTGGCCCCCCAGGTCTCCACCTTGCGCTCAGATTCCCCCTTTTCCACAAACACTTCCGTAGTATTTTTCCCTAAATTTATTTCCTAAGTTTCCTACGTGAAAAAGACAGAAAGAGGTTTTTTTGCTAAAAACAACGTTAGTTCCAGCAATTTTTATCCAAGTGTTCGTTCAATTCTGGACAAAATATCGAGCAAAGTGATAGGAAAAGTGAATGCATATGAGATGCATCAACTCCCCCAAGCTTAGCATGTTGCTCGTCCTCGAGTAACTCAAACGAAAGTGCAGAAGCGATGAAAACTTTGACGAGTGCTCTAAACAGGTATGACAAGTTGATGTCTACGCATGCGTCTATTCTTGTAGACAGTGTTGGGCCTCCAAGTGGAGAAGTTTGTAGAACAGCAGCAAGTTTCCCTTAAGTGGATCACCCAAGGTTTATCGAACTCAGGGAGGAAGAGGTCAAAGCTATCCCTCTCAAACAACCCTGCAATTACGATACAGAAAGTCTCTTGTGTCCCCAACACACCCAATACACTTGTCAGATGTATAGGTGCACTAGTTCAGCGAAGAGATAGTGAAATACAAGTAGTAGTGATGATTATGAGTAGTAAACGTAATCTGAAATAAATATCGCTGCAAGCAAAACATGTAACAAAACTGAATGTAAACGGTGTGCAATGCTTGGAAACAAGGCCTAGGGATCATACTTTCACTAGTGGACACACTATCAACAAATGTAACATAATTGAACCAATAGATACTATCATCAATATGCAACTCAAAACAATTCTCCAATGGAAAACGAACACTAATCATGCGTAGGGCTACGAAGCACTCCTCAAAGTCCATATGTACCCAAACTAGATTGTCCCACACTATCACCGTGAATGCACTAGATGGTTCCAACAAACACCAACAATTCATAGAGACATTAACCAAAAAGATACACATGATGTGCACACTAGTCACCTTCACACCATGATATAAGGTATCTCCAGAGATTACAAATAATAAGCACATGAGTAGCATAATATCTGAATAATAACATCTACCAATTCAACTAGATACAAAGCTCACGATCACATAAAGATCACATCATGGGAGAGAGAGGTGAACCACATAGCTACCAGTAGAGCCCTCAGCCCCGGGGGAGAACTACTCCCTCCTCATCATAGGAGACAGCTGATACGTCTCAAACGTATCTATAATTTTTGATGCTCCATGCTTGTTTTTACACCATTTGCCTTGTGTTTCGTTACACTTCGTGGCGTTTTTATGCGATTTCTGGAACTAACCTATTGACAAGATGTCACAGTGCCAGTTCCCTGTTTTCTGCCATTTTTGTGTTTCAGAAAAGTGACACAGGAAATATTCTCGGAATTGGACGAAACCAAAGCCAGTCACCTAGAATTTCACCGAAGCTTCCAGAGAACCGAAGAGGAGGCGAAGTGGGGCCACGAGGGCCCCACACACTAGGGCGGCGCGGCCCAGGCCCTGGCCGCGCCTCCTATGTGTGAGGAGCCCCTGGCAGCCCCCTGACGACGCCCCTTCGCCTATATAAAGCCTCGGGATGGAAAACCCTAGGGGAGTCGGTGTTTTCCCCAGAACAGTTCTGCAGCTCCGCCGCCGTTGAAGACAAATTTTGGGGGACAGAAGTCTCTATTCCGGCACCCTGCCGGGATGGGGAAGTGCCCCCGGAGCCATCTCCATTGGTCTCCATCGCCGTCTCCGCCGTCTCCATCGACCTCACCGCCATCTCCATCAACCTTGCTGTCTCCTATGATGAGGAGGGAGTAGTTCTCCCCCGGGGCTGAGGGCTCTACCGGTAGCTATGTGATTCACCTCTCTCTCCCATGATGTGATCTTTATGTGATCGTGAGCTTTGTATCATGTTGAATAAGTAGATGCTACTCTTCATCATTATGTGTACTCTAGTGGTGTTATTAAAGTAATCTATTCCTCCTGCCATAGTGTAATGGTGACAGTGTGTGCATCATGGTGGTACTTGGTCTAGGCTACGATTGTGATCTCTTATGGATTATGAGAATAATTATCACTATGATAGTATTGAAGTAATCTATTCCTCCTTTCATGGTGTAATGTTGACAGTGTGTGCACCGTGTTAGTACTTGGTCTAAGTTGCAATAATATTTATCTTGAGTTGTGATTTGATTTGGATATCTCTATGAGCGGTGTTTGTCAAGTACTTGATGAACTTTAAGGGATGCTTCTGTAGCCACTACGCAATGATTAGTGTTATTCAATAGGAGAGTAATTCAGAGTAGCATAGTGAAGAGAAGTTATTTATTTGTTCAATTATGTTATATTTATTGGGAGTGTGTCCACTAGTGAAAGTATGATCCCTTGGCCTTGTTTCCAAGCTTTGCTGTCGTGGGGATGACTTATGGGGCATGCCATGTGCCGAGCTTTCTGCCGGCTGGCGTCCCAGGAGTCTCCACGGCTCGAGGACAAGAAGACCGGCTCCACCTGGAGGGCCGGCTGTGCCAACAGCCGGCTAGCGATTCCATCGAGGAAGGCCGGAGCCGGGCGATGAAGACAAAAGCCCACCAACGGCTGCTTCGCTGAAAGTGGGCTGGCCCCGACAAGAACGACAGAAGCCAAGGACGGGAGTGACGAGCGCCACGACCATGTCCAACCAATCAGCGACCAAGGACCCTTCCCCACGATAGGATCCAAGGCAAAAGGTAGGGCATATGCCTCCCAGATGCCAGTCCCAGGGGAAAGGTACTTTATAAAGCGAAGCTGTCAGAGCAGGGCGGAGGGGTCAGGCCAAGGACGCCGCCGCTGAGGAGCCGGTAGCCGGCCGAATTGTTACCCAACCTGTAACCAGGCCCCCGCCTATATAAGGGGGCCTGGACCCTTAGTCTAGGGGGGATCCGATCTTCTTCTTCCTCCTCTAGCCCGAACATCTCGAGGAGCATTGTAATCGATACTGTCTAAGCAATACGAAGTAGGCAGGAAGTAGGGGTTTCACCTCCACCCGGGAGGGCCCTGGACCTGGGTAAACCGTGGTGTCTCAGTAGGCATAATCCCGAGCTGGGCCCCTCGTCTCCACCGTCGAGCCCCTCCGATAAGCCTACCCATGGCTACTGTCTCTAAATTCCCATGACAGTTGGCGCCCACCGTGGGGCAAAGCGCGGCAGCGAGCGGAGTCAAGTTCCGGCCGGGACCCTCATCGGCGCTCGGCGAGAAGGTCGCCTCCGGCCTCGTCTGGAGGTTTGGCACCTTCGACTGCGTCAGCAACAACTTGTACCACTTCGAGAACGGCTTCGGCAATAGTGGCTCCTTCCTCGACATCGGCAGCCACCGCTTCTACGTCGCCAAGCCCTTCCCGGAGGAGGTAACCGACGTCTTCGACTCCCTTTGCGACGGAGGCTCGAGCTGCAGAGAAAGCAGCAGTCTTGGCACCATGGTCGAGGTGATGGCCCTGGGAGAAGAGGAGGGCGGTGACTCTCTGCGCCCCGAGCGCCCGTCGCCCGGATGCCTTCTTCCATAGGAGCAAGATGCTCCACTCCCAGAGCAGGACGCCCCGGACATCTCCGTGGTGGACCTGCGCGCTCCCCTCGACCGCGTCATCGACCCCGCCCGGGTCGCCGAGGCCTTGGAGCGGACGCGTCTCGTCCTCCTCAGCAAGGTGGCTGAGGACGAGATCAACCGGCGCCACGCGAGCACCACGCTCGGTGAGTTCTATGACGCGCATGGAGGCGCGCCGGCCGAGCTCGCTCGTGGCCCGAGGTGCAGCTTCACCACCGCAGGCCCTGGCCAGATCCAGCGGTCGCCATCGGCAAATCGAGGCCGTGGAGGGCGCGGACAACGTGGCCGTGCTCCAAGTGGCGACGTGCAAGGCCGCCGCGCCTAGCAGGGTGGCGGAGCAGGCGAGCCACGTCAGGTCCTAGTGCCAGCGCTAGGGTCGGAGTCCCAGGCTCGCCCATCGGCGCTGCACATCCACCTGTGGCTTGACCACGTCGATACGTTCCCGAGAGGATCTGCTAGCTCAAAGCGAGCGGCTTCTGACCAAGGAGGCCCGGGGGCTGCCGGCAGCGGTCATGGGCGCAAAGAGGGCAAGTACACCCTTGATGCTGCACTTGATCAGCCGTGTAAGTTCCACACCTCCCCGGGCAGGGAAGCGACCCACTCCACGTGTCAGTGTCGTTTCATGCGAGAGCTGGAGCAGCGCGCTCGGCAGATCCCTGGTACGCCGCAAGCGCAACCGGCTGGAGGTCAGGATGACCAATAGCAAGGCCCGGCTGGAGCCGAGCCAGATCAAGATGATGACTTCCCGACGGATGTGGAGCAGTATCACATCTTCACTACCCCCGGCAAGGACAAAAGGAACGACCTTTGGCATGAGGCAGAGGTGAACGCCGTGATGCCTGCAGAACCCCAGTTCATGCATTGGTCCGAGGCGGCCATTACCTGGGGGTGCGAGGACCATCCGAGGCTAATGCCCAGCCCTGGAGAATACGCTCTGGTTCTGGACCCAGTTGTGTGTTCCGATACGCACATATGTCGGTTCTCCCGCGTGCTCATCGACGGCGGTAGTAGTATCAACCTTCTTTACCGAAGCTCTCTGGAGAAGTTGGGCATCCCGCTTGCTCAGCTGAAACCGAGCCGGCTCACCTTCCATGGCATCGTGCCTGGGCATTCTTGCACCCCTTTGGGCAAGGTGCAGCTGGAGGTTCTCTTCGGAAAGAAGGGGAATAGCCGCCGTGAGCCCATCTAGTTCGAGGTGGTGGACATCAATAGTCCCTACCACGCGCTGCTCGGCCGTCCAGCCCTGGCCAAGTTCATGGCGGTGCCGCATTACGCCTATCTGAAGATGAAGCTCCCAGGACCCAGAGGCGTGATCACTGTCACGGGAAGCTTCAAGAAATCCCTGGCCTGCGCAAAGGAGAGCTCGCAACTGGCAGAGGCACTGGTCATCGCCGAAGAGAAGCGGCAGCTTCTACATCGCGTGGAGCTGGCCCAGCAAGATGTGCCTGTTCGCCAGTCGCCGGTGGAGCAGTTCAAGCCGGCCAACGACACCAAGAAGATCCTGCTGGATGAGAGCGATCCCTCCAAGTACATCATCATCGGCACCGGCCTATCTACTAAATAGGAAGGCGAGCTCACCAGCTTCCTCCGTGAGAATCGTGACATCTTTGCATGGTCTCCAAAGGACATGCCAGGTGTGCCGAGGGAGCTGGCTGAGCACTCACTCAACGTCAGGCCGGATGCCAAGCCGGTCAAGCAACCGCTGCGGCGCTTTGCAGAAGAGAAAAGGAAAGCTATTGGCGAGGAGATTGCCCGGCTCCTTGCGGCCGGCTTAATCATGGAGGTGTTCTACCCTGATTGGCTTGCAAACCCAGTCTTGGTTCTGAAGAAGAATAACACTTGGCGAATGTGTATTGATTACACCAGCCTCAACAAGGCTTGCCCCAAGGATCCATTTGCGCTACCATGCATCGACCAGGTGATCGATTCCACAGCCGGCTGTGACCTGTTGTCCTTCCTGGATGTCTATTGATACGTCTCCAACGTATCTATAATTTTTGATGCTCCATGCTTGTTTTTACACCATTTGCCTATTGTTTCGTTACACTTCGTGGCACTTTTATGCATTTTCTGGAACTAACCTATTAACGAGTTGCCATAGTGCCAGTTCCCTGTTTTCTGCTGTTTTTGTGTTTCAGAAGTGATACACAGGAAATATTCTCGGAATTGGACAAAACAAGTTCCTGAAGTCTTATTTTACCCGGAAGCTTCCAGAGATCCGAAGGAGAGTAGGAGGGGGCCCACCAGGGCCCCACACACCAGGCTCGCGCGGCCAGGGGCCTGGCCACGCCGCCATAGGGTGAGGGCCCTTGGCCCCACCTCTGACATCGCCCCTTCGCCTATAAAGACCCCCCGACGGAAAAAACCTACGTACCCGATCAATTTTCCAGAACACATCGCGATCCGCCGCCGCCGTCGACCCGAAGATCGGGAGGGTCCAGAAGCTCTTCCCGACACCCTGCCGGAGAGGGGAATTGCCACCGGAGGTCTTCTTCATCGCCATGCTTGCCTCCGGAGTGATGAGTGAGTAGTCTACCTTGGACTATGGGTCCATAGCAGTAGCTAGATGGTTGTCTTCTCCACCATGTGCTTCATGTTTAGATCTCATGAGCTGCCCTACATGATTGAGATCACCGTTATGTAATTCTACATGTTTGGTTTGTTGGAATCCGATGAATATTGGTGTTTATGATTAAGTTGCTGTACTGAATATTATCTTTTGTTATCTCTATGTTGTTTATGATCTTGCATGCTCTCCGTTGTTAGTAGCTATCTTGGCCGAGTAGTTGCTAGTGACTCCAAGAGGGGGTATTTATGCTCGATAGTGGGTTCATGCCTCTATTTAACCTGGGGGAGTGACAGAAACCTCTAAGGTTGTAGATGTGCTGTTGCTACTAGGGAGAAAACAACATTCATATGCTCAAGGGCATATGCTTTGTTTACATTACACACTTTGCTTAATGCAATTATCTATTGTTCGCAACTTAATACTTGTGGAGTTCTCGGATTGATTCACCACAAGTGGATTATTAGTCATAGATGCAGTTGGATGGCGGTCTATGTATTTTGTTGTAATGCCCAGAGTAAATCTCATAGTGATCTTCTTGACATATCACGTTTATCTTTATTCTATCAATTGCCCAACTGTAATTTGTTTACCCAGCATGTGTTATTTATCTTATGGAGAGACACCACTAGTGAATTGTGGATCCCGGTCCTATTTCCATCATATTGCTATTACCTGTTTACTTTACTCGCACTGTTTACTTTATTCGCATACTCTACTATTTTCCACTCGATACGCTCATAACCTTTGTTTCAAGCAAACCGGTGAGATTGACAACCTCATCGCAAGTTGGGAACAGAGTACTTGGTTGTGTTGTGTGCAGGTTCCGCGTTGCAGCTAGCAAGCAAAGCTTGGACGAGGCGCCACATAAATTGTCCGAAGCTGTCGCAAACTAGCAAGCATCACCTTCAGTCGTTATTGTCTGCTTTTCTCCTGAACGATAAACCTTGGTTTCTTAACTGAGGGAAAACAAGCTGCTATACTCATCATACCTTCCTCTTGGGGTTCCCAACGGGCTGGTTATTCACCACGCACAAGGACCTCTGATCGAACGCATCACCTATTCAGGCTACCACCAGATCCCGCTCTTCCAGCCGGATCAGATCAAGACCTCCTTCATCACCCCGTATGGAGCCTACTGCTACGTTACCATGCCGTTCGGCCTGAAGAACGCTGGATCCACTTACCAGCGAACCATGCAGTGGTGTCTGCAGGGGCAGATTGGGAGGAACGTGCATGCCTATGTGGACGACGTGGTGGTGAAGACCAAGCAGAGCGGCACGCTCCTGGACGACCTCAAGGAGACCTTCGCCAACCTGCGGTGCTATCGCATGAAGCTCAACCCAGAGAAGTGCACCTTTGGTGTGCCGGCTGGACAGCTCCTAGGTTATATTGTTTCCCAGCGAGGGATCGAGGCTAACCCCTCAAAGATAAAAGCCATTGATGTCTACGCACGCGTCTGTTCTTGTAGACAGTGTTGGGCCTCCAAGTGCAGAGGTTTGTAGAATAGCAGCAAGTTTCCCTTAAGTGGATCAGCCAAGGTTTATCGAACTCAGGGAGGAAGAGGTCAAAGTTATCCCTCTCAAGCAACCCTGTAATTACGATACAGAAAGTCTCTTGTGTCCCCAACACACCCAATACACTTGTCAGATGTATAGGTGCACTAGTTCGGCGAAGAGATAGTGAAATACAAGTGGTATGGATGATTATAACTAGCAAATGCAATCTGGAATAAAAATGGCAGCAAGCAAACAAGTAACAAAACAGCAAGTAAACGGTGTGCAAAGCTTGGAAACAAGGCCTAGGGATCATACTTTCACTCGTGGACACACTCCGAACAAATATAACATAATTGAACAAATAAACAACTTCTCTTCACTATGGTACTCTGAATTACTCTCCTATTGAACAACACTAATCATTGCGTAGGGCTACGAAGCTCTCCTGACAGTTCATCAAGTACTTGACAAACACCACTCATAGAGATATCCAAATCAGATCACAACTCAAGATAGATATTATTGCAACTTAGACCAAGTACTAACATGGTGCACACACTGTCAACATTACACCATGAAAGGAGGAAAAGATCACTTCAATACTATCATAGCGATAATTATTCTCATAATCCATAAGAGATCACAATCGTAGCGTAGACCAAGTACCACCATGATGCACGCACTGTCACCGTTACACCATGGCAGGAGGAATAGATTACTTTAATAACACCACTAGAGTACACATAATATCTGAATAATAACATCTAGTTGTTCAACATGATACAAAGCTCACGATCACATAAAGATCACATCATGGGAGAGAGAGGTGAACCACATAGCTACCGGTAGAGCCCTCAGCCCCGGGGATGAACTACTCCCTCCTCATCATAGGAGACAGCAAGGTTGATGGAGATGGCGGTGAGGTCGATGGAGACGGCGGAGACGGCGATGGAGACTGATGGAGATGGCTCCGGGGGCACTTCCCCGTCCCGGCAGGGTGCCGAAACAGAGACTTCTGTCCCCCGAAATTCGTCGATGGCGGCGGCGGAGCTGCGGAACTGTTCTGGAAATTTTGCCGACTCCTAGGGTTTTCCGTCCCGAGGCTTCTTATAGGCGAAGGGGCATCGTCAGGGGGCAGCCAGGGGCTCCTCACACATAGGTGGCGTGGCCAGGCCTGGGCCGCGCCACCTATGTGTGAGGGCGGCCTCTGGCCCCCCTCCGGCTCTCTTTCGGTCTTCGGGAAGCTTTCGAGAAAAATAAGACTTCTGGAACTTGTTTCGTTCAATCCTGAGAATATTTCCTGTGTAGCTTTTCTGAAACACAAAAACAGCAGAAAACAGGAAACTGGCACTGTGGCATCTTGTCAATAGGTTAGTTCCGGAAATCGCATAAAAACGCCACGAAGTGTAACGAAACATTAGGTAAATGGTGTAAAAACAAGCATGGAGCACCAAAAATTATAGATACGTTTGAGACGTATCAGCATCCCCAAGCTTAACTCCTGCTCGTCCTCGAGTAGGTAAGTGATAACAAAAGAAATAATTTTTGAGGTGACATGCACCTACACAATCTTGATCATATATGTAAGCATTGTGAGCTGGGATCATAAGAACTTAAAACATGGGCGTGAAAGATATAATCTTTGATAATAAAACTTAGCAACCATGTTATAACATGAAAATGAACACAAACAAAAGATCATGAAAATGAAACAATGAAAGTCAAAAGTGTGTTCAAATCATAAGGAAAAACATACAAATGGTTTTCAGCTTGTCCCTCATGGAGTAGCAAAACATAAATGCATAGGACACCTTCAAGTTTAAGAGGGTGACTAGATACAAGTAATTTGAGAACATGTGAAACCAACAATATGAATCAATCAATGAAAACTTTGGGACAATGCACATTATACTCAGAATGACAACTATGCTCTCTTAATGGTGCATAAAGGTAGAAGGTGGTGACTCAACATAAAAGTAAAAGAAAGGCCCTTCGCGGAGGGAAGCAGTGATTAAATATGTGCTAGAGCTTTTCATTTGTAAAACAGAGAGATAAAAATTGGTTTTGAGAGGTGGTTGTCTTTGTCAACGACTGGCAATGGGGTTCTTACTATCTTCCATACAAAAATGAAGCAAGTTTTTGAGAGAGAGATTGGCACTTTTGTGCTCTTTTTATAAACTTGGCACTCCTCCCCACCTTTTTCCTTTCTCAAACCATGGCTAACCGATTCCATCGGGTGCCCACCAACATTCACATTCCATGGAGGAGTGCCTTTTTCTTTCTTTTTTCTCCTTTTGTTTTCTTTTTAGAATAAGCAATATGGAAGATAGCAAATTCGACCACTACGTCCCCATGAGCTGAAAACAGTGTCACAAAATGAGAAGTATTTTGAAGGTTTTTTGAAAGGTAGCACATGAAAATTTACTTGGAATGGCTTGCAAATACCATGCATAGGAATTTATAGTGGACACAATGGCAAACTTGGTTTTTAGGAGTTGGATGCACGAGTAGAGCTCATACTCAGTACAAGGCGAGGGCTAGCAAAAGACTGGGAGCGACCAACTAAGAGAGCAATAATGGCCATAATCATGCAAAGCGACAAAGCAACATTAAAAGAAGCATAAGATGGCATCAAAAGTCAAAAACTAAATGATCATAGAGGCTATTGGCGACTTTGTAAGAGTCTAACATATGTGAGCATGCGCTAAGTCAACCCAAATAAAGCATCAAGGAGAAAACCAAAATAATGCTTCCAAATAATTAAAACAACGCATGATTTTTTCAAAGGCTCATTAAGCAATCTTAGTTATTTAAGACAAGTCATGCTACAGCAAAACCACTAAGCATACTATCAAAAATATATCAAGCATGACATGAAAAAGCCTAAGCCGCAGTCTACACAAGCTCCTTCTTGTACCACTTTTTTGCATAAAGCTTTTTTTCTTTTCCAACACCATTTGAAATTTTTTGAGACAACTCTTTTGAGGAAAACCAACATATACCAGAGGTCTAAATACACCTTTATGCAAATATATAAGAAGATCTGAATAAAAATCAAGGCGAAAAATGCAAGCTAAACGTAGTAGCAGAAAAAGAGAACACTCGTTGAACGATAAGAGTGAAAACTAGAGTGTTCTTGGCAATGAAAAATGAGTTCATCTCCTCCAAAAGAAACATGATGTGATCTAACCATTTATTGAAGCAAACAAAACAAAAGAAATCTGAAAAAAAAAACTGACGCTCCAAGAAAAACGCATAGTGCATGAAGCAATAAAAATATAGTGTCTTGAAAGGTGACCTGATTTTTGCCGATGAAGAAAGGGGTGCCTCGGGGGCATCCCCAAGCTTTGACGCTTGTACTTCTTGGATATTTCTTGGGGTGATGCATGGGCATCCCCAAGCTTGAGCTTTTGTCCATTCTTCATCTCATCTCATCACTCTCCGATCCCTACACTTGAAAACTTCCTTCATACAAAACTAAACACAAATCTATTAGCAACATTAGTGTAAGCATAACATATAATCAACCTCTTTTTGCTTCAGGTTTCAACCCAAAACCACCACATATTAAGCATATACTACTGTAGCAACTTCCCCAAAAGTTCCGAGATAAAAAAGAACTCAAAAAGAAAGCGGTAAAGCGGCAAACACAAATATTGGCAGAAATCTGTCAAAACAGAACAGCTGACAAAGGTCGAATTTTTAAAGGGTTTTTTGTTGCTCAAATCAAAAAGTGTTCAACTAATGAAAGTTTGTATATAACCTGGGGCATATGCACAAGAAATCGGAGGTCCAAAAGATATACAGAGAATTTATACGAATTTTTACGGTGCAGCACCGAAAACAGTTTCAGGACAGCAACATCCCCAAATCTTTACCTCACTCGAATTAGAGGCTTCTCTTGGCACAACAATAAAATAAAAAGGATAAGGAGAGGTCATTACAGTAGTAATAACTTCCAAGACTCAAATAAAAGAAAAAGTACTGAAAATAAACAATGGGTTATCTCCCAAGAGTGCTTTTCTTTAACACCTTTGAGCTAGGCGCAGTAATTTGCAAAGATGCTCATGTGGGCGCCATATAAGAGCTTAAGGCAAAGGCGCCATATAGGAACTTAAAGCAATAGAGAGCATCAAAAAGCAAGTATGGAACACATTTAAATCTAAACCACTTCCTATGAAAAATAGTCTTGTAAAGAGACAAGTCATAAAAGCGCAAAGCAAAAAGCATAGGAAGGCAAAACAAGTACAACTTCAAGAATTGCAACATAAAGAGGGGAAACTCAATATTGTTGAGATCCATCAAACTATATTTCCCTCTCTCATAATAACTTTTAGTAGCATCATGAATAGAATTAACAATATAACTATCACGTAAAGCATCCCTATCATGAGCCACATGCATAAAAGGATTAATACTCCCCACATGAACAATAGTAGTAGGAGTAGATTCAACAGAATAATTATTCTCATCACCATAATCATCAAAGACAGGAGGCATATTGTAATCATAACTATTTTTCTCTCCAAAAGTAGGTGAATTGAAAACATTATAATCATCATCATAAACTAGAGGCTTAGTATCATCACAAGATAGAGAACTACTATGTCGCAAAGCATATTCACCAAACATATCATCATAAGAAGGAACATGGATAGCACTAATGGTACAGCAATTATTAACCTTAGAATTGGTACCAAAAAGATTTTCAATATCAAAAGTAGAGTGCTTTTCCCAATCATGATCACTAACATAAGTAATAGGCATAGGAACATCATCCCAATCAGAATTATCATAATCAATAGCAGGATCATAAAGCTTAGGGGAAGATACCATGTCCTCTCACCTTTTACTCCTCTTCTTCTTCTTCATACTCTTCTTACTCTCTCCTTTAGGAGGGAGAGACTTGAAGGGCATCTTCTCCATATATTCTCTAGGAGGGAAAGGAATCTTCTCCACATAATCTGGTTTGCTGACAGGAACAACAGAAGAAACTTTGGAGGATTCCTCCTCTCTATTAATAAGATAAAAACATCTATCAGTCCTGTCATAGCTTGGCAAAATATCAAGTTTTATAAGATTTTGTATGTAAGTATTTGCAAGGCAATCTTTAGCGCAATAGAGACGACAACCACGAAGGGTGCTATTAATATCAACATCATTCATATCTATCAATGCAATCTTTCTAGATATCTCGTCACACGCCAAGAACAAAGCGAGCTCATCATGCTGATTGGGAGTAATCTTGTCATCACAATACATACTTAAGGTACTAGAAGAGTAACTATTAGGGCTTGAGCATTGGAAATTAAAATGACCTATATCATCGCAATGTTTACAAAGAAAAGGATAAAGCTTACAAACCTTTTTACCGATCTCACCGATATTCTTGTACCACATTCGGGTTTCTTCATTTGCATGGTGGACACAATAATCTTCCTTGTTGTAACTCTGTTCACAAGGTCTATGTACTCCACAAAAATTTACATGCTTATAAGAAATAGTACTTTTAGAAATTTGAGCATGTTTATTGCAATCATCAACAACAATATCACTTTCTATGCAAGTGTCCTTAAAAGGTTCATGATACACGTCCCCATTTCCTTTAGGAACATTCATATGGGAAGCAAAGGCTTTAAAGCAATCAACCATAATTTGAGGATCAAGACCATATTTAGCACTAAGATCTTGAAAATCAGCAGTTTCAGCGAAAGACTTAATGCAATCAAACTCGTAATTCATACCTGATCCTTTACCTTTATCACTATCCCAACCTTCAATATTGTTTTGAATTGTTTCAAGCAGATCCCACTTGGTGTCAGCATCCTTGCTTGTGAAAGACCCATCAAAGCATGCATCTAGATAGTCCTTATAATATCCTGAAAGCCTTGCATAAAAATTATTAATAACAATATTACGAGGAAGATCATGAATAGGACATTTATGCATTAGTAACTTCAATCTTCCCCAAGCTTGGGAAATGCTTTCTCCCTCATGCGGATGAAAATTATAAATGTAATTCCTATCTTTATAAACCTGACTAGAAGGATAGAATTTAGAATAAAAGAGAGGTTCAATTTCCTCCCAATCAATAGATCGGCCATCCTTCAATGTTTTATACCATTCCTCAGCTCTATCTTTCAGCGAAAAAGAGAATAGCTTCTTCTTAACTTGGTTCATTGAAATGCCTGCACACTGGAATAACTCACATAATTCATGTATAAAAAGCAAATGGTCACCAGGATGGACAGTTCCATCTCCTAAATAGCAGTTATCCCTAACATGTTCAACAATCTTTGTAGGTATTTTAAAAGGATGAGGAGCACAAGCATCACTAGAAACATCACATATGGGAGATAAAATATTATCAGAACAGACCTTCTCCACTAAAGCTGGGGAACTAAAAATATCATGCTTAACAAAACCAGCTTCCCCAAGCTTAGACTTTTCTATATCATTGGCAATAACGGGATTCAAAGCATTCGTACTAATAACATTGCTATGCGAAATAAGCTCCAAAGGATTTTCAATTTTCTCTTCAAATCTAAAATCAGGAAAAAGACTAAAGAACTCTTTGTTTTCCATTAAGCCTAACTAGTGAAAATAAAAACAAGAAACAAAAAGATGTAATTGCAGAATCTAAAGGAAATAACTCCGAGCACTCACACAGGAGGATGCGAGTACCTTTTACCTTACCTCCCCGGCAACGGCGCCAGAAAAGAGCTTGATGTCTATGCACGCGTCTGTTCTTGTAGACAGTGTTGGGCCTCCAAGTGCAGAGGTTTGTAGAACAACAACAAGTTTCCCTTAAGTGGATCACCCAAGGTTTATCGAACTCAGGGAGGAAGAGGTCAAAGTTATCCCTCTCAAGCAACCCTGCAATTACGATACAGAAAGTCTCTTGTGTCCCCAACACACCCAATACACTTGTCAGATGTATAGGTGCACTAGTTCGGCGAAGAGATAGTGAAATACAAGTGGTATGGATGATTATAAGTAGCAAATGCAATCTGGAATAAAAATGGCAGCAAGCAAAAAAGTAACAAAACAGCAAGTAAACGGTGTGCAAAGCTTGGAAACAAGGCCTAGGGATCATACTTTCACTAGTGGACACACTCCCAACAAATATAACATAATTGAACAAATAAACAACTTCTCTTCACTATGGTACTCTGAATTACTCTCCTATTGAACAACCCTAATCATTGCGTAGGGCTACGAAGCACTCCTCAAAGTTCATCAAGTACTTGACAAACACCACTCATAGAGATATCCAAATCGGATCACAACTCAAGATAGATATTATTGCAACTTAGACCAAGTACTAACACGGTACACACACTGTCAACATTACACCATGAAAGGAGGAAAAGATCACTTCAATACTATCATAGCGATAATTATTCTCATAATCCATAAGAGATCACAATCGTAGCCTAGACCAAGTACCACCATGATGCACGCACTGTCACTGTTACACCATGGTAGGAGGAATAGATTACTTTAATAACACCACTAGAGTACACATAATATCTGAATAATAACATCTACTTGTTCAACATGATACAAAGCTCACAATCACATAAAGATCACATCATGGGAGAGAGAGGTGAACCACATAGCTACCGGTAGAGCCCTCAGCCCCGGGGATGAACTACTCCCTCCTCATCATAGGAGACAGCAAGGTTGGTGGAGATGGCTGTGAGGTCGATGGAGACGGCGGAGACGGCGATGGAGACCGATGGAGATGGCTCCGGGGGCACTTCCCCGTCCCGGCAGGGTGCCAGAACAGAGACTTCTGTCCCTCGAAATTCGTCAACGGCGGCGGCGGAGCTGCGGAACTGTTCTGGAAATTTTGCCGACTCCTAGGGTTTTCCATCCCGAGGCTTCTTATAGGCGAAGGGGCATCGTCAGGGGGCAGCCAGGGGCTCCTCACACCAGGGTGGCGCGGCCAGGGCCTGGGCCGCGCCACCTATGTGTGAGGGCGGCCTCTGGCCCCCCTCCGGCTCTCTTTCGGTCTTCGGGAAGCTTTTGGGAAAAATAAGACTTCTGGAACTTGTTTCGTCCAATTCCGAGAATATTTCCTGTGTAGCTTTTCTGAAACACAAAAACAACAGAAAACAGGGAACTGGCACTGTGGCATCTTGTCAATAGGTTAGTTCCGGAAATCGCATAAAAACGCCACGAAGTGTAATGAAACATTAGGCAAATGGTGTAAAAACAAGCATGGAGCACCAAAAATTATAGATACGTTTAAGACGTATCAGCCATCGAGGCCCTAGAGAAGCCCACCCAGCTCAGAGATGTGCAGAAGTTTGCTGGTTGCTTGGCCTCGCTTAGCCGGTTTGTCAGCCGGCTCGGGGAGAAGGCCATGCCGTTGTACCAGCTGATGAAGAAGACGGACCACTTTGCTTGGTCCCAGCGTGCTGATGACGCCTTCAATGACTTCAAGCGAGCCTTGTCTACCGCGCCAATCTTGGCAGCGCCGGCTCCGTGAGAGCCAATGCTGCTCTACATCGCGGCTACTCCGCGAGTCGTCAGTGTCGTGATCGTGGTGGAGCGCACCGAGGAAGGCAAAGAGCTACCGGTTCAGCGCCCAGTGTACTACCTGAGTGAGGTGCTCACTCTCTCCAAGCAGAACTACCCGCACTACCAGAAGGTCGCGTACGGCGTGTACTTGGCGGCCAAGAAGCTGAAGCACTACTTCGAGGAGCACCAAATCACGGTGGTGAGCACCACTCCGCTCTCAGAGATCATCGGGTGCAAGGACGCATCGGGAAGAGTGGCCAAATGGGCGATTGAGCTCGCAGCTCATACCATTCAGTACAAGCCCAGGACGACAATCAAGTCACAGGTCATAGCGGATTTCTTCGCTGACTGGGGAGAGCACCAGTACCTGCCGCCGGCTCCAGACTCCACCCACTGGCGCATGCACTTCAATGGCTCCAAGTTGCTCGGGGGCTTGGGAGCTGGTGTCGTCCTCACCTCAACTAAGGGAGACAAGCTGCAGTACGTGCTGCAGATGCACTTTCGTGCATCGAACAACGTCGCCGAGTATGAAGCCCTGGTACACGGGCTCAAGATGGCCAAGTAGATCGGCATCAGGAGGATCCTCTGCTTTGGAGACTCCGACCTAGTGACGCACCAGGTTTCAGGGGATTGGGATGCCAAGGACGCCAACATGGCTTCCTACCGCTTCTACGTGCAGCGGCTCAGCGGGTTCTTCGAGGGCTGCGAGTTCCACCATGTCCCCAGAGCAAACAACGAGGAAGCAGACCAGCTGTCCAAGATCGGCTCCACCAAGCAGGATATCCCAGCTGGGGTGTCCCTGGAGATCATCCACAAGCCGTCTATCAAACCTTCGCCGGAATCCATATCCATCTACGTGCCTGGAGACCCAGCCCCGGCTCAGGTACCACCACCGGACCCGGGGGCTGCCGTCTCGGGGCTGAAGGAATCAGCCGGCCAGCCCAGCGCGGCCGGCTCGATGAAGGACAAGGGGACTACCGGCTCCACGCCCGCTCCCCCAGCCGGACAATCAGATGAAGCCGGCACGACGACGGACCCGGGGGCTGCTGATCCTTTTGTCGCCAGCGTTTTCCACATACGGGAGATACCTTCCTGGGCGGAGCCATTCTCCAACTACCTCATCACTGGGGACTTGCCGCAAGACGAAGTGGAAGCTAGACGAATTCAACGTCGAGCTGGGGCGTACACCATCATCAACAGCGAGCTGTACAAGCGCAGCGTGTCAGGCATCTTCCAGAAGTGCATCGAGCCGGAAGAAGGGATAGAGCTGCTAAGAGAAATACATCAAGGGGAGTGCGGACATCACGCATCTTCCAGAGCCTTGGTGGCCAAAGCCTTCCGCCATGGTTTCTACTGGTCGACTGCCAAGCAGAATGCAGAGCAGCTGGTGAAACAATGCAACGGCTGCCAGCGCTTTTCCAAGCATAGAAACACTCCAGCAGCAGCCCTCAAGACCATCCCGCTCACCTGACCATTTGCTGTCTGGGGCCTGGACATGGTAGGGCCATTCAAGACCGCACCCGGGGGCTTGACGCATCTGCTGGTTGCTGTGGACAAGTTCACCAAGTGGATCGAGGCCAAGCCAATCAAAAAACTCGACGGCTTGTCCACCATCAAGTTCTTCAACGAGATCATCACGAGGTATGGAGTTCCCCACAGCATCATCACTGATAACGGGACGAACTTCGTGAAGGGAGCCTTTGCTGATTACTATGGCAAGAAGGGCATCCGACTGGATTTAGCATCGGTGGCGCATCCTCAGACGAATGGGCAAGTGGAGAAGGCAAATGGGCTGATCCTAGCCGGCATTAAACCAAGGCTGGTCGAGCCTCCCGAACGCTCAGCCGGCTGTTGGGTCGAGGATCTACCCTCAGTACTCTAGAGCCTGCGCACAACTCCAAATCGTTCCGTTGGCTTCACACCCTTCTTCCTGGTCTATGCAGCGGAAGCAGTGCTACCCACGGACATCGAATTCGATGCGCCTAGAGTTGTCCAGTACACAGAGAAGCAAGCAAAAGAAGCTCGTGAAGATGGCGTCGACCTCCTCGAGGAGGCACGGGAACAGGCTCTGGCCAGATCAGCGCTCTACCAGCAGCTGCTGCGACGATACCACAGCCGGAAAATTCGCCCACTCGCGTTTCGCGAAGGAGATCTCGTACTCCGGCTGGTCCAAAGCACTAAGGGCATGCACAAGTTGTCTCCTCCCTAGGAGGGACCGTTCATTGTCAGCCGGGTGCTGGGCAATGGGGCATATTACCTCATCGACGCACAAGAGCCTAGAAAGAACAAGGCAGATAACTCTGACAAGGAGACCGAGCATCCCTGGAATATCAGTCTCCTAAGACCTTTCTTCTGCTAAGGCAAAAGCTTGTACCCTGAAAAACGTGTCAATGAATAAAGGAAAATGGAGTGGCTAGTTACGGCCAGCTCCGAGGAAAACACTTCGTGTATGTTTCTGCTTCCTGCGTTATTCACTTGACCGGCAGTCGGCTCCGGGCACCGAGCCACAGCCGGTAGCCCCAAAAAACAATCGATCTCTCGCCAGCCGGATGAGTACTACGTATGACGAAGGTCTCGAGCCCAACCTCCGCCTTCCGGCTCCGCGTAGCCAGACGGATAGGAGCCGGCAGGCCACATACGAAGGAAAGCCGCAGAGCAGAACCGCAAAACGATAGAAAAATCGCTCAACCAGATGTCAGGGGCAGTGTCTGTCAGCTAAGCGATGGCTAGCACAAGTCGGGGGCCCGATAGACTGAAGTACTACTTCTCACTCCGCGGCACGCTCCCACCCTAGGCCGGCATTTGGCTGCCGGCCCGAGGGAGACCAACCGACACCAGGCTACCGGTTGGGGGTAGAAGGGCTGAAGGGTGGGAAGATTAAGGAAAAAGTTGAGGGAACCGGACAAAGGCAAAGCCAGCAAATGGTTGATAGTCACAGTCTCTCGACGCTTGGGCTGAGAAGCCACGTCCAAGAGGTTCGAAGCTAGAGCTGCCTCGCTTGGCGTTGGCATCGTTCGCGAAAAGTTAGTTTCGAGCTAGCTGTTAGTCCAGCTACCCCAAAACTCGGGGGCTAGGGGGAAAGGGAATTGGCCCTCAGAAGTGGGCCGGCTCCAGTACCTCGCCGGCTGTCCGATCAGTTGGCGTTGCGACTTGATCAGCAAACGAGCAACAAAGTCAAAACCTAACACGCGCAAAGCAACGGCTAGAGCCGGAAACCGGGAAATCTACTCCAACCGCGGCAAGGAACGTGCGAAGGCCCGGGAAAGAGAATGTGCCGGCTCCGGCCTCGCTCGAGCCGGTACAAGACTCAGCTTCCACTTCGACCCCGCTGAGCCAGAGCTAGTCCGTCCTTCCCAGAGCCGGCCAGCAGAAGCACCGATCCTTCTGCGCTAGGGTTGGAAGACCTCGCCCGAGGCGTCTGCGCAAGCCAGCAACCATCGCGGTCCCTATCTACGGATTTGCATGGCAGTGGTTTCGTTAAGAGAAGAATCATCGCATCACAACGATGTCAAGCAGAAGACATTTGCGCGACGGCAAAGTACACAGTGAAGAAAGACAAACATTCACACAGCAAATGGAGAAGAACAAGCAAAGATTTGCGGGAAATTAAAAGAGTTCTTAGTCATATGGCGGGCGGTTACATAATGCAGGCCACGCTAAGGGCTGAAACAACAAAAGGACTCCCCCTTCTAACCCCTAGATTCCTGTTGACGATGCTGCCGTCAAGGAGGGGGCTTCGAGGGCGCTCGCCGATCACGGCCAGGGGGAGTAGGCATGGGCGCAGCCGGAGCCGTCGACGACGCGGACGCAGAGGATGGGTGACCTGGCGCGGTGGGTCAAGATGAGAGACCATCCCCGCTCCAGACCATAGTCGGTGAAGAACCGCTCCCACCCCCTGGTGAGGTAGCTTTTCCCCTCCTCGTCGTGGAGGACCTCGACGTCGTACAACGGCTGTCCGCCGCTGCCATCCTCAATCATGAAGCTCGTTGGGGGGTTCTTCCCCATCGTGCCGATGAAGCTGGCTGGGAGCGGAAGGCGCTCCTTACTCCCAGCCAGCAGGGGCACCATGGCGGTGGCGAACCCGTGCTTCGGGACGTAGAAGAGCCGCTGTTTGGTCAGTGGGCACGGCGGCGGCGGCGTTCCTACCTTCTTAGCGGCCGCGCTAGAGGAGCCGCCGATGCTCAGGTCGGTGAGGCCCAGAGGGGCGGCCCCGAATGCCATCGCGGCGCCGACAAGGGCGGCCATCGCTTCCAGAGGCGTCCCGGCGAGACCGGCGACGGAGGTCGCGGCCGCGGGGGCTGCGGCGTTGGCGGCGGCCACGACGGTGCCCCCTCCAGGGGCCGCGACGAGGGCGGTGGAGTGGCTAGCCCCGAAGGGCTCCGCGGCTGCCGCGAGCACCGCCAAAGTCTTCTTATTGCGGCTGCCCTGTGGGCGACCGCGCTTCCGGGGCACCGGCGGCATCGCTGCCAGGCCCCTGGTTCCGTCCTGATTTCCGAGCGGGCGACCACGCCCGTGCCCGCCCGGCCCGTCGCCGGCCCCGGCCCCGGCTCCGCTGGTTGCCCCGAGCAACGACATCGAGATCGAAGCGGGAGTAGCGGAGGCGACGGTTGGGTGAGGCGGAGGAGTGGAGATGTTTTGGGAATGAGAAAAACCCTTGAGGGCTCTGGAATTTAAGGGCTGGAGAAGCATGAAAGGCAGGGCCAGTTTAATGCGAGTAAACCATCCGCGTGGCGTTCCGATAGGACTTAAAGCTGATGCAAGTCTCGTCCCGTCGGCTGATGGCGGCAGGAATCATTACGGAGGCCGAAGGGTCAAAATGACGGGACAGAACACTGGTCACTGGCGCACTACGCTGGCCACGGCGTAGGAGCAAAACCCGAAGCGGCACATGTCCCAAGGAGGCAGCTCGCCGGCTTGCGAACCGTCGGGAGCCCGCCAGCTGGATTGGACTTGGAGCCGGCACGTCCCGAGACGGCCGGAGAGGCCACGCGTGGTTTAGTTTCGAAACAGCAAGCCTCCAGACCCGGCGGAGAACCCTGGGACTTCGACGAAAACGAGCAAGTCTTAGGCGAGAAGAGGAACCCGCCGAAGCCCCATGCTAGCCCATGAGGCTTCGCCGGTTTCGGGGGCTAGTGTCGTGGGGATGACTTATGGGGCATGCCACGTGCCGAGCTTTCTGCCGGCTGGCGTCCCAGGAGTCTCCACGGCTCGAGGACAAGAAGACTGGCTCCACCTGGAGGGCCGGCTGTGCCAACAGCCGGCTAGCGATTCCATCGAGGAAGGCCGAAGCCGGGCGATGAAGACAAAAGCCCACCAACGGCTGCTTCGCCGAAAGTGGGCTGGCCCCGACAAGAACGATAGAAGCCAAGGATGGGAGTGACGAGCGCCACGACCAAGTCCAACCAATCAGCGACCAAGGACCCTTCCCCACGATAGGATCCAAGGCAAAAGGGAGGGCATATGCCTCCCAGATGCCAGTCCCAGGGGAAATGTACTTTATAAAGCGAAGCTGTCAGAGCAGGGCGGAGGGGTCAGGCCAAGGACGCCGCCGCCGAGGAGCCGGCTGTAACGCCCCAAAACTGGCACCTTGCAGATCATAGTGATCAAGCCACAATCTACATGGTGTCGCTTTGGAAACGCACCACCAAGCGCCTCGTGCACGTTGGAGCGTGCACGTGATGCGGGTGGAATCGAGTAGCAACAGTTACACAAGTTCACGATGGAACCCACAAAAGAATATATAATATAACCACAAAGACTCCACGAGTCAAAATATCCAAATATACATACAAAGATCCAAATCATACATAAAGGAATATAGTATCCGAGTACGGACAAGAATACAAATGGGCCTAAGAGGCCTGAAGATAAATGATGGCGTCCAAACCCTGCCCAGGCCAAGCCGGAAGGGTAACCTTGCTAACGTCGTCGCTCCCATACCTGTCAAAATCGTCGGGCCAATGGTTGCCGAACAAGGAGGGAGAAAGAGAAAAGGGAAAAAAACGAGGGTGAGTACCGAGGCACGTACTCGCGAGACTGGAATTCAGCTGTGCTCGCCTACAGGCTATATGGTGGACTTAGCGGCAACAAAAGAACCATACTATGGAGACACCATAAGTTCCATCTAAATAGAATAAGATAAGAGAGCGCATAAAAGTAACCAACTAGATATTAACACCAAACATAACCCAGCCGATGTATCGCCCCTTCGCACCCAACGAGGAAGCAATTGCAAAGGCACTCACACAGTTAACAGGTTTTATTGCAGGTTTGTTGTTGTAGTTGTGCTAACTTACTACACAAGTTTATTAGTATTGAAAATAGCAGGTGCAAGTTGTTCTATGATCGAGTAGTACATCTCTAAGTCGTCCATAACCGCGGACACGGCTTTTCGAAAAGATTTAACCCTGCAGGGGTGCCCAAATGTACCCACACGTACGATCAATCCTTCCGGCAAGTCTCGCACCCTTAATAAAACAGGTGCGCCATTGGGATAGTCACGACTCGCACTCTCCTTCACTACAAACAAGTCCAGAAAGCCACCTAACTAAGTTGAACCCGTATCGAGAGTCCGGCCGAATCTCTGAACGGACTTAGCTGTTTGCGCCTACTCTGCAGAGCGAACCGGAGCCTCTCTTCGGGGGAGGTTGTCCGCTTGCAGTCATACCGCACCTATACGGACATGCAGAACAAGGGGTTACAAGGCTCACTAGGCTTCCCCCAAATAAAATCGAACCATAAGATACAAGCTGCACGCCCAATAAAAATCAAATGGAAACACCTCGAACTAGTTGTGGCCACTGGACAAGTATGTAGATTCCGGCAGTGATCGAGGGGAGGCCCGTAAACGTACCCACGTGTGATTAGAGCACTCAGTCTCAAAACAGTTCATGCGATCTCGGGGTCCTAGGGGACACAAGTGAGCCGTCGGAAAACTGGCAATATGACTCACCGATGCCTCTGCTTAATTCAATTTTAATTTATTAACAATAAAGTAAGCCATGATTATCTCCAACAACATATATCCATAAAGTAGAGCATGTGATAACTTCCCAACCCAATAAGATAAAACAACTCCAACAACCTGAAGATGCCTACGACTCGCAAGGCCAACTTGAACAACAAGCACACGGGTAATAGGATGTATGAAAGGTTCTATGGCTTTGCTTTGGATAAACAGGTGGATAGGACACGTGACTCGAACAAAGCATCGCGACACAAGGCTAGAATATAGAGCTAGCGAGAGCAAAAGAGTTAAATGGGTAGAGAGAAAAGGGCTCGCCGGAAGAGAGTGTCGAAGAACTTCCGAAGAACTTATCGTTGCTCACATCACCACGAAGCGTCCTATCCGAGAAGAAGCAAATCGCTACAACAAACAACGTATGCAACACTTACCACTACGGGAAAAGAATCGGCATGATCATGTGAATGCATGTATGCATGACATGGCAATTATGATGCAATGCAACTTAGCAAAATTAAGCGGAATCGGAATCCCGAAGCACATAATTAAGGTTCAAATTGTTTTACTACACATCAATTTATATGTTGATTAGCATGGCAAAACAAGGCATGAGTGAGCTACATAAAATTAAATGAAACCGGGACAATATATATAACAATCCCGTATATATTCCATATGTAGTTATTAGGTGACTCCTAATTACCCCCACATATGATATGCAATGCAACATGAATGATTTTGCATATAAAAGATACACATTTAAAACATAGAGGTTAGGGCGGGATCTCACGTTTGAATCGTAGAGATGATCTTGAATTGTAGAAGTAGCCGATGTTGCGAAAGTAGACGTCGTGGGAGTAGACTGTAGCAGTGAGGCGTCGAGAAGCGCAGATCTTAATAAAGTAATAGGCCGGCGGGCAGACCGAAGGCACCGGAAAAATAAATTGAGGCCGACACATTACAGTCAAAGTGTCGAACACCTTGCGGGTATGCAGTGAACTGCGGACAGACAAACTCCGGGAAACGGCGGACCGGCCACTTGCGCTCTGGCGACATGGCAAACAACAGAATGATCAAACTGAATAGACACGGAAGGAGTTAGCTTGCCAAGCTAGCAAGCTGCGGAATGGATAGACCGCAAGGAGCTAAGCACACGCACACAAGTAGACGGATAGGAGTTAAGCATCTCGTGCTAGCTAAAAATTGGTAGAGCCATGGCAGCGATGTGGAGTGGAGCACTGCTCCTGTCAACTATCGCTGGACGCATAAGCGGATAAGAATCGAACGGCCAAGGCGGACAAAACGAACATGTTGGACTGGAAGAAGCTGAAACCGCAACTCTTATGGACACTCAGTCGAACAGCTGACGGGTAGAACGAAAACATGCGCAGGTCGGCAGCTATCTGGAGGCGTTGTGCTGCAGCTATTGAAGGCGGGCTGATGCTCTGCAACGCAGGGGACAAGGAAAAGTAGCACTGGCTGGAGCGGCCATGCGCACATGCTGTGCTACGCGGGCCCCCGGACTGGAGCTGGTCGGGAGCGAGGCGGGCGGCCGCTGCTGTTGCTGCAGGCCAAGGGGGGCGTGCTGGAGAGTGGAGCTGGCTGGCTCTCTGCGGTGATGAAGGAGCAAGGCGGGCGGGAGCAGGCACGGGGACCAAGGCCCCTAGTAGGTCGACGGAGCTTGACCAGCTGCTGCGGTGTGGTGTTCTGGTGGTTGGTGGAGCTGATCGATTTGAGTTGGAGGATCACTTTGAGCTAGTTGTTTGGTGTCGTTGATCAAAGAAGCGAGCCAGGGAGTGGATCTGCAAGCAGTTGTTGTGCTCCATGGAACTAAGAGGAGTAGTGGTGCAGCGACGGAGAGAAAAAGAAATCACCGGCGGCGAAAAACTGAGACGATTTTGCAAGGAAATTTGAGGAGGATAGCGAAGAAACAAAGGGGGGAATTTTGGGTAAGATTTCAGATCTAGAAGAAGTGGATAAAAGGAGGCTAGGGTTTGTGAAACAACAAAGACGTGGTTGTCCAAAAATAGACCAAAGACTAGGTAGGCTAGTTTTTGTCCAAATATTTATTCGGCTTTCGCCTAGTTTTGTTTTTGCAAAAGCAAGAAAGCATCTTGTAATATGGAAACAACTAGAAAATATTATTTTATTTTGATTTTCGAAATAAGAAAAGGGTGGAGGTTTATTGAACCGTCTGGATAATTAGCAAAAACAAAATCTGATTTTTGGCAAAATAATTTTTATTATAAAAAAAATGCACATGGAGACGATGCATGACGTCACAATGACGCGAAAAGGAAAATAACAAGCAATTCTAATATTGGGTATTTTCTAGGTCGTTACAATCGACACCACTAACAAGGGATCTCGCCCCGAGATCCACACTCGTGTA
Organism: Dactylis glomerata; assembly: GCA_007115705.1. Classification (NCBI taxonomy): domain Eukaryota; kingdom Viridiplantae; phylum Streptophyta; class Magnoliopsida; order Poales; family Poaceae; genus Dactylis; species Dactylis glomerata. The sequence continues at coordinate 1,948,037 of QXEO01000977.1, read as the reverse complement.
GGGGGGGAAAGAGTTGGGGAAACTATCGAGTCTTCGTGCTTCATGTTGACATTCCCGGACCTTAACGTGGATCTATTTTTCTCGACACCACTAACAAGAGGTTTCTTCTCGACACCACCAACAAAGAATTCTTGCTCACGTTAATGATGGTGAACTTCCATCGAGATCCCTCCGAAGATCGGACCTATTAGGGTAAAAGGCAAGAGATCGTCCACCCACGTGGGAACCTAAAACTCAGAGAAGTGGGCAAGAAAGGGAACTCAAACTCGCGAAGGTAAGAAGAGAGAAGCAATGTGGGAAGGAGAAAAATGCAGACATATTGAGAACTATCCAACGCATTTTTAACACTAGACTCAACTCGTCCGTTGGCAAGGTTAACCTACAGGCAGACTGGAACCGTGGGTATCGACAAAACCTGGCTCTGATACCACTTGTAACGCCCCAAAACCGGCACCTTGCAGATCATAGTGATCAAGCCACAATCTACATGGTGTCGCTTTGGAAACGCACCACCAAGCGCTTCGTGCACGTTGGAGCGTGCACGTGATGCGGGTGGAATCGAGTAGCAACAGTTACACAAGTTCACGATGAAACCCACAAAAGAATATATAATATAACCACAAAGACTCCACGAGTCAAAATATCCAAATATACATACAAAGATCCAAATCATACATAAAGCAAAATAGTATCCGAGTACGGACAAGAATACAAATGGGCCTAAGAGGCCTGAAGATAAATGATGGCGTCCAAACCCTGCCCAGGCCAAGCCGGAAGGGTAACCTTGCTAACGTCGTCGCTCCCATACCTGTCAAAATCGTCGGGCCAATGGTTGCCGAACAAGGAGGGAGAAAGAGAAAAGGGAAAAAAAATGAGGGTGAGTACCGAGGCACGTACTCGCGAGACTGGAATTCAGCTGTGCTCGCCTACAGGCTATATGGTGGACTTAGCGGCAACAAAAGAACCATACTATGGAGACACCATAACTTCCGTCTAAATAGAATAAGATAAGAGAGCGCATAAAAGTAACCAACTAGATATTAACACCAAACATAACCCAGCCGATGTATCGCCCCTTCGCACCCAACGAGGAAGCAATTGCAAATGCACTCACACAGTTAACAGGTTTTATTGCAGGTTTGTTGTTGTAGTTGTGCTAACTTACTACACAAGTTTATTAGTATTGAAAATAGCAGGTGCAAGTTGTTCTATGATCGAGTAGTACATCTCTAAGTCGTCCATAACCGCGGACACGGCTTTTCGAAAAGATTTAACCCTGCAGGGGTGCCCAAATGTACCCACACGTACGATCAATCCTTTCGGCAAGTCTCGCACCCTTAATAAAAACAGGTGCGGCATTGGGATAGTCACGACTCGCACTCTCCTTCACTACAAACAAGTCCAGAAAGCCACCTAACTATGTTGAACCCGTATCGAGAGTCCGGCCGAATCTCCGAACGGACATAGCTGTTTGCGCCTACTCTGCAGAGCGAACCGGAGCCTCTCTTCGGGGGAGGTTGTCCGCTTGCAGTCATACCGCACCTATACGGACGTGCAGAACAAGGGGTTACAAGGCTCACTATGCTTCCCCCAAATAAAATCGAACCATAAGATACAAGCTGCACGCCCGATAAAAATCAAATGGAAACACCTCGAACTAGTTGTGGCCACTGGACAAGTATGTAGATTCCGGCAGTGATCGAGGGGAGGCCCGTAAACGTACCCACGTGTGATTAGAGCGCTCAGTCTCAGAACAGTTCATGCGATCTCGGGGTCCTAGGGGACACAAGTGAGCCGTCGGAAAACTGGCAATATGACTCACCGATGCCTCTGCTTAATTCAATTTTAATTTATTAACAATAAAGTAAGCCATGATTATCTCCAACAACATATATCCATAAAGTAGAGCATGTGATAACTTCCCAACCCAATAAGATAAAACAACTCCAACAACCTGAAGATGCCTACGACTCGCAAGGCCAACTTGAACAACAAGCACACGGGTAATACGATGTATGAAAGGTTCTATGGCTTTGCTTTGGATAAACAGGTGGATAGGACACGTGACTCGAACAAAGCATCGCGACACAAGGCTAGAATATAGAGCTAGCGAGAGCAAAAGAGTTAAATGGGTAGAGAGAAAAGGGCTCGCCTGAAGAGAGTGTCGAAGAACTTCCGAAGAACTTATCGTTGCTCACATCACCACGAAGCGTCCTATCCGAGAAGAAGCAAATCGCTACAACAAACAACGTATGCAACACTTACCACTACGGGAAAAGAATCGGCATGATCATCTGAATGCATGTATGCATGACATGGCAATTATGATGCAATGCAACTTAGCAAAAATAAGCGGAATCGGAATCCCGAAGCACATAATTAAGGTTCAAATTGTTTTACTACACATCAATTTATATGTTGATTAGCATGGCAAAACAAGGCATGAGTGAGCTACATAAAATTAAATGAAACCGGGACAATATATATAACAATCCCGTATATATTCCATATGTAGTTATTAGGTGACTCCTAATTACCCCCACATATGATATGCAATGCAACATGAATGATTTTGCATATAAAAGATACACATTTAAAACATAGAGGTTAGGGCGGGATCTCACGTTTGAATCGTAGAGATGATCTTGAATTGTAGAAGTAGCCGATGTTGCGAAAGTAGACGTCGTGGGAGTAGACTGTAGCAGTGAGGCGTCGAGAAGCGCAGATCTTAATAAAGTAATAGGCCGGCGGGCAGACCAAAGGCACCGGAAAAATAAATTGAGGCCGACACATTACAGTCAAAGTGTCGAACACCTTGCGGGTATGCAGTGAACTGCGGACAGACAAACTCCGGAAAACGGCGGACCGGCCACTTGCGCTCTGGCGACACGGCAGTACGGCTAACAACAGAATGATCAAACTGAATAGACACGGAAGGAGTTAGCTTGCCAAGCTAGCAAGCTGCGGAATGGATAGACCACAAGGAGCTAAGCACACGCACACAAGTAGACGGATAGGAGTTAAGCATCTCGTGCTAGCTGAAAATTGGTAGAGCCATGGCAGCGATGTGGAGTGGAGCACTGCTCCTGTCAACTGTCGCTGGACGCATAAGCGGATAAGAATCGAACGGCCAAGGCGGACAAAACGAACATGTTGGACTGGAAGAAGCTGAAACCGCAACTCTTATGGACACTCAGTCGAACAGCTGACGGGTAGAACGAAAACATGCACAGGTCGGCAGCTATCTGGAGGCGTTGTGCTGCAGCTATTGAAGGCGGGCTGATGCTCTGCAACGCAGGGGACAAGGAAAAGTAGCACTGGCTGGAGCGGCCATGCGCACATGCTGTGCTACGCGGGCCCCCGGACTGGAGCTGGTCGGGAGCGAGGCGGGCGGCCGCTGCTGTTGCTGCAGGCCAAGGGGGGCGTGCTGGAGAGTGGAGCTGGCTGGCTCTCTGCGGTGATGAAGGAGCAAGGCGGGCGGGAGCAGGCACGGGGACCAAGGCCCCTAGTAGGTCGACGGCGCTTGACCAGCTGCTGCGGTGTGGTGTTCTGGTGGTTGGTGGAGCTGATCGATTTGAGTTGGAGGATCACTTTGAGCTAGTTGTTTGGTGTCGTTGATCAAAGAAGCGAGCCAGGGAGTGGATCTGCAAGCAGTTGTTGTGCTCCATGGAACTAAGAGGAGTAGTGGTGCAGCGACGGAGAGAAAAAGAAATCACCGGCGGCGAAAAACTGAGACGATTTTGCAAGGAAATTTGAGGAGGATAGCGAAGAAACAAAGGGGGGAATTTTGGGTAAGATTTCAGATCTAGAAGAAGTGGATAAAAGGAGGCTAGGGTTTGTGAAACAACAAAGACGTGGTTGTCCAAAAATAGACCAAAGATTAGGTAGGCTAGTTTTTGTCCAAATATTTATTCGGCTTTCACCTAGTTTTGTTTTTGCAAAAGCAAGAAAGCATCTTGTAATATGGAAACAACTAGAAAATATTATTTTATTTTGATTTTCGAAATAAGAAAAGGGTGGAGGTTTATTGAACCGTCCGGATAATTAGCAAAAACAAAATCTGATTTTTGGCAAAATAATTTTTATTATAAAAAAATGCACATGGAGACGATGCATGACGTCACAATGACGCGAAAAGGAAAATAACAAGCAATTCTAATATTGGGTATTTTCTAGGTCGTTACACCGGCAGCCGGCCGAATCGTTACCCAACCTGTAACCAGCCCCCCGCCTATATAAGGGGGCCTGGACCCTTAGTCTAGGGGGATCCGATCTTCTTCTTCCTCCTCTAGCCCGAATAGCTCGAGGAGCATTGTAATCGATACTGTCTAAGCAATACGAAGCAGGCAGGAAGTAGGGGTTTCACCTCCACCCGGGAGGGCCCTGAACCTGGGTAAACCGTGGTGTCTCAGTAGGCATAATCCTGAGCCGGGCCCCTCATCTCCACCGTCGAGCCCCTCCGATAAGCCTACCCATGGCTACTGTCTCTAAATTCCCACGACATTTGCACACCGTTTACTCGCTGTTTTGTTACTTGTTTGCTTGCTGCCATTTTTATTCCAGATTGTATTTACTACTTATAATCATCCATACCACTTGTATTTCACTATCTCTTCGCCGAACTAGTGCACCTATACATCTGACAAGTGTATTGGGTGTGTTGGGGACACAAGAGACTTTCTGCATCGTAATTGCAGGGTTGCTTGAGAGGGATAGCTTTGACCTCTTCCTCCCTGAGTTCGATAAACCTTGGGTGATCCACTTAAGGGAAACTTGCTACTGTTCTACAAACCTCTTCACTTGGAGGCCCAACACTGTCTACAAGAACAGACGTGTGCGTAGACATCAAGCCCTTTTCTGGCGCCGTTGCCGGGGAGGAAGTAGAAGACCTCTGCAAGGAGAGTTTTTCGCACGCACATCCTTTACTTTGTTTTAAGTTTTGCTTTACTTTATTTATTTTTACTTGCATTGTTTTATATCAAAAACCCAAAAAAATTAGAATCCTTGATAGTTGTTTTTACTTGTCTGCTTTTAGTTTTGCTGAAATGGCTAATCCTAAAAACACCAAGTTGTGTGACTTTACTAGCACGAACAATAGTGATTTTATCTGCACTCCTATTGCGCCACCTGCTCCTGCTGCAAACTTTTATGAGATTAAGCTTGCTTTATTGAACCTTGTTATGAAAGAGCAATTTTCTGGTGCTAGTACTGAAGATGCTGCAGCTCATCTCAACAATTTTGTTGAGCTATGTGAGATGCAGAAATATAAGGATGTAGAAAGTGATATTATTAAGCTCAAGTTGTTTCCTTTTTCTTTGAGAGGAAAAGCTAAAGATTGGTTGCTATCTTTGACTAAGAATAGTATTGATTCATGGGCTAAGTGTAAGGATGCTTTCATTGGTAGATATTATCCTCCTGCTAAAATTATATCTTTGCGTAGCAATATTATGAAGTTTAGTCAATTTGATAATGAACATGTTGCCCAAGCCTGGGAAAGAATGAAATCTATGATAAAGAATTGCCCCACTCATGGACTGACTACTTGGATGATTGTCCAAACTTTTTATGCAGGACTGAATTTTTCTTCGAGGAACCTATTGGATTCAGCTGCTGGAGGCACTTTTATGTCCCTTACCTTGGGCGCCGCAACAAAGCTACTTGACAACATGATGGTAAATTATTCCGAATGGCACACCGAGAGAGCTCCACAAGGTAAGAAGGTAAATTCTGTTGAGGAAACCTCTTCCTTGAGTGAAAAGATTGATACCATTATGGCTATGCTTGCTAATGATAGAACTCATGTTGATCCTAATAATGTTCCTTTAACCTCTTTGGTTGCTCAAGAAGAGCATGTTGATGTGAACTTCATTAGAAACAATAATTTTAACAACAATGCTTATAGGAATAATTTTGCTAGTAACAATTATAGGCCGTATCCTTCTACCAATGGTAATGGTTATGGTAATCCTTATGGTAATTCCTACAACAACAATAGGGCCGCGCCCTCTGAACTTGAAGTCATGCTCAAAGACTTCATGGTAAAACAATCTGCTTTTAATAAATCTGTTGAGGAAAAGTTAGGCAAAATTGATATTCTTGCTTCTAAAGTTGATAGCCTTGCTCATGATGTTGAACTTCTAAAATTAAAAGTGTTGCCTAATGATGTGAAAGAGAACAATGTTTTTGCTACTGCTAATGCTATTCAAGTTGGAATTGATGAAAATGTTAGATTGTTAGCAGAATTGCATGCTAGATGGGAAAGAGAGGATGAGATTGCTACGAATATGAAAGTTTGTACTATTACTACATCTAATGATGTTGTTCCTAATGCTAGCAATCCTCTTACTTTGATTGGTGTAGAGAAAACTCCCACTCCTTGTGTTAAAAAGCCTAAAACTGCCAAAACTTTTTCTCAAAAGAGTGCTAAAATTTTTCGGAGTGTAGGAGATGATAACTCTATTTCCTTTAATGATTTTGATGTTGATGGCTGCAATATATCTGAAGTAATTTTGTTCTTGCAAAAGCTTGCTTTGACTCCCAATGCTAGTTCTTTAAATATTGCTTTTACTAAGCATATTACCAATGCTCTCATGAAAATTAGGGATGAAAAGTTGAAACAAAAAGCTTCTGTTCCCAAGAAGTTAGAAGATGGTTGGGAACCCATCATTGATACGCATGTTAATGGTTTTGATTGCCATGCTTTATGTGATCTAGGTTCTAGTATTTCTATCATGCCTAGAAAAATTTATGATATGCTTGATTTACCACCTCTTGAAAAATGTTATTATGATGTTCATATTGCCGATGTTGCTAAGAAGAAGCCTTTGGGAAGGATTAATGATGTTCTTATTATGGTTAACAATAACCTTGTTCCCGTTGATTTTCTCGTTATGGATGTTGAATGCCATGCTTCATGTCCTATTATTTTGGAAAGACCCTTTCTTCGAACTGTAGGTGCCATCATTGATATGAGAGAAGGCACCATCAAATATCAATTCCCACTCAAGAAAGGTATGGAACACTTCCCTAGGAAAAGAAAGAAATTACTTTTTGACTCTATTCTTAGAGCAAATTATGAGCTTGATGCTTCATCTCTTGATGTTACTTGATTCGCAATTTTCTGCGCCTAGCTCAAAGGCGTTAAAGAAAAGCACTCTTGGGAGATAACCCAATGTTTTATTTTCAGTACTTTTTCTTTTATTTGAGTCTTGGAAGTCATTACTACTGTAATGACCTCTCCTTATCCTTTTTATTTTATTGTTGTGCCAAGAGAAGCCTCTAATTTGAGTGAGGTAAAGATTTGGGGATGTTGCTGCCCTGAAACTGTTTTCGGTGCTGCACCGTAAAAATTCGTGAAAATTCTCTTTATATCTTTTGGACCTGCGATTTCTTGTGCATATGCCCCAGGTTATATCAAAACTTTCGTTAGCTGAACACTTTTTGATTTGAGCAACATAAAACTCCTCAAAAATTCGACCTTTGTCAGCTGTTCTGTTTTGACAGATTTCTGCCACTATTTGTTTTTGCCGCTTTATCGCTTTCTTTTCAAGTTCTTTTGATCACAGAACTTTTGGGGAAGTTGATACAGTAGTATATACTTAATATGTGGTGGTTTTGGGTTAAAACCTAAAGCAAAAGAGGTTGATTATATGTTATGCTTACACTAATGTTGCTAATAGATTTGTGTTTAGTTTTGTATGAAGGAAGTTTTCAAGTGTAGGGATTGGAGAATGATGAGATAAGTTAAAGAATGGACAAAAGCTCAAGCTTGGGGATGCCCATGCATCACCCAAGAAATATCCAAGAAGTACAAGCATCAAAGCTTGGGGATGCCCCCGAGGCACCCCTTCTTCATCGGCAAAAATCAGGTCACCTTTCAAGACACTATATTTTTTTTTGCTTCATGCACTATATGTTTTTCTTGGAGCGTCAGTTGTTTTAGTTTTCATTGTTAGTTTTGTTTTGTTTTCTGCAATAAATGGTTGGACCCCAACAAATTTCTTTTGGAGAAGTTGCCTTGCTTTTCATTTGCCAAGAACGCTCTAGTTTTCATTCTTATCAAAAACCGAGTGTTCTTCTTTTTCTGATACTGCTTTTGGTTTTCATTTTTTCCTTGATATGCATTCAGACCTTGTCATATCTTTTCATCAAGGTGTATTTTTGCCTCTGATCTTTATTGGTTTTCATCAAAAGAGGTGTTCATAAAAAGTTCAAATGGTGTTGGAAAAGAGAAAAAGCTTTATGCAAAAAAGTGGTACAAGAAGGAGCTTGTGTAGACTGCGTCTTAGGCTTTTGCATGTCATGCTTGATGTCTTTTTGATAGTATGCTTAGTGGTTTTTCTGTAGCATGACTTGTCTCAAATAACTGAGATTGCTTAATGAGCCTTTGAAAAAATCATGCGTTGTTTTAATTATTTGGTAGCATTATTTTGGTTTTCTCCTTGATGCTTTATTTGGGCTGACTTGGCGCATGCTCACACATGTTAGACTCTTACAAAGTCGCCAATAGCCTCTATGATCATTTATTTTTTGACTTTTAATGCCATCTTATGCTTCTTTTAATGTCGCTTTGTCGCTTTGCATGATTATGGCCATTATTGCTCTCTTAGTTGGTCGCTCCCAGTCTTTTGCTAGCCCTCGCCTTGTACTGAGTATGAGCTCTACTCGTGCATCCAACTCCTAAAAACCAAGTTTTGCCAAAGTGTCCACCATACATACCTAAAAGCAATTTGCTATTCCAAGTAAATTTGACTTGCTTTTATTTTCTCTGCAAATTAAACTCTTACCAGTGTTATGCGAAAATTGGTCAGTAAAGCTCTCACGAACCGGAAGGCACACTTTACTTTTTCTTGTTCTTAAAAATTTGACATTGTGGTCTCTTATGTTGAGTTCTTATGCTTGCAAGTTGCAAGTTGGAGACTAGCCCAACCATGCCGTCATGGGGCCAGCTTTCAACATTGCACTTCTTACTTGAGTTGATATCGTGATCTTTTGTTTATGGATGCCCACGGTGTGAAATGAATTGGGAATCTTGCGGGGATCATGGAGTTTGTATATGTGTTAGGCAAACGCATGGGCCGCCAATCTAAGCCATGCATAATTCATGGTGGAAATTTGCAGCATACCCATAGTGGACATTCGACGACGCATCTCAAAATAAAAAGCTAAACAGATGGCAAATAAAAGAGATGTCGAGGTGTTCATTATCTGCTTGTCCTATCATTTTGATATGGGCTTGTTCCATGTCATCGGGCACGGAGGTACCCCGTTGGCGGTTCTCGATGATACATATATACTTACAATGACAAGAGCCTTGCTTGCGACTCTAAGTAAAGTAGCACGAGGTTTGGGTACTTGTTGGGGATATACCAAATAGGTATACCAGCGACGTAGTCCTAAATCAGCAAGCCAGGGTGGCCCATCAGGGGTGGTATGGCGGATTCGCCATATCGGGCGGCCCAGTTGTTGAAGTTGACACGGCGGTACTGGACGCAGGCGCTTATGGCGGATCCTCAGATAGGCCTGGCGGGTTACTGACAGCAGGCTCATGGCGGATCCGGAGACGGCCCATGGTGGGTTACCTTGACGTACACGCATAGGACTTAGTCTAGGACTCCAGGTTGTATCCGCTCCGGTACCAACGTGTAGCCCACGCCAGGCGCCTTTATAAGCCCGGCGTGGAGCAGCCCTTGAGGCAAGTTAGACGTTCTAGTCATACGGCCAATCGCATAGCGAAACAGCCAACCTCATCATTGTAATCGAGCACTTGTTGTCATATAGTGAATTATAGCAGCACGTAGGATCTCGCCACTGTCGCGGGATCTGAAGCTGGGTAAACTCGTGCTACCACCATCCTGGATCGCTCCTCCGTGTTCACCCCCTTCCACAAACCGCCATACCCCTATCTCTATGGCAGATCTGTTGACGAAACCACGACAGTTGGCACCCACCGTGGGGCTAAGCGCGTCTGGAGCGCGGATCCAGGCGGTATCCGCCTTTGCAGGCATCGGCGACACCGTCACCATCGGGCGCGTCCTCTACGATTCCGGCTTCCCCATCGTCCCAGCGGATAACCTCTGGGTGCCGGCTAGAGAAGACCCTGCTCGATTCACCGTCGTCCCGATTGGAGATATCCATATCTTCATTGGAGAGACAAACCCTACCCCCGCTACGGAAACCAATTTCCGACGGATTGGTATGGCTGAAATCCCCAAACGGACCGCTTTCGAGCTGGATACGGAGGAGGACTCATCTGATCTGGAACTTTCCAAGTTGCCCAGATCGGATCTGAAAAGTAATCCCACCCAGCCCGCCCTAGAGGTAGAGGAAGTGGTGGAAGACCGCAGTGAATCCGCCATGAGTAATCTGGCGTTAGAGACACCACGGTACTGCCTTGTTGCGTTCGCAGGTATCACTTCGGGATCTACCTCCAATGGAGAAGATAGCCCAGGTGAATCCATCCTAGAGGCACTTAACGAAAGTGATGAATCGGATGACTGGGACAGCAAAGGCTATGATTCTGACCACTACGATGCCGCCATGAGGAAACTCGAGGCGGAATTGGCGCAGCAGGCACTTGAAGAGCAACAAGCAGCGGCCAAGCAGGTGTTTGTAGCCAACAAAGGAGATGACGCTGGGCAGACAACCGGTGATCTGCCATCTCAGGCAGTCCACGACGGAGATGCCGACAATGAGCAGGGTAACCCGCCACCAGCCGCCGATCCCGCCACAGAGCAACTTCCTGAGATTCACGGCGGACCCAGGCCTCTGCAACCCGCCATCCCCGCGGACCAGCACCCGGAAGACTTCACGACCCCGCTGGACAAGGTCGTCTATGGAACTCTAGCAGATCCAATCACCCCTGACTATGTCAGAGATGTGAACGATCTCGAGAAGAAGAGGCGAGCACTCCTCAAGGAAGCAAAGCGAGTCGAGAAGATGGGCAAGCAGGTTGATGACGACATTGCTAAAGCTCAAGACACGCTGAAGCGCGCAAGGAACATGGAGGAGAAGTATGTTACTCTCATCCAGAACCAGATCAACGAGGGGGGCGACCCGCAGCTGGTACGAAACCTTGAGTTCACCGTACCAACAGCAGAAACTCTGGCCAAGATGTACATCAAAAATCCGCCATACGTGGACAAAAACCGCGATGAAGTTAGGGCTACGCCCATCGAGAACATCGTGGCTGCAAAGGAGTTATTGGAGCATAATAAGAGCCCAGCAGCCCTAGAGACGGCGGTGAAACTAATGACAAAAGCATTAGTGCAGCAGGAGAAGGCTACATCATCACGACAGCTCGAATCTAATCCCGCGCTATGCAGGTCCAGTACTGCCTCTAAGGCTCTGGGGGCTGGCAACCATGGTACGCGCCCTGACAACGAATCTCATACCGGATCCTCAGAAATCCGACGAAGAGAAGCTCGCAACCGGGCGAACGCCATCCCAATATCCTCCGATGACAAACCAAATGGCAAAGGCCCACAGAGAAATCCATCGCCACCCCGCAAGAATTACCCTGCTTACGGATACCAACAAGACAATGCTGCCCCTCGCCATAAGACCAACATGCCGCCACCAAAGTATAAGACGTTCAAAGTCCCAAAGGGAGGGATCGTCATACGCGACAATGATGGCAAGCGAGGACGAAGCCGTGACGCTGGACGCAAAGACGATCCGCCACGACGGGAAACCAGCAGAGACGGCGGATCCAAGAGAAGGGACCGATCTCGCCATGACGACGGCGCGCACTGTGACGGTGACAAGGACAAGCATCGCTCCACTCGCCACCACGATGACAAAGGGCAGGGCTCCCGCCGCCATGACGACGATCCATCTCCACGAAGAACGGAAGGAAGCCGTCGTAGCTGCAAAGATCAGTCGCAGGACGGCGAGAGTAAGCGACGACGCGACCCTTCGCCATCCCCACCAGGGAGCCCCCATGGTGGCGGCGGTGGTGGTGGCGGACCAGCAAGGTCACGCAACTCTCGCAAGGATCCGCCGGACCAGAAGCACTACGACGCTCGTACCCATCTAAACGAGATTGCCAAATCTCAAACAGCCTTCTTCCTCGGCCCAAAGTGCTTTGGACAACGGATTCGTGATGAGCCCATCCAGCATGGGTTCAAGATCGCGAAAAATATCCGCCAGTACAATGGAGTCGATCGGCCTTTAACTTGGCTACAAGACTACTTCAACGCAGTACAGTTCGCCGGGGGATCACCCAATGTTGTTGTCCGCTATTTGCCCCTGATGCTATCCGGCACTGCGAGGCAATGGATCAACGACTTGGCAGAAAACTCTATCCAAACCTGGTTCGATATGCAAACTGCGTTCACCGAAAATTTCGAGGGGACTTATAAGAGACCCCATAACATTGGTGACCTCCAACGGTGCCGACGCACCGACGACGAGACCTCCCGAACTTTCCTCGCGCGATGGCTGGATATGAAGAACTCCTGTGAAGGGGTTACTGACGAATCCGCCATCCTCGTGTTTATTGACAGTTTGGAGAGAGGCCAACTGCTCCGCCATCGCCTGTTGCGGGAAAGGAACGAAGGGAAGTTGACCCTAAATTCCATGATCACCATCGCAAGCAACTACGCGGCCGCCGACGACGACGCCCGCGAATCTCTGAAGGCTTCCGCCATCCAGAACACTGGAAAGCGGAATAGCAGCAACAAACGGAAGAATCCGCCAGAAGAGCCGTAGGCTCCGGACATGGTGGCCACAACCTTTGCTGACAAAGGCCAAAGCAGCCAGCGCGGCAGAGGACGCGGAGGTAGCGGCGGCCAGCCGCGGAGTTCTGCAACTCCTGCTTCGGCGCCATCCGCTCCCGTGTCTTACGATGAATACCGCGATATGCCATGTTTTGCCCATCGCGACGCTTCAGGAAAGTGCAACCACACCAACCGGAACTGCAAGTTTGTCAACGACCTCAAGGCGGATCAAGAAGCTGGCTTCAAACGCAGCCGGCGACAACGGCCTCGTGGCAAAGGAAAAGCGGACAAAGACAAGGAGTCTAGGGATGGCAGTGATATGGATGAAGACCCTGCGCCCAAACCCGCCGAAAAGGCAGAGGGTGGTGCTGGCAAGGAAAACCCAATCAAGGACAAAAAAGGTGCCTTTCACACATTCCTTGGACGCCCCACGGCCAAGGCACAGAGAGCCGCTATGCGCTCCCTCAATGCCACCGTGCCTAAAATCCGCCAGTACGTCCGATGGTCCGAAGTACCAGTGCACTGGAGCCGTGATGATCATCCAGAGCACATCCCTGATGGATATTATGCCATGGTGGTATGCCCTGTAATCCATGGCTATGAGTTTTCCAAATGCTTAATGGACGGCGGCATCAGCCTGAACATCATGTACGTGGAAACTTTGACAAAGCTCGGCCTTACCAAGACCCAACTCCGCCATAGCGCGGTCACCTTTTATGGGGTGGTTCCTGGTCGCCAAGCCAAGTCCCTCGGGTCCATCACACTCAAGGTTGCCTTCGGTAGTGAGGAAAACTACAGAGAAGAGCCCATAACCTTTGAGGTTGTCCCATTCAAAAGCACATACCACGTGATCTTCGGTCGCCCTGCCTTCCACAGCTTCCATGCAAGGCCATGCTACATCTACAATCAGCTGAAAATGCCAGGACCGGATGGCATAATTACCGTTTATGGCAGCTTCAGAAAGGCAAAGGAGTGCGAGGAAGGAGAAGCCGCCTTCGCGGAAGCAGTGTTCTTCGGCGAGGAGTTCAAAGAAATCCATGCCGCTACGGACCCCACGGAGATGCCGGCATCCAAGCAGGAGGTTTCCGCCTCCCCGCCCACCTTCAAGCCTACAGTCGATACAAAACAGGTGGAACTTGTCGCTGGCGATGCCGCCAAGACCACCGCCATTGGGACAAACTTGTCCCCCAAATAGGAAAGCGCGCTCGCCGAGTTCCTCCGTGAGAACCGGGACATCTTCGCATGGCAGCCATCTGACATGACGGGTGTACCCAGGGAACTCGCCGAGCACGCTCTGCAGATAATTCCTGGCTCAAAGCCAGTAAGACAAGCCATGAGACGCTTCGGGGATGAAAAGCGCAGCGCCATAGCAAAGGAGATTTCCAAGCTGTTGAAAGCAGGCTTCATCAAGGAAGTGATACATACGAAGTGGGTGGCAAATCCGGTGCTAGTTCCTAAGAAAAACACAAAAGTTCTGCGCATGTGTGTAGATTACACTGGCCTGAACAAAGCATGTCCAAAAGACCCTTTTCCCTTGCCTCGCATTGACCAAGTCATTGACTCGACGGCGGGATCGGAGCTGCTGTGTTTCTTAGATGCCTACTCGGGATACCACCAGATCAAGATGAAAAAGTCCGATCAGCTCGCTACGTCGTTCGTAACACCTTATGGCACATATTGCTATGTCACAATGCCATTCGGTCTGAAAAACGCAGGAGCAACGTATCAGCGCACCATGCAAAAGTGCCTGGCGGATCAAATCGGACGAAACATCCACGCATACGTGGATGACATCGCAGTTATGTCTAAAAAGCAAGATGGCCTTATAGCAGATTTGCAAGAGACATTTGACAATCTCAGGAAGTACAACATGATGCTTAACCCAACGAAGTGCGTCTTCGGGGTCCCAGCTGGACAACTCCTAGGATTCATCGTCTCCCACCGCGGAATTGAGGTTAACCCGGAGAAGATCAAGGCAATCCTCGACATCTCCCGGCCCATAGACCTAAAAGATGTACAGCGACTCACAAGCTGCGTGGCAGCAGTGAGCAGATTCATCAGTCGTCTTGGCGAGAAGGCTTTGCCACTCTACAAGCTGATGAAGAAATCAGACGAATTCGTCTGGACCGACGAGGCAGACGCTGCACTTAAGGATCTGAAGAGAGTGTTATCCACTGCACCAGTCCTAGCGGCTCCCGAAGACCAGGAACCCATGTTACTGTACATGGCGGCAACCAACAGGGTGGTCAGCATCGTCATGGTGGTAGAACGTAAGGAAGAAGCGCAGGAGTATGGCATACAAAGACCAGTCTACTATGTCAGCGAGGTCCTGACGGAATCCAAGCAGCGCTACCCTCACTACCAAAAATTGGCATATGGAGTTTTCCTAGCCTCTCGTAAGTTGAGGCACTACTTCTATGACCATAAGATCACAGTGGTGAGCAAAGCCCCACTGAAGGACATCATCAACAACAACGACGCAATAGGACGAGTTGCGAAGTGGGGCATTGAATTGGCCTCTTTCGACATCGACTACAAGCCTCGCACCGCCATCAAGTCTCAGGCTTTGGCGGAGTTTATGGCGGATTGGAAGGAAGCGCAGGAAACTACGCCCATCCCAGAACCAGAGCATTGGGTGATGCACTTTGATGGCTCAAAGTTGCTACACGGCTCGGGGGCTGGAGTGACACTCAAATCTCCCAAGGGAGATGAGCTAAGCTACGTTCTCCAGATCCACTTCCCCACCACCAACAACATTGCGGAGTATGAAGCGCTACTACATGGGCTACGTGTCACAAAGGAGATCGGCGTACAACACATCATGTGCTGTGGAGACTCTGACCTTGTGGCTCAGCAGGTGGCTGACACATACAAAGCTCGGAACGAAGTCATGGCGGCATACAGAGACGAAGTGGACGAGATGGCCAAAAGTTTCCTCGGCTATGACATAAAACACGTGCGGCGAGAAGATAACATGGCGGCCGATACCTTGTCCAAATTGGGATCTAGCCGTAAGGCGGTTCCGCCGGGCGTATTACTCGAGCATCTGCGAGTACCATCAGTCAAGATGGTTGATCCCGAAAATCCGGAGCTAGCGAGCTCCCCTGTTATGGCGGTTTTGCCAAGCAATCCGCCATGGGCAGAGCCCTTCCTGGAATTTCTGACGAACAAGAAGCTTCCCGAAGACGAAGTTGAAAAAAGACAAGTCGAGCGTAGAGCCAAAGCGTACACCATCATAGATGGCCAACTCTACAAACGAAGCATCTCGGGAGTTTTCATGAAGTGCATATACCAAGTGGATGGAATCGAAATACTAAGAGAGATCCACGAAGGCGAATGTGGGCATCACGCCGCCGCCAGATCCCTAGTAGCTAAAGCATTCCGCCATGGATTCTACTGGCCAACAGCCAAGGCAGATGCAGACCGCATTGTGGAGCTCTGCCATGGTTGCCAGATGTACTCCAAGCAAACCCATATGCCCGCCACAGCACTGCATACGATCCCTATAACTTGGCCTTTTGCAGTCTGGGGCTAGACATGGTGGGTACGCTGAAAACAGCACCTTCGGGATTTACGCACCTTCTGGTAGCGGTAGACAAATTCACAAAGTGGGTGGAAGCTAAGCCCATCAGAAAACTTGATGGCAAAACTGCCCTCAAATTTGTCAAGGACATTGTGGTTAGATTCGGCATCCCACATAGCATCATCACCGATAATGGCACTAATCTGTCTCAGGGAGAAGTTGAAGAATACTGCCATCACAACGGAATCCGCCTTGACCTAGCATCTGTGGCACATCCACAGTCTAATGGCCAAGTTGAGCGGACCAACGGACTAATCATGTCAGGGATCAAGCCACGCCTAGAAGCACCGCTACACAGAGCAGCTGGAGCCTGGGCAGAAGAGTTGCCATCTGTGTTGTGGAGTCTACGGACCACGCCAAACATATCAACTGGCCTTACCCCTTTCTTCTTAGTCTACGGAGCAGAGGCAATCTTGCCAAGTGATGTTCAGTACGATTCTCCAAGAGTCGACGCCTACAAGGAAGAAGATGCAGAAGCGTCCAGACAACTATCTGTGGACCTGCTGGAAGAAGAACGGGACCTAGCAGCCCAGAGATCCGCCATCTACCAGCAGAATCTCCGCCGCTATCACAGCAGGCGAGTTCGCCAACGCTCGTTCAAAGAAGGTGACCTGGTGCTACGCCTCAAACAGCAGAAGTCCCACAAGCTATCCCCGCCTTGGGAAGGACCCTTCGTCATCAGCAAAGCTCTACTGAATGGTTCCTACTACCTCGTTGATATTCGCGAGCTAGATAAGCGACCAAGTAAGAAGCGCAAACGAAGAGACCCTGACGATATCTACGACGAGACAGATCGTCCATGGAACATCGCACAGCTACGTCCTTTCTACACTTAGCACTTACCTAGCTATGTAATAGGCACCTCTATATGATCAATGAAATAAAGCATTTGGTTCACTCTTGATTTTTTCTGAGTCTTTTACCTCCTTTATTGTTCATTTAGATCGTATAGAACCTTTTGCGCAATTGTGCTTTGCACTTGCGTCTCTTTTAAATCCGCCATAAGCGGTCCGCGTAGCTTTTTTATGTTTTGATCTTCATCCGATGTTTTCTGTGTGGATTCCAAAGTAGTGACTTTTTGACGATCTAAGCCGCCATCTGCTACGGGTTCTGGATGGCTGCTATTAAGTATCGTCGCCCTAGCGGATTGTTCGTGCGAAGATTTCGCCATCTCACGAAAAGTCAAGCACAGAGAGCCGGATGTCGGATCGCATAATCCTACGCGTGAAATTTTTTAAAGTGTTGTTTTTGGGCATGGCAAAAACTGCAAGTTGCATAAAATTAGGCCTGGCAGTTTCTTCGCGCAATCAAACCACTTCATAAAAAACAAACTGCAAGAGTTCAAAAGCATTCCACTGATCCGCCACAAGCAGATCAGTTGCAGTGCACAAGCATTCACACGCAGTTTAAGTTTAGATTACAGACCCACTCAGGGGCCGAATTAATGCAAAGTATTGTTCCTGCCATATCGCAGGGCACATCTCAAGAAGATGGCGGAACCTTGGTGGACACCTCGTCACCGCCATCACCACCTGCAGTTGCCGCGGAGGCGGATGCCGAAGCTTGGCTTGGCGACCCTGGCAGCTCGTATGCTTCATAGTATACGTTCAACTGAGTGCCAAGGGCACACAGTTGATTGTATCCAAGCACGCTCTGCCGGATGGTGGCCTCATCCACCGGCGCGCCGTCCTCGCCGCTCTCCGGGATGCCGGAGGTGAGCTGGTCCAGGTCCATCTCGGGATAGTGGGCCTTCGCCAAGGTCAACGCTGTCCTGGCACCACCCCGAGCAGAAGACAGTTTCCAGTCCGCCACCAGCCCTGGCACCAGCAAAAGCTTCTGTGTGAGCGCGATGGCGGAGAGGTTGGAAGAACCCGCTATCTGTAGGCTCCCGCACGCTTGGCGACCAGCGCTGAGAAGGCCATCAAGCTCCTTCCTCGCTGCGTCGGTGGCCATGCGCAAGCCCTCAGCGGTGTCCATCTCGCCCTGCTCCAAAGCGACTGCATAGCGGAAAAAGAAGATGCATCATGCACGGCATAGCAGAAATTGCAAAACTTTATGTTATAAGAAGAAATGGTACCTAGCAAGTTGTCCTGGAAGTGATGGAGGAGCTCGTTAAAGCCTTCACGCCGCTTCTCAAAATCAGCGGCGGCTTTGCGGAGGTCCGCTATCTCCTTGTCCTTCTTCTTGCCCTGGTTCTCCTGGTCCTTCAGCTGCCTCTCGAGGGTGGCATTTTTAGCCAGCGATTTCCGGAGCTGTTCATTCAACCCATCCATCGCAATGGCATGGCCCTTCTTCATCCCCTCAAGTGTGAACTTGAGCTTGGCAGCATCTGCATGGCGGAATTTCGTCAGCTCAGCATTGATTGAATAAGCATAAAGGAAAACAAACTTGTTAAGGTAAATTACCGCTATTCTCAAGCTGCTGCCGCAAGTCCGCCACAAGAGCGCTTTTCGCTGCCAGCTCCTCCTCCTGCGAGCTGACAACCTGGACCAGGTCTTCCACCACCTTCTTGTAATTCTGGCAAAACAAAATTGAAGTGTTAGTTACTCTTAGAGCTTCATGCCGGATACATATCCGCCATAACGCTCGGGGGCTACTCACGATGATTTTTTAGTCACTCTTAGAGCATCATGATGGATAGAATCCGCCATAATACTCGGGGGCTACTTATGCTGATTTTTTGTCTTCCTAAGAGCTTTATGCTGGGTAGTTATCCGCCGTAACGCTCGGGGGCTACTCAGTATGAAAAAACAAAAGTTCTCTATAGAGCACTGTGAAACTACCAGCGCTCGAGGGCTGTGCTATTAAAAATTACAGAAGTCACTCTTGAAGCCCCATAGCGGATCGAAATTTGCAAATCCGCCATGGCACTCGGGGGCTACTGGGAGTACATACCTCTTTGACTAGACTGATTCTCTGAACAAACGCCGCCATGGCAGATGACACATGGTTACTGGCCTCCTCTTGTAGATTATCGAGGCAGAAAAGAGCCTCTGACTTCTTCTTCCAATTTGAGGCCTCCCCAGCTCCTGCGTCAATCTGGACTGCTTTTCCGCTAAAACTCACCTTCCTTGCACCTTTAGCGGGGCGGTCTAATGATCCAGAACTTTTCTCTGGGGCATCCGCCATCTTGCTAGCATGCTGGGAAGAAGTGGAAAGCCCAGTTGGGCGAGCAGGAGCGTCCGGTGTAGGTGGAATGGCAGCAGGAGATAGCTTGGCCCTTGGAGGTTTCTGGCCAGAAACCTTTCTTCTTCTATGCGCAGAAGACAGTCACAGATTAGAATAGTCAAGTTTTACATGGTATGAAGGCAAGTTATGATTATCCTTACTTCCGCTCTGGCAGATTTATAGTGGAGGAATGTTCGGGCACGGTGTCCAGATGGCCGCGAAGAGCAGGGGACGACTGGCGAGAGATGACTCTCTTGCCTAGCCCGCGAATGCGCCCGCCAGCACCGCGAACGCCACGAGGAACCGCCGTTATAGGTTCATCCGCCACTACCTCCTCGTCCGCCACCTTCTGTCTTTTGGGAGACGAAGATGTCTCTTCATCATCAGTAAGCTCTTTCGCCCGAGGATAGCGGACGAGACGGCTCAGCTCAGATGGTGGCAGGGAAGAAAGCTGCGGGGAGATGTGAAGTTATTCAAGAAAAATTAGCTGTTATGGCGGAATAAGGAGAAACACTCACCTTTGGACAACTGCCATTCTCATACATAGGGATTTTTAGCTTTAGAGGCTCATCCTGTCCCACCTTAATGATGTTGCGGATTCGGTGCTCGATCTCTTCAGCAGATAGTTCCTCTTTGGAATAGCGCTGGGGATCATCAACTCCGCTATATTCGCACATCAGGGTTGGGCGGTATTGAAGAGGCTGAATCCGCCGTGAGATCCAGCAGTGGATGGTATCAGCACCTATCAGTCCAGAGAAGACAAGTTTCAAAATCCGCCGTGAGCATAATTGGCATTCGTCATCCATTGTAAAATCGTCCATGACGCCCCAGCTATCCTGCTCCTCGGCGGGGCCATCAGCAAAAGACCGCAGGCCAAACTTCCTTTCAGGAGGGGCCTGGTCAGCCAGATAGAAGAAGGATCCCCGCCATCCCTTTGCGGATTCATGAGGGACAATGTAGGGGTAAGATTTCCCTTTCCGAGGAACAAAGGAGATTGATCCGCAATTGCGAGGATCTCCGTTCGTGTCCCGGTTATGGCGGATGTTAAAATATAAGCGGAATAGATCGCCACGTGGGCTGATACCCAGATACCCCTCGCATAGCGCGACGAATCCCGCTAGAGCAGTGAAGCTATTTGGAGCAATATGGTGTAGCTGTAACCTGTAGTGCCGAAGAACGCCTTTCAGGAAGTAGGATGGTGGAAGACTGAGGCCATGATCAATGTGAGACTTCAGTATGACGACCTCTTCTTCTGAAGGAGCTGGCATTGTGGCACCAGGCTCGACCCGCCATCTGGAAATCTCCTTAGCAGCTATGCGGCCTTCTTGCTCCAGGGAGGACAGAATCTCCTCGTTCATGTTGCAGGAGTCCCAATCTCCTCCCGAGGTCTCGGGCATGGCAGACTCCGTATCAGAGGACCGCGCCGAACCTTCAGCAGCTTCGGACTTAGAGGTTTGGCGAGGTGATTCTGGCTCCATAGCAGCCAGTGGTGTGGCGGTGATAACTTCCAAGATTTCGATCGAAGACGAGGAAGATGATGCCAGCTTGTGGCGGAAGAAGCTACCGGCGGCGAGGTTTTCCGCGGTGGCTCGTCGGAGATGACGAAGCTCTCGTGGCGGCGCTGAGGAGAGAGAATCCGACGGGGGCGAATGAGGGGTGACTGGCCGGGGGTGAGAGGCCGGGGTATATATAGACCCCGGGCCTCGAGATTCGTGCCCGCCATCACCACCGTTCGTCCTGATCACAGAAACCCTAATCTGGCGACACATGTCCAGGGGTAAAAAAGTAACTTGGTGAAAACAGTGCGTGCACTGTAAGTCTTGCCCTAGAAGGAACTATGTGCCGAAATTTACGACGGATTTCAACGGTATGATCCAACGGATCCCAAAAATCTCGCTAAGATAACTACGTCGCTTGATCCGTTATTTATGGCGGATTCATAGATGAAAGAAGGAGCATCAAGATAACCGCCATCCCGGTGCAAAAGAGCTATGGCGGAAGTAACTCACCAAGAACATGCATGGCGGATATAGATGGCAATCTTGAAGTTCCCTGGGGGCTAATGTTGGGGATATACCAAATAGGTATACCAGCGACGTAGTCCTAAATCAGCAAGCCAGGGTGGCCCATCAGGGGTGGTATGGCGGATTCGCCATACCGGGCGGCCCAGTTGTTGAAGTTGACACGGCGGTACTGGACGCAGGCGCTTATGGCGGATCCTCAGACAGGCCTGGCGGGTTACTGACAGCAGGCTCATGGCGGATCCGGAGACGGCCCATGGCGGGTTACCTTGACGTACACGCATAGGACTTAGTCTAGGACTCCAGGTTGTATCCGCTTCGGTACCAACGTGTAGCCCACGCCAGGCGCCTTTATAAGCCCAGCGTGGAGCAGCCCTTGAGGCAAGTTAGACGTTCTAGTCATACGGCCAATCGCATAGCAAAACAGCCAACCTCATCATTGTAATCGAGCACTTGTTGCCATATAGTGAATTATAGCAGCACGTAGGATCTCGCCACCGTCGCGGGATCTGAAGCTGGGTAAACTCGTGCTACCACCGTCCTGGATCGCTCCTCCGTGTTCACCCCCTTCCACAAACCGCCATACCCCTATCTCTATGGCAGATCTGTTGACGAAACCACGACAGTACTCGTATTCATGGGGCACGAGGTTTTCGACTTATGATTTGTCAAGCATATGCAGCATAATTGTTCTTGCATTAACTTTAACCATTCAAAATGCTTATGATGGGTGCAATGAGAGCTCAAAGCCGGTAAGTACCATAATTTTTGAAGGTCTATAAAACTTGCAATCACTGCTTCCCTCTGCGAAGGGCCTTTCTTTTACTTTTATGTTGAGTCACCACCTTCTATCTTTATGCACCATTAAGAGAGCATAATTGTCATTCTTAGTATAATGTGCATTGTCCCAAAGTTTTCATTGATTGATTCATATTGTTGGTTTCACTTGTTCTTAAATTATTTGTATCTAGTCGCCCTCTTAAACTTGAAGGTGTCCTATGCATTTATGTTTTGCTCTCCATGAAGGACAAGCTGAAAACCATTTGTATGTTTTTCCTTATGATTTGAACACACGTTTCACTTTCATTGTTTCATTTTCATGATCTTTTGTTTGTGTTCATTTTCATGTTATAACATGGTTGCTAAGTTCTATTATCAAGATCATATCTTTCATGCCCATGTTTTAAGTTCTTTTGATCCCAGCGCACAACGCTTACATATATGGTCAAGATTGTGTAGGTGCATGTCACCTCAAAAATTATTTCTTTTGTTATCACTTACCTACTCGAGGACGAGCAGGAGTTAAGCTTGGGGATGCTGATACGTCTCAAACGTATCTATAATTTTTGATGCTCTATGCTTGTTTTTACACCATTTGCCTTGTGTTTCGTTACACTTCGTGGCGTTTTTATGCGATTTCCGGAACTAACCTATTGACAAGATGCCACAGTGCCAGTTCCCTGTTTTCTGCCGTTTTTGTGTTTCAGAATAGTTACACAGGAAATATTCTCGGAATTGGACAAAACCAAAGCCAGTCGCCCAAAATTTCACCGAAGCTTCCAGAGAACCGAAGAGGAGGCGGAGTGGGCCCACGAGGGCCCCACACACCAGGGCGGCACGGCCCAAGCCCTGGCCGTGCCCCCTATGTGTGAGGCGCCCCTGGCAGCCCCCTAACGACGCCCCTTCGCCTATATAAAGCCTCGGGACAAAAAACCCTAAAGGAGTCGGCGTTTTTCCCAGAACAGTTCCGCAGCTCCGCCGTCGTCGAAGACAAATTTTGGGGCACAGAATGTCGTGGTTTCGTCAACAGATCTGCCATAGAGGTAGGGGTATGGCGGTTTGTGGAAGGGGGTGAACACGGCAGAGCGATCCGGGACGGTGGTAGCACGAGTTTACCCAGCTTCAGATCCCGCAACAGTGGCGAGACCCTACGTGCTGCTATAATTCACTATATGGCAACAAGTGCTCGGTTACAATGATGAGGTTGGCTGTTTCGCTATGCGATTAGCCGTATGACTGGAACGTGCCTCAAGGGCTGCTCCACGCCGGGCTTATAAAGGCGCCTGGCGTGGGCTACACGTTGGTACCGGAGCGGATACAACTTGGAGTCCTAGACTAAGTCCTATGCGTGTACTACAAGGCAACCCGCCATGGGCATGTCTCCGGATCTGCCATGGGCCTGTATCCGGATCCGC
Source organism: Dactylis glomerata (assembly GCA_007115705.1). Lineage (NCBI taxonomy): Eukaryota > Viridiplantae > Streptophyta > Magnoliopsida > Poales > Poaceae > Dactylis > Dactylis glomerata. The sequence goes on along the minus strand of QXEO01000977.1, from coordinate 1,924,351 downwards.
CATGGGCCTGTCTTCGGATCCGCCATAAGCACCTGCGTCCAGTACCGCCGTGGCAACTTCAGCAACTGGGCCGCCCGGTAGGCAATCCGCCATACCACCCCTGATGGGCCACCCTGGCTTGCTGATTTAGGACTACATCGTTGGTATACCTATTTGGTATATCCCCAACAGTAGCCCCTAGGGAACTTCAAGATTGCCATCTACATCCGCCATGCATGTTCTTGGTGAGATACTTCCGCCATAGCTCTTCTTCTTTTCTGTGCTGGGATGGTGGTTATCTTGATGTTCCTTCTTCCATCTATTAATCCGCCGTAAATAACGGATCAGGCGACGTAGTTATCTTAGCGAGATTTTCGGGATCTGTTGGATCATACCATGGAAATCCGCCGTAAATTCTGGCACGTAGTTCCTTCTAGGGCAAGACTTACAGCGCACGCATTGTTTTCACCGAAGTTACTTTTTTACCCCTGGACACGTGTCACCGGATTAGGGTTTCTGCGATCAGGACGAGCGGTGGTGATGGCAGGCACGAATCTCAAGGCCCGGGGTCTATATATACCCCGGCCTCTCACCCCCGGCCGGTCACCCCTCATTCACCCCCGTCGCATTCTCTCTCTTCAGCGCCTCCACGAGAGCTACGTCATCTCCGATGAGCCACCGCGGAAAACCTCGCCGCCGGTAGCTATTTCCGCCGGAATAGCTTGCTCAAGCACTTCAAGGATTTCATAGCGGAGTCTTCCTTTCGGTCAACACCATGAACCCCGGATCACCTTCCCGCCACCATTCCGAAGCTGAGGAGGAGGATTCCCCCTGCAACAGTCAGCTCAGGGAACACATCCTGCAATGGCGGATTTAGATCCAGAGGACATTATGTCCGAAGCCAAAGAAGAGATGGCGGGAACAAACGCAGACGATCCCGCAGACAAGGAAGCGGAGGGCAAAGCTGAGGAGGAAGGAGCCGAGGACGAAGAAGAGCTGATCCCCCAGAACCTCCATGGGTATTGGCAAAAATTCCATGTCAAGGACACTGACGTCCAAGCCATGGAAGGCAAGGGCACCGTGGCTCCTGAAGCTGAATCTGGATGGCGGACCGACTTCAAGGCCCCGGTGCCTATCCCTAACCCCTCCGAGATCGTGATGCTCAAATCTCACATGGAGAGGGGTCTCAGTATGCCTCCATCTCTTTCCTTTACTAATCTTCTGAAATTCTACGGACTGCAACTCCACCACATATCACCAAACAGCTTGGTGTCTGTGGCGGGCTACGCAGCTTTGTGCGAGGGATACCTCGGGATCCGCCCCAGGGTAGACCTCTTCCAAATTTTCTTCTCTGTGCGGGCCAATTATGAAGATGACGGATCCCTTCGAACCTGCGGAACGGTTTGCTTCCTTCCACGAAGGTCGAAGGAATACCCCTTCATCATGCCTCTGGATTCTGCCATAGGATGGAGAGGGTCCTGGTTCTACATGGCGGATAAGCCCGCGCCATCTCAAGCCCATGGCCTCCCTCCCTTTAAGAACATAGCTGCTGAATCCCGCGACTCCTGGACGGCTGTCAACGACGAATCTGCCACTCCCTATGTCAAGCTCTTGGCTCGGCGGATCGCCAAGCTATCTGTGGATTGCTTGAAAGGAATCGACACCATCAACTGCTGGATATCCCGGCGGATTCAGCCGCTCCAACACCGCGATAGCCTGATGCACGAGTATACTGGTGCAAATGATGGCATGCATTGTTCGGACCAGGAGCTGGACCCTAAAGTGGTCGAGAAGCGCATCTGTTCTCTGATGAAGTCTCCTAGGAAGAAGCCTTTGAAGTTTGGCATGGCTATGTTTGAGAATGGCAGCTGCCCTTTGGTGAGTTCCCTTTCCGCCATAGTACCGTATGATACCTTTATATTTCATAAGAAATAACATTTTTCTCTTATTAGCTCAAATCACTCGGTCCTGCACACTTTGCCCATCCCCTTCGCCGTTCCAACACCAAATCTACCGCTAAGGAGGAAGTTGTTCACTCTAGCAGGAACAAAGAGGAGATGGCGGAGAATATGGATGACACAGCTCACACGACCCAGGAGAAGGTGATTCCCAAGAAGCGGGCTAGTAGCGGGAAAACTCGCGGTGGTGGCGGGAAATCTGTTGATTCCCGTCGTTTCGAGGCTCAACGCAGGGCGGAGCTAGAAACGCCATCCGAGAATACCGCTACTATCAATCTGCCCAAGTCAAGGTAGCCTTTCGATGTCCTCCTCCATTGTTGCTGCTTTTCACTTCTAATCCTCCTTTACTCAGAAGGAAGAAACCTACTATCAAGGAGCCGTCATCCAAGCGAGCCAAGCCCTCCCCTGCCGCTATCCCGCACACCCCTGACGTACCAACTCCCTCCTCCGCTCGTATCGATATCGATATGGAGGATGCTGGTGGTCAGTTTGACCCGATGCCAGAAGCCAACCCAATGACTGAAGCTGCGGCTAATGATGTCGTCCAAAGCGAAAAGGCTTCTGGCTCATTTCATGGTCAAGTGGCGGATGCTCCGACGGGGGGCAATTTATTTTGGAGACAAAAGCAACTTGAAGTTGTCAATCTTATTTCCAGCCAGGAAGATGCCAGTAACCAGCTGTCCAGCGGCATCGCCGCTTTTGTTGAGAAAACAACCACTATGAAGAAGGTATGTACTCCCAGTAGCCCCCGAGCGCCATGGCAGATTCTTAAATTCGATCCGCTATGGGGCTTCAAGAGTGACTTATGTAAGTTTTTGAATAGCACAGCCCTCGAGCACTGGTAGTTCACACAGTGCTCTATAGAGAACTTGTTAAATTTCATACTGAGTAGCCCCCGAGCGTTATGGCGGATAACTATCCGGCGTAAAGCTCTTAGGAAGACAAAAAATCAGCATAAGTAGCCCCCGAGCATTATGGCGGATAGTATCCAGCATGATGCTCTAAGAGTGACTAAAAAATCATCGTGATTAGCCCCCGAGCGTTATGGCGGATAATTATCCGGCATAAAGCTCTAAGAGTAACTAACACTTCAAATTATTTCGCCAGAACTACAAGAAGGTGGTAGAGGACCTGGTCCAGGTTGTCAGCTCGCAAGAGAAGGAGCTGGCAAACAAAAGCACTCTTGTGGCGGACTTGCAGCAGCAGCTTGAGAATAGCGGTAATTTACCTTGACAAGTTTATTTTCCATTATGCTTATTCGACCAATGCTGCGCTGATAATTCCTCCATGCAGATGCTGCCGCGCTCAAGTCTAAACTTGAGGGGGTGGAGAAGGGCCATGCCATTGCAATGGATGGGCTGCAGCAGCAGCTCCAGAAATCTCTAGCCGCAAACACCTCCCTCGAAGAGCAGCTTAAGGACCAGGAGCACCAGAACCTTAAGAGGGAGAAGGAGATAGAGGATCTCTGCAAAGCCGCCGCTGTTTTTAAGCAGCGACACGCGGGTTTCAACGAGATCCTCCATCACTTCCAGGACACCCTGTTAGGTACCATTTCTTCTTATACTGTAAAGTTTTTTCAATTTCTGCTATGCCGTGTGTGATGCATCTTCTTTTTCCGCTATGCAGTCGCCCTGGGGCAAGGCCAGGTGGATACCGCCGAGGGCTTGCGCGTGGCCACCGACGCAGCGAAGAAGGAGCTTGATGGCCTTCTCAACGCTGGTCGCCAGGCGTGCGGGAGCCTGTAGATAGCGGGCTCTTCCAACCTCTCCGCCATTGCGCTCACCCAGAAGCTGCTGCTGGTGCCAGGGCTAATGGCGGACTAGAAACAGTCCTCTGCTCGGGGTGGTGCCAGGACAGCTTTAACCTTGGCGAAGGCCCACTACCCTGAGATGGACCTGGACCTGCTCACCTCCGGCATCCCGGAGAGCGGCGAGGACGGTGCACCAGTGGACGAGGCCACCATCCGGCAAAGCGTGCTTGGATACGATCAACTGTGTGCCCTTGGCACTCAGCTGAACGTATACTATGAAGCATACGAGCTGCCAGGGTCGCCAAGCCAGGCTTCGGCATCAGTCTCCGCGACTACTACAGGTGGTGATGGCGGTGACGAGGTGTCCTCCAAGGTTCCGCCATCTTCTTAGAACGTGCCCTGCAATATGGCAGGAAAAATACTTTGCATCAATTCGGCCCCTGAGTGGGTCTGTAAGTTAAACAAACTGCGTGTGAATGTTTCTGCACTGTGACTGATCTCCTTGTGGCAGATCAGTGGAATGCTTTCGAACTTTTGCAGCTTGTTTTTATGAAGTGGTTTAATTGTGCGAAGAAACTGCCAGGCCTAGTTTTATGCAACTTGCAGTTTTTGACATGCGCAAAAAACAACACTTTGAAATTTTTTCACGCGTAGGATTATGCGATCCGCCATCCGGCTCTCTGTGCTTGACTTTTCGTGAGATGGCGAAATCTTTGCACGAACAATCCGCTAGGGCGACGATACTTAATAGCCACCGTCCAAAACCCTTAGCAGATGGCGGCTTAGATCGTCAAAAAATCACTACTCGGGAATCCACACAGAAAACATCGAATGAAGATCAAAACATAAAAAAGCTACGCGGACCGCTTATGGCGGATTTAAAAAAGATGCAAGTGCAAAGCACAATTGCGCAAAAGGTTCTATACGATCTAAATGAACAATAAAGGAGGTAAAAGACTCAGAAAAAATCAAGAGTGAACCAAATGCTTTATTTCATTGATCATATAGAGGTGCCTATTACATAGCTAGATAAGTGCTAAGTGTAGAAAGGACGTAGCTGTGCGATATTCCATGGACGATCTGTCTCGCCGTAGATATCGTCAGGGTCTCTTCGCTTGCGCTTCTTACTGGGTCGCTTATCTAGCTCGCGAATATCAACGAGGTAGTAGGAACCATTCAGTAGAGCTTTGCTGATGACGAAGGGTCCTTCCCAAGGCGGGGATAGCTTGTGGGACTTCTGCTGTTTGAGGCGTAGCACCAGGTCACCTTTGAACGAGCGTTGGCGAACTCGCCGGCTGTGAAAGCGGGGGAGATTTTGCTAGTAGATGGCGGATCTCTGGGCTGCTAGGTCTCGTTCTTCTTCCAGCAGGTCCACAGATAGTTATCTGGACGCTTCTGCATCTTCTTCCTTGTAGGCCTCGACTCTTGGAGAATCGTACTGAACATCACTCGGCAAGATTGCCTCTGCTCCGTAGACTAAGAAGAAAGGGATAAGGCCAGTTGATCTATTTGGCGTGGTCCGTAGACTCCACAGCACAGATGGCAACTCTTCTGCCCAGGCTCCAGCTGCTCTATGCAGCGGTGCTTCTAGGCGTGGCTTTATCCCTGACATGATTAGTCCGTTGGTCCGCTCAACTTGGCCATTAGCCTGCGGATGTGCCACAGATGCTAGGTCGAGGCAGATTCCATTGTGATGGCAGTATTCTTCAACTTCTCCCTGAGACAAGTTAGTGTCGTTGTCGGTGATGATGCTATGTGGGATGCCGAATCTAACCACAATGTCCTTGACAAATTTGAGGGCAGTTTTGCCATCAAGTTTTCTGATGGGCTTAGCTTCCACCCACTTCGTGAATTTGTCTACCGCTACCAGGAGGTGCGTAAATCCCGAAGGTGCTGTTTTTAGCGGACCCACCATGTCCAGCCCCCAGACTGCAAAGGGCCAAGTTATAGGAATCGTATGCAGTGATGTGGCGGGCATATGGGTTTGCTTGGAGTACATCTGGCAACCGTGGCAGAGCTCCACGATACGGTCTGCATCTGCCTTGGCTGTTGGCCAGTAGAATCCATGGTGGAATGCTTTAGCTACTGGGGATCTGGCGGCGGCGTGATGCCCACATTCGCCTTCGTGGATCTCTCTTAGTATTTCGATTCCATCCACTTGGGATATGCACTTCATGAAAACTCCCGAGGTACTTCGCTTGTAGAGCTGTCCATCTATGATGGTGTACGCTTTGGCTCTACGCTCAATTTGTCTTTTTTGGACTTCGTCTTTGGGTAGCTTCTTGTTCGTCAGATATTCCAGGTAGGGCTCTGCCCATGGCGGATTGTTGGGCAAAACCGCCATGACGGGGGAGCTTGCTACTTCCGGATTTTCTGGATCCACCATCTTTACCGATGGTACGCGCAAATGCTCGAGGAATACGCCTGACGGAACTGCCTTTCGGCTAGATCCTAGTTTGGACAAGGTATCGGCCGCTATGTTATCTTCTCGTCGTACGTGTTTTATGTCGTAGCCGAGGAAACTTTTGGCCATCTCATCCACTTCGTCTCTATACGCTGCCATAACTTCGTTCCGAGCTTTGTATGTGCCAGCCACCTGCTGAGCAACAAGGTCAGAGTCTCCACAGCACATGATGTGTTGTACACCGATCTCCTTTGCGACACGTAGCCCGTGCAGTAAAGCTTCATATTCCACGATGTTGTTGGTGGTGGGGAAGTGGATCTGGAGAACGTAGCTTACCTCATCTCCCTTGGGAGATTTGAGTGTCACCCCAGCCCCCGAGCCGTGTAGCAGCTTTGAACCGTCAAAGTGCATCACCCAATGCTCTGGTTCTGGGACGGGCGTAGTTTCCTGCGCTTCCTTCCAATCCGCCATAAATTTCGCGAAAGCCTGAGACTTGATGGCGGTGCGAGGCTTATAGTTGATGTCGAAAGAGGCCAATTCGATGCCCCATTTTGCAACTTGTCCTATTGCATCGCTGTTGTTGATGATGTCCTTTAGTGGGGCCTTGCTCACCACTGTGATTTTATGGTCATGGAAGTAATGCCTTAACTTACGAGAAGCTAGGAAAACTCCGTATACCAACTTTTGGTAGTGAGGGTAGCGCTGCTTGGATTCCGTCAGGACCTCGCTGACATAGTAGACTGGTCGTTGTACGCCATACTCCTGCGCTTCTTCCTTACATTCTACCACCATGACGATGCTGACCACCCTGTTAGTTGCCGCCATGTATAGTAACATGGGTTCCTGGTCTTCGGGAGCCGCTAGGACTGGTGCAGTGGATAACACTCTCTTCAGATCCTTAAGCGCAGCGTCTGCCTCGTCGGTCCAGACGAATTCGTCTGATTTCTTCATCAGCTTGTAGAGTGGCAAAGCCTTCTCACCAAGACGACTGATGAATCTGCTCACTGCTGCCACGCAGCCTGTGAGTCGCTGTACATCTTTTAGATCTATGGGCCGGGAGATGTCAAGGATTGCCTTGATCTTCTCCGGGTTAACCTCAATTCCACGGTGGGAGACGATGAATCCTAGAAGTTGTCCAGCTGGCACCCCGAAGACACACTTCGTGGGGTTAAGCATCATGTTGTACTTCCTTAGATTGTCGAAGGTTTCTTGCAAATCCGCTATAAGGCCATCTTGCTTCTTAGACATAACGGCGATGTCGTCCACGTATGCGTGGATGTTTCGCCCGATTTGATCCGCCAGGCACTTTTGCATAGTGCGCTGATACATTGCTCCTGCATTTTTCAGACCAAATGGCATTGTAACATAGCAATATGTGCCATAAGGTGTTACGAACGACGTACCGAGCTGATCGGACTTTTTCATCTTGATCTGGTGGTATCCTGAGTAGGCATCTAAGAAACACAGCAGCTCCGATCCCGCCGTTGAGTCAATGACTTGGTCAATGTGAGGCAAGGGAAAAGGGTCTTTTGGACACGCTTTGTTTAGGCCAGTGTAATCTACACATATGCACAGAACTTTTGTGTTTTTCTTAGGAACTAGCACCGGATTTGCCACCCACTTAGTATGGATCACTTCCTTGATGAGGCCTGCTTTCAATAGCTTGGAAATTTCCTTTGCTATGGCGCGGCGCTTTTCATCTCCGAAGCGTCTCATGGCTTGTCTTACTGGCTTGGAGCTAGGAATTATCTGCAGAGCGTGCTCGGCGAGTTCCCTGGGTACACCTGTCATGTCAGATGGCTGCCATGCGAAGATGTCCCGGTTCTCACGGAGGAACTCGACGAGCGCGCTTTCCTATTTGGGGGACAAGTTTGTCCCAATGGAGGTGGTCTTGGCGGCATCGCCAGTGACAAGTTCCACATGTTTTGTATCGACTGTAGGCTTGAAGGTGGGTGGGGAGACGGAAATCTCCTGCTTGGATGCCGGCATCTCCGCGGGGTCCGTAGCGGCATGGATTTCTTTGAACTCCTCACCGAAGAACACTGCTTCTGCGAAGGCGGCTTCTCCTTCCTCCCACTCCTTTTCCTTTCTGAAACTGCCATAAACGGTAATTATGCCATCTGGGCCTGGCATCTTCAGCTGATTGTAGATGTAACATGGCATGGCATGGAAGCTGTGGAAGGCAGGGCGACCGAAGATCACGTGGTATGTGCTTTTGAACGGGACTACCTCAAAGGTTATAGGCTCTTCACGGTAATTTTCCTCATTACCGAAGGCAACCTTGAGCGTGATGGACCCGAGGGACTTGGCTTGGCGACCAGGAACCACTCCATAAAAGGTGACCGCACTATGGTGGAGTTGGGTTTTGGTAAGGCCAAGTTTTGTCAGAGTTTCCACGTACATGATGTCAGGCTGCTGCCGCCATCTATTAAGCATTTGGAGAACTCGTAGCCGTGGATCACAGGGCATACCACCATGGCGTAATATCCCTCTGGGATGTGCTCTGGATGATCATCGCGGCTCCAGNTGACCACCCTGTTAGTTGCCGCCATGTATAGTAACATGGGTTCCTGGTCTTCGGGAGCCGCTAGGACTGGTGCAGTGGATAACACTCTCTTCAGATCCTTAAGCGCAGCGTCTGCCTCGTCGGTCCAGACGAATTCGTCTGATTTCTTCATCAGCTTGTAGAGTGGCAAAGCCTTCTCACCAAGACGACTGATGAATCTGCTCACTGCTGCCACGCAGCCTGTGAGTCGCTGTACATCTTTTAGATCTATGGGCCGGGAGATGTCAAGGATTGCCTTGATCTTCTCCGGGTTAACCTCAATTCCACGGTGGGAGACGATGAATCCTAGAAGTTGTCCAGCTGGCACCCCGAAGACACACTTCGTGGGGTTAAGCATCATGTTGTACTTCCTTAGATTGTCGAAGGTTTCTTGCAAATCCGCTATAAGGCCATCTTGCTTCTTAGACATAACGGCGATGTCGTCCACGTATGCGTGGATGTTTCGCCCGATTTGATCCGCCAGGCACTTTTGCATAGTGCGCTGATACATTGCTCCTGCATTTTTCAGACCAAATGGCATTGTAACATAGCAATATGTGCCATAAGGTGTTACGAACGACGTACCGAGCTGATCGGACTTTTTCATCTTGATCTGGTGGTATCCTGAGTAGGCATCTAAGAAACACAGCAGCTCCGATCCCGCCGTTGAGTCAATGACTTGGTCAATGTGAGGCAAGGGAAAAGGGTCTTTTGGACACGCTTTGTTTAGGCCAGTGTAATCTACACATATGCACAGAACTTTTGTGTTTTTCTTAGGAACTAGCACCGGATTTGCCACCCACTTAGTATGGATCACTTCCTTGATGAGGCCTGCTTTCAATAGCTTGGAAATTTCCTTTGCTATGGCGCGGCGCTTTTCATCTCCGAAGCGTCTCATGGCTTGTCTTACTGGCTTGGAGCTAGGAATTATCTGCAGAGCGTGCTCGGCGAGTTCCCTGGGTACACCTGTCATGTCAGATGGCTGCCATGCGAAGATGTCCCGGTTCTCACGGAGGAACTCGACGAGCGCGCTTTCCTATTTGGGGGACAAGTTTGTCCCAATGGAGGTGGTCTTGGCGGCATCGCCAGTGACAAGTTCCACATGTTTTGTATCGACTGTAGGCTTGAAGGTGGGTGGGGAGACGGAAATCTCCTGCTTGGATGCCGGCATCTCCGCGGGGTCCGTAGCGGCATGGATTTCTTTGAACTCCTCACCGAAGAACACTGCTTCTGCGAAGGCGGCTTCTCCTTCCTCCCACTCCTTTTCCTTTCTGAAACTGCCATAAACGGTAATTATGCCATCTGGGCCTGGCATCTTCAGCTGATTGTAGATGTAACATGGCATGGCATGGAAGCTGTGGAAGGCAGGGCGACCGAAGATCACGTGGTATGTGCTTTTGAACGGGACTACCTCAAAGGTTATAGGCTCTTCACGGTAATTTTCCTCATTACCGAAGGCAACCTTGAGCGTGATGGACCCGAGGGACTTGGCTTGGCGACCAGGAACCACTCCATAAAAGGTGACCGCACTATGGTGGAGTTGGGTTTTGGTAAGGCCAAGTTTTGTCAGAGTTTCCACGTACATGATGTCAGGCTGCTGCCGCCATCTATTAAGCATTTGGAGAACTCGTAGCCGTGGATCACAGGGCATACCACCATGGCGTAATATCCCTCTGGGATGTGCTCTGGATGATCATCGCGGCTCCAGTGCACCGGTACTTCGGACCATCGGACGTACTGGCGGATTTTTGGCACGGTGGCATTGAGGGAGCGCATAGCGGCTCTTTGTGCCTTAGCCGTGGGGGGTCCAAGGAAAGTGTGAAAGGCTCCTTTTTTGTTTTTGATTGGATTGGCCTTGCCAGCGTCCCTCTCGGCCTTTTCGGCGGGTTTGGGTGCGGGGTCTTCATCCATATCACTGCCATCCCTAGACTCCTTGTCTTTGTCCGCTTTCCCTTTTCCACGGGGCCGTTGTCGCTGGCTGCGCTTGAAGCCAGCTTCTTGATCCGCCTTGAGGTCGTTGACAAACTTGCAGTTTCGGTTGGTGTGATTGCACTTTCCCGAAGCGTCGCGATGGGCGAAACATGGCATATCGCGGTATTCGTCGTAAGACACAGGGGTGGATGGCGCCAAAGCGGGAGTTGCAGAGCTCCGCGGCTGGCCAGTGCTAGTACCGCGTCCGCTGCCGCGCTGGCTGCTTTGGCCCTTATCAGCGAAGGTTGTGGCCACCATATCCGGAGCTTGCTGCTCTTCTGGCGGATTCTTCCGTTTGTTGCTGCTATTCCGCTTTCCAGTGCTCTGGATGGCGGAAGCCTTCAGAGATTCACGGGCGTCGTCGGCGGCGGCCGCGTAGTTGCTTGCGATGGTGATCATGGAATTTAGGGTCAGTTTCCCTTCGTTCCTTTCCCGCAACAGGCGATGGCGGAGCAGTTGGCCTCTCTCCAAACTGTCAATAAACGCGAGGATGGCGGATTCGTCGGTAACCCCTTCACAGGAGTTCTTCATATCTAGCCATCGTGCGAGGAAAGTTTGGGAGGTCTCGTCGTCGGCCCGTCGGCACTGTTGGAGGTCACCAATGTTATGGGGTCTCTTGTAAGTCCCCTCGAAGTTTTCGGTGAACACAGTTTGCATATCGAACCAGGTTTGGATGGAATTTTCTGCCAAGTCATTGATCCACTACCTCGCAGTGCCAGATAGCATCAGGGGCAAATAGCGGACATCAACGTTGGGTGATCCCCCGGCGAACTGTACTGCATTGAAGTAGTCTTGTAGCCAAGTTAAAGGCCTATCGACTCCATTGTACTGGCGGATATTTTTCTCGATCTTGCACCCATCCGGGATGGGCTCAACACGAATCCGTTGTCCAAAGCACATTGGGCCGAGGAAGAAGGCTGTTTGAGACTTGGCAATCTCGTTTAGATGGGTACGGGCGTCGTAGGGCTTCTGGTCCATCGGATCCTTGCGAGAGTTGCGTGACCTTGCTGGTCCGCCACCACCACCACCGCCGCCATGGGGGCTCCCTGGTGGGGATGGCGAAGGGTCACGTCGTCTTTTACTCTCGCCGTCCTGTGACTGATCTTTGCAGCTACGACGACTTCCTTATGTTCTTTTTGGAGATGGATCATCGTCATGGCGGCGGGAGCCTTGCCCTTTGTCATCGTGGTGGCGAGCAGAGCGATGCTTGTCCTTGTCGCCGCCACGGTGCGCGCCGTCGTCATGGCGAGATCGTTCCCTTCGCTTGGATCCGCCGTCTCTGCTGGCTTCCCGTCGTGGCAGATCGTCTCTGTGTCCAGTGTCACGGCTTCGCCCTCGCTTGCCATCATTGTCGCGTATGACGATTCCTCCCTTTGGGACTTCGAACGTCTTATACTTTGGTGGCAGCATGTTGGTCTTATGGCGAGGGGCAGCATTGTCTTGTTGGTATCCGTAAGCAGGGTAATTTTTGTGGGGTGGCGATGGATTTCTCTGTGGGCCTTTGCCATTTGGTTTGTCATCAGAGGATATTGGGATGGCGTTCGCCCGGTTGCGAGCTTCTCTTCTTTGAATTTCTGAGGATCCGGTATGAGATTCGTTATCAGGGCGCGTACCATAGTTGCCAGCCCCCCGAGCTTTAGAGGCAGTGCTGGACCTGCATAGCGCGGGATCAGATTCGAGCCATCGTGACGACGTAGCCTTCTCCTGCTGCACTAATGCTTTGGTCATCAGTTTCACTGCCGTCTCTAGGGCTGCTGGGCTCTTATTATGCTCCAATAGCTCCTTTGCAGCCATGATGTTCTCAATGGGCGTAGCCCTGACTTCATCGTGGTTTTTATCCACGTATGGCGGATTCTTGATGTACATCTTGGCCAGAGTTTCCGCTGTTGGTACGGTGAACTCAAGGTTTTGTACCAGCTGCGGGTCGCCTCCCTCGGTCATCTGGTTCTGGATGAGAGTAACATACTTCTCCTCCATGTTCCTTGCGCGCTTCAGCGTGTCTTGAGCTTTAGCAATGTCACCATCAAGCTGCTGGCCCATCTTCTCGACTCGCTTTGCTTCCTTAAGGAGTGCTCGCCTCTTCTTCTCGAGATCGTTCACATCCCTAACATAGTTAGGGGTGATTGGATCTGCTAGAGTTCCGTAGACGACCTTATCTAGCGGGGTCATGAAGTCTTCTGGGTGTTGGTCCTTGGGGATGGCGGGTTGCAGAGGCCTGGGTCCGCCGTGGATCTCAGGAAGTTGTTCCGTGGCAGGATCAGCGGCTGGTGGCGGGTTACCCTGCTCTTTGCCGGCATCTCTGTCATGGACTGCTTGAGATGGCGGATCACCGGTTGTCTGCCCAGCATCATCTCCTTTGTTGGTTACGAACACCTGCTTGGCCGCTGCTTGCTGTTCTTCAAGTGCCTGCTGCGCCAATTCCGCCTCGATTTTTCTCATGGCGGCGTCGTAATGGTCAGAATCATAGCCCTTGCTGTCCCAGTCATCCGATTCAGCACTTTCGTTAAGTGCCTCAAGGATGGATTCACCTAGGCTATCTTCTCCGTTGGTGGTAGATCCCGAAGTGATACCTGCGAACGCAACAAGGCAGTACCGCGGTGTCTCTAACGCCAGATTACTCATGGCGGATTCACAGCGGTCTTCCACCACTTCCTCTACCTCTAGGGCGGGCTGGGTGGGATTGTTTTTCAGATCCGATCTAGGCAACTTAGAAAGTTCCAGGTCAGATGAGTCCTCCTCCGTATCCAGCTCGAAAGCGGTCCGTTTGGGGATTTCAGCCATACCGATCCGCCGGAAATTGGTTTCCGTGGCGGGGGTAGGGTTTGTCTCTCCAATGAAGATATGGATATCTCCAATCGGAACAACGGTGAATTGAGCAGGGTCTTCTCTAGCCGGCACCCAGAGGTTATCCGCTGGGATGATGGGGAAGCCAGAATCGTAGAGGACGCGCCCGATGGCGACGGTGTCGCCGATGCCTGCGAAGGTGGATCCCGCCTGGATCCGCGCTCCATACGCGCTATGCCCCACGGTGGGCGCCAAGTGTCGTGGTTTCGTCAATAGATCTGCCATAGAGGTAGGGGTATGGCGGCTTGTGGAAGGGTTTGAACACGGCGGAGCGATCCGGGACGGTGGTAGCATGAGTTTACCCCGCTTCAGATCCCGCAACGGTGGCGAGACCCTACGTGCTGCTATAATTCACTATATGGCAACAAGTGCTCGGTTACAATGATGAGCTTGGCTGTTTCGCTATGCGATTGGCCGTATGACTGGAACGTGCCTCAAGGGCTGCTCCACGCCAGGCTTATAAAGGCGCCTGGCGTGGGCTACACGTTGGTACCGGAGCGGATACAACTTGGAGTCCTAGACTAAGTCCTATGCGTGTACTACAAGGCAACCCGCCATGGGCCTATCTCCGGATCTGCCATGGGCCTGTATCCGGATCCGCCATGGGCCTGTCTTCGGATCCGCCATAAGCGCCTGCGTCCAGTACCGCCATGGCAACTTCAGCAACTGGGCCGCCCGGTAGGCAATCCGCCATACCACCCCTGATGGGCCACCCTGGCTTGCTAATTTAGGACTACGTCGCTGGTATACATATTTGGTATATCCCCAATACAGAAGTCTCTGTTCCGGCACCCTGTCGGGACGGGGAAGTGCCCCCGGAGCCATCTCCATTGGTCTCCATCGCCGTCTCCGCCATCTCCATCGACCTCACCGCCATCTACATCAACCTTGCTGTCTCCTATGATTAGGAGGGAGTAGTTCTCCCCCGGGGCTGAGGGCTCTACCGGTAGCTATGTGGTTCACCTCTCGCTCCCATGATGTGATCTTTATGTGATCGTGAGCTTTGTATCATGTTGAATAAGTAGATGCTACTCTTCATCACTATGTGTACTCTAGTGGTGTTATTAAAGTAATCTATTCCTCCTGCCATGGTGTAATGGTGACAGTGTGTGCATCATGGTGGTACTTGGTCTAGGCTACGATTGTGATCTCTTATGGATTATGAGAATAATTATCACTATGATAGTATTGAAGTGATCTATTCCTCCTTTCATGGTGTAGTGTTGACAGTGTGTGCACCGTGTTAGTACTTGGTCTAAGTTGCAATAATATTTATCTTGAGTTGTGATTTGATTTGGATATCTCTATGAGCGGTGTTTGTCAAGTACTTGATGAACTTTAAGGGGTGCTTCTGTAGCCACTACGCAATGATTAGTGTTATTCAATAGGAGAGTAATTCAGAGTAGCATAGTGAAGAGAAGTTATTTATTTGTTCAATTATGTTATATTTGTTGGGAGTGTGTCCACTAGTGAAAGTATGATCCCTAGGCCTTGTTTCCAAGCTTTGCACACCGTTTACTCGCTGTTTTGTTACTTGTTTGCTTGCTGCCATTTTTATTCCAGATTGTATTTACTACTTATAATCATCCATACCACTTGTATTTCACTATCTCTTCGCCGAACTAGTGCACCTATACATCTGACAAGTGTATTGGGTGTGTTGGGGACACAAGAGACTTTCTGTATCGTAATTGCAGGGTTGCTTGAGAGGGATAGCTTTGACCTCTTCCTCCCTGAGTTTGATAAACCTTGGGTGATCCACTTAAGGGAAACTTGCTGCTGTTCTACAAACCTCTGCACTTGGAGGCCCAACACTGTCTACAAGAACAGACGTGTGTGTAGACATCAACAGCAACAACGATGGAGATGGTGGTGAGGTCGATGGAGACGGCGGAGACGGTGATGGAGACCGATGGAGATGGCTCCGGGGACACTTCCCCGTCCCGGCAGGGTGCCGGAACAGAGACTTCTGTCCCCCAAAATTTGTCTTCGACGGCGGCGGAGCTGCGGAACTGTTCTGGGAAAAACGCCAATTCTTTTAGGGTTTTCCGTCGGGAGGCTTTTTATAGGCGAAAGGGCGACGTCAGGAGGCGACCAGGGGCTCCTCACCACAGGTGGGCGCGGCTAGGGCCTGGGCCACGCCCCCTGGTGGTGAGGGCAGCCTCTGGCCCCTCTCCAGCTCCCATTCAGTCTGCGATACTCTTCCGGGAAAAATAAGACTTCTGGGACTTGTTTCGTCCAATTCCGAGAATATTTCCTGTGTAGCTTTTCTGAAACACAAAAACAGCAGAAAACAGGGAACTGGCACTGTGGCATCTTGTCAATAGGTTAGTTCCGGAAAATCGCATAAAAACGCCACGAACTGTAACGAAACACAAGGCAAATGGTGTAAAAACAAGCATGGAGCATAAAAAATTATAGATACGTTTGAGACATATCAGCATCCCCAAGCTTAACTCATGCTCATCCTCGATTAGGTAAGTGGTAACAAAAGAAATAATTTTTGAGGTGACATGCACCATCACAATTTGATCAACGAGGTAGAGCATTGAGTGCTGAGATCAAAGAACTTAAAACATGGGCATGAAAGACATAATCTTGATAATAGAAACTTAGCAACCATGTTATAGCACGAAAAGAAACACAAAGGAAAGATCATGAAAATGAAACAATAAAACACACACGAGGCCAAGGAGCTCGCTGCCAAGGTCGCCTTGGAGCACCTCTCCACCCTCTTGCCCCCTCCTCCCCCGCTGAAGCCCGGTGAGTCATTAGGAAGGTGAAAATAAACATGCTTTTAATTTCCTTTAAGTTGTTAAATATGCATGATTTTTGTGACAGAGCTAGTGCTGGAGGATCCCGAGTCGCTGGCGGCCGGCTCCCAAACTAGCGTGGAGGATCCGAAGCTGACGCACCGCTGTCCTTCTTCCAACAATAAGCGTCAGCGGAACAACACTCCAGCGCTGGGTATGTTTAGAACTAACTTCATGAGATTTTTGTTAATTATGTGATTATGCTAGTGCTCCATATCCTTTTTTGTAGCTAGCTGATCTCCAAGGTAGAAGTTTGGTGATGCTATAGAATTTGTGTTGAACTTCATTAGCATTTCCATGTTTGATTTAATGTGGGAACATAACAGCCTGCTTTTCGGATAAGTTCTCTGGACTAGTAAGATTGTTAGGATAATCTTGAGTAGTCTAGTTTGAAGTCAGGTTAATACTAGTTGAGTCCGGCTGAGTAGTTTCCTAGTTAGCTTGGCTGGCACACGTATGTTAGTGTGAGTACAAGTAGTACCAGGGTACTAGTTGGTATGTTTCGTGAGTCTACTAGCTTGAGTCGTAGTAGACAGCTAGGCACTGCATTCAGTATGTCAAGGACATCCAGATCCTTTTTTTGTAGCTAGCTAATCTCCAAGGTAGAAGTTTGGTGATGCTATAGAATTTGTGTTGAACTTCATTAGCATTTCCATGTTTGATTTAATGTGGGAACATAACAGCTTGCTTTTCGGATAAGTTCTCTAAACTAGTAAGATTGTTAGGATAATCCTGAGCCACCGCAAGACAAAGCAAATTGGCTTGTGTCAAGAGTGACCAAGACAAGAGCTAGTATTTCCATAATTTTAGATTTGAAGCAACTTGGCTTGTGTCAAAAGTGACCAAGACAAGAGCATGATTTTGACTATATATGTATTTTAAGCAACTTGGCTTGTGTCAAAGCGACCAAGACAAGAGCTAGTATTTTATGATTATGGGAAGAAGTATATTTAGGCATGTATCTTTTTTATCAAGCCTAGAACAAATAACATGTGGTAGGAGAGAGTATTCCTAGTTCGTCTCAAAAGTAAAAGATTGTGCGTGCGAGACTCCCCTTGCAGAAGTCTTCTTCCTTTCCGGCAACGGCGCCAGAAAACTGCTTGATGGCTTGTAAGTACAGCCCGTTGGGAACCCCAAGAGGAAGGTATGATGAGCACAGTAGGAAGTCTTCCCTCAGTTGTGAAACCAAGGTTAAATCGAACCAGTAGGAGAAAGCCAAACTTCAGAAGATGATGCTTGCTAGCTTTGCAACACTCCAGACAATGGCGCCAGAAAACTTGTTGGTGTGTCTTCACCTAGCAGCAACGTGAAACCTGCACACAACACAAATAAGAACTTTGCTCCCAACTTACGATGAGGTTGTCAATCTCATCGGTTTGCTATAAACAAAGGATTGAGCGTATCGAGTGGTAAAAGGATAATAGTAATGCAAGAAAGTAAATAGTGCAGGAAAAAGTAAAACGGTAAAGCTATGTAAAGGAAATTGGACCGGGGTCCACAGTTCACTAGTGGCGTCTCTCCATAAGATAAATAAAGCATGCTGGGTAAACAAATTACAGTTGGGCAATTGATAGAGTAAAGATAACGTACATACATCACGAGGATCACTATGAGGCTTACTCTGGGCATTACGACAAAATACATAGACCGCCATCCAACTGCATCTATGACTAAAAATCCACTCGCGGGGAATCGTCCGAGGACCCCTTGAGTATTAAGTTGCGAACAACAGATAATTGCATTAAGCAAAGTGCGTAATGTAAACAAATCAAATGTCCTTGGACACAAGAATGTTGTTTTCTCCCTAGACTCACAAAGCACTAGTATTCAACTAGAGTAGGAAAGAAAATTTGTTTCCAGTGAAGTCTCCTCTGCATCTCTTATTCAACAATGTCCTTTGCGACAATTCAAGTAGGGAGTTTTTATACCTTTCTTCCTTGATAAAATTATAGAGATCACCATACTTGCATGTAGGCTACAATCATCATCAAAAGAAGCAGTTATCTCAGACAGTTAGTCATCAAGCCTAATCATACCATGCTCCATAGATAAGATTGTTAAAATTCTCAGTTGAAATAACATAGTGCAAGTGTCTAAAGACTAGAGAGTATGTAGAGCAAGTGAATACCAAGAGACTAGAGAGTATGAGGATTGCAACACTAGTATTACCCCATCAATGAAACATCTAGGCAGCCACTTACTTACATTATCCGGAACCTAAAGGCATCAGGACTATGTGCGATCACCATGGTCGTTGTAATCAACTGAAAGAATAACAATCCCATTCAAGTAACATAATAAGGTAGGACAAGATAATTAAACAAAAGATTTAACCTCAACTTTTAGCTATAGTTCCTCAAAGGCACACTTTGAATATCGATTTGTAGTAAAGTGTGTGCCACGCCTTCAAACATGTATGATGGGATGCGGTAATGCTCAAGCAAGAATAAATCATCCCACTACAAAAGTCAAAGGTTCATGGAAGACAAATTTGTAAGCATGAAAAGTGATACGTCTCAAACGTATCTATAATTTTTGATGCTCCATGTTTGTTCTTTAGTTTGGTCACATTGACACAAACTAGGAATACTCTCTCCTACCACATGTTATTTGTTCTAGGCTTGATAAAAAAGATACATGCCTAAATATATTTCTTCCCATAATCATAAAATACTAGCTCTTGTCTTGGTCACTTTGACACAAGCCAAGTTGCTTAAAATACATATATAGTCAAAATCATGCTCTTGTCTTGGTCACTTTTGACACAAGCCAAGTTGCTTCAAATCTAAAATTATGGAAATACTAGCTCTGCTGGAAGGGCGCCTGCGAACTGCTATCCCTCGCCGGCGACGACCACGACTGGAAGGGCACCGACGACGCCGGCGACGACCGCTGCTCGAAGGGCGCCGACGACGACTGGGGCTGGAAGGGCACCAGCGACGATTGCGGCTGGAAGGGCGCCGGCGACCGTGGCTGGAAGGCCCCCCCGGGCCAACTGCTCTCCCCCTCAAGCTCGCCAGCACCTCCTCCAAGCGCCGAGCCTAGGTCATCCCGAAACTCCATCCACCTCGAAATCGCAAAGTAGGTTAGCAATATTTTAGAAGCTGATTGGTTTTATAAAACCAAAATTAGCAAAGAAAAAAAATCTCCGACTCACCCCCATCATTAAACCACATGGAGTCAAAAAAAAAATTTATTGGACTCAGAGAATACATTAAATCTTTGGTTCTGGATAATAAGCTGGTTTATAGAGAAGGTATGGGGTCCTGCGATTGTGGATTTCGTGAAAACCATATTACTTTCATGGCCGAGTGGAGTGACGCTTTTCATGATGACTGTACGTCTCTGGTGCATGGTCCTCCACCTCCTCGATGGTGTCGGTGCTAACATCTCGGAGCAGAGCAAGGCTATGTGCTCTCGACGGTGTTGGCGTATCCTTCCCCGAGCCAAGAAAGACGAGAGCTCTGGATGGTGTGGTCGAGGATCTTGAGATGGGCGTCACGGATGAGGAATGGGTCCAGGGAGCACGGGCGCCGATGCGGTCCTCGCCCCTGGCCATGGCCGTCTAAGTGTTCCCCTCATCATCAACCTGGTTGGACATTGCGGGAGCACACAGCTGGAGGTCGAGGAAGAAGTTGCGCTCGATGGAGATGGCGTAGCTGTACTCGTCGAGCACCTCCGGGCGGCGGCGCTTGGAGGAGGTGCTGGCGAGCTTGGACGCTGAAGCAAAGCCGGAGGAGGAAGACGGGGCGGGGGAGGCGGGTCGATGAGTGGAGGGGGCGGGGGAGGTCGCGAGAGGTCGAAAAAATCACTTGCTTATCAGATCGGTTTTTTGGTTGCATTGGCTAGGCATGCAGTTCTACAAATCGTACTTCATTAATATTGAGCAAGAGATTTTTGCAGTTCTCACAGATTCATTTCGTAAGCCGGGTTTCAAGCTTCATGTTTTGGTGCTACAACACTTGTTTTGCGTGGTTGATGGTCTAACAGAACCTCTATGGGGTCCTCGGACTGCATTGAACTTCTGGGCTGCCGTGATCGCAACTTAATACTCAAGGGGTCCTCGGACGATTCCCCGCGAGTGGATTTTTAGTCATAGATGCAGTTGGATGGCGGTCTATGTATTTTGTCGTAATGCCCAGAGTAAGCCTCATAGTGATCCTCGTGATGTATGTACGTTATCTTTACTCTATCAATTGCCCAACTGTAATTTGTTTACCCAGCATGCTTTATTTATCTTATGGAGAGACGCTACTAGTGAACTGTGGACCCCGGTCCAATTTCCTTTACATAGCTTTACCGATTTACTTTTTCCTGCACTGTTTACTTTCTTGCATTACTATTATCCTTTTACCACTCGATACGCTCAATCCTTTGTTTATAGCAAACCGATGAGATTGGCAACCTCATCGTAAGTTGGGAGCAAAGTTCTTGTTTGTGTTGTGTGCAGGTTTCATGTTGCTGCTAGGTGAAGACACACCAACAAGTTTTCTGGCGCCATTGTCTGGAGTGTTGCAAAGCTACCAAGCATCACCTTCTGAAGTTTGGCTTTCTCCTACTGGTTCGATTTAACCTTGGTTTCACAACTGAGGGAAGACTTCCTACTGTGCTCATCATACCTTCCTCTTGGGGTTCCCAATGGGCTGTACTTACAAGCCATCAAGCAGTTTTCTGGCGCCGTTGCCGGAAAGGAAGAAGACTTCTGCAAGGGGAGTCTCGCACGCACAATCTTTTACTTTGTTTTTTGTTTTGCTTTATTTTACTTTTGCTTGCATCGTTTTATCAAAAATACAAAAAAATTAGTTCCTACTATAGTTGTTATTTTTGTTGGTCTGTTATTGTCTTGCTTTATCATGCTTTCTATCAAGGGATTTCTATTTTCGTGCCCTTGGGTCCTTAGTTGTACTCAGTTTTTTCCAGCTCCTTAGTTTTTCCTCAGTTTTGTCCAAGCCCTTGTCTGAAACCATCACAAGTGCTGGAACGGCCGGTTGCCCGATGGGTCAACAACTTTGACCGTTATCTGCTGACTAGTGGGGCCACGTAGAGCCCACAAAGACACGTCAGACCATCCATCTTTGTTTGACCGTAAGCATCGTTGTATCCCTGACCAAAACGCGGACGAGTAGGGCTTCCGTATATCGAATGACAAGTGGGGCCATGACGCTGATACAAGGGGCAATACACGGGTAGGATTAGATTTTTAAACGGAGCTCTACAGCGATGGCACGGAGGAGGTGGCCTACGGGGTGCCAAGATGAGATCGACGTCCACAAAGAACTGCATGAGGCGAGACCAGACGCATTAGATAGATATGAACTAGACGCGTTTAACCATGCAAAGAAGAGAAGAAATGGCCGATGACATCGACGATGACCGCAACACTTTGACTGACGGTGTGTTGACACCGATTTTGTCTTCAAATATAAAGAAGAAAGGGTATTAATAAAATATGGAAAAAATAGAGCTCTAAGAAATAAATTTGCTGTCAAATAAAAAGAAGGTAAATTATACATCACCAACCGTCGGTTAAATTCACTTGCTAAGTAAATGTCGGCGAGATGAATTTAAATCTTGTCAGAATTTCTCGCTATCGGAGCGACAATATATTTCATGAAATATTTGATCGCGGGACTAAAATATCGCCGCTATCCCGAACAAACCTTACACAATACGGACACATAAAAAAATGATACCGCATAAATATCAAAGGAGAATGATATATTGATTACTGAAATTATCAACTGATTAACAAAGACCAAACAATTAACCCTTATAAGTAGCTAAGCCAAGAAAGCTTTGTGGTATTGAAAAGGATGCGACACAAGAAGAGGAAGAAGGTGCACATAGAACTGCTAATTACATGCATGCATGGATTAGCCGGCACCATTACACAGTTAATTAGCTCATTAAATAATGATGAGCAATTACCCTGTCAAAGCCCAAGGAGCAGTCCGATGTTTGTAGCATATGCGAAAGACTAAAGCCCATGCCCGCACCTTAATCATCATCAGCTATACTTAATTAACAAAAATATGGCCAAAGCCCATGCACGGCATGGCCCAGCCATCTGCAGGCGCTCCGTGCTCGATCGGTATACGAAGTCCACGGACGTGTGATCGAGTACGATACCCACGATCTCTCCCACGATTTACAAAGACGTGTGCAGAGACTCCTTGGACAGCCGCCTATAAAAAGCCCCGTAGCCGGATGAGTCCAGGATCGAAATCAGAAATCGACCCAGGAGTCCATCGCTAATCAAACACCATCAATCGCCCGCGCCCAGCTAGCTTGCCATCCCTCGCCGCTCGCGTGCACTAAGGGAACATAACAGCCTGCTTTTCGGATAAGTTCTCTGGACTAGTAAGATTGTTAGGATAATCTTGAGTAGTCTAGTTTGAAGTCAGGTTAATACTAGTTGAGTCCGGCTGAGTAGTTTCCTAGTTAGCTTGGCTGGCACATGTACGTTAGTGTGAGTACAAGTAGTACCAGGGTACTAGTTGGTATGTTTCGTGAGTCTACTAGCTTGAGTCGTAGTAGACAGCTAGGCACTGCATTCAGTATGTCAAGGACATCCAGATCCTTTTTTGTAGCTAGCTGATCTCCAAGGTAGAAGTTTGGTGATGCTATAGAATTTGTGTTGAACTTCATTAGCATTTCCATGTTTGATTTAATGTGGGAACATAACAGCTTGCTTTTCGGATAAGTTCTCTGAACTAGTAAGATTGTTAGGATAATCCGGAGCCACCGCAAGACAAAGCAAATTCTGTGTTTCAAAGCTCCTTGGTCTCCCCGTCACCTGAACACAAACAAGGCATGGCAGGATTCCTGATTTAGGAGCTCGAGCTAGGGTTTTGGTTCTTGCAAAAACTGAATCAACAGCGAGGAGTGAGCAAGGGGGGTGCGGCAAACCTAGCAAGGGAGGCCAAGCGGGAATCCCGCCGGGAGGAGAGCCAGCTTTGGGTCGCTGGCGTCGGGGTTGAACCACCGACGGCTGCACCGGCGGCGGGACGGAATGTGGCAGGCGGAGGCGCTCCCGCGCGGGGACGGTGCGGCGCGGGCGGGATATCCTTGCTAGAGCGATCGCCGGCAGCGGGGTCGCCCGGCGGCGGCGAGCGGCGGCGGTGCAGCGTCGCGGGCGGCGGCGTCTCCTCTGCTCCCGGAAGGGAACGACGGAAAGCCGAGTAGGCGAGAGGGAAGAGAGCGAGGGGAGGAGGTCTATTACTCTTCGGAAGTCCGGCTCTCCTCCGCCTAGGAGACGCACCGGTGGACAGTGGGCTTCGGTATTCTCACCATGGCGAGTATTTGTTCCCCAACAAGCTCTTTTATGGCGCCCTCCGATCAATGTACGCTGTCCATTATTATAAATCAGATCAGCAGTCCAGAAGGGCAACAGGTCCGCTCCCGCACTTGTATTCAATTTGTGTCTAGCAGCACTTGAACTTTCATCGCATCCAGGTTCATACTCTTTAGGCCCAATTCGGTGCCAGTGTTTTTAGAAGTGTTTGGGCCGGTTTTAGGGTGTTTTTTTCGGGCTCAATCAAAACACCCGAAAACAACCCAAAACACGTCTGAACTGTTCGGTAGGCCGGTTTTGGCCCGTTTAGGCCCGACGAAACCCGCCAAAACCCGTCGGGCCGGGGTGGATCGCGTTTTCTGTCGGGGCGAGTGGCGACGCGAGGGCGACAAGGGAGGAAGCCCGAAGCCGACGCCGCCGTTCCAGGCCACCGCCGCCGTCCTGCCGCAAGAACAAGGCCGACGCTCCCGCTGACGGCGCCGCCGACGCTCCTACCGCCGCCTACCGGGCTCTCCTGCCGCCGCCCCTCCTCTCGTCGTCGCTGTCCATCGCGGCAATCCGGGGAACACCTTGCGGGTGGGGTGGTTGTGCCGCGGTGACGGAAAGCTTTGTTCTAGGCGAAACAACGGCCGCCGGTCGAGGGGGTGGCGGCCGTGTCGATGGACGACGGTTCCTGGACAGGCGGCGGTGTCTATTGCAAGCAGAGGGGGTGCGATGATGACGGCGACGGTGGCGATCTAGAGGGGTTGGAGTCGGCTCGGGCGTGGGTAGGAGGTGGGGAAAGTGGTGTGTGTGGCTGCCAGGCGGAGCCCACACTCGTTTTCGAACGTGCCGCGAGGCGTCGACGCGCCTGATCCGCGCCCTCTACGAAGGGGCCGGCACGGGGTTGCCGGCGATTCTATTGAGCTCGAGAATTAGCCGGCCCCTTTTGGGACGCACCGGTGCGGGCCCACAAACCTGCGTGAGCAACAGCTATCTCGGCATCATTAAGAAGACAGTAAAAAAAGGGAATCCTCTCAGAGTGACGAACTACTGCACTACCAATGTCCCGGTAAACAAGTTAACAAGCCATTTCCAGGCTTGCAGTTTACATACTAATTAGAAGCTTTCTTACTCAAATAAGAGTCTTTGCTCCATGGGATATATCACTGACACACAGCTACCGACACACTACAGGGGCCACCAACAGAGCCCCGTCATATACAAAATTTGTAGTGCGCCGCTACTCCAAAATTTCCTAACAACTCTTCTCGATGCTGAAACTAATTATATACTCCGTCCCACCAGGCGCCGCCATCGAGGCTGTCATTTCTTTTAGAAAAGGAACATAAGCCCCTGTTCTGTGTATCGAGTGGTGCATGTGGCCACATATCAAAGTTGTCATGAGCGTCCTACAACAAAAAATATATAGGAAAAACACATGGGCATGCTCATGCATGAGATTTTGACATAACAAATGCATCAGGAGCGAAAGATGGACGCCGATTCTCTACTTCATTCTGAAATTCTTTGAACTTTTCAAATGTCTCAGATTTATTCTTCATAAGATAGATATAACCATACCGACTCAAATCATCAGTAAATGTTATGAAGTAGAGGAATCCACCGAGCGCAGGTACACTCATAGGACCACACACATCAGTGTGTATGATTTCTATTGAGTCACTTGCTCGTTCAACAATTCCTTTGAACGGGGTTTTAGTCATTTTACCCATCAGACAAGCTTCACATATATCAAAAGATTCAAAATCTAATGAAGTTAAAAGTCCATCGGTATGGAGTTTCTTCATGTGTTTATGTCCAATATGACCTGACCGGCAGTGCCACAAATAAGTGGAATTCAACTCATTAGTTTTTAATCGTTTAACGTCAGTGTTATGGATGTGTGTCTCAATATCAAGATTAAGTAAGAATAGCCCACTCTTCAAAGGAGCACTTGCATAAAAGATATTATTCTTATAAATAGAACAACCATTATTCTCTGATTTAAAAGAATAACCATCTCGTAAGATACAAAATCCTGATATAATGTTCTTACATAATGCGGGCACAAAGTAACAATTACGATGATGCTACGTCACATGTTACCCAGCTCCAAGACAACGTTACGGACCTTGAGAAGAACCTTGCCTCCTCTTCTTCCACCTCGTCCTCCTCCCCCTCCTCCTCTTCTTCCACTTTGTCTTCCACTGACGACCGAGACTACCGCGACGACACCTCTGACCTCGAAGATGACGCGGCTGCCGTCGTCCTCCCGAGGCCTACCCAGCTCGCACCGAACGGGTGGCGCAACTAGAGGAGGCGACGGCCGAGCTTCAACCAAAGAAGTACCAGGCCCTCTTCGTGAGGGAGAAAAAAATGCCGAAATACGGCGACCGACGGCGACACGCCTGCTTCAAAGGGATACTTTAGAGAGTGCAAAAAATGTAGCTGAATCATACATGCTGAAGGAACTCTTACTTTCGAAATGGCAAGAAAAGGCAACCACAATGGCTTCTAATGATGCTACCTCACATGTTACCCAGCTCCAAGACAACGTTACGGACCTTGAGAAGAACCTTGCCTCTGAAAGGGATAAAATTAAACAGAAGAACCCCTCTTCCTGAGGTAGAAAAAAAGCCGAAACACGACGACCAACGATGTGATGCCAAGGACACGGGAGACAGAGAACGGGGCGGGCCGCGGCACTAGCACCCAAGCCCACAATGTCTTCCACCTCCTCCTCTTCCCCCTCCTCCTCTTCTTCCACCTCGTCTTCCACTGACGACTCGGACTACCGCGACGACACCTCTGACCTCGAAGACGATGCGGCTGCCGTCGTCCTCCCGAGGCAAGCCGCCGCCACTATCGTCGTCTCGTTCCTGCGCACGCACGAGGAGGTCGACGGGGTGTGCAGTCCTACGGACCCAAAGGAGGAGGCAGGCAGCGACGTCGATCCCCCTTTCACCGCTCTGATCTCGTCCATTGTTCAGGTGAGTGGACCAGAGCTCCTGGACCTCTTCCGCAAGTGCATTGAACATGTTGAGAAGTTCAGACTTTCCTTCTCATCCAATTTCAGCATCTGAACTGATGCGGTTCTTTATGCCCTCTCTGCTGCTAAAATAAAACAAATTGTAGTGAACTACCTTGGCCAAGGCTGGCCGAAGGAGAGAGAATATAGATCGGGAACGGGAAATCAAGCAGAAAATCAAGCCAAAGAAACGAATTAAGGAGGAGGCCGGCAGCGATGTCGATCCCCCTTTCACCGCGCTTCACCGCAACAAGTTGCAAGTGTTCATTGCTCTTTGTTGCGCTGAAATGGGTGCGCGGACTCCACGGGTCAGTAGCAGCAGGAGTTCTCTGACTGCTCGCTTTGACCGTCGTCTTAATCAGTGCAGCGTGAACCAGCAGTAGCCCCTCAGAGCAATTCTGAGCTGAATTAGTTGGTCTCGTTTTCGTCTCTCCCCTCCATGGCCGACAGGGCGGAGTGCGAGGTACCGTTCC
Source organism: Dactylis glomerata (assembly GCA_007115705.1). Lineage (NCBI taxonomy): Eukaryota > Viridiplantae > Streptophyta > Magnoliopsida > Poales > Poaceae > Dactylis > Dactylis glomerata. The sequence continues at coordinate 1,897,310 of QXEO01000977.1, read as the reverse complement.
CGGACATCCCGCAGAATGCGAGGTACCGTTCCGGCATCACACAACTGACGTATTGTAACCTTCACATTTCGTGGAAATTTAGAACTGACGTATTGTAAACCGTTATGCCCACTTAGCTAACAGGCCATGCTTGGGCTCAAATCAAAGCCCACCAGGCGACACGGCACAGCCTATTAGCTTAACGTGCATCCGTGGGCCGTGCCATACCAGGCACGCTAAGGCCTTAGCGGGCCCTCCCGGACTGTTGGCCAGTTTTGGTTGCCCTCATCCTCGTCCTCAGTCCTCACTCCTTCCTCACTCCTCGTCCTCACTCCTCCTCACTCCTCCTCGTCCTCTCCTCTCCACAAGGCCATACTAGGTTCACTGGCGGATCTACAGGGTGGCCAGGGTGGTCCATGGACCACCCTGAAATTTTGATTCGGCCCATATAGCATGTAGAAAAGAAAAAAAGAAAAGCCCATTCAATTTTTTAAGGACAGACCGTTTGGTCTCACTCAAACTAGTTTTTCTAACAACGTGATTTTATCGACCACCTCTAAATCACCTCAAATTTCCTACACATGATCTTCTAGACAAACATAGATAGATTGTGAAGTTTTTGCATTTTTTTTATTTTTTTATTTTTATTGTTGATTCCACCGATGTATGTTTCTTTCATCCCTGCTGGAGGGGCCATGGGCTTCAACTCGGTGGCTCTGGTTTGAGGAGAGGACGAGGCAGCACGCCCCTCTTTATACACCGACGGCAGGCGAGTGGAGCGGGACACATGACGCTTGTCTTTACTCTTTCGCGGCAGCCGAGGCGGCGCCATTAACGCGCCGCAGACCTGCCGAAGCGACGGCGCGGCGCAGCGATGCAACGTCTCAGTTGAGAAGACGCATCGACCGGTGTCGCTGCCAGGCGGGCCCGAGAGAGCCACGGACGATCACGCGAACTGACCGCACAGCGTCCGCCCAGACGCATCCATCCGAACGGACTGAGTTCATTTTTCTTACTGAACTGATCAAGACATTGTAATTAGGGTAAACCGCTCCGACCGTGCGCTGCCTTTAGAAACTGTTCGGACCGGTCCTCCCTGGATGCTCCGGTCATGCCCCGCCATCATCCTTCGTGCAAGCTTTGGCCGTGCGCTGCCTTTGGCAACCCCTCCGGCCGCCGCCTCGCCGACAGGCTCCTCCATGACAACGGGCGGGGTGCTGGATTATGTTAACTCTATTTTGCCAAAAATCTATGACGAGTCATTTTTGAAACAACGAATTTAGTATTTCGAGACGGCAGTAAAAAACTATTGGGTAAGCATCAAAAAACCGTGCATTAAATTCACGCATGCCGTGCATCACCCAACAAAAAAACACGAAATTTCAGAAATATCTCCGCTCCTATCTGTCAAGCGCCTCTTGATTTTGGTGCTTTAACCCTATCTGTCAAGCACCTCTTGGTTTTGGTTCTTTAACCCTAGCTGTCTCTCTCCTCCCGTTCAAACACCAGCCTCCCCCGCCGCTGCGCCGCCACGCTGACCATCGGCAAGCCGAGCCAGATGAATATGGAGGAGGAGACATCGAGCCAGATACATACGGAGGGGAATACAGGAGACAGAGGTATGTAACTCGTTTCTGTGTGCGATGGCGCCCTCGTCGGCGTGGAGGCAGGGCAGAGGCCATGAGGGAGGTGCAGTGCGCAGTAGGGCGGCGACGCTCGGGTTCGACGGCCTTGGCCGCCCTTCCATTCTACTTCTGCGCAAATCTCTTTTGACTAGCTACTCTGTAAATTCGATTTTGACTAGTATTTATAAATATTTTGGTTGACTGCATTGTTCAGAAGAGGAAGAAAATGAGGAAGAAAATGAGGGTTCAGATGAGGAGGGTTCGGAGGAGGGTTCAGAAGAGGAAGATAATGAGGGTTCCATTTAACTCCTTTCCTGTGTTTGTTGATAATTATTTTGCTTAGAATCTTAGATATGCAAAATATTTTGGTTGATGTACCATTTAACTCCTTTCCTTGTGTTTTTGATAATTACTTTGCTGGCAGGCATGAGTGCTACGGAGCAGACTTTCTATGCTAATCATCAACTGCTTAGCTACCGAACCGACATGAAACACAGGTCTTACATGTACGCGGTAAGACATAAGAATCCTCCCATTCTGCGTACACGCGGATCGACAAAGAAACTAAGAATAAGTGATAAGTGGATACCGAGGTATGTTTAAAGGAATTTCATTTACAAATAAGTTTGTTTCAAACTTATTGCTAATGTAGGTTAAGTGAGTCCGGTCTAAATAAGTTCGTTTCAAACCTATTGCTAATGTAGGTTAAGTGCGGCTGGTCTTCTACCAATAAGCCGAATGATGGATTTGTATGAGTGTCGCTTCCCTTTTGACAATCCACTCCTTAGTTCTTTAGCTGATAGGTGGCAGCGTACGAACACCTTTCATTTACATGTTGGTGAGATGACTATCACCCTTGAGGATGTGGAGAAATTCTTTGCCCTCCCTTTGGATGGTGATGCGGTGGCGGATAATGAAGTTAATGATGACTGGAAGAGCAGATTGCTGGAATGTTTTTCCAAAGCTGAGCGGAAAGAGGGCGCGCCACGTTTCGACACTTTCAAGGATGAGAAGTGCATACCGCTAAGCTGGCTGGTGGACCGCTTCTCGGTATGTTTGGCTTTATTTACCTTTAGGTACATAAATATTTTTTCCAGTAGTTCTTTTTATAATTGTTCGGCGCAGGTTAAATTCATGCCCGATGATGCAAAGGAGGAGACCGTGAAGATTTACTTGGAGGCCTACCTTTTGTGGCTTTTTGGAAGCGTAATGTTCACCAATCATTGCAGCAAAGTCCAGACTTGGATATTGCCATATGCCTACTCGTTGGCTAATTCTCCTATTGGGAGCATTCCAAAGTATAGCTGGGGGTCCGCGGTGTTGGCAGCAACATATCGTGGGTTGTCCAATGTCTGCACTTCTAAAGCCAAGAACCCTGTACTAACTGGATGCCCAATGCTGGTCCAGTTATGGTCGTACGAGCGATTCAAGGTTGGATGCCCTCATCCCAAAGGAGATGTACGGTACCATCGAAACAAGGATGATGAAACCGATGGTCCAACTTTGGGCTCAAAGTGGCTCACTAAGGTACATATTCTCCAACTAGGCATTTACTACTGTTCAAACCCCTTTATTGGTCCTGCCATCTGATAGTTTACTGTCTGTATATAGGAGCATTAGGCTCCATATCCTATTGTACTAAGGGCTATATTTTTTGCAGCTGACATGGGTTAAAAATACTCATCGATCATATTCTGAATTTGTGCGTTCATGGGACGCCATCCATGATTCAGAAGTCACTTGGGTTCTTAATCTTGTGCAGCCTGAGACCTTCTCCTCGTTGTGTACAAGGGATAGTGAACTTTGGTTGACCAAAAAGTCACTTGTTTGCGATGTCATCATTGAGGAATATTGTCCTCATCGAGTGATGCGCCAGTTTGGTCTTTACCAATCTTCACCCTTGCCATTGTCTAATCAGATCTCTTCCATCCCCAAGTAATTCATGTTAATCAAACATTTTCATATTTCTTTATTTAATATCATAGTCTATCATATTCAACAAATTAACGTTTGGTCTACTAGGTACTCACGGAAGGGGAATACCAACATTGATAAAATTCTAACAGAAGTATCCAAGTGGGCGCGTGCATGAAAAAATGCTCAATTGGAGAAAATTGATGAGCAGCGGCCACATTGTGAAAAGGCATTCAAGATCTACAAGAAGTGGTTTTTGTCTAACACAAGGGCATATTTGGTTTCCAAAGAGGAGGAGGATCCTATTGGCAGCAACATGTACCACATGCATAGAGACCGATCACAGAGAGCATGTGTAAGGCTTTTCATACTAGTCACTATATGTAAGGCTTTCCATAATAGTCACTTCAATAAATTAACTTATTCTTGTTTTGGCAGGTTGATGTTCTCATGGAGGTCATATCACGCATGGACTATTACAAGGATCAGCCCGAAATCACCGTAGAGGAGTGCAAGACGGTATTTGATCACCTTAGCAAGAAGTGCACGAGTAATCACCGTAGAGGAGTGCAAGACGATATTTGATCACCTTAGCAAGAAGTGCAAGAAGGGGTATTTGATCACGCATGGGCTTCTTGCACTTCTTGCTAAGGTGATCAAATACCGTCTTGCACTCCTCTACGGTGATTTCGGGCTGATCCTTGTAATAGTCCATGCGTGATATGACCTCCGTGAGAACATCAACCTGCCAAAACAAGAATAAGTTAATTTATTGAAGTGACTATTATGGAAAGCCTTACATATAGTGACTAGTATGAAAAGCCTTACACATGCTCTCCGTGATCGGTCTCTATGCATGGGGTACATGTTGCTGCCAATATGATCCCCCTCCTCTTTGGAAACCAAATATGCCCTTGTGTTAGACAAAAACCACTTCTTGTAGATCTTGAATGCCTTTTCACAATGTGGCCGCTGCTCATCAATTTTCTCCAATTGAGCATTTTTCCATGCACGCGCCCACTTGGATACTTCTGTTAGAATTTTATCAATGTTGGTATTCCCCTTTCGTGAGTACCTAGTAGACCAAACGTTAATTTGTTGAATATGATAGACTATGATATTAAATAAAGAAATATGAAAATGTTTGATTAACATGAATTACTTGGGGATGGAAGAGATCTGATTAGACAATGGCAAGGGTGAAGATTGGTAAAGACCAAACTGGCGCATCACTCGATGAGGACAATATTCCTCAATGATGACATCGCAAACAAGTGACTTTTTGGTCAACCAAAGTTCACTATCCCTTGTACACAACGAGGAGAAGGTCTCAGGCTGCACAAGATTAAGAACCCAAGTGACTTCTGAATCATGGATGGCGTCCCATGAACGCACAAATTCAGAATATGATCGATGAGTATTTTTAACCCATGTCAGCTGCAAAAAATATAGCCCTTAGTACAATAGGATATGGAGCCTAATGCTCCTATATACAGACAGTAAACTATCAGATGGCAGGACCAATAAAGGGGTTTGAACAGTAGTAAATGCCTAGTTGGAGAATATGTACCTTAGTGAGCCACTTTGAGCCCAAAGTTGGACCATCGGTTTCATCATCCTTGTTTCGATGGTACCGTACATCTCCTTTGGGATGAGGGCATCCAACCTTGAATCGCTCGTACGACCATAACTGGACCAGCATTGGGCATCCAGTTAGTACAGGGTTCTTGGCTTTAGAAGTGCAGACATTGGACAACCCACGATATGTTGCTGCCAACACCGCGGACCCCCAGCTATACTTTGGAATGCTCCCAATAGGAGAATTAGCCAACGAGTAGGCATATGGCAATATCCAAGTCTGGACTTTGCTGCAATGATTGGTGAACATTACGCTTCCAAAAAGCCACAAAAGGTAGGCCTCCAAGTAAATCTTCACGGTCTCCTCCTTTGCATCATCGGGCATGAATTTAACCTGCGCCGAACAATTATAAAAAGAACTACTGGAAAAAATATTTATGTACCTAAAGGTAAATAAAGCCAAACATACCGAGAAGCGGTCCACCAGCCAGCTTAGCGGTATGCACTTCTCATCCTTGAAAGTGTCGAAACGTGGCGCGCCCTCTTTCCGCTCAGCTTTGGAAAAACGTTCCAGCAATCTGCTCTTCCAGTCATCATTAACTTCATTATCCGCCACCGCATCACCATCCAAAGGGAGGGCAAAGAATTTCTCCACATCCTCAAGGGTGATAGTCATCTCACCAACAGGTAAATGAAAGGTGTTCGTACGCTGCCACCTATCAGCTAAAGAACTAAGGAGTGGATTGTCAAAAGGGAAGCGGCACTCATACAAATCCATCATTCGGCTTATTGGTAGAAGACCAGCCGCACTTAACCTACATTAGCAATAGGTTTGAAACGAACTTATTTAGACCGGACTCACTTAACCTACATTAGCAATAAGTTTGAAACAAACTTATTTGTAAATGAAATTCCTTTAAACATACCTCGGTATCCACTTATCACTTATTCTTAGTTTCTTTGTCGATCCGCGTGTACGCAGAATGGGAGGATTCTTATGTCTTACCGCGTACATGTAAGACCTGTGTTTCATGTCGGTTCGGTAGCTAAGCAGTTGATGATTAGCATAGAAAGTCTGCTCCGTAGCACTCATGCCTGCCAGCAAAGTAATTATCAAAAACACAAGGAAAGGAGTTAAATGGTACATCAACCAAAATATTTTGCATATCTAAGATTCTAAGCAAAATAATTATCAACAAACACAGGAAAGGAGTTAAATGGAACCCTCATTATCTTCCTCTTCTGAACCCTCCTCCGAACCCTCCTCATCTGAACCCTCATTTTCTTCCTCATTTTCTTCCTCTTCTGAACAATGCAGTCAACCAAAATATTTATAAATACTAGTTTAAATACTAGTCAAAATCGAATTTACAGAGTAGCTAGTCAAAAGAGATTTGCGCAGAAGTAGAATGGAAGGGCGGCCAAGGCCGTCGAACCCGAGCGCCGCCGCCCTACTGCGCACTGCACCTCCCTCATGGCCTCTGCCCTGCCTCCACGCCGACGAGGGCGCCATCGCACACGGAAACGAGTTACATACCTCTGTCTCCTGTATTCCGCTCCGTATGTATCTGGCTCGATGTCTCCTCCTCCATATTCATCTGGCTCGGCTTGCCGATGGCCAGCGTGGCGGCGCAGCGGCGGGGGAGGCTGGTGGCGGCGCAGCGGCGGGGGAGGCTGGTGGCGGCGCAGCGGCGGGGGAGGCTGGTGTTTGAACGGGAGGAGAGAGACAGCTAGGGTTAAAGAACCAAAACCAAGAGGTGCTTGACAGATAGGGTTAAAGCACCAAAATCAAGAGGCGCTTGACAGATAGGAGCGGAGATATTTCTGAAATTTCGTGTTTTTTTGCTGGGTGATGCACGGCATGCGTGAATTTAATGCACGGTTTTTTGCTGCTTACCCAATAGTTTTTTACTGCCGTCTCGAAATACTAAATTCGTTGTTTCAAAAATGACTCGTCATAGATTTTTGGCAAAATAGAGTTAACATAATCCAGCACCCCGCCCGTTGTCATGGAGGAGCCTGTCGGCGAGGCGGCGGCCAGAGCGGTTGCCAAAGGCAGCGCACGGCCAAAGCTTGCACGAAGGATGATGGCGGGGCATGACCGGAGCATCCAGGGAGGACCGGTCCGAACAGTTTCTAAAGGCAGCGCACGGTCGGAGCGGTTTACCCTAATTACAATGTCTTGATCAGTTCAGTAAGAAAAATGAACTCAGTCCGTTCGGATGGATGCGTCTGGGCGGACGCTGCGCGGTCAGTTCGCGTGATCGTCCGTGGCTCTCTTGGGCCCGCCTGGCAGCGACACCGGTCGATGCGTCTTCTCAACTGAGACGTTGCATCGCTGCGCCGCGCCGTCGCTTCGGCAGGTCTGCGGCGCGTTAATGGCGCCGCCTCGGCTGCCGCGAAAGAGTAAAGACGAGCGTCATGTGTCCCGCTCCACTCGCCTGCCGCCGGTGTATAAAGAGGGGCGCGCTGCCTCGTCCTCTCCTCAAACCAGAGCCACCGAGTTGAAGCCCATGGCCCCTCCAGCAGGGATGAAAGAAACTTACATCGGTGGAAACAACAATAAAAATAAAAAAATAAAAAAAATGCAAAAACTTCACAATCTATCTATGTTTGTCTAGAAGATCATGTGTAGGAAATTTGAGGTGATTTAGAGGTGGTCGATAAAATCACGTTGTTAGAAAAACTAGTTTGAGTGAGACCAAACGGTCTGTCCTTAAAAAATTGAATGGGCTTTTCTTTTTTTCTTTTCTACATGCTATATGGGCCGAATCAAAATTTCAGGGTGGTCCATGGACCACCCTGGCCACCCTGTAGATCCGCCAGTGAACCTAGTATGGCCTTGTGGAGAGGAGAGGACGAGGAGGAGTGAGGAGGAGTGAGGACGAGGAGTGAGGAAGGAGTGAGGACTGAGGACGAGGATGAGGGCAACCAAAACTGGCCAACGGTCCGGGGGGCCCGCTAAGGCCTTAGCGTGCCTGGTATGGCACGGCCCACGAATGTACGTTAAGCTAATAGGCTGTGCCGTGTCGCCTGGTGGGCTTTGATTTGAGCCCAAGCATGGCCTGTTAGCTAAGTGGGCATAACGGTTTACAATACGTCAGTTCTAAATTTCCACGAAATGTGAAGTTTACAATACGTTAGTTGTGTGCTGCCGGAACGGTACCTCGCATTCTGCGGGATGTCCGGGAACGGTACCTCGCACTCCGCCCTGTCGGCCATGGAGGGGAGAGACGAAAACGAGACCAACTAATTCAGCTCAGAATTGCTCTGAGGGGCTACTGCTGGTTCATGCTGCACTGATTAAGACGATGGTCAAAGCGAGCAGTCAGAGCAATTCAGCGCAACAAAGAGCAATGAACACTTGCAACTTGACAGGCAAACTGCGGTGAAGCGCGTGGAGTCCGCGCACCCATTTCAGCGCAACAAAGAGCAATGAACACTTGCAACTTGACAGGCAAACTGCGGTGAAGCGCGGTGAAAGGGGGATCGACATCGTTGCCGGCCTCCTCCTTAATTCGTTTCTTTGGCTTGATTTTCTGCTTGATTTCCCGTTCTCGATCTATATTCTCTCTCCTTCGGCCAGCCTTGGCCGAGGTAGTTCACTACAATTTGTTTTATTTTAGCAGCAGAGAGGGCATAAAGAACCGCATCAGTTCAGATGCTGAAATTGGATGAGAAGGAAAGTCTGAACTTCTCAACATGTTCAATGCACTTGCGGAAGAGGTCCAGGAGCTCTGGTCCACTCACCTGAACAATGGACGAGATCAGAGCGGTGAAAGGGGGTCGACGTCGCTGCCTGCCTCCTCCTTTGGGTCCGTAGGACTGCACACCCCGTCGACCTCCTCGTGCGTGCGCAGGAACGAGACGACGATAGTGGCGGCGGCTTGCCTCGGGAGGACGACGGCAGCCGCATCGTCTTCGAGGTCAGAGGTGTCATCGCGGTAGTCCGGGTCGTCAGTGGAAGACGAGGTGGAAGAAGAGGAGGAGGGGGAAGAGGAGGAGGTGGAAGACATTGTGGGCTTGGGTGCTAGTGCCGCGGCCCGCCCCGTTCTCTGTCTCCCGTGTCCTTGGCATCACATCGTTGGTCGTCGTGTTTCGGCTTTTTTCTACCTCAGGAAGAGGGGTTCTTCTGTTTAATTTTATCCCTTTCAGAGGCAAGGTTCTTCTCAAGGTCCGTAACGTTGTCTTGGAGCTGGGTAACATGTGAGGTAGCATCATTAGAAGCCATTGTGGTTGCCTTTTCTTGCCATTTCGAAAGTAAGAGTTCCTTCAGCATGTATGATTCAGCTACATTTTTTGCACTCTCTAAAGTATCCCTTTGAAGCAGGCGTGTCGCCATCGGTCGCCGTATTTCGGCATTTTTTTCTCCCTCACGAAGAGGGCCTGGTACTTCTTTCGGTGAAGCTCGGCCGTCGCCTCCTCTAGTTGCGCCACCCGTTCGGTGCGAGCTGGGTAGGCCTCGGGAGGACGACGGCAGCCGCGTCGTCTTCGAGGTCAGAGGTGTCGTCGCGGTAGTCTCGGTCGTTAGTGGAAGACGAAGTGGAAGAAGAGGAGGAGGGGGAGGAGGACGAGGTGGAAGAAGAGGAGGCAAGGTTCTTCTCAAGGTCCGTAACGTTGTCTTGGAGCTGGCTAACATGTGACGTAGCATCATCGTAATTGTTACTTTGTGCCCGCATTATGTAAGAACATTATATCAGGATTTTGTATCTTACGAGATGGTTATTCTTTTAAATCAGAGAATAATGGTTGTTCTATTTATAAGAATAATATCTTTTATGCAAGTGCTCCTTTGAAGAGTGGGCTATTCTTACTTAATCTTGATATTGAGACACACATCCATAACACTGACGTTAAACAATTAAAAACTAATGAGTTGAATTCCACTTATTTGTGGCACTGCCGGTTAGGTCATATTGGACATAAACACATGAAGAAACTCCATACCGATGGACTTTTAACTTCATTAGATTTTGAATCTTTTGATATATGTGAAGCTTGTCTGATGGGTAAAATGACTAAAACCCCGTTCAAAGGAATTGTTGAACGAGCAAGTGACTCAATAGAAATCATACACACTGATGTGTGTGGTCCTATGAGTGTACCTGCGCTCGGTGGATTCCTCTCCTTCATAACATTTACTGATGATTTGAGTCGGTATGGTTATATCTATCTTATGAAGAATAAATCTGAGACATTTGAAAAGTTCAAAGAATTTCAGAATGAAGTAGAGAATCGGCGTCCATCTTTCGCTCCTGATGCATTTGTTATGTCAAAATCTCATGCATGAGCATGCCCGTGTGTTTTTCCTATATATTTTTTGTTGTAGGACGCTCATGACAACTTTGATATGTGGCCACATGCACCACTCGATACACAGAACAGGGGCTTATGTTCCTTTTCTAAAAGAAATGACAGCCTCGATGGCGGCGCCTGGTGGGACGGAGTATATAATTAGTTTCAGCATCGAGAAGAGTTGTTAGGAAATTTTGGAGTAGCGGCGCACTACAAATTTTGTATATGACGGGGCTCTGTTGGTGGCCCCTGTAGTGTGTCGGTAGCTGTGTGTCAGTGATATATCCCATGGAGCAAAGACTCTTATTTGAGTAAGAAAGCTTCTAATTAGTATGTAAACTGCAAGCCTGGAAATGGCTTGTTAACTTGTTTACCGGGACATTGGTAGTGCAGTAGTTCGTCACTCTGAGAGGATTCCCTTTTTTTACTGTCTTCTTAATGATGCCGAGATAGCTGTTGCTCACGCAGGTTTGTGGGCCCGCACCGGTGCGTCCCAAAAGGGGCCGGCTAATTCTCGAGCTCAATAGAATCGCCGGCAACCCCGTGCCGGCCCCTTCGTAGAGGGCGCGGATCAGGCGCGTCGACGCCTCGCGGCACGTTCGAAAACGAGTGTGGGCTCCGCCTGGCAGCCAGACACACCACTTTCCCCACCTCCTACCCACGCCCGAGCCGACTCCAACCCCTCTAGATCGCCACCGTCGCCGTCATCGTCGCACCCCCTCTGCTTGCAATAGACACCGCCGCCTGTCCAGGAACCGTCGTCCATCGACACGGCCGCCACCCCCTCGACCGGCGGCCGTTGTTTCGCCCAGAACAAAGCTTTCCGTCACCGCGGCACAACCGCCCCACCCGCAAGGTGTTCCCCGGATTGCCGCGATGGACAGCGACGACGAGAGGAGGGGCGGCGGCAGGAGAGCCCGGTAGGCGGCGGTAGGAGCGTCGGCGGCGCCGTCAGCGGGAGCGTCGGCCTTGTTCTTGCGGCAGGACGGCGGCGGTGGCCTGGAACGGCGGCGTCGGCTTCGGGCTTCCTCCCTTGTCGCCCTCGCGTCGCCACTCGCCCCGACAGAAAACGCGATCCACCCCGGCCCGACGGGTTTCGGCGGGTTTCGTCAGGCCTAAACGGGCCAAAACCGGCCTACCGAACAGTTCAGACGTGTTTTGGGTTGTTTTCGGGTGTTTTGATTGAGCCCGAAAAAAACACCCTAAAACCGGCCCAAACACTTCTAAAAACACTGGCACCGAATTGGGCCTAAAGAGTATGAACCTGGATGCGATGAAAGTTCAAGTGCTGCTAGACACAAATTGAATACAAGTGCGGGAGCGGACCTGTTGCCCTTCTGGACTGCTGATCTGATTTATAATAATGGACAGCGTACATTGATCGGAGGGCGCCATAAAAGAGCTTGTTGGGGAACAAATACTCGCCATGGTGAGAATACCGAAGCCCACTGTCCACCGGTGCGTCTCCTAGGCGGAGGAGAGCCGGACTTCCGAAGAGTAATAGACCTCCTCCCCTCGCTCTCTTCCCTCTCGCCTACTCGGCTTTCCGTCGTTCCCTTCCGGGAGCAGAGGAGACGCCGCCGCCCGCGACGCTGCACCGCCGCCGCTCGCCGCCGCCGGGCGACCCCGCTGCCGGCGATCGCTCTAGCAAGGATATCCCGCCCGCGCCGCACCGTCCCGGCGCGGGAGCGCCTCCGCCTGCCACATTCCATCCCGCCGCCGGTGCAGCCGTCGGTGGTTCAACCCCGACGCCAGCGACCCAAAGCTGGCTCTCCTCCCGACGGGATTCCCGCTTGGCCTCCCTTGCTAGGTTTGCCGCACCCCCTTTGCTCACTCCTCGCTGTTGATTCAGTTTTTGCAAGAACCAAAACCCTAGCTCGAGCTCCTAAATCAGGAATCCTGCCATGCCTTGTTTGTGTTCAGGTGACGGGGAGACCAAGGAGCTTTGAAACACAGAATTTGCTTTGTCTTGCGGTGGCTCCGGATTATCCTAACAATCTTACTAGTTCAGAGAACTTATCCGAAAAGCAAGCTGTTATGTTCCCACATTAAATCAAACATGGAAATGCTAATGAAGTTCAACACAAATTCTATAGCATCACCAAACTTCTACCTTGGAGATCAGCTAGCTACAAAAAAGGATCTGGATGTCCTTGACATACTGAATGCAGTGCCTAGCTATCTACTACGACTCAAGCTAGTAGACTCACGAAACATACCAACTAGTACCCTGGTACTACTTGTACTCACACTAACGTACGTGTGCCAGCCAAGCTAACTAGGAAACTACTCAGCCGGACTCAACTAGTATTAACCTGACTTCAAACTAGACTACTCAAGATTATCCTAACAATCTTACTAGTCCAGAGAACTTATCCGAAAAGCAGGCTGTTATGTTCCCACATTAAATCAAACATGGAAATGCTAATGAAGTTCAACACAAATTCTTGGATTATAAACCACAAATATATGAATCATTTGTGAAGTTCAACACAAATGCAGATAAACCATCAGTGCCTCTACAAGTCATAAACCACCAGATTGTCAAAGACTGACATGAGCAAGTAGGATAGCGAGCAGACTAACCAACAAATTAACCCATTACTGTTTACTTCATCACTGCATAACGCCACTCAACCTTATAGTGATTGGTGCTATGCCACAAAGAACAAAGCCTACATATCCTTTTATTCTCAGATTATAATTACTGCTGCTTGATGTGTTTATCGATATAGAGAAGTGGAAAAAAGCTGACATTCAGCAGCATAAACATGTAAACAAAGACTACATACTTCGCTGCCGTTCTGATAATCTTGTACTATGCCCCATTGTGATTACTTCTATAAGCTGGTCATGCAGTACTCGTTTTGTGTTTATCATGTACTACCGCTACTACATTCAGTATTTGGATTGTTACTCAGGACCTCCCTGGTTAATTTGGTGACATGATCAAGTATACTATGAACCTTTTGCTTCCAACTTCGAAAATGCATACTGGATTCAGTAGACCTTTTTATATGTTCGGCTTGCATGCTTATTGCTTCTTAATCTGACAGTGGACGACTTGTTCATCTGTTCTACCAGATGATCGCAAGTTCAAGTCCTTGATAGCATTACCTCAAAGAATGAAGAAGTGGGTAATCAAGCAGATCATGATTGTGATTTTCCTTTGTGATGTACTGATAGCCTGCCATTTGTAACCTGTTTAAACTTTGGAACTTGTATTTCTTATTTTGATGCATCTGTGTTTTATGGACTTGAACATGGCTTAATATTTTGGATCATACTTTGCATGATATTTGGATGATAATATATGTTTGAGTATGTGAATGTTTGTTCTGAGTTCAAAAAGTTAAAAAAAATAGTTGTTACAGACATGTATGTGATAATGTAGCAATTCCATATTGAATTTTAGAATCATTTGCAATTCTCTAGCAGCCAAACATGTATGTGTTTTTGGAATCCAAATACAAATGAAATGAATTCCTGGATTCATTTCATTTGGTACAAATGAAATGAATACTTGGGTGCCAAACGAGCTCTAACAGTATTTCTAGATAGCCCTGCTCACAATTGACTTGCAAAGAAAACCGAAAAACAAGCTGCGAGGTGAAACGAGGATTACCTGGTGGCTGACTTTCCGGGGGCGTGGCTGACCAGGCCCCTGCATAGGCCCCTGCATTGCCGTCGGGGTTTTGCCGGAGATATTCTTCATACTCATCCGCCCAGACGAATAATCCCCGGGGGCAGCGCGAGAAGTGCTGCCACATCAAACCGAACCATGTATCAGCCCATGCCAACAGAATTTGGACATTGCAAAAATGAAATTAGTACCATGTCATGATTTGGACACTTGTAGAACCATCTGCCTGGATTCTTGATGGTCTTGCTCTGCAGCTTCACCACAGCAAGGTGGCATCGCGGACAGTCGACGATGGGGAGGTGATTTCCGCCGTCGTCTTCGTCGCTGCTGCCTTCAGCGACAGCAAATGACGAGCTCTCTCCGTGAATGTGAACCATAGTAGCTACATTTTAGACAACTATGCATTAGTAAATATACTGCATACATTTGATCCATCAGATCATACATATATGAGAAGTACCCCAAAACAAAATAAATCAGACCAAATTACCAAGGTTCAGTTTGGTCATAAGGTTCAGTTTGGATGTTCTAATTCAAGTAAAGGTAATGGATGATCAGCTAGTACAGACCGGTCTTCCTCAACTTCATTTGTCTCGTCTCCTTTTTCTTTTGAAAACTAGATCTATTCTTCTCTGATTGACCTTGCTCATGGTGCCCAAATTGAATTTGTAAACAAACAAAGAATTTAATTGTTTAGGGTACCAAATTGTTAGCAGTGGCGGGAGAAGCCAACAACCAATGCCAACAACTATGTCGTCAGACGTGGGGACAGACACAACGGGATGGGGAGAAGCAAACCTTCGACAGGAGATGTAGCCGACCGGATCTTGGACGAGGAAGCCGACGAGATCTTGGGCCGACCCGGTGGAAGTGGGGAGAGGGACATGCGAGAGAGGCAGAGGCGAAGGGGAGGAGGACTCGCTCTGGTCCGCGCTCTTGTCCGGTCGTCGACGGAGGAAGGAGATCGTGGCCGTGCTGCGCCGCCGGAGGAAGGAGATGGTGGCGTGCTCGCTGCGCCGCCGCCTCCCCTGTCGCGGAACACGATCCCCACCTCTGGAGTCGCGCAAAGAAGGGGTCGGGCCGCGCTTCCTCGTCTCGTGCGGTAAGTTGACCCGGGCCAAATTGGACACGGGGTTTCTTGGGCCAGGGAAAAGCGGCCCTTGGAGTTTTCAAATCTGGAATCAAGACAAATTCGAACCTAAAAAACAAAGTTGAGATATAAACAATTTTTAAATATGAACATTTTCATGTCTGAACAGCTTTAAATCCGAACGGCTTTCAAATCTGAACAAATTTCGAATTTGAACAGATTTCAATTCCATATTTTTAAATCTAAACATTTTTTAATCTGAACAATTTTGAATATGAACAATTTTCTTTATGATAAATTCGTAACCAAAGAGTTGTTTTTGCTCTGTGAATTGCCATTTGTGACGAAGGAAAACAATCCTGCTCACCGGCTGCTGGGGCTCGCCCGCCCGCAATCCTGCTCACCGGCCGCTGGAGCTCTCCACTACCCCCCGGCCGGAGCTGGAGACCTTGGCCGCGCCCGTCCCTCCGCCTGGCCGGAGCTTGCCGCACCTGCCTGCCCAGCATCTCCTGGAGCTCGCCGCACCATCCTGGACAAGAATGCCAGGGGCGTTCACCGCCAGCAGCGCGTGCCCGAACGGCCGCCGGTGCAGCTCCCATTCGTGGTGCAGCAGCACGGCGTGAACGCCGGCAGCGAGGTGCGGGGGCGAGTGCGTCCTCCAGGGATGGGGCGACGCCTTGGGCTCCTGCTGCTTCCTCCTATTCATTTGTGGGCTCGTAGGGGGCAATATATGGAGCGCATGCGCTCTGACCATCACACGCGTTCTGGCCATTGCTGCAATGAGATTTGACGGGCTATGACAGGCGGCGGCGCTCTGCTCGAGAGGAGAGAAGGAGGTAGATAAAGCTTCATTACTGCCAAGGGAGTCTGCACAAATTATGAGTTGATTTCGAGGATACCTAGTCATAGCCTTTTGGGTTGGCATGGTGACTTATTGACTAGCCGTTTTGCTTGGCACGGTGACTACTGACTAGAGGAGAGAAGCCACGCGCCTTCCTGCCATGCTGAGCCAGCTCGGCTCCTATTTATGCCAGTGCCATCTCCCAACTCTTCCTCACAATCCTCCTTCCACAGGAACTCAAGAAGGCTCTTCCATAGTTCAAATCCCCACAAGGCCAGCACCAAATACCAACGACTGTCTCCAAGGCGAGTGATGTGAGGCTATATCTATAAAATAAACAACTATATACCTCAAATAACCTCTGTATACAGTTATGACAATGATGTTGAAAACCCCGGCTTATGTACTGTTCAGATGAGGGCTGAAGTTGAAGACCCCACGATGGGGACGTCGCAAGCGGTTAAGGACAGAGCTGTAAGTATTATGACACAGCGTTTATCTTGTTCCTTCCGATTGCATTTGCTAAGACAAATGTCATACATGATCTTGTGTTTCTCGTAATTATATAGCCAATCCTGATCAGAACAATATGGTTACATACCACCTCATGGATATGGGCTCATGTGAAGGAGTTGAAAACAATCATAGGTAACTCATTAGTCTCACTATCTTAAATTTCTACAGGAGGAAGAACATCTCGGCTTATCTCTTGTTCAGCTAATGGCTGAAGCTGAAGACCCGGAGGTGGGAACGACAGAAATTGTCCAGGACAAGGCCGTAAGTGTTCTTGCTAAGGTGATCAAATACTGTCTTGCACTCCTCTACGGTGATTTTGGGCTGATCCTTGTAATAGTCCATGCGTGATCAAATACCGTCTTAGTGGAGGAGAAAATTAGTTATAATTACAATATGCCTCCTATTTTATAATTACTCGTGCACTTCTTGCTTTAGAGACTGCAGCATTCACTCAGGGAACATAACAGCCTAGCTCTACATGTGTTGCTCTCTTAGTGGTTTAATGATAGGGGTGAGTCGGAGTTTTTTTTTCTTTGCTAATTTTGGTTTTTAGAACCAATCAGTTTCTAAAATTATCAATTTCTACAATACAAAATGTATACCATATGAAAATATACTTCGGGATGAATCCAATGGTATTAATAAGATAATCTAGATATTGAAATATTTTTGTATAAACTTGGTCAAAGTTTATATTTTTTGACTTTTTAAAATTATAATCACTGACTCCATCGATCGCCTCCCCTTACATTGCGTGCAGAACCTCAACACATGGGCACGAGGAAGGTGAAGCCTTTCCTGCACCCAAAGAAGTACCAGCCCCTATTCCTGAGGGAGAAAAAATACCGAAACACGGCGACCGACGGTGGCACGCCGGCGGAGTGACAGAGCACGACGAAGCAGGCCGCAAACCACGTGTAATTCTCTATGGGCTACGCGCTGGAGCTGGAGGAGAAGCGGACGATGCCACTCTACGGGAGCAGCTGGAGGAGGCGAAGACCGAGCTGACTACGGTGAAGCAGGCGGCTAAAATTTATGCAACGAGATTGTAGCCTTTGTAGAAAGAGGAACTTTGGGCCCGTACATGTCCCTTCCCCGATTCCAAACCCCGTTGATTCTACTTCCTCCTCCCCATGTCAAATGGAGTTGAACTCGGAACTCAGAATGGTGCATCAGTTTCAGTAGTATCAGTCTCAAAGCTGGGTAGATTTCTTTTTGTTATTAGTCATATAGCACTTAATCATTTGGTTTACATCGAGACTTCTGAACAGTGAGATAGATGCCTCCAAGAGTTCAGAGGTAATTCTTATTTGGTTCTACATCTATAACCATTTGAACAATAGAGAAAAATGTGGAGGTTTGCTGCTCCACCAAGGAGAGTTATTTATAGAGAGTCGGTTTGGAGCTTGCGGTGCAAAAGCTAGGCTGAAGGGTCTCGTCGACCTGGGCCAGCAGGCAGATGGCAGAATGGCAGCGTGTAGTCTAGTCTCTTCAATGAATGGCACATGTTCGGTTTCCCACTGCCCTCTGGATGGGGAAGGGTCCATTCCCGAGCTTCCTCGGGGCATTGACACCCTCGTGCGCGTCCTGAAGTTGGGCAGCCTCGCCCCCGTGTGCGCTCGCCGTGTTGAGAAGAGAGCTTCCCTCAAATGGCGCGCAACGCGCCAGGTCATCTGCGCGTCCTGGGGGTTCTGAATTAGGGAAGGGAGATGTAATCATTTGGTTTACATCGAGACTTCTAAACAGTGAGAAAGATGCCTCCAAGAGTTCAGAGGTAATTCTTATTTGGTTCTACAGATATAACCATTTGAACAACAGAGAAAAATGTGGAGGTTTGCTGCTACACCAGGGAGAGTTATTTGTAGAGAGTCGGTTTGGAGCTTGCGGTGCAAAAGCTGGGCTGAAGGGTCTCGTTGACCTGGGCCAGCAGGCAGATGGCAGAATGGCAGCGTGTAGTCTAGTCTCTTCAATGAAAGCAGATGGCAGACTTGCGGGTCATTTGAACGAGGGGTGACAACCAAGTACAGGGCGCTCCTAGACACGAAGCAAACCTGTTTGGTTTCCCACTGTCCTCTAGATGGGGAAAGGGTCCATTCCCGAGCTTCCTCGGGGCATCGACACCCTCGTGCGCGTCCTGAAGTTGGGCAGCCTCGCCCCCACGCGCGCTCGCCGCGTCCAGAAGAGAGCTTCCCTCAAATGGCACGCAACGCGCCAAGTCATCTACACGTCCTGGGGGTTGGGAATTCATTTGGTTTACATTGAGACTTCTGAACAGTGAGATAAATGCCTCGTGTTGGCTTGCAGAATTTAAAGAACCTCTTGGAACAAATTTGATATAGTTTTTGGACCTAGCAAGTCCAGATTTACGCAATAGAACATCTTGTGTCTATTTTCTTTTTTTATTGAGGCATTCGTTTTATAGATAGGAGTTTCGTTCTCCATAGAGGTATTTCGCTATTTGAGGCGCCGGAAGACGATGACCGGAGCCAACGTGGCATAAGCGTGGCTAATTTTTTTTGATCTCGTCCATAGGAATAAAGTAGCAATTGCCAATCTAGTGGAGGGTGAGGTGAACCAAGAGTCAATGATGAACAGTGGCCATCGCTCAGAGGTGATTGAACTTAACACACAATCAAAATGCAACACACTCGTGGGGTGGGAGAGAGAGAGAGAGACTGCACACCTTGCTGAGAAGAACCAGAGGCGCAGGCGGCGTCCTTGCAGGGCTTCGCCAAGCCTGCGCAGGAGGAAGGAGGAGGAAGAGAGGGGCGGCTACGCGCCTCCGCCCGCCGCCGAACCCAAGATCGGCCTCGGCCTACTGCAAGGACGTTCGCTCTGGGCACCTTCATGGAGCTTCACTCTAGTCGCCGCCTCCACTGCCTTGGGGCAGGGGTAGCCTAAATTCCGAGGTTTTCACCTGAAATTCAACCGGGCATTATAAAAATAAAAAAATAATAAAAAAAATGTAAAAACTTCACAATCTATCAATGCTTCTCTAGAAGATCATGTGTAGGAAATTTGAGGTCATTTACAGGTTATCGAAAAAATCACGTTGTTAGAAAAGTTGGTTTGAGTGAGACCAAACGGTATGTCCTTAAAAATGTGATTTTTTCGACCATGTCCAAATGACCCCAGTTTTGGCATACATGATGACAAACATGTAACAAATAGAAATATGTAAAAAGTTGCCCAAAATTTGAAGTTTAGAGGGTCACTTTATGCTACATTCCGAGGTTTTCACCTAAAATTCAACCGGGCATTACAAAAATCAAAAAAATTAAAAAAATGTAAAAACTTCACAAACTATCAATGCTTCTCTAGAAGATCATGTGTAGGAAATTTGAGGTCATTTAGAGGTTATCGAAAAAATCACGTTGTTAGAAAAGTTGGTTTGAGTGAGACCAAACGGTCTGTCCTTAAAAATGTGATTTTTTCGACCATGTCCAAATGACTCCAGTTTTGGCATACATGATGACAAACATGTAACAAATAGAAATATGTAAAAAGTTGCCCAAAATTTGAAGTTTAGAGGGTCACTTTATGCTACATTCCGAGGTTTTCACCTGAAATTCAACCGGGCATTACAAAAATCAAAAAAATCAAAAAAATGTAAAAACTTCACAATCTATCAATGCTTCTCTATAAGATCATGTGTAGGAAATTTGAGGTCATTTAGAGGTTATCGAAAAAATCACGTTGTTAGAAAAGTTGGTTTGAGTGAGACCAAACGGTCTGTCTTTAAAAATGTGATTTTTTTCGACCTTGTCTAAATGACCCCAGTTTTGGCATACATGATGACAAACATGTAACAAATAGAAATATGTAAAAAGTTGCCCAAAATTTGAAGTTTAGAGGGTCACTTTATGCTACATTCCGAGGTTTTCACCTAAAATTCAACCGGGCATTACAAAAATAAAAAAATAAAAAAAATGTAATAACTTCACAATCTATCAATGCTTCTCTAGAAGATCATGTGTAGGAAATTTGAGGTCATTTAGAGGTTATCGAAAAAATCACGTTGTTAGAAAAGTTGGTTTGAGTGACCAAACGGTCTGTCCTTAAAAATGTGATTTTTTCGACCATGTCTAAATGACCCCAGTTTTGGCATACATGATGACAAACATGTAACAAATAGAAATATGTAAAAAATTGCCCAAAATTTGAAGTTTAGAGGGTCACTTTATGCTACATTCCGATGTTTTCACCTGAAATTCAACCGGGCATTACAAAAATTGCCCAAAATTTGAAGTTTAGAGGGTCACTTTATGTTCTTACAATTGTTTCTAGAATACATCGCGATCCGCCGCTGCCGTCGATCGTCCAGAAGCTCTTCCTGGCACCCTGCCGGAGAGGGGAATCGCCACCGGAGGTCTTCTTCATCGCCATGCTTGCCTCCGGCGCGATGAGTGAGTAGTCTACCTTGGACTATGGGTCCATAGCAGTAGCTAGTTGGTTGTCTTCTCCACCTTGTGCTTCATGTTTAGATCTCGTGAGCTGCTTTACATGATCGAGACTACCTTCATGTAATTCTACATGTTGTGTTTGTTGGGATCCGATGAATATTGGTGTTATGATTGAGTTGATGTGCTGAGTATTATCTTATGTTATCTCTATGTTGTTTATGATCATGCATGCTCTCCATTGTTAGTAGCTATCTTGGCCGAGTAGTTGCTAGTGACTCCAAGAGGGGGTATTTATGCTCGATAGTGGGTCCATGCCTCTATTTAATCTGGGGGAGTGACAAAAACCTTTAAGGTTGTAGATGTGCTATTGCTACTAGGGAGAAAACAACATTCATATGCTCAAGGGCATATGCTTTGTTTATATTACACACTTTGCTTAATGCAGTTATCTGTTGTTCGCAACTTAATACTTGTGGAGTTCTCGGATTGATTCGCCATAAGTGGATTATTAGTCATAGATGCAGTTGGATGACGGTCTATGTATCTTGTTGTAATGCCCAGAATAAATCTTATAGTGATCCTCTCGACATATGCACGTTGTCTTTATTCTATCAATTGCCCAACTGTAATTTGTTTACCCAGCATGTGTTATTTTATCTTATGGAGAGACACCACTAGTGAACTGTGAACCCCGGTCCTATTTCCTTTATATTGCTATCACCCGTTTACTTTACTCGCACTATTTACTTTACTCGCATATTACTATTGCTTTCCACTCGATACGCTCATTCCTTTGTTTCAAGCAAACCGGTGAGATTGACAACCTCATCGTAAGTTGGGAACAAAGTATTTGGTTGTGTTGTATGCAGGTTCCACGTTGCCGCTCGCAAAGCAAAGCTTGGATGAGGCGCGCCCTATAAATTGTCTGGAGCTGTCGCGCAGCAAGTGGGAATCACCTTCAGTCGTTTGGCTTTTTCCTACTGGATTGATAACCTTGGTTTCATAACTGAGGGAAAACTTGCTGCTATATTCATCAAACCTTCTCTTGGGGTTTCC
This sequence comes from Dactylis glomerata, assembly GCA_007115705.1. Lineage (NCBI taxonomy): Eukaryota > Viridiplantae > Streptophyta > Magnoliopsida > Poales > Poaceae > Dactylis > Dactylis glomerata. The sequence continues at coordinate 1,875,370 of QXEO01000977.1, read as the reverse complement.
AACTGGCCGGTCATTTACTTCATCAACTACACGCCAATAAATTTTCTGGCACCATCATCACCGCGCCATCAGTGGGCACCCGATGGAATCGGTTAGCCATGGTTTGTGAAAGGAAAAAAGGTGGGGAGGAGTGCCAAGCTTTATAAAAGAGCACAAAAGTGCTAATCTCTCTCTCAAAAACTTTCTTCATTTTTGTATGGAAGATAGTAAGAACCCCATTGCCAGTCGTTGACAAAGACAACCACCTCTCAAACCCAAATTTTTATCTCTCTGTTTTACAAATGAAAAGCTCTAGCACATGTTTAATCACTGCTTCCCTCTGCGAAGGGCCTTTCTTTTACTTTTATGTTGAGTCACCACCTTCTACCTTTATGCACCGTCTAAGAGAGCATAGTTGCCATTCTGAGTTTAATGTGCATAGTCCCAAAGTTATCATTGATTGATTTATGATTATGGTTTCATTTGTTCTTAAATTATTTGTATCTAGTCGCCCTTTTAAACTTAAAGGTATCCTATGCATTTATGTTTTGCTATTCCATGCAGGACAAGCTGAAAACCATTTGCTATGTTTTCCATATGATTTGAACACACATTTGACTTTCATTGTTTCATTATTCATGATCTTTCATTTGTGTTTCTTTTCATGATATAACATGGTTGCTAAGTTCTTATTGTCAAGATTATGTCTTTTCTGCCCATGTTTTAAGTTTCTTGATCCCAGCACTCAATGCTTACATAAATGATCAAGATTGTAATGGTGCATGTCACCTCAAAAATTATTCTTTTGTTATCACTTACCTACTCGAGGACGAGCAGGAGTTAAGCTTGGGGATGCTTGATACGTCTCAAACGTATCTATAATTTTTGATGCTCCATGCTTGTTCTTACACCATTTGCTTTGTGTTTTGTCTCCGGATATCGTGGTGTTTTTATGCATTTTCCGGAACAAACCTATTAACAAGATGCCACAGTGCCAGTTCCCTATTTTCTGCTGTTTTTGTGTTTCAGAAAAGTTACACAGAAAATATTCTCAGAATTGGACGAAATAAAAGCCGAACCTCCTATTTTTACCGAAGCTTCGCGAAGACCAAAGATGAGACAGAGGGGGGCCAGGGGCCATCCACACCACAGGGGGGCGCGGCCCAGCCCTTGGCCACGCCCACCTATGGTGAGGGCGCCTGGTCCACCTCCTGACGCTGCCCCTTCGCCTATAAAGTCCCCTCGATGGGAAAAACCTAGAGGACAGATTGCTTTTCCTCGAAATATACTGCAAGCCGCCGCCATTGTCAAAACAAGATCGGGAGGATCCAGGAGCTCTTCCCGGCACCCTGCGAGAGGCCTTCTCCACCACTATGGTCGCCTCCGGAGTGATGTGTGAGTAATCTACCTTGGACTATGGGTCCATAGCAGTAGCTAGATGGTTGTATTCTCCACCATGTGCTTCATGTTTAGATCTTGTGAGCTGCCCTACATGATCAAGATCATCTTTATGTAATTATACATGTTGTGTTTGTTGGGATCCGATGAGTATTGGTACTATGTCAAGTTGATATGCTAATTTATATTTTATATTATCTCTGTGTTGTTTATGATCTTGCATGCTTTCTGTTGCTAGTAGCTATCTTGGCCAAGTAGATGCTAGTGACTCCAAGAGGGAGTATTTATGCTCGATAGTTGGGTTCATGCCTCTATTTAATCTGGGAGAGTGACAGATATCTCTAAGGTTGTAGATGTGCTGTTGCCACTAGGGAGAAAACAATATTCTTTTCATGATCCATCGAGCGCAACTTCTTCCCCGACCTCCAGCTGTGTGCTCCCGCAATGTCCAACCAGGTTGATGATGAGGGGAACACTTAGACGGCCGTGGCCAGGGGCGAGGACCGCATCGGCGCCCGTGCTCCCTGGACCCATTCCTCATCCGTGACGCCCATCTCAAGATCCTCGACCACACCATCCAGAGCTCTCGTCTTTCTTGGCTCAGGGAAGGATACGCCAACACCGTCGAGAGCACATAGCCTTGCTCTGCTTTGAGATGTTAGCACCGACACCATCGAGGAGGTGGAGGACCATGCACCAGAGACGTACAGTCATCAACGAGTGTTCTTCTTTTTCTAGAACTGCGTTTAGCCTTCGTTTTTCGCCTTGATTTTTGTTCAGATCTTGTTATATCTTTACATCAAGGTGTATTTTGACCTCTGGTCCATGTTGGTTTTAATCAAAAGAGTTGTTTATAAAAAGTTTGAATGCTGTTGGAAAAGAGAAAAAGCTTTATGCAAAAAAGTGGTACAAAAATGAGCTTGTGTAGACTGCGGCCTAGGCTTTTGCATGTCGTGCTTGATGTCTTTTTGATAGTATGCTTAGTGGTTTTGCTGTAGCATGACTTGTATCAAATGACTGAGATTGCTTAATGAGCCTTTGAAAAAATCATGCGTTGTTTTAATTATTTGGAAGCATTATTTTGGTTTTCTCCTTTGATGCTTTATTTGGGTTGACTTGGCACATGATCACACATGTTAGACTCATACAAAGTCGCCATTGCCTCTATGATCATTTAGTTTTTGACTTTTGATGCCATCTTATGCTTCTTTTAATGTTGCTTTGTCACTATGCATGATTATGGCCATTATTGCTCTCTTAGTTGGTTGCACCCAGTCTTTTGCTAGCCCTCATTTTATACTGAGTATGAGCTCTACGCATGCATCCAACTCCTAAAAACCAAGTTTGCCATTGTGTCCACTATAAATTCCTATGCATGGTATTTGTAAGCCATTCCAGGTAAATTTTTTATGTGCTACCTTTCAAAAACTTTCAACTACTTCTCGTTTTGTGCCACTATTTTTAGCTCATGGGGACATAGTGGTCGGAATTGCTATCTTTCATATTAAATTAAGTACCCCTCGACTAGGCAGCTTCATCTGCTCGTCATTAATTTTGCATGAGAGCTGGTCAGACCTTTGCAATCTAATTCTAAAAAAGAAAAAAAGGCACTCCTCCATGGTATGTGAATGTTGGTGGGCACCCGATGGAATCGGTTAGCCATGGTTTGAGAAAGAAAAAAAGGTGGGGAGGAGTGCCAAAGCTTTATAAAAGAGCACCAATGTGCCAAATTTTCAAAGAACTCGGAACCGCTCTCACTTGTTTATTATGGAAGATAGTAAGACCCCATTGCCAGTCGTTGACATGAAACAACCACCTCTCAAAACCCAATTATTATCTCTGTTTTACAAATGAAAAGCTCTAGCACATGTTTAATCACTGCTTCCCTCCGTGAAGGGCCTTTCTTTTATTTTTATGTTGAGTCACCACCTTCTACCTTTATGCACCGTCTAAGAGAGCATAGTTGTCATTCTGAGTATAATGTGCATTGTCCCAAAGTTTCGTTGATTGATTCATGATGTTGGTTTCACTTGTTCTCAAATTATTTGTATCTAGTCGCCCTCTTAAACTTGAAGGTGTCCTATGCATTTATGTTTTGCTACTCCATGAGGGACAAACTGAAAACCATTTGTATGTTTTTCCTTATGATTTGAACACACGTTTGACTTTCATTGTTTCATTTTCATGATCTTTCATTTGTGTTCTTTTTCATGTTATAACATGGTTGCTAAGTTTCTTCTATCAAGACTATATCTTTCATGCCCATGTTCTAAGTTCTTTTGATCCCAGCGCACAACGCTTACATAGTTGGTCAAGATTGTGTAGGTGCATGTCACCTAAAAAATTATTCTTTTGTTATCACTTAACTACTCGAGGATGAGCAGAAGTTAAGCTTGGGGATGCTGATATGTCTCTAACGTATCCATAATTTTTGATGCTCTATGCTTGTTTTTACACCATTTGCTTAGTGTTTTGTTACACTTCGTGGCATTTTTATGCATTTTCTAGAACTAACCTATTAACGAGATGCCACAATGCTAGTTCCCTATTTTCTGCTATTTTTATGTTTCAGAAAAGTTACATAGGAAATATTCTCGGAATTGGACGAAACAAAAGCCAGACGTCCAGATATTTACCGAAGCTTCCAGAGAACCGAAGAGGAGACGGAGAGGGGCCACAGGGCGGCCACACCACCAGGGGGCGCGGCCTACCCCTGGCCCGCACCGGCCTATGGTGTGGGCCCCCTGGTCCACTTCTGACGCCGACCCTTCGCCTATAAAGACCCCCCGATGGGAAAAACCTAAATACCCGATCACTTTTCTAGAATACATCGCGATCCGCTGCCGCCGTCGATCGTCCAGAAGCTCTTCCTGGCACCCTGCCGGAGAGGGGAATCGCCACCGGAGGTCTTCTTCATCGCCATGCTTGCCTCCGGCGCGATGAGTGAGTAGTCTACCTTGGACTATGGGTCCATAGCAGTAGCTAGTTGGTTGTCTTCTCCACCTTGTGCTTCATGTTTAGATCTCGTGAGCTGCTTTACATGATCGAGACTACCTTCATGTAATTCTACATGTTGTGTTTGTTGGGATCCGATGAATATTGGTGTTATGATTGAGTTGATGTGCTGAGTATTATCTTATGTTATCTCTATGTTATTTATGATCTTGCATGCTCTCCGTTGTTAGTAGCTATCTTGGCCGAGTAGTTGCTAGTGACTCCAAGAGGGGGTATTTATGCTCGATAGTGGGTCCATGCCTCTATTTAATCTGGGGGAGTGACAAAAACCTCTAAGGTTGTAGATGTGCTATTGCTACTAGGGAGAAAACAACATTCATATGCTCAAGGGCATATGCTTTGTTTACATTACACACTTTGCTTAATGCAGTTATCTGTTGTTCGCAACTTAATACTTGTGGAGTTCTCGGATTGATTCGCCACAAGTGGATTATTAGTCATAGATGCAGTTGGATGACGGTCTATGTATCTTGTTGTAACGCCCAGAATAAATCTTATAGTGATCCTCTCGACATATGCACGTTGTCTTTATTCTATCAATTGCCCAACTGTAATTTGTTTACCCAGCATGTGTTATTTTATCTTATGGAGAGACACCACTAGTGAACTGTGGACCCCGATCCTATTTCCTTTATATTGCTATCACCCGTTTACTTTACTCGCATATTACTATTGCTTTCCACTCGATACGCTCATTCCTTTGTTTCAAGCAAACCGGTGAGATTGACAACCTCATCGTAAGTTGGGAACAAAGTATTTGGTTGTGTTGTGTGCAGGTTCCACGTTGCCGCTCGCAAAGCAAAGCTTGGACGAGGCGCGCCCTATAAATTGTCTGGAGCTGTCGCGCAGCAAGTGGGAATCACCTTCAGTCGTTTGGCTTTTTCCTACTAGATTGATAACCTTGGTTTCATAACTGAGGGAAAACTTGCTGCTATATTCATCAAACCTTCTCTTGGGGTTTCCAACTGGCCGGTCATTTACTTCATCAACTACACGCCAATAAGTTTTCTGGCACCATCATCACCGCGCCATCAGTGGGCACCCGATGGAATCGGTTAGCCATGGTTTGTGAAAGGAAAAAAGGTGGGGAGGAGTGCCAAGCTTTATAAAAGAGCACAAAAGTGCTAATCTCTCTCTCAAAAACTTTCTTCATTTTTGTATGGAAGATAGTAAGAACCCCATTGCCAGTCGTTGACAAAGACAACCACCTCTCAAAACCAAATTTTTATCTCTCTGTTTTACAAATGAAAAGCTCTAGCACATGTTTAATCACTGCTTCCCTCTGCGAAGGGCCTTTCTTTTACTTTTATGTTGAGTCACCACCTTCTACCTTTATGCACCGTCTAAGAGAGCATAGTTGCCATTCTGAGTTTAATGTGCATAGTCCCAAAGTTATCATTGATTGATTTATGATTATGGTTTCATTTGTTCTTAAATTATTTGTATCTAGCTGCCCTTTTAAACTTAAAGGTATCCTATGCATTTATGTTTTGCTATTCCATGCAGGACAAGCTGAAAACCATTTGCTATGTTTTCCATATGATTTGAACACACGTTTGACTTTCATTGTTTCATTATTCATGATCTTTCGTTTGTGTTTCTTTTCATGATATAACATGGTTGCTAAGTTCTTATTGTCAAGATTATGTCTTTTCTGCCCATGTTTTAAGTTTCTTGATCCCAGCACTCAATGCTTACATAAATGATCAAGATTGTGATGGTGCATGTCACCTCAAAAATTATTCTTTTGTTATCACTTACCTACTCGAGGACGAGCAGGAGTTAAGCTTGGGGATGCTTGATACGTCTCAAACATATTTATAATTTTTGATGCTCCATGCTTGTTCTTACACCATTTGCTTTGTGTTTTGTCTCCGGATATCGTGGTGTTTTTATGCATTTTCCGGAACAAACCTATTAACAAGATGCCACAGTGCCAGTTCCCTATTTTCTGCTGTTTTTGTGTTTCAGAAAAGTTACACAGAAAATATTCTCAGAATTGGACGAAACAAAAGCCGAACCTCCTATTTTTACCGAAGCTTCGCGAAGACCAAAGATGAGACAGAGGGGGGCCAGGGGCCAGCCACACCACAGGGGGGCGCGGCCCAGCCCTTGGCCACGCCCACCTATGGTGAGGGCGCCTGGTCCACCTCCTGACGCTGCCCCTTCGCCTATAAAGTCCCCTCGATGGGAAAAACCTAGATGACAGATTAATTTTCCTCGAAATATACTGCAAGCCGCCGCCGTTGTCAAAACGAGATCGGGAGGATCCAGGAGCTCTTCCCGGCACCCTGCCAGAGGCCTTCTCCACCACTATGGTCACCTCCGGAGTGATGTGTGAGTAGTCTACCTTGGACTATGAGTCCATAGCAGTAGCTAGATGGTTGTCTTCTCCACCATGTGCTTCATGTTTAGATCTTGTGAGCTGCCTTACATGATCAAGATCATCTTTATGTAATTATACATGTTGTGTTTGTTGGGATCCGATGAGTATTGGTACTATGTCAAGTTGATATGCTAATTTATATTTTATGTTATCTCTGTGTTGTTTATGATCTTGCATGCTTTCCGTTGCTAGTAGCTATCTTGGCCAAGTAGATGCTAGTGACTCCAAGAGGGAGTATTTATGCTCGATAGTTGGGTTCATGCCTCTATTTAATCTGGGGGAGTGACAGATATCTCTAAGGTTGTAGATGTGCTGTTGCCACTAGGGAGAAAACAATATTCTTGTGTTCAAGGACATTTGCTTTGTTTACATTACGCACTTTGCTTAATGCAATTATCTGTTGATCACAACTTAATACTCAAGGGGTCCTCGGACGATTCCCCGCGAGTGGATTTTTAGTCATAGATGCAGTTAGATGGCGGTCTATGTATTTTGTCGCAATGCCCAGAGTAAGCCACATAGTGATCCTCGTGATGTATGTACGTTATCTTTACTCTATCAATTGCCCAACTATAATTTGTTTACCCAGCATGTTTTATTTATCTTATGGAGAGACGTCACTAGTGAACTGTGGACCCTGGTCCAATTTCCTTTACATAGCTTTACCGTTTTACTTTTACACGCACTGTTTACTTTCTTGCATTACTATTATCCTTTTACCACTCGATACGCTCAATCCTTTGTTTACAGCAAACCGGTGAGATTGACAACCTCATCGTAAGTTGGGAGCAAAGTTCTTGTTTGTGTTGTGTGCAGGTTTGATGGCTGGCGTGTAGTTGATGATGATGATTATAACCAGTCAGTTGGGAACCCCAAGCGGAAGGTTTGATGAGCACAGCAGCAAGTTTTTCCCTCAGTTAGAAACCAAGGTTTATCGATCAGGAGAAGAAAAAGCCAATACGATTGAAGGTGATGCTTGCAAGCTTCGCGACAGCTCCGGACAATTTATATGGCACCTCGTCCAAGCTTTGCTTTGCGAGCAGCAACGTGGAACCTGCACATAACACAACCAAGTACTTTGTTCCCAACTTACGATGAGGTTGTCAATCTCACCGGTTTGCTTGAAACAAAGGGTATGAGCGTATCGAGTGGAAAACAGTAGAAGTATGCGAGTAAAGTAAACAGTGCGAATAAAGTAAACAGGTGATAGCAATATGATGGAAATAGGACCGGGATCCACAGTTCACTAGTGGTGTCTCTCCATAAGATAAATAACACATGCTGGGTAAATAAATTACAGTTGGGCAATTGATAGAATAAAGATAACGTGATATGTCAAGAAGATCACTATGTGATTTACTCTGGGCATTACAACAAAATACATATACCGCCATCCAACTGCATCTATGACTAATAATCCACTCACGGGGATATCATCCGAACACCCCAAGAGTATTAAGTTGCGAACAACAGATAATTGCATTAAGCAAAGTATGTAATGTAAACAAAGCATATGCCCTCGAGCATATGAATGTTGTTTTCTCCCTAGTGGCAATAGTACATCTACAACCTTAGAGGTTTCTGTCACTCCCCAGATTAAATAGAGGCATGAACCCAACTATCGAGCATAAATACCCCCTCTTGGAGTTACTAGCAACTACTTGGCCAAGATAGCTACTAACAACGAAGAGCATGCAAGATCATAAACAACATAGAGATAACATAAGATATATTTCAGTATAGCAACTCAATCATAACACCAATATTCATCGGATCCCAATAAACACAACATGTAGAATTACATAACGGTGATCTCAATCATGTAGGGCAGCTCATGAGATCTAAACATGAAGCACATGGTGGAGAAGACAACCATCTAGCTACTGCTATGGACCCATAGTCCAAGGTAGACTACTCACTCATCGCTCCGGAGGGAAGCATGGCGATGAAGAAGACCTCCGGTGGTGATTCCCCTCTCCGGCAGGGTGCCGGGAAGAGCTTCTGGACCCTCCCGATCTTCGGGTCGACGGCGGCGGCAGATCGCGATGTGTTTTGGAAAATTGATCGGGGCCTTAGGTTTTTCCCGTCGGGGGGTCTTTATAGGCGAAGGGGCATCGTCAGAAGTGGACCGAGGTGGTCTCACACATAGGGGGTGCGGCAGGGGCTAGGCCGCACCGCCCTGGTGTGTGGCCACCTCGTGGCCCCACTCCGTCTCCACTTCGGTTCTCTGGAAGCTTCAGTAAAATTCTGGGCGACTAGCTTTGGTTTCGTCCAATTCTGAGAATATTTCCTGTGTAACTTTTCTGAAACACAAAAACAGTAGAAAACAGGGAACTGGCACTGTGGCGACTTGTTAGTAGGTTAGTTCCAGAAAATGCATAAAAGTGCCACGAAGTGTAATGAAACATTAGGCAACTGATGTAAAAACAAGCATGAAGCATCAAAAATTATAGATACGTTGGAGACGTATCAAGCATCCCCAAGCTTAACTCCTGCTCGTCCTCGAGTAGGTAAGTGATAACAAAAGAAATAATTTTTGAGGTGACATGCACCTACACAATCTTGATCATATATGTAAGCGTTGTGCGCTGGGATCAAAAGAACTTAAAATATGGGCATGAAAGACATAATCTTTACAATAAAAACTTAGCAACCATGTTATAACATGAAAAAGAACACAAACAAAAGATCATGAAAATGAAACTATGAAAGTCAAACGTGTGTTTAAATCATAAGGAAAAACATACAAATGGTTTTCAGCTTGTCCTTCATGGAGAGCAAAACATAAATGCATAGGACACCTTCAAGTTTAAGAGGGCGACTAGATACAAATAATTTAATAACAAGTGAAACCAACAATATGAATCAATCAATGAAAACTTTGGGATAATGCACATTATACTAAGAATGACAACTATGCTCTCTTAATGGTGCATAAAGATAGAAGGTGGTGACTCAACATAAAAGTAAAAGAAGGGCCCTTCGCGGAGGAAGCAGTGATTGCAAGTTTTATAGACCTTCAAAAATTATGGTACTTACCGGCTTTGAGCTCTCATTGCCCCCATCATAAGCATCTTGAATGGTTAAAGTTAATGCCAGAACAATTATGATGCATATGCTTGACAAATCATAAGTCAAAAACCTCGTGTCCCGTGAATACGAGTACCCAAACCTCATGCTACTTTACTTAGAGTCCCAAGTAAGGCTCTTGTCATTGTAAGTATATATGTATCATCGAGAACTGCCAACGGGGTACCTCTGTGCCCGATGACATGGAACAAGCCCACATCAAAATGATAGGACAAGCAGACAATGAACACCTCGACATCTCTTTTATTTACCATTTGTTTAGCTTTTTATTTTGTGATGCGTCGTCGAATGTCCACTATGGGTATGCTACAAATTTCCACCATGAATTATGCATGGCTTAGATTGGCGGCCCAGGCGTTTCCCTAACACATATACAAACTCCATGATCCCCGCAAGATTCCCAATTCATTTCACACCGCGGGCATCCATAAACAAAAGATCACAATATCAACTTAAATAAGAAGTGCAATGTTGAAAGCTTGCCCCATGACGGCATGGCTGGGCTAGTCTCCAACTTACAACTTGCAAGCATAACAACTCAACATAAGAGACCACAATGTCAAATTTTTAAGAACAAGAAAAAGTAAAGTGTGCCTTCCGGTTTGTGAGAGCTTTACTGACCAATTTTCGCATAATACTGGTAAGAGTTTAATTTGAAGAGAAAATAAAAGCAAGTCAAATATACTTGGAATAGCAAATTGCTAATAGGTATGTATGGTGGACACTTTGGAAAACTTGGTTTTTAGGAGTTGGATGCACGAGTAGAGCTCATACTCAGTACAAGGCGAGGGCTAGCAAAAGACTGGGAGCGACCAACTAAGAGAGCAATAATGACCATAATCATGCAAAGCGACAAAGCAACATTAAAAGAAGCATAAGATGACATCAAAAGTCAAAAAATAAATGATCATAGAGGCTATTGGCGACTTTGTAAGAGTCTAACATGTGTGAGCATGCGCCAAGTCAACCCAAATGAAGCATCAAGGAGAAAACCAAAATAATGCTTCCAAATAATTAAAACAACGCATGATTTTTTCAAAGGCTCAATAAGCAATCTCAGTTATTTGAGACAAGTCATGCTACAGCAAAACCACTAAGCATACTATCAAAAAGACATCAAGCATGACATGAAAAAGCCTAAGCCACAGTCTACACAAGCTCCTTCTTGTACCACTTTTTTGCATAAAGCTTTTTCTCTTTTCCAACACCATTCGAACTTTTTAAATCCAACTCTTTTGAGGAAAACCAACATTGTCCAGAGGCAAAAATACACCTTGATAAATAAATATAAGAAGATCTGAATGCAAATCAAGGCGAAAACGAAAACCAAAAACAGTAGCAGAAAAAGAAGAACACTCGGTTTTTGATAAGAGTGAAAACTAGAGCGTTCTTGGCAAATGAAAAGCAAGGCAACTTCTCCAAAAGAAATTTGTTGGGGTCCAACCATTTATTGCAGCAAACAAAACAAAACTAATAATGAAAACTAAAACAACTGACGCTCCAAGAAAAACACATAGTGCATGAAGCAATAAAAATATAGTGTCTTGATAGGTGACCTGATTTTTGCCGATGAAGAAGGGGTGCCTCGGGGTCATCCCCAAGCTTTGATGCTTGTACTTCTTGGATATTTCTTGGGGTGATGCATGGGCATTCGCAAGCTTGAGCTTTTGTCCATTCTTCAACTCATCTCATCATTCTCCAATCCCTACACTTGAAAACTTCCTTCATACAAAACTAAACACAAATCTATTAGCAACATTAGTGTAAGCATAACATATAATCAACCTCTTTTGCTTCAGGTTTCAACCCAAAACCACCACATATAAAGTATATACTACTGTAGCAACTTCCCCAAAAGTTCCATGATAAAAAGAACTCGAAAAGAAAGCGATAAAGCGGCAAAAATGAATAGTGGCAGAAATCTATCAAAACAGAACAGCTGATAAAGGCTGATTTTTAAAGGGGTTTTCTGTTGCTCAAAATCAAAAAGTGTTCAACTAATGAAAGTTTGGATATAACCTGGGGCATATGCACAAGAAATCGCAGATCCAAAAGATATACAGAAAATTTTCACGAATTTTTACGGTGCAGCACCGAAAATAGTTTCAGGACAGCAACATCCCCAAATCTTTACCTCACTCAAATTAGAGGCTTCTCTTGGCACAACAATGAAAAAAATGATAAGGAGAGGTCATTACAGTAGTAATAACTTCCAAGACTCAAATAAAAGAAGAAGTACTGAAAAGAAAACATTGGGTTATCTCCCAAGAGTGCTTTTCTTTAACGCCTTTGAGCTAGGCGCAGAAAATTGCGAATCAAGTAACATCAAGAGATGAAGCATCACTTACCTCAGTAGGCACTTTGGAAGTTCCTGAAGATGATTCAACCTGCAAGTCACTCTTAGTTGAACTAAAAGTCTTACCAATTTTGAGGAACATGTTGAGGTTTAAGCGCAGAAACCTTGGGAACATACATAAATTTTTGCTCTTTTCCAACAAATACTTTCTCTTTCTTAAATTTAAGAGAAGAGAAGATTAAGCTAAGAGTTTCCATAGACTCCTCTAGTTTACCAATCCTTAAGTTTTGATTATCAAGAGTAGTGCTAGCCTCTAAAACAGTGATTCTCTTACCAATATTCCCTATTGATTCATTGACTCGGCTAGCATTTTCAAGGATACTTGGCAAACTTTTCTCTAAAGAGCTGAGCTTTTCTAAAACTTCCTCCAAGGTGATCCCAGTTTTAACAACATGAATAGGTGGTATTCCCACTAAACTTTCAATTAAAGTGCATGCTTCTCCAGCAGGGGTACCCAGAAAATTACCTCCTGTAAGAGTATCAAGAACATACCTATTCCAACTAGATATACCAACATAAAAATTTCTAAGGAGGATTGTGGTAGAGTGCTTTTTGGTACACCTACGATGGGCATTGTTAATACGATACCAAGCATCTTTTAAGCTTTCTCCCCCTTGTTCCTTAAAACTACGAACTTCTACTTCAGGATTACTCATTTTAGCAAAGACTAAGAGCAAGAAAATAAAAGCAACTATAAAGTAAACTAATTTTTTTATGTTTTTGATATAAAGCAATGCAAGTAAAAATAAAGTAAAGCAAAACAATAAAACAAAGTAAAGGATGTGCGTGCAAAAAACTCCCCTTGCAGAAGTCTTCTTTTTCCTCCCCGGCAACGACGCCAGAAAACACTTGATGGCTGGCGTATAGTTGATGATGATGATCATAACCAGTCAGTTGGGAACCCCAAGCAGAAGGTGTGATGAGCACAGCAGCAAGTTTTTCCCTCAGTTAGAAACCAAGGTTTATCGATCAGGAGAAGAAAAAGCCAATACGACTGAAGGTGATGCTTGCAAGCTTCGCGACAGCTCCGGACAATTTATATGGCGCCTCGTCCAAGCTTTGCTTTGCGAGCAGCAACGTGGAACCTGCACACAACGCAACCAAGTACTTTGTTCCCAACTTACGATAAGGTTGTCAATCTCACCGGTTTGCTTGAAACAAAGGGTATGAGCGTATCGAGTGGAAAACAGTAGAAGTATGCGAGTAAAGTAAACAGTGCGAATAAAGTAAACAGGTGATAGCAATATGATGGAAATAGGACCGGGATCCACAGTTCACTAGTGGTGTCTCTCCATAAGATAAATAACACATGCTGGGTAAACAAATTACAGTTGGGCAATTGATAGAATAAAGATAACATGATATGTCAAGAAGATCACTATGCGATTTACTCTGGGCATTACAACAAAATACATAGACCGTCATCCAACTGCATCTATGACTAATAATCCAATCACATGGATATCATCCGAACACCCCAAGAATATTAAGTTGCGAACAACAGATAATTGCATTAAGCAAAGTGTGTAATGTAAACAAAGCATATGCCCTCGAGCATATGAATGTTGTTTTCTCCCTAGTGGCAACAGCACATCTACAACCTTAGAGGTTTCTGTCACTCCCCCAGATTAAATAGAGGCATGAACCCAACTATCGAGCATAAATACCCCCTCTTGGAGTTACTAGCAACTACTCGGCTAAGATAGCTACTAACAACGGAGAGCATGCAAGATTATAAACAATATAGAGATAACATAAGATATATTTCAGTATAGCAACTCAATCATAACACCAATATTCATCGGATCCCAACAAACACAACATGTAGAATTACATAACGGTGATCTCAATCATGTAGGGTAGATCATGAGATCTAAACATGAAGCACATGGTGGAGAAGACAACCATCTAGCTACTGCTATGGACCCATAGTCCAAGGTAGATTACTCACTCATCGCTCCGGAGGCAAGCATGGCGATGAAGAAGACCTCCGGTGGCGATTCCCCTCTCCGACAGGGTGCCGGGAAGAGCTTCTGGACCCTCCCGATCTTCGGGTCGACGGCGGCGGCGGATCGCGATGTGTTCTGGAAAATTGATCAGGGCCTTAGGTTTTTCCTATCGGGGGGTCTTTATAGGCGAAGGGGCATCGTCAGAAGTGGACCGAGGTGGTCTCACACATAGGGGGCGTGGCCAGGGGCTGGGCCGCGCCGCCCTGGTGTGTGGCCACCTCGTGGCCCCACTCCGTCTCCTCTTCGGTTCTCTGGAAGCTTCAGTAAAATTCTGGGCGACTAGCTTTGGTTTCGTCCAATTCCAAGAATATTTCCTGTATAACTTTTCTAAAACACAAAAATAGCAGAAAACAGGGAACTGGCACTGTGGCGACTTGTTAGTAGGTTAGTTCCGGAAAATGCATAAAAGTGCCACGAAGTGTAACGAAACATTAGGCAAATGGTGTAAAAACAAGCATGGAGCATCAAAAAATATAGATACGTTGGAGACGTATCAAGGTTTCACGTTGCTGCTAGGTGAAGACACACCAACAAGTTTTCTGGTGCCACTGTCCGGAGTGTTGCGAAGCTAGCAAGCATCACCTTCTGAAGTTTGGCTTTCTCCTACTGGTTCGATTTAACCTTGGTTTCACAACTGAGGGAAGACTTGCTACTGTGCTCATCATACCTTCCTCTTGGGGTTCCCAACGGGCTGTACTTACAAGCCATTAGAAAGCATAGCAAACAGCCCATAAATAAGCCAAGTTCTACCATTATTTCCTTATTCAAACAAATACACTAGACCACCATTTTTGCTACCATCAATTTGCATACATAAGAAGAGCAAAGTAATCATACCAGCTTCCAAGCTCAGCGCATAGTCCGATCATTGTTCCTCTTCATTTCCCCAACCTGGAATAATCATTGAAGCTCATAGAAACCTTAGTGTCTGCCAAGTGGCAAAGAATAAACCAAAATATTTTTGTGGTTTTAGTTTTTTGAGAAAACAAAACAAAGGACTTAAAGAAAAGAAATATTTTTGTGTTTTTCATTTAGAAAAAAACATACAAACCAAGATGCAAAGACAATTTTTTTTTGATTTTTTATAAGAAACAAAGGCTAATCTAACAAGACGAAATATATAATGATGAAGGGGCAGGACACATACTCTCCCCCAAGCTTGGGGGTCATCACGGGTTCCACATACACAGGTAAGTGATGGTGCGGTGTTGATGTAGGAGTTTTGTAGATGACCGCCCAGTTGGAAACCCTAAGAGAAGGTGTAATGAGCACAGCAGCAAGTCTTCCCTCGGTATGAAACCAAGGTTTATCGAACCAGTAGGAGAAAGAACCAAACTTCTGAAGGTTGATGCTTGCTAGCTTCGCGTCAGCTCCGGACAATTTGTATATGGCGCCTAGTCCAAGGCGTGCTTTACACCAGCAGCAACATGGAACCTGCACACAACACAACCAAGTACTTTGTCCCAACTTACAGTGAGGTTTTCAATCTCATCGGTTTGCTGTTAATAAAGGATTAAGCGTATCGAGTGGTAAAAGATAGTAGTTTGCAAGAATGTAAATAAAACAAGTAAATAGTAAACAGTAATAGCAATGTAAAAGAATGGACCGAGGTCCACAGTTCACTAGTGGTGTCTCTCCATAAGATAAATAACATGCTGGGTAAACAAATTATAGTTGGGAAATTGATAGAATAAAGCAAACGTACAAATGTCATGAGGATCACTATGAGATTCACTTGGGCATTACAACATAATACATAGACCGTAATCCAACTGCATCTATGACTAATAATCCACCCTCCGGATATCGTTCGAGCAACCATTGGGTATTAAGTTGCAAGCAACAGATTATCGCCTTAAGCAAAGTGCGTAATGTAAACAATACAAATGTCCTTGAACACAAGATTGTTGTTTTCTCCCTAGTAGCAACAACACATCTACAACTTTAGAGGTTTCTGTCACTCCCCCAAGTTACTAGAGGCATGAACCCACTATCGAGCATAAATACTCCCTCTTAGAGTCACTAGCATGTACTCGGCCAAGATATCTACTAGCAACGGAGAGCATGCAAGATCATAAACAACATAGAGATAACATAAAGATGATAAATCAACAATTCAACTTGACATAGTATCAATATTCATCGGATCCCAACAAACACAACATGTAGAATTACACAACGATGATCTTGATCATGATAGGCAGCTCACAAGATCAAAACATGAAGCACATGGAGGAGATGACAACCATCTAGCTACTGCTATGGACCCATAGTCCAAGGTAGACTACTCACACATCACTCCGGAGGCAGGCATGGTGATGAAGAAGGCCTCCGGCGGTGATTCCCCTCTCCGGCAGGGTGCCAGGAAGAGCTTATGGACCCTCCCGATCTCGCGTCAATGACGGTGGCGGCTTACAGTAGGTTTCGTGGAAAATGATCGGGGCTTTTAGGTTTTCCCGTCGAGGGGAATATATAGGCGGAAGGGCGGCATCAGGAAGTGGACCAGGGGCCCACACCACACCCCGGTGCCGCCAGGGGGTGGCCCGCGCCATGGGGTGGTGTGGCCACCTCCTGGCACCCCTCCGTCTCTGCTTTGGACTCCGTCATGCTCCGGGAAAAATAGGAACTTTGGCTTTTTGTTTCGTCCAATTCCAAGAATATTTCCTGTATAGCTTTTTTGAAACACAAAAACAGCAGAAACAGGGAGCTGGCACTGTGGCATCTCGTTAATAGGTTAGTTCTGGAAAATGCATAAAAATGTCACAAAGTGTAACAAAACACAAAGCAAATGGTGTATAAACAAGCATGGAGCATCAAAAATTATAGATACGTTTGAGACGTATCAGTAAGGATACCATTTCTGTGTGGCATGGTCGAACCATCCTGAAGGGGCAACATGCTCAGGAGCAGGGGAATCCCACTGAGAAGCTGGTGCGGTAGAGGACCCGAAATCCCACTAAGAAGAAGGTTTAGCTCCATCCCACTAGTCTGCTGAAGTAGTGGCGGCATGCCATGACCCATAGGAAGGGTCGACTCCCCACGGAGTAGTGTTGTAGGAGGGAGGTGCATCCTCATAGCTGGGTGGTGCACCCTTATAAGCAGGGGGCGTGACCCATGCCTCCGTGGTGCCCATTTACCACTCCTCAACTGGAGGATCCTCCTCGTAGCCCTGATGTCCTAACTCCCATCTGCTTGCATAAACTTCACTTTGTGTTACCTTCCACTTCTTGTTGGTGGTGTCAAAGAGCTTGGGCCTTGGAAGGTCTATCTTGATGAAGCTTCCAAACTCATTCTTAAACCTATAGAAATATGAAGCGTCCGGGGATTTCTCTAAAATTTCAAGGTTAACAAGAGTTTCATGATCAAGTGAAATAGTTCATTCACCTGTTTTTCTCAAGTTATTCATAGAAAAACCACAATCATTCTCAAAATGAATTGGAGAGGTGAAGGAGTCACATACCAAGGAGTATTCCCACCAAATGAATCGAGGAATGGATGGCTAAACTTGGAGACCCAGCAAGCTTGCTGTAGAAACATGATTTTTTGAAACATACCTGGTCAGGTTTGAGGTGGAAGGTGAGCTCCTGGGCACCTGACCCAGCCTTGGAGCCACATGTGGGCACCACAATGGCGTACCACACGGGCAGCTCCTTGGTCCCGTGGGCCCGTTTGGCCCCTACTGGCCACTTTGGCATCTCCTTTTGCTTGGTGGCTCCACCTCTTTAAAAATTTACCTGGTAAAATTTTCAGCTCATTATGAGAAACTTTTCTGTGTAATCGTCTATTTCTTGGCAAGGGCACGGGAATTTGCCATTATGCGTGAACATCATTGGAGTAATCGTCTGTTTCATTCTCATGAGCAAGGAGGAGATATCCTCACAGCTAGGAGGGATAGGCCTAGATGGGTAGGGATCGCATGGATCAGAGTCGTCATCGAGTCTTCCGCACTTTCCTTGGTGAGTCTCTTCTAGATTTAATCTATTATTGTATCTCCATGTGCAGATAGATCTTGGCGGTTCGTGCAGGATGAAAGTTACGGTGTTCTATGCACGAAATACAACACAACCCTTTGGCTGGCGAGCCCTTCTACGACCCCATTGTCATGTTTATTGTCGACCCAACGACAAGTGGTTTTGTCCATGTCGATGGTGTAGGAGGCCGTGGTGTTGAGCGCATCATCTTCTTCGGTGGAGAGGGACCCAATATAATTGCTTTTTTGATCTGGCTTTGGATTCTTTTTATTTGTAAAAATTGAGACCTTGATTATAGTTTGCTCATTCACATGGTCCCCAGATAAAATGTAATACCACCGAAAAATGCAGCTCAAGACCCTTCGAGGTCTTTCCTCTATTAAAAAAAACATGGTTAGGAAGAAAGAAAAATGTAACCACCAAGTGCAACACGGCGGTATGAATGATCCCGTCCGATCCGACTGCATCTCTCATCTCTTTACACTTGTTTTATAGTAGTACTTGTTTTATACTAGATGGGTTCCGAGTCAGCTTCGTCTACTTGGACATGCTTCGGGAAGGTACGGAGGCGTGACAAGGCGCGTCCTCTCTACGTGGCCGTCATGTTCCAGCTCCAGCGCACGACGTGTCCCGGAGACGACACCGTAGTATGCACGCCGCAGCTTACAAATACTCAGCTGTTCCAACCTCCTTCCAAGCAAGCAGCTGATCGGTCGAAGTTAAGCATTAGCCAAACAGAACTGATCTTCCATTTCTTCCCCAAGAGATCTCAGCTTAGCAAGATGGCCTCCAACCAGGACAAGGCAAGCTACCAAGCCGGCGAGGCCAAGGCCCACACCGAGGTGACGACGATCTCCACCCATCCATCCGGCCTTTCCATGGCGTGCTCCGTGCGAGTTCTATCCTGAAATGTTCTTTCATGGTTCGTTCGTTGCAGGAGAAGGCCGGACAGGTGACCGGCTCGACCAAGGAGAAGGCCTGCGAGGCCAAGGACCGGGCGTCGGACGCGGCCGGGCACGCCACCGGGAAGGGGCAGGAGGCCACGGAGGCCGCGAAGCAGAAGGCCGGCGAGGCCGGCGGCAAGACGTCCGAGACGGCGCAGGCCGCCAAGGACAAGGCCGCCGAGACGGCGCAGGCCGCCAAGGACAAGGCCGCCGAGACCGCCGAGGCCGCCAAGCAGAAGGCGTCCGAGGCGACCGGGTACACCCAGGACAGGAGCTCCGACGCGGCGCAGCACACTAAGGACTCCGCCGTCGCCGGCAAGGACAACACCGGCAACGTCCTCAGTCAGGTCAGTGACTCGCCCATTTAAACTTATCACAGAGACATTGTACTGCAAAACAACATTCTCGAATGATTAGTATTTTCAGAATTTCAGCTGAACTTTTTGTGTGTAAATGTTGATTTTCAGGCCGGCGAACAGGTGAAGAACGTAGTGGTTGGCGCGAAGGACGCTGTGGCGAACACGCTGGGGATGGGGGGAGACGCTGCCAACAAGGACACCAGCGCCAAGGAATAGGATCATCACTAGATACTTTTCGCGGTTGCATCCATGCTTGCCTTTCCTGAATTTACTTGTTCTTGTGCGTGGAGCTACACTCCTACATATTCCTGCGCGCG
Organism: Dactylis glomerata; assembly: GCA_007115705.1. NCBI lineage: Eukaryota > Viridiplantae > Streptophyta > Magnoliopsida > Poales > Poaceae > Dactylis > Dactylis glomerata. The sequence goes on along the minus strand of QXEO01000977.1, from coordinate 1,855,546 downwards.
AATTTGATGTTGTAAGTTTGTATTTCGTGTACTTAATTGTGTCCCGTCGGGTGACGAGAATTGTCTGACGAGAGATGTATCTTGGTGTTCGTCCGACTTCTTGTTCCGAGTTCCACTATGGTGTAATGATTATACTAATAAAATTCTGGTTGTTAAACATATAGACTATACGGTCATGATTCAGTATGCTTGATATATAATTCTTCCGTTTTAAAATATAAGATATTTTAGGCTTGTGAAGCAAATATACATGCTTTAGTGTGTATATTTAAATTACGGTTTTCCTATTTCTCAGTAGACTGAGAAATAGCTTAGGGCTCAGTAGAATTTTAAATTATTAAATTTGCATCGTAATTCATGCAGTTGAGTTGCAAGTGATGTTGCAACTAGGAACCATACATCCGGACCGTTAGCTTCGTGATTCATGCTAATAATGAGTTGCAACCGTTAGCTTCGTGATTCATGCTAATAGTGAGTTGCAACTCAGACACACCCTTTAAATTAACCCACACATTAGAAAATATCTAAAATACACTTGCTTTACAAAGTAAAACATCTTATATGTTTGAAACGGAGGGAGTATAAACATCTTATATTTTGAACGGAGTTGAAACGGAGGGAGTATGCTCGTTCCCGTGAAATGCATGATGTGCTCCAACTCCATTCTCGTCTGCGTATGTATTCAATCATCCACTCAGCTTTGAAATAGGAGAAAGGAGAACTGTATATGCCAGTTTTGATGCCTCAGACAGATTCACTCAACCATTCAGCTTTCAAATGATACCCTGTCAGCCATTCAGCTTTCATGACAAATTCAATCATCCATTCAGCTTTGGAATCGAAGAGAGGGAAAACTGTGCATGGAGATTTTGATGTATTGACGGATTATCACCCATTCAGCTTCAAAATCGGAGACAAGCAAAACTGTATATATGTGATAGACAAGCCTGCCTATGTGAGGCTAGTTGAGCGAGACAGGCCTGAAAACAAACTATTGGGCCAGGCGACCAGCAATGCACATGCTCAGAGGAGAATTTCAGGAAGAGTATATTGCAGTCTGATACATTTGTATGTGATAACAAGCCTGCCTATGAGAGGCTAGTTGAGGGAGGCAGGCCTGAAAACAAATTATTGGTCCATGTGACCAGCAATGCACATGCTCAAAGAGAACTTCATGAAGATGAGTACATTGCAGTCTGCTGTTACATTCTCATATTACAGTCTCGTGCTACATATTCGCGCACGTCGTCGTCAGTCAGTCGTCTCTAAGGCCAGAGAGCTACCTGACAATAGTAAGATTTTGTGGGAGCTGACGTGGCAGACCAGCCTGATATCCCTTGGGGGTACACCTTGCCGGTGTTCCGACAATCTCCCATGGCTCATCATCCAGCAGCATCATACGGAGCACCATAACACCCTCCAGCACCTCCAGCTCTGGGCAACCACTGATGGTTACCTTCCGCAGCATGGAGAGGCCGCTGATCTTCTTGAGCTTGGGGCAATAGAGCACATCGAGCTCCACAACCGAAGGGAAATTCTCCAAAGATGCTAACATGCTGAGCTCGCTCAGGCAGTGTGTTCTCAGGTTATACCTGTTGCTGCTAGCAAGCCCCGACGGAAGATGGGCAAGCATGCAACCCGTGATACTGAGATTATCCAGGACAGGCATGGCCATGGCTTTACCCTGCTCCTCCTCCCAGTCCCACTTCATCCATCCAAACATACCTTGGAGCTCCAGGACCCTCAGATTAGGGAATGGTCTTGTAACAATGGCACCACTGCCATCTCCAGTTGCAAGTGTTTGAAACTCAGGCCCGACAAGCTCGATGGATGGAGCATAGTCAATCACCAGTCGTTCCAAACTGAGGATCCCACACAAACCATTGGGTAGTTGGGTGCAGTATTTCATACGCTTTAGCGTAATAACAATCAAGCTCTTGAAGGCTGTTGCACTGGGCGCCCACATCCAGTTTGGTAGCTGACAACCAAAGTATCCTGATATGAAAAGATCCTCCAAGTAAGGTGGAGGGCAGAGCTCATTGAATACCGCCTCGATTTGCTTCTGGTCCTTTTCCCCATTCTGTTCTCCTTCCGCCTCCTCCACATCATCATCATCATTCTTGTGGCAGATCAAGTCCAGAAAGCTCAGATTCTTCATGTTGCTAATCATGGCCCTTGCGGCAACTGAACCATCAGGCACATTTTCTAGACCCTGTATTCTAAGAGTCCGAAGATGAGAAAGAGGCTCTAGTTCTTCTAAACTGCACCAGTCCCCAACCATCTTTGCTGGAAACCCATAAACTGAACACAAATTTGCCAACCCACCAAACCCCTTGGGCACAACATCAACATGGGTCCCATCTAAGTGAAGATACCTCAAACGCCCCAGTTTTGTAATGCTATTAGGAAGATTGTTCAGCTTCGTACAGTTAAATAATCCAATGTGCTCAAGAAACTTCATCCTATGGATGTCATGTGGTAGCCTAGATATATCTGTGTCAGTGAATGACAAGTATCTTAGGTGCCTCAGCTCACACAAATAGTCAACTAACCACTCACAGTCCGCAAAGCTTATATCTAGTGCCCGTAAACTAGCAAAGCTACCAAGTGAAGAACCACCACCATGCTTAAGGTTGCAGGCTACAACTAATGTCCTTAGTGACTCCAGCTTTTCTAGGATATTCCACTCCAATAATGAGTCAGACATTATAGATAAACGGCGAATTTTCTGGTTATGTGAAAGAAGACTTGCAATGTCAGTTTCCTCCTTCAGAACCACAAGCGCTTCTTCCCTAGACACAAATTGAGCAAACGAACGGACAACATCGTGCATGATGTAGGCCCGTCCGCTCTCACTTGACTCATTGGGATCTAAAAGGTTCCTAGCTACTAACTCCCGGTGGTACTCAGCTCCTATTTCTTTTTAAGATTCAGTTGGGCTGACTCTGACCTCTCATCAGGTTGAACAAACCCTTCACTAATCCACATGCTAATAGCTCTATCCTCTATAAAATCTGAACCCTTAGGGAAAAGTGAGTAGTATAGAAAGCATTGCTTCAGCTGTGGAGATAGATCGTCGTAGCTCAAATGTACTGAATAGTTCAGTTCCTCCTGTGACCCATATTCTTCCCATTCAAGATTCTTACTCAGAACAATTTCCCATTCACGTTCACTTGGCCGTCTTGTGCTTAAAAGTCCTCCCATCACTTTAACAGCAAGTGGTAAACCATCACATCGTTCAATAATCTTCATCCCAACATCTTTTAGATGATCAAATTCACTCCTGCTACCGTCCTGCAGCAATATAAGACTCTTAGCAATGGTAATCTGTACAGTTTCTTGCTTACATCCTTATATGTGTATGCATACATTTATAGTTCAATATGTTCACATAAAGTTTGAAGAAAATATAGTTATCATTCAAATATAAAAAAATTGGACATCCTGTATAAACTGATTTCTGCCTCAAAACATGCAAAATCACATGGTTAATAACTAATAATTACCGCTAATCAAAGAACAAGACTGCTTCGGGATTTCATGTTCTACAAGGTGAAGGCTGTACGCATAAGCTAGCCAGGGAAGGCTGTAAGAAAAAGTTTGTAAAACTTGGTTTAGTGAGGCGCCCGACTGTATTCAGTCGGCACTGTCAGCTGATGTGATGTCTATTTGAATAAAGTCAGCATTTCCCCTATAAAAAACTAATAATTACCAATATAGGTACATTACAAAAATATCCATATTTTAATATCACCTCAGTATTTTGGAAAAAAGCAGCAACTTGCGTGATCACAAAATATACTATGCAGAAGGGAAAGTTAAGGAACTTATAATATTCAGTTTTGGAACTCAAAATTAGTATTCAAAATATAAATTTCAGGAGTGAAAATTATAAAAACTAAGAACCAACACAGAGTTTTTCAATATATAAGAAATAGTGTTTTTTAAACCTTAACTATTGCCAGAGTTTGGATTACATCCTTCAACAGTAAAAATAGGTAAATTTAACCCTCGACAACTAAAAACAGACATAGTAAACCCGTGCGTGAGTCAACCCCCATGTTGACTTGACACGACCACATTATATGCCATGTTACTATTTTTTGAACAAGCAAATTATAAATATGGCATATATTAATAAGTCATTAAAAGTAAAACAAAATTAGAGAACTGAAATGGCACTTTTGCACTTCTATTTCAAAACTGTAATTAGAAATTTTTAACAACAGTAATTATCTACGTATATGTCTAGAATTCTTTTCAAAATAAATTCGGAATTATTGTTTTATAAATTATAGAATGGATTTACCACCCAAAGAAGATACTCCCTTCATTCCGAAATGTAAGGCGTCATTGATTACTGCTGGTTAAGAACTTACAACTATGAATATGATTTGCATTTATAATATGGGGAGTGATGTTTTGGCACCCAGGAGCATACGATCCCGTTTCTGAAATTTCATTTTAAATACGCTTTCAAATGTTAAAAAATTCGATTAAAAAATTTAACGCGTTTATCTCGACATTCTATATGCTCACAAAGTTGTTTCACGGAAAACCGGCATTTTTTGTGTCATGTGTCAAAAAGACATAATTTGCTGTTAAAAAAGGTTGTTTACGTGACGTTTCGTCTTTTTACAAAGGCCACAAAAAATACAGGTTTTCCGGAAACTTGGTGTGGGTACATAGAATGTCGAGACGCAAGTGCAAAATTTTCATTTCACTATTTTTGACATTTTCAAAATGTTTAGGATCATATGCTCCCATGTGCCAAATTGAATTTCTGTATAATATGCCCATAATTAGCATAAACATATATGAAGTGAAAGAATTTGCATGACACGTGCAGCCATATAATTTGGTACTCCCTCCTTGTCATAATATAGTGCATATAAGATTTTTAGAAAGTCAAACGTCATCAACTTTAACCAATTTTTGAGAAAATTGTCTATATCTGCAATACAAAATGTATATCATATGAAAAATATACATTGTGATGAATCTAATGGTATTGATTTAGTATTCTAGATGTTGATATTTTTTCCAAAATACTTGGTCAAACTTTACATCATTTGACTTTTGAAAAATGCACTACATTCGGCAAGGAGTGGGTATATATTAGTGGTTGAAGTCCTGCATCAAAGACCATGCAAAATAAAGCGTGCCTTACATTTAGGGGAGGGAGTAAATCTGTACAATTTTTATTTTGAAAACCTTTAAATACAAGAAAAACAAAGTTTTCTTTTTGAGAGTTTATTGATTCCTTAAAAATAAATACTATTAGTTTCATTGTCCTTTGATGAATTTATGGGATTTTTAAAGGTATTGCAATGTCGGAAATTCAATTCGGCTCTGAGGTTTGCTAGACACATGTGCCACATTATACAAAACCTCAATTAAAGGGTCAAACCACTTTGCAAAGGATCTGATGTTTGCAAATTGTTTGGTTCTGAGTGTTGAGGGATTTCCTGGTTTAAGTTTAAGGTTGTAGTCTACACTCTGCCAATTGTTATGTTGTGAGGAACATATATTTGTCTCATTTCGAGAGACTGCAAAAATAAAACCTAGTTTCTAAAATTAAACATACTTCATGACCAAATTGTTAACCAAAACTGGAAACTAAATATTTGTGCGTAATTGTCAAGTCTCTCCTGTTCCATTTCCTTATCAAGTCAGGACTTGTGATTAGAATATCAGGATGGTTGGCCTACAACATTGCAGAATCTAATTGGCAAGATTGCATTCTGAGAGCAAAAAAAGGAAAAGAAGCAGCTAGTAAACAATTAAAGACTAATGCTGAGGTAGGAAATCGGCTTGCAGATTATCCTAGACACTGATGATTTTATGTGAGGGTGCACATGCGCATGGATGATTAAGCATACAAGCCAGTAGAGTCACTCACCTGCGGTTGCGGGAGCTGTTTTTTCAGCAAGCACCAGGCATCTTCATCGTCTAGTTTGCTGACATGGAGTTGGTCACTGCTGGAGGCTCCCATCTTGAGAACGACCTCTTCATTTCTTGAGGTGACCAGGACGTGGCTTCCTGGTTGTCTACGACCTGCATTAATGACAGGTACGCTGAACACCTCCTTCCGAGCTCTGTCGCTCCACACGTCATCCAAGACCAGCAGGAATTTGTTCAACGACAGGGCGTTGGTGAGGCTCTTCTCAAGCAAGGACTCGTCCTTCTCATCACCATGCTTCCCCCCGGCGTGTGTGATGGCGGCTCTCAGCAGCTCTACCTTGTCGAAGTGTTGAGTGACACCTAGCCATATCCTGGTTAGGAACTCCTCTTTGATGTCCTCCTGTGCAAAGATGATCTTTGCAAGGGTGCTCTTGCCCATGTCGCCCGGGCCAACGATAGACACCACCTTTACCTTGGCAGTGCCACTATCGTGGCCGCGGCTAATTAGCTTCTGTACCAACTCCTCCGTATCCTTCTCAATCTTGTCCCCCACGATGGCCGATTCATCAAACCCTGGGGTCGTCTTGTTGGTCCTGCTTCGATTTGCCGAATCTGTTAGCCTCCTCCGTTCCTCGTAGGAGCCGAGGTTGACGAAGTTGAAGGCACTGGCATCCTTGCGGATGATGTTCAGGTCCTCATTCAGCTTGTTGATACGGCCGCCAATCTCATGGGCAAAAGCAGGGTTCTGCAGGCAGAAGAGAAACGGTTCGAGGAAACCCTGCAGCTTCTTTTTCAACTGTTCAACGAGAGAACGGAAACGGCTGGAGTTGGAGGCGTCCCTGCGGCACTCATCTGGTCGCTGGTCCATGGCCTCGAGCTGACAGAGCTCAAGGATGTCGGTAGCCTCGTACATTGCGTCCTTTAGCCTTCCCACCCACACCTTCACACTCTTGTCGGTGATGCGTCTTCTCTCTGCATCGGCCAGGTAGCTCTGCAGGTATACCAGATTGGCCTCCAGCTTCTTGATCTCGCTGGAGACGCCCAGCAGCATGCGCACCTCTTCTTCTGCCATGTTCGTGATCATCTTCGTCACATATGGCACCAAAGCATCCAGGACAACAGCCATGGCTCCACCTGGGTCCTGTCCTGTTTATCCTACAAATTAATTGACAAAGAAATTCATGCATATGCATACATATAGACGTGCTTACAAATTGAAGCCTTAAGCAGCTAAGTAGGGCCTACTTAATCTGTTCACAAACACCAGGAAGATGTAGAACAAACTAAACAGCTCCGTACATACAAAACATGTTTTGTCGCTTACCTCAGTTTGTGGTGAGGAAGAATATCTCGGTTCCTTGCTGAAGTATTACTCCATGCTGATGGGTGAAATGAGCAGGCCACCAGAGACGGTGTTATATATAGTAGCAAATCGAGTTTGCTAAAGAATATTGATGATTTATGCTGAATAATATAATTTTACGTAAGCATCAAGCAAGGCGTACATTGGGTGCAAGTATCAAGCAAGGTGTTCCCCACAAAAAAGTACCAAGGAAAAGAAGAGTATCAAGCAATGTCCATAAAAAAAGGAAAGCACACATATCAGTTGTGCTATTTATTATTATATCAGTATTTTTAGAGCAAACATGTGACAAATTGACACAATCACAATTAGATCAAATAAAATAATGATACACAAACAATTAAAAAATGTGTGTAAAAGTTGAAAATTTAAAGTCAATAAAGATGTGCTAGTTAATATGGTATGGAACTGATAAAACAGAGTTCTGTATCATGTCCAGAACACACACTTTTCTATGACCCGCCCACGATCAGAGAAAGAAACAGCAACTGACTCAGAAACCTTGAAACACTTCCAACAACCTAAACAGCACAGAGGTCCAAGCAACATCTGCCAGGCCAAATGACAACGAGGTCTACCTGAACAGAACATCCAACCGAAGCCAGCTTTCAAGCCCTGCTACAGGAAACTACAAAAAGAACCAAGCAGACGTCTCAGAATCCAGCACCCAAAAACTTCCTCTCGGTCTCCACAATCATTCAAGATCCTAAGGATCATGTGACCCCAGCCCTGCCTTCGATAAAACACTTCGGTGGCCAATGAGTAGCTTTGCCCCTCTGCACTGTAATTTTCTCCAAATTTGTCTCTGTAAACCAGACCAGAGGTCTAACAAGCAATCAAGTAAACTATACCAGTGGGATCCCGAGGATAAATCCCTTGAAAGCAAGCTTTAATTTTTAGTTTTTCACATATTCCATGATAACGCTGAAATCCCTACCAAAATAATCAATATAAATTCTACAGGAAACCTCTTTAGCCAACATGAGAAGATCACTCAAATCATTCGGCACAACTTCCAAATTGAAAGCCCCTTTCACCACATTCCATATATATATCTAGCAACTGGACAATGAAAAAAATACGCTCCACAGATTCATCCTTACTGCAGAACATACACTTGGTACTACCAATCCACCCTCTATGTAATAAGATATCCTTGGTAAATTTTGACGTCCCGGCAGATTCAGTCACCCATTCAGCTTTGAAATGGCAGACAAGGAAAACTGTCTGTGCAGATCGAAATATTCAGATTGAGACAAAAGAAACTGCATATGAGAGGCTGGATCCTGCGTTTAGGGAACAGTCTTGCCACAATGTCACCACTGTCATCTCCACTTGCACGTGTTTGGAACTCAGGCCAGACAAGCTTGATTGATTATGGAGCATAGTCAACTACCAATTGTTCCAAACTGAGGATCCCACACAAACCATTGGGTAGTTGGGTGCAGTATTTCATACGCGTTAGCGTAATTCCAATCAAGCTCTTAAAGGCCGTTGCACTGGGCGATCGCATCCAGTTTGGTAGCCGACAACCAAAGTATCCTGACATGTATAGATCCTCTAAATAAAGTGGAGGGCAGAGCTCATCGAATACCGCCTCAATTTGCTCCTGTTATTTTTCCTTAATTTGTCCTTCTTCTTCCTCCTCATTCTTGTGGCAAATCAAATCTAAAAAGCTTAGATGCTTATTTTTGCTAATCATGGCCCTTGCGGCAACAGAACCATCAGGCACATTTTCTAGACCTTGTATTCTAAGACTCCTAAGATGAGAAAGAGGCTCTAATTCTTCTAAAGTGCAACAGTCTCCAACCATCTTTGCTGGAAACCCACAAACTGACCTCAAATTTGTTAACCCATCGAACCCCTTGGGTACAACATTAACATTAGGCCCATCTAAGAAAATATACCTTAGACGCCCCAGGTTTGTAATGCTGTCAGGAAGCTTGTTCAGCTTCGTACATTTGAATAGTCCAATGTGCTCGAGGAACTTTATCTCATGGATGTCATGTGGCAGCCTAGAAATATATGTGGGGGTGAATGACAAGTATCTTAAGTGCCACAGCTGACACAAATAGTCAACCAACCTGTCACAATCTGCAAAGCTTATATCCAGTGCCCGTAAACTAGCAAAACTGGCAAGTGAATAAGCACCACCAGGCTTAAAATTGCAGGCTATAACTGATGTCCTTAGTGACTGAAGCTTTTCTAGTATATTCCACTCTAGTATTGAATCAGTCAGTTTCATAGATAGACGACGGATTTTCTGGTTATGTGAAAGAGGATCTCTAATGTCAGTTTACTCTTTTAGAACCACAAACGCTTCTACCCTGGCCATAAATTGAGCAAACGAATGGACAACATCGTGCATGATGTAGACCCGCTATCAGACTCATCGGGCTGTAACAGGTTCCTAGCGACTAATTCCTGGTGGTACTCAACTCCTATTTCTTCTAGATCTAGTTGACCTGACTCTGACCTCTCATCAGGTTGAACAAACCCTTCACTAATCCACATGCTAATAGCTATATCCTCTATAAAATATGAACCCTTAGGGAAAAGTGAGTAGTACAGAAAGCATTTCTTAAGCTCTGGAGATAGATCGTCGTAGCTCAAATGTACTGAGTAGTTCAGTTCCTCTCGTGACCCATATTCTTGACATTCAAGATTGTTGTTCAGAATAATTTCCCATTCATGTTCACTTGGCCGTCTTGTGCTTAGAAGTCCTCCCATCACTTTAATAGCAAGTGGTAAACCATCACATTGTTTAATAATCTTCATCCCAACATCTTTTACCTGATCAATTTCACTCTCGCTACCGTCCTGCAGCAGTATAAGATTACTTAGCAACGAATATTTGTATAGTTGCTTGTTTGCGTCTTGATATACATATGTTCTTATATGTTTATAGTCAAATACTCCCTCCGTTTAGAAATATAAGATGTTTTAGCTTTGTGAAGCTAATGTCTAGACATCCTTCACAAAGCTAAAACATCTTATATTTCCAAACGGAGGGAGTATGTGATATCCTTACATTAAGTGGTGCTTCTAGAAATGTCCAGTGAAAAAATATATATGAATGTGTGGTGTCTATACATTATACAAAATACGAAGAAAAAATAGTATCATCCAATATACATAAATTGGACAAACTTGTATAGCGTGATTCCTGCCTCAAAATATGCAAAAGCTCATAGTTAATAACTAATAATTTCCCAAAACTACAGACATTTTACTTCCAATATCCATCTTTCGAGATCACACCAGTATTTTGGAAAAAAAAAACACCAACTGCTTGTATGCAGAAGGAAAATTAAAGAAATTTTATTATATCCACATTCAGAAATAAAAAGTATTATTTCAAATATGTAAAGTTTCAGAAGTGAAAATTACAAAAATAAAAGCATCACATGGTTTTTTACTATCAAAGAAAAAATGTTTTCCAAACCTGAACTATTGTTAGAGTTTAAATTACAACCTTCAACTAAAAAATAAGGAAAAAATTCACCCTCGACTATCGAAATCAGAGCGATTCAACCCCAGTTTTGACTTTGACATGGCACCACAATACATGCCATGTCACCAATATCTAAACAAACACATTATAAAATCCAGCAAATGGAAAAATTCCTTACAGAACTTTAAAAAAACTACAGAACTTAAAAACCATTTTTTTTGCATTTCTCATTTCAAAAACTGAAATATGGATTTCTACAAAATCAATAATTTGACAAGAGTAATTGTCTTAGGTATAATTTTCTACAACATAATTTGCAAAAAATAAATTCGAAATTATTGTTATTTGAATTGTAAAATATGTTTAACGCTGAAAAACATAAATCTAGCCAAAATTTTATTTTGAAAATCATGAAATACAAGAGAAGAATTTTTTTCTCTTTTTGAGAGTTTCTTGACTCCTTCAAAGTATATTTCACAATTAGTTTCCATGTCCTTGTGGGAGACATATATGTCCCACCATATAAAACCTGATTAAAAGGGTCAAAACCACTTTGCTTTGGTACGTGGTTTGCAATTTGTTTAGTTCTGAGGGTCGAGGGATTATGTCCTAAAGAACATATATTTTCTCCCTTCCAAAATACTGCAAAAGTAAACTCTAGTTTATGCTAACTAAACATACTTCATAACTAAATTATACATCAAAATTGAAAACTATATATTTGTGCATAATTGTCCAGCCTATCCAACCAATTATTGGTTCATAAAGTCATTTCTCAAAGTTTCTTTTCCTTATCAAGTCACGACTTGTGATTAGAATAGCAAGACGGGGTTAGTCTAGAACCATGCCGAATCTAATCGGAATGATTGCATTCTGGCGGCAAAAAACAAGACGAGAAGCAGCTGGTAAATAAATTAAAGATTAGTGCGGAAGTAGAAAATTACCTTGCATATTAACCTAGACTTAATAATTCTAAATGGTCACATACAGCACCAAAGCATCTAGGACAACAGCTATGGGTCCTGCGTCCTAGCTCGTTTATCCTACAAATTAATTGATATATGAAATCATGCATATGCATCCATATATTGACGTGCGTACTACTTAAACAGCTGTATAAAAATCAGACCGATGTATAAAATGATAAAAACGAACAAAGTAAACAGTTGAATAGAAATATAAAAAACATGTTTCGTCGGTTATACCTCAGTTCGTGGCGAGGGAGAAGTATTATTCAGCGTTCATAGATGAAATGAGAACCAGAGCGAGCAGTATATATATAGTAGCAAAATCGGGTGTTATAGGGAATGTTGATGATTAGTGTTGAAGAATATATTTTTACTTGAGCATCAAGCAAGGTGTCTACTGGGCGCAAGTATCAAGCAAGGCGCTCCCCACCAAAAAAAAAAGAATAAAGGAAAAGAGGAGTATCAAGCAATGTGCCGCATAAAAGGAAAGCAGACATATATCAGTGTTTTCTTAGAGCAAACGTGTGAAAAAGTAACACGATCACTTTTTTATTCCGAAAGTAACACAATCACATTAGATCAAATAAAATGATACACACAAGAATAATAGAACATGGAAACATGTGTTTAAAATTTGAAACTAAAATTATATTAAGATGTGTAGTTCATACGAATCCAGAACAAATCAGTTCAGCATGTACTCTCTCTGATGATCGAGCAATCTAGGTGCAATTCGACTATGATGAGACCCACATCTGGTTGAAAGCAGATCCTACGGCATTGCAGTTATATTGTCCAGTTGTCTAATCCTAAGGGCATGCAATAGTTTAGATAGATTCTGTTTGTCGTAATCTTCCAGGTCATCTATAAAGTGTCTGCTAACTGCTGACAATATTTTATTGCTAAATAATAGAAAACACACATGGAATGGGCATAAACCTGTCTATGCTTTTACAAATTGCCTACAAAATTATTGAAAACGACCTCACACTCTCTTCATTATATTTCTCCACATTACAAAATATCCTAAGTGGCACATCTTACAGACATTTGAGTTCACATCGTTGTAAATAATTTCTGGTACAGATATAGTAATTTCCATTGTATTGAATTACCATGCTTCCTTCACTGGTTTTTTGTTGTTGTTGTTGTAGACAGTGCGCCTCCTTTAGTATCATAATGGTACTAAAGTTAGCCAATATATTTCAACTTGGAGAACCGGCTGGTGGCCTATTGGGCTGAGCCCACGCCCGTGAGCTCGCCCACCGCGTTCGAGGCGCAACCCCCGCAGGGTGCCTCACTTCTTTCTAACAACATATAGTTAAGGGAGGGAACTCCACCCTTTAACCACGTTTTTAATATATTTCAACTTGTAATTGCTGAGTTACTGCCAGTTGGGTTTTGGATGAGGTTAGTAATAGATGGTAAAATAACTAAGTTTTCACTAAAATTCTTTTTGTAACAGAAAATAGAAAACAAATATAAGTTCAGGAAATGTGGCAGCTAGATCTATCAGGCGTGCAGTGCTATAAGTTTGGAAGGACACAATATTGTTGTTAATTTCAAACCATTGTTCGCGGCATCTTTGGGGGTGTGTGATGGCAGCTCACAGCCCTATTACAGGAAACCCCAATGACGCATAACATCAATCATGATGATAATTGACTTGGACTGCAATCATATTTGAAGTCGAATTAGTCACTTACAAGGAGCGGAATCATATAAAACTTGTAATTCAACTAGTTGCTTGTACATGCAACATGTCAATTTCATCAGGTTATATTTATCTATTAGTTATTAGTTCTTCATAAATTTTCATATTAGCTGAATGGGCTTGCTAATTTCTTGTTATACTCTGCTTTTAGCATTTGTGAAAGTTATTCTGCGGACAATTTGATTTTAGTTTGATTTTTAGATAGGGACACAATCTTAGAAGAACCAAACAAGAAAGTTCAGTGGACCATTGAAGAAAATATTACCCAATTCCCGCACGGTATATGAAGCAAAAAAGTCTACAAAATACACTGCGTGTACTGAGTAATGAACTAACCGTCTGGCCTGTATGTACCTCCAGACCAACTACGAGCATATGCTACCTCCTCGTACTACATTTCCTCCTGCAGAAATGCAGGATAGTTGACTATATTATTAAGAAATGGCGAATCATATTAAGCAAAATTTCACAATTAACAAACCATGTGACTCTTTATTAACATGGAAGATAATGTGCTCGAGAAGCTGGTTCCTGTAGCATGTTTATCTTTGTCCACTTTGTTTTAAGGAAATGGGAATCCCCGAACTAAAAAAGTTGTTACGTCAGACATCCAACTAATCTTTGAGACACAAAAGGACATCTAGTGGTTGCAGTCTAATAGTACAGATTCGTCCCAATGGAGTGTATCAAATTTAGTTAAGAATAACAGCAAGTACTTACTATAATAGTAGTACTTTGACACAGAAAAGAAACAGTGAAGTTCAATTAGTGGCAAGACCAAATCAGGCTTCAATTAGCACCCCATCTGCCCTATCACCCGCCAAAATAATGACCAAGCCACAGACAAGGTAGGGCACTTACCAGCAATCCAGCATCAGTGCATGGTGGCCGTCTATTTTTAGCACCTTAGCTAAATGAAGTCCATAAAACTAGAATTTAGGGATATACGTGAACAGTGACACACTGACACACTGACACTCCAACATATTGACCTCATAATTCAGCAGGTTCAGATGCAAAGAAGAAGAAAGTAACCGAAACATTTCGGTTACATAGCATGTACTCCCTCCGTTTACAAATATAAGATGTTTTAGGTTTGTGAAATAAGTGTATCTAGACAAGTTTTAGTGTGTATATTCGAGTGAACCTACACACTAAAAGATGTCTAGATACATTTGCTTCACAAAGCTAAAACATCTTATATTTATAAACGGAGGGAGTAGATTAGTGCAATTTCTTCAGCAGGATGAAAACCATAACCACATGGTCAACCTTATTATCTCAAATGATATGAATCAAGCCCCAAAGCACCATAACTTCCTGTATACAGTACACGAACTGAATTCAACCTTGCACCAGTTCAATTTGGGCTGTTGAACAAGAGATCCCATCCAGAACCGTGAGTTTCTCCTCGTTGCTCCACGTGCTTTGCTTGGTTACCATTTCCCAGCCACAGGGCCCCTTGTCCTTGACATTAAGGGCGGTCCACAAACCAGGCTTGCTAAATCGGAGGACAAGGTCCGTCATGCTATGTGCACTTTGGAAGAACCGCATCAGCATGTAATAGATGTGGACAGTTAAACTCTGTTCTTCAAATGGGACAACTTAGAAGACAAATTTCACATTCTGGCACGAGGCTGCATAGGAGCCCAACTGCACAGAGGCGTGCGATGTAGCAAGGCTCTCAAGCTTCGGGAGAGAGCGGAGCTCAACTGTCCCCAACAAGTGGCTGCCGTCAATGGCAAGGTCCCTGATTACCGTCAAATACCAGCCTCGTGGGTAGCCTTTCGAACCAGCAGAGGTGCAGAACTTGCAGCTGCGGCCACGCAGCAACTACGCCCTCGTAGACAAACACAGGCATGGAGTTGGGTAAGTTTTGCAAGATGAGCATGGTGAGCGCGGCAAACCCCTGAAGCAGCGGGGGCAGGCAATTGACAAGCTTGAGGCTTCGCAGGTGGGACTCGACCAGCTTTCTGCTGATGCCATGGAAGAATCTGTAGACAGGAGGCAGAAATGCGATTGGCTCCGACGACCTCGAGATCCTTGACACCCCGGGAATCAACGACGTCCACGGCACCAGACGACCTCGATATCCTTGACATCCCAGGAATCAAAGACATCCACGACCAAGCGGTCGATCCAGGGAGAGGTGCTGCAGGCAAAGACCTCGAGCGATAGCTTGTTCACACGCCGGCGCCGGTGAGCTGCTCTGCTAGCCAAGATCAGGCCCTTGACGGAGGCGACCAACTTCCGTATGGCGCGAAGCTCGTACCGCATGGTGATGGCGTTTAGCCTCCTGGAAGAATCGTGAAGCAGTGGCAGTGTCAGTGACTTGAGATCTGAACCGTGCGGGTGTTCGAGACGGCGCAGGATAAGCGGAAGAAGATCGTCAGGGAGCGCACCGAGGCGGTCCCCGTCGCCGGCCGAGCGAAGCTTCCGGCGACGGAAGAGATCTTTCCTAGCCATCGGACAATAATTTGGAGCTCCCCTCGCCGGCAATTCCGATTTGCCTCCCGTAGCGTGCGTTACAGCGGCTCCGCGCACCCCCGAAGCGCGCATGGGCCCGGCCCATTTAGCAGCGGAGACGACGGCGACCGGCCGAGACGACGCGCGGTGACGGCGGCGGAGGACGAGGGGGAGACCAAGCCGGTGAAGGACCGAGCCTGAGCCTGAGCCGGCGATGACGCGACCTGCCGCGGCAACGCAGATGCAGTCGAGGACGAGGCCGAGCCAGAGTGGCAACGAGCGGCTCGCCGCAACGGTGTAGGGCAGGCGAGGAAAAAACTTAGGTGGTGGGGGAGCGGGTGCGGTGGGGCTCGACGGCGCCGGAGAAGGGGTGTAGAGGGATGGCGGCGGACTGGCGGGGACGGCGGAACGGCGAGGCGGCGCGGCTGACTGGATTAGAACGGTCGCTGGGCCTGACTGCCAGTGTAGAAGAGGCTCAAAATAAGCCCATTAACTTCCCACAGCCCATAAGCGACAAGCCCTTATTCTTGCCTACCTCTCTGCCTGGGCAAAAGCCGTCGGCGACCACCCGCTTCTCCATGGCCGACGACGGAGCAGCCGCCGGCGCGGAGCTCCCCCCTCCTTCTCCGCCTCTCCAGCCCGCGGCGCAGAGCGGCCCGGCCCTCGGTGCAGCAGCCTTCACCCACACGCCATACTACTGGTAACCAATCCCTCCGCCTTGATCCGTAGTTGCTCAAATTGGTACATCCGTGGCTCCACCACGTATTCTTAATTCTTCCCGTCGCGCTCGAACTTAGAGATTATGGGTAGGTGGTGATTTATAAATATTTTACTGATTTGTGTTGAGATACTTGAGTGTGTGTCAGTGACGTGCTAAACGGAGTGGGGACTGGAGACATAGAATGCGATTTATCCCTCGTTCGGGTCTGAAACCCCATATTAGAATGCAATCTCTGTCATTCGCTCTGACCTAGAACCCCAAACTGTGTACAGTCTAGTAGTGTATATGTACAGATGCATACAAAGGCTTTTATTTCCATATGTGTTTTCATGCGCTGAGTAGTCAGAGCTTTGTGCGATGATTAACTGGGTATACCACTATACTAGTAGAGTTTAAAACTTAATGAAGACACAAAAATATATCATTTAGTTTCCCCTGAGGGTGGATAAGATTGTCTATTATTACTAGCTGGGCATGGAGATGTGGAAGCATTACAACGTTGCTATCACCTTCACCTGTAACAGTTTCTTGTTCAGTTATTTGCTTGATACTCTAATTTTCGATATTTCTGGGATAAGCATTCCTGTGAATATAGGTACCAATGTCACATGTGAACTATATAGCAGTGGCCATGATTTTTGAGTCGGCGACTATACAGCGACTAGTTGTATAGTCGTCGCGGCGTGGCTGGGTCGCGCAGGCGACTTGACTCATGGAGCAAGTCGCGCGACTTGCTGGCTCGCCAGCGATTATACAACGACTTGCTGTCTCGCCGGTCGCCTGGCTTGGTGTCGTGTCCATACAAGATCTGTGCTGCCTTGGCTCGGGATTTCAGAGAGAGAGATGGAAAGGGAGAGCAAGGGCAGAGATCGGGAGGAGAGGAGGCAAATGTGCTCGCAGACGTGACCTGGGAACCGCCGCCCGCGAAGCAGAGGACGGAGGGGAGAGGGAAGAGGCTTGAGGCTGATGCTGGAGTGCGTCTGGCGGCGCTAGGAAACATGATGTGGTACGTGGGATGCTAGGTTTAGCAAAGGGGTGAGGCTGGGAGCGGTTAGTTGGGCCATGCTGGGCCTAGCCGGCCTGGTTGGGTTAGATGACAAGACAAATAGCATCGATAGGCTGTGCAAAGGAGGAAATCACGTGCGGGAGTGCTATGTTTAGCCTTTTAATTTCCATGGCGACTTGGGGCGACTAATCATGCCAAGTCGATGAGTCAAGTCAGCAAGTCACTAGCCGCAGCCATGGTGACTTGACTTGACTTGGTGACTCAAAAATCATGGCAGTGGCAGCTAAGAATTAGTTCCTAATGTCAAAATGATACACTAATGTTAGCCAACATATCTCTGCTTGTAATTGCTGACTCACTGTCAGATTGTTTTTGAATGATGGTGAAATAACTAATGTTTCCCACTAAAATTTCCTTGTCACAAAAAATAGACTTTTTTTTGTAAATTTAGCAAATTTGGCAATGTATCAAACACGCAGTTTTGTAAGTTACGAATGCAACACTGTTGCACATTTTCAAACTTATTTTTTGCAGTATTAAATGTTGCTCGCCATGCGCACCTTTCTGGTGCATGTTTGCGGCCCACAGGCCTACTATGAAAAGCTCCAATGACGTGTAACATCAACCATGATGATGAATTGACTCCTTGATACGAAATCAAATTTGAAGTCGAATTAGGCACTTACTAGGAATGAAATCATGTTTAAAGTTGTAGCTTCAAAATAGTTGCTAGTACATAGAGCATGCCAAACTTTGGCAGATTACCTTCAAGTTAGAATATCCTGCTTGATATTAAAATTAATTGAATGGGGTTGCTAATTTCTTGTCATACGTTGGCCTTTTTTTAGCAAATCTGGAAGTTATTCTGTGGAAATTTTGCTTGTAATTGATATTAGCTGTCACATAATACATACTGATGCAAGATTTCTTTGGATGTTATGATTTGTACGAAGCATGCACATATTGAGGATTATTCTTCAACTACAGTTATTATCTTACTATTCATATTTGCATGACACGCATCCTAAATCATTCTGTAATGTGTAATGTACAGAAGTACAGATTGATACCCTTATTTCATTCATATGTGTTGATTTGATGTTCATCCTCTCGTTTAATTCTCTTCAAAATATATCTTTCATGTTCATAGAAAATCAGTCGAAATTCAAAGTAGTTTTCTGTTTTTATTCATTGAATAACAGCTGGTTTTAATTTCCACTGTGTAGTGAAGAAAATGTGTACTTGCTATGTAAGGAACTGATTAGATCTGGACTTGCTGATCCTGCGGGCACTGACCTTTACGCTGTTTTCATATCAAATGAGGACAAGAAGGTGATATTATTTTATCTTATGTATTATTCTTCTACAGTTTTTAGTGTGTATATTACTTCCTTTTGTATTACCACTTTTTTGCGTTAATTTTTATGGCTTATTATGTATTTTCCTTGGAATTCCAGGTTCCTCTCTGGTACCAGAAAGCAAGTCGTAATGATGATGGATTTGTCATGTGGGATTATCATGTAATCTGTATCCAGGTAAAAGCTAAATTAGTCTAGTCTTGCAACTTTCTTTAGCTTTGTACTATGATTGAGCTTTACGAGATTTTTGTTAATGAACTGTGAAAAGGTGAAGTAAGAAACTTAATTATGAAATATGTTAGGGAGTAAGGGCATGTATTTTTCAATACACTTAGCCCCACCAAATATAGGCTAGTTTGGCTTGTGAAACAACAATTTAGTTTGCCATCAAATGTTTGGCATGCCAAAGTTTCGTAACACCTTTGTCTACTTGTCATAGACACAAGTACTAGCGAAGACTCCACTTTATGTGTGGTGGCAAACCAAACATCCCATTCCTCATGTATTATTTGGTTTTATAAATGATTTTTGTCCTTATGGTAGGTTTTAGAATCCTTTTTTTATATGTGCTCTTTTCTAGTTGTTTCGTTATGTTGTATTCATGTCTATAGGATGTAAAATGGATACTAAGGGGAAGTTATGATCGATGACGCGGCATTCTGATACATCATTGTTTAGTACTCAGCTTAAATATAGATTGAGATTAAGATGTATTGCCAACATAAAGCATTGCATTTTGTATGAAGTAGCCTTTCATGGCACGTACTTATTGTTATGCATATGAAAGTCTAGGCGAAACAAAGGAGAAGTTGTTGATCTTGTTTGGGATTTGGACTCCAATCTTCCTTTCCCTTGTCCATTCCTCCAGTATGTTTCTGAGGCCATTCAGCCACTATCATTTGGTGACTCCATCTATGGAAGGTAATGTTCTGTTATTTTTGGTGATACTTTTGCGGATATTAGTTACATTCCATTTATATAAAGAAAGTACATGGAAGCTGTCCGTAATGTTTCTACATGAAATATGTCGTAGTGGGTGGGAAAATTGTTTGAAAGTTTGGAAGTTAGGAGCTAGCATACATCCTATTCACGTGTTAAATGGCCCTAAATAATACATAGATCGATCAGAATTGAAACATTGGTAAGAGAAAATTGTGATGGTTTCCATGCAAGATCACTTGTAAACTGTATATCAGCCTCCTCATATAGGTGGAATGGATGCTGTTGGCCTGTTGCATACTTATTCGAAGTTGCTCTTTTTTGTGTGCAAATTATTGTATTTACTGATCGAGGATACACTGAGAAGATAATGTAGATATAGCTATTTATGCAACCATCCGTGGTTAGATTAAACCTGTTTCACTGCATCGCTGTGTATATCCAAATAGCTGCACATGTCTGTGTCAAAATATTGGAGGGCATAAATGATAGTTTGTTTTGGGGGTTAAAATCAGTACTAACATCTCCAATCTACTGTTCACAGACTTTTCCGTGTAATCCATGGTCCAGTATTTCTTCAATCATTTGCATCAGATAGAAGCCACATGAAGGACCCCATGGGGAACTGGATTGCGTTACCCCCAAAGTATGAACCAATTGTTGCTGAAGGTATCAAATTATATGCCTGGACCATATTGTGACAATTCACTGCGCTATCTTATTCTCCTAGTCATCAAGTAGTTGGAAAGATCAGTCAATCATAGAACGTTTACACTTCTGGACAGTGGACATAGGATGGGAACCAGTAGTGAAAAAAAGTTGAACACTATCGTCCATGGTTAATTCTAACTTGAGTATAAGTAGTGTGTTGATTTTGTAACATGTTTACTTTGTTTCCACCTGTTTCAGATGGAAACACCAATAACCTGAATGAGTACATTGCCATGTCTACGAACAATGTCGGCGACCTGGAAAGTATAGTTAATGATGTCTACTCCAAGAAACATGGTGTGGTGACAAACGAAACGTTGCTGCCTAAGTTCTTCTCCCGGTTGCTAGAATGACATCCTTAACAGGAGCTCTTTGAGTTATCTTGATCATCTAAGCAGTGTCAAAAAAAATATTCGTGGTGCACCATTGACTTCCTTTCAGCGGTTGAGGTCTTATAGTTGGTGAGATATTATGAAACCAGACATAGGGGCTATATGGAGTCGTTAATCAACTGTATTACACTTGCCTAATGGTGCTGTGTCAGGCCATATAGTAAACTAATTTGTATGCAGTCTATTGCTGTTTTTATATTTAAGAGAGTAAAATATACGAGATGACATTTCAGTGTTCTAGCATAGTTGAGCTAGAAAAAACAGCCCGGGTCAGATATAGGGCGCTCATATTTTCTAGCTACTCGCCTAAGTACCACAATGTTCTTCTACAGATTAGAGTACACATAGCCAGCACATTCCTCGCCAGTGGCCACATCTGACGATTTCACAACATGAATCGCCCTAGCGGATGAGAAGGAGAAGGGGAATGCACATGTCTATCGGGGTAGAGATTATGACCATATGCATGGTCAACCATGTGTTGCTCATCTTCCTCCTCTTAGAACTTTGGCATGGACTCCTGCTATTGAAGCACACGCCGTTTGAGTTGTAAAAACCACTGGTAATACGGGCACGCTCACATGCCAATTCCCAATGCCATCCATGCCTAAACTTGCTATTTGACTGAAACTTTCGATGCAATAGAAGTAAAGAGGACTTCCGAGCAGACTGAGGTGAAGTCATTTCCTATACTTCTCACAGGAGAAGAGAAACACATCTGGTATATACTGCCCTTTAAAAAATCCTGCTTTGGTGGACTTCCCCCAAGAACGATGGGGCGTCTGCCTAATAAATATTACTAGTGCCTTAGTTTGTTACTATGAGATGTGCATGACTGGGAGTCGCGATATATTTGAGATAAAGTCATAACACTATATTTTACTCTTGCCTGATCTGAATACCTACTAAAGTACTAGAGTATAAAAGTAGTACTAACATCTACTGCCGTCTCAGTGTGCATGTGTACAGAGTCATTGCCGGCAGAAGTATGGAGTCGTAAATTCTTCATGTATGTATTTCCCACCTATAACATTCGGGTGTACAATCTGGCCACGGGCCATCCACTGCGCGGTCATTTCCAACTAGTATAGTGTATAGGTACGACAAACATGGATCTCAACCGTGCCACCTTCGGTTCTAACAACCAGAATAATACCAGCTTGTTCTCAAACAACCACGCTAATATAGTAGCCGAAATAAAACCGCCATTGATCTTTGCCTTATTACAGAAAGGATAACCCATCTGCATCACGCCAGCCAGGCCTTATCAGCACCTACTCCCTGAGATGAGATTTTAAAAAAAAATCCTGTTCAAAAAAAAAAGATACAACACATGGATCACGGTTCAATTCAATTAAACCTTAGAACTGCAAGGACAAGTGACATACCAAATGGGCTAATAATTCACGCTGCTTAGTCGCTGGCATAAGATGTGAAGCAGTAGTGGAAAAAAATTCAACACCATCGTCCATGGTTAATTTTGACTTGATTAGAACTACTGTGCTGAATTACTTATATTTGCTTCTAACCGTTTTAGACGGAAACACCAATAACCTGAATGGGTACATCGCCATGTCTACGAATCATGTCGGCGACCTGGAAAGTATCGTTAATGATGTCCACTCCAACAAACATGGTGGGGTGACAAACGAAACGTTGACGCCCAAGTTCTCCCGGTTGCCCGAATGACATCCGCGATATGAGCTGTTGAGTTATCTTGGTCATCTAAGAGCAAGGACAATAGTAGAGTCAGTTGTTGGCTATAAGCCTTTGTCATGTCATCTATAGCTAGCTTATAGCCAATATGTACAATAGTTAACTATAGAAGAGTACTACTTTTTAAATATATGGCCCACTTGACACACTCACAAAGTGCCTAGGAGCACGTGATGCAGCTGGCTCTTATCCTACAGCCAGCACCTTTTCTCTCTCCTCTTCTCTCTCATCCAACTCAGCATAAATATAGTATTTAAATCCTTATAGACTGCTGACTGTACCTTATTATACTTGCTCTAAGCAGTGTTAGAATTTTTATTGGACACAGATCCTCTGACGTGGCTAACCCTGCCGTGCCCTGAAGTTCTTTCGCTGACAGCTGGGTTGGGTCCGATCCAGGCGGGCCCCACTTGTCAGGGATAGAAAGGCAGGGGAGAGCACGTCAGGGGATCCTCTTCCATTTTTATTTTGTGGTGGACCATTGACTTCCTTTCAGCGGTTGAGTTCTTATAGTTGGTGGACCTTATGAAGCAGACGTAGGGGCTATCTGGAGTTGTTGATCAACTGTATTACGCTTTGTCTAACGATGCTGTTCCGAGCCATATAGAAAACATATATTTTTTAAAGCACTTTATTCCCGTTGTTGAGGTACTTAGACTAGTTACAATAAAAATATCATAGCTAGTATCATACATGTCAAGTTGGCAAAAAACTGATGTAGCACATCAATTAATGAAGAGATAGGTGAGAGTGATATCATGACACCCAAAAATAGAAAGTCTACTACTCCCTTCGACAACTAATACTTGTCTCTAACATAATATAACTAGACATTTTTAATATTGAGATACATCATATTAGAAACAGGTATTAGCGGTCGGAGGGAGTAGAAAATACATCATGTACACATATTTACCTTGAGATTCTATAAAATATTTAATATGATGCAACTATAATACTAATCTATAATCTATAATACTATGCATTGTAGAGATGATACCATACAGTAGTATCATATGCATGATACTAGTATATGATACTATGCATTGTGACTAGTCTCAAGTCTGAAATCTGAAACTATTGTGACAACATTTAGTTATTCAAAGCAACTAAAGAAATTAAACCCTTGTGCTCTGAATTAAACTATTTACGACTTAGGCTTTTCCAAGGCGCCACATTAATTCTCGTCTCTATGCCACATGGTGACATGGAATCAACATGTATAATATATTTTTATATTTGAAAGAGTAAAATAGTCCATCTGCTTTTTATTACCCTGTCTTTTGGCAATAGTTAAGGTCAATTTTTTTAAAAGTTTAACTAAATATGTAGTAAAATATATTAATATTCATAATACTAAATTTATATAATATAAAAGTGAGTTTTATGATGATTCTAATAATGCTAATATTATATTTTGGATGTTGATTTTTTTCAATATATTTGGTTAAATTTTATAAAGTTTAATTTTGACTAAATTCAGAATGCAAGATAAATGAAAACAGAGGAAGTAGGAGATGACATTTCGGTTTTCTCGAACTGGGGTGAAAGTCAGACGCACAGCCATGTTGTATGTAGATATAGAGTGCTTTCTAGGGACCTGCCTAAATTACCACAACGTGGATCTGCAGAACACAGTACAATCAGGCAGCTGTTTCCTTGGCGCATCCAAGGACGTAGACACATGAATCGCCCTAGCGGATGACATGAAGAGCTGGCGAGAACGTGTCTTTCAGGTTAGAGAGTACTCTCTTATGCATTATCCAGCGTATGTTGTTCATGTTCCTCCTCTTGAAACTTAGGCACAGACTTCTGCTATGGAAGCACACGCCGTTTGAGTTGTACAAAACACACGTAGCACGAGCACGCTCACATTCCAATTCCCAATGCCATCCATGCCTAAAACTAAAATTTTGGATGCAATAGAAGTAAAAGAGGACGTCCGAGCAGACAGAGGTGAAGTCATTTCCTATACTTTTCACAGGAGAAGAGAAACACATCTGGTATATATAGCACTTCTGCCTTTAAATGAAGAAAATCATGCTTTAGTAGCCTTCCCCCAAGAACGATGAGGCGTCTGCCTAATAATTATTTCTATATCTATACTCCTATATAGTGTACGAGTTTTGAATGTTTGAATTGTAAGCAATTCTAACCGTTGATAGGATCTTATCCTACGGTCTTGAGTGAACGGATTCGTGTCTACAGTAATCTCGGATTATTCTATAGGAATCGAGCCCATCCCAGGCAACGTGAAAAAGACAGCTCTGTTCCTGTACCCGTCCATCGTTTCCCGCATCCCCTAAGGCCATGTTTGAAACACAGAATAGGAAAAATACAGGAATAGGAAACGCACAGGAATTGAGATGTCATATCTCAATAATCCTATAGGATTCTCAAACAAAGGAATGAAAAATAGTTGTCATTTGGATTGTAGGATAGGAAACGCATGCATTTTTTTTTTTAGTTTGAAACAATTAGCCATTGTCTTTCTATGATCTAAGTGATCTAGCTCGATCCCGGACAACATCACCAGCTCCGAAATTATCCTAATTACAGCGAACAACAATAAAAAAGGCAAATAAAAGGTACTAATCTGACTATAAACAGAATGACACAATTACTATGCATATACGTAGGAACCGGATCGGTCTTGCTAGCCATGCACAGCCGGATCAGTCTGTTTTTTTTCCTGTGAAACTTGAAGCATAGGAATGTAATCCTATGGAATTCCTTTTCCTATTCCTACGTCCCAAAGGGTTCAAAGGAAAATTTTCCTATAAAAATCCTATTCTTTAGAATTCCTGTAAAATTCCCATGTTCCAAACGACCCCTAAAAAAACTATGTTCCCAGCACAACTCGATGGAAGACCGACACTGGCCGCCTCATCCCTCCCCTCCGCCGGCCGCCTCCTTCCCTGTCCCTGTTTCCTCCCTCCCCTCCGCCGGCCGCCTCCTTCCCGGCCATCGACAGCCCCGTTCCCGCCTCCTCCCTCCCCTCCGCTAGCCGCCTCCTTCCCGCCCTTGGAACCCTAGCGCCGCCGCCCTTGAACGAGTCCCTCCTGCACCACGACCAGAACAGGCCGCCGCCATCTGCCTCCTCCCTCCGCCCGCGTCTCCTCCTCCCATGCCCCCCTCCCTAGCTGGCGGCACGACCTGCTGCTCCAGTGGACTCGACCGGCGGCGCGACCTACTCCGGTGGACTAAACGTCGACCGGTGGCACAACCTGGACATGGCTGCTGTAGCTCCAAGAGCTCTGATTTGACACGCATGGCTCTTTAGTCACGTAGTGCTCCCTAGAAATTGGACATGTATCTGACACACATGTAATTTGTAAGAATATATTGTTTAGGAAAATTATGGTGATTGTGGTCGTGCCTCAAATCCATGATGGTGGTTAGATTCATGGCTATGGTGATACAGCTTTCCCGGCGATGGTGATAGTGCCTTTCTGATGGTTAGTAGAGTCCTGCTTAATTAGCTGATCACTTCTTCACCTACATAATAATGCAAGTTATCACCGAAAAACACCTTCTGTGTGATGTTGAATTAGTAATTTCTGTCTATTGAAGTGTTTCAGTTAAGTTCATTGGGTTTGCCCCCCTATTTCTTCTGATTATGTGTGTTAGATGCCAAGTTTTGTTTGTTCATTTGCTGGAGACTTGAATTCATCTTTCTGTTATAACTTTTTAGGAAACAAAAAAAGCTGATTACTTGTATGGTTTAAGGAATAGGACATGTATCTGCTACATTACATAATGTGTGGTAGATTTATAGCATATATGATAAATGTTGGCAGGAAATTAGCTCGAAATTTCCATTAAAATATGAATAAATTAGAAAATTAACAGTAAAGTAAAATATACACTCAATATTCTATGGTCATTTAAGACTTTTCACCACAAACATCCGACAACCAGTTTGCCAAACGTTTCCATTGCTCACATAAACTTTAGAGCAGGTTTGCCACAACACACACTCCATATCTGTTTATTTGAAAGCTACATGCCAATCAAACACCCTCTAACTCTTGATCTTAGCTTGACAAATGGGGAGAGAAGCATGTGAGGATGGTACAACGGATTAAGCAGGGTGGATTACATAGAAGAAGCAGCAAGAAGCTACCAGTAAGAGGATCAATGTGCGATGGTGGTAAGTTGTTGTTGTTCGCCCCAATGCTTAGACGAGATCTTCGGTCGCCAAACCATATACTACATTCATATAAAATAGAGCAGATTTGATACTACAGTAGTTATGTGAGTATCACACTTGCCCTCTACGTATGCATTGCCAATTTGGGATAAGATCTTTTGGTTTGTATGTTTTCAAAGATTTGCACCACAAAACGTTCTCCGTCCAAGAACAAACATGATTCAATAGAATTCTTTTATGGTGCATATTACTAAACATAAGTTAAATTTCAAAGGAACCACCCCATTGTGTAATTCATCATGGTTGCTTTACATACAAACATAAATCTTTAAGAAGAACGGTTTAGTTATTTGGTCGTGTGTTTCTTTTCTTTTCTTCAGACTTCATGTACAAACTTTTCCCATGAATTGAAACTTTGAACGTGTTGTGTGCACGTACCAGCCTACTAGTAGTCAGTAGTGTCTTAGTTTGTTATTACTATGAGATATGCATGACTGGAGCTATATATTTGTATTAGAGATATACACAGTATGTACTAGGATAGCTAGGTTCGGTAGAGATATTACTTGTTTTCTAATCCAAATCTACTCTCTATATCTATATATACTCGTCCGAGAGACTCAATAATATATCCACCATATTCCATCAATCTCTCCCTCTATATCGTTCTACAATTTGAGATAAAGTCATAACACTATATTATACTGTTGTCTGGTCCAAATACCTACTAAAGTATTACTAGTTAAGGGTACATGCTTCGCATGTGAACATAAATGAATGATAATTAGTGCTACCTATTTACTTGTTTTTATGCAAGATGCATATACTTAGGATGACTGCTTTTTCTTAACAAAAGCCTCGACAATATATATGGTAACCTCACATAATTTATTGTGAAAGTAGATAATGTATACCATTCCAAACTATTTTAATTCTTATAATTATCATAAGTCAAACTACTTTAAGCTCTACCGAAATTATTGAAAAATATATCAACGTCCAAAGCACCAATTTAGTTTTGTTTATTTATCATATATTTTTGTGCTATATATTCGACGCTAAAATTTAGATAAGTTTGATGTAGGACAAACCTATGACTTCAGTTATCTTAAAAGGGAATTAAATATAATGATACAATATCGACTATGATGAGTGGAGTGGTTCCTTTCACCAATCAACGATAACTGTGGCCATTTATTCAAAAAAAAGAATGTGAGAAACATCAACAAAATACTCCTCGTATTCAAGATAAAAAATAATACTACCAATTGGGTATGACTCAAATAATTATTATTTGAATTGCGAATAGGTAGGTTTTGATTGATCAGATTTTACACATATAAATGATTTGTAAAAGATAAAAATAAATTCATGGCCCAATATTAGTAAGAAAGAACTGTAAGAGAAATAAAAGCTGCTCTATATAATTACAAAAAATTATCTTTTTACCATTTCTCATCTAATCTGTAACTTGTGAGCTTTACTGTGGCTGCATGCCCTTTTTGTCCCAATCATTTGTTCGCTTGTTAAAAAAATCTTGCCTGGTGGCTTTCCTGCGGTGCTGCATTTTGGAGTTCTCCTTGAGGCTTGAGTTGGACTATGAAAAAACAGGATCCGCTTTGCGCAGATATAACCATATATGAGTGTGTTTTAGGGAGTGGCCTAAGTTAACACAAGGTAGTATTGTATATTGCATTGGGCCTTAGGTTCCCTGCCGCATCCCGATGAAGGGTAATATGAATCGCCCTAGCGGATGAGATGGAGAGTAGGCGAGGACATGTCTATCGTGCTAGAGATTATGACCATATACATCATCCAACGTATGTTGTACTTATTCCTCATTTTCGAACTCTGGTGCGGATCTTTGCTATGGAAGCACACACCATTTGAGATGTAATCACTCGTAGCACGAACACACTCACATAACCCAGCACCCTCCATGCCTAAAACTACTTTAGGGCTTCTTTGATGCATATGATAGGAAAACCATAAGAATAGAAAAAACATAGAAATGGAATTTCATGGCTACTTGAATCTTATAAAAAGATGAAGTGTCTTTAATTGTAGCAAAGAAATTTAATATGAGGTATGATCTAATAACTTTTCCTATAGAATTTATACTACTAGATTTCTATAGGATTATTCCCTATGGGATATGTTTCTATAAATCAAACCTACTTGTAGATTTTTTTTTCATAGAATCCAAATCCTACACAATTTCTACGCAAATCCTTAGTCTGAAATCGTGGATGCAGCACAAGTAAAAGAGAACTTCTGAGCAGACTTAGCAGAAGCCATTTCGTATACTTCTAGCGGGAGGAGAGAAAGGCGTGGTATATGTATAGCAAGAAATACCTACTAAATTTATAGTGTCTTAATGTCTTACTATGATCGATGTGTGCGAGATATGGTTGAGATAAATTTATAGCACTATATTGTGATATTGTCTCATCGGAATACCCACTAAATACCGTTCAAAAAAAGAATACCTACTAAATTACTACTCCCTCCGTTTCTAAATGTCTCGGTAATAACATGTATGTACTTTTTGTCTCGGTGCACATTTGTGTACACAATCATTGCCGGCAGAAGTATACAGTCGTAAGTTCTTCAGGTATGTATTTTCGGTTGTACACACCATCCATGGGCAGTGTATAGCTGCGAGAAACATGCATATCAAACGCGCCAGCTGCTCTTCTAACTACCGGAATAAATACATCTTATTCGTAAACCACCACGCTAATAATACTAGCCGAAATGAAGAACGGCCATTGATCCTAACTTATTCCAGAAGGATAACCCATCTACACCAGGCCAGCCAGGTTTTATCAGGCACCTTCCTGACACGAGATTTTCTGTATGACATAAGATAAGATGCAACACATGGATCGTGGTTCATTTCTGACTGACGTACCAAATGGGCAACTAATTCACGCTGCTTAGTCACTGGCACCATTCAGAGCACGGCCCTGGTCCATGATTTCCAAGATCGATGCTTACTCGTAGAAAAAAAGGTCTTTGGTCCAGCACCCAAATGTCATCTGTCCCGGTTCGGCTGGCCACTGGGGACCAATGACACGTATTGGTCCCGGTTCATGCCGCCTGGAGATTAGTCCCGGTTCATTTCGGGGTATCGGTCCCGGTTTGTGGCATGAACCGGGACCAATGCCTCCCCAGCATGGCACGTGCCTCTCTGCGGATCATCGGTCCTGGTTCATGGCATGAACCGGGATCAAAGACCCTCCCCTGGCTATAAATTGATACCCAGCTCTTTGCCCTTTGCCACAAAAATTTGCTGGATTGTGTGTGTGGTGTGGGTGCTAGCTTTTTTTTTCCTTTGATTGCACACAAGGTGTTCGACGAAATATCCATACCACATTTAAGTTCGTACAACACGGTATCCTCCGCCGAGGTTAGCAACCTTATCTTCTTCATCTGTAACTGATATAAAAATCTTGCATATGTGTCCATGCGGGTGGTCATTTCACTATTCACGATGTTATTGTAATAGTTAATTATTATAACGCAGATCGATGCGCGGATACGATGGATGTACGGCGACCGACGCGATTCTGATTTTATTGCAGGCCTGCATAAATTTATCGATGTGGCTAAGGCAAACAAAGTGGGTAATTTTATGCCTTGTCCCTGCATCGACTGTCGAAATTTGACGGAGCACTCTGCCCCGAGAATCCTTCAAAGCCATCTACTTCGGAGAGGTTTCATGCCCGGATATTATTGTTGGGCCATGCACGGAGAAAGAGGGGTTAGGCTGGAAGAAAATGAAGAAGAGGATGATGACAGCTATCCTGAAGAATACGGTGATACTGCAATGGAAGACAATGAAGAAGAGGGGGGCGGCAATGAAGAAGAACAACGGGCATCGGATGAGCCCGGTGATGGTCTTGGTTGGGTCATTTCTGATGCAAAGCAACAATGCGATACAGAAAGGGAGAAGCTAAAGTTGGAGGCCATGCAAAATGATCACAAAAAGTTATTATACCCAAATTGCGAAGATGGCAGCACAAAGCTCGATACCACACTTGAACTGCTGAAATGGAAGGCAGAGGCTGGTTTATCTGACAAGGGATTTGAGAAGTTACTGAAAATAATGAAGCCAAAGCTTCCAAAGGATAATAAGCTGCCCGAGATAACGTACGAAGCAAAGAAGACTATCTGCCCTCTAGGATTAGATGTGGAGAAGATACATGCATGCATTAATGACTGTATCCTATACCGTAGTGAGAAGTATGAGAATATAGATAAATGTCCGGTATGCACTGCATGTCGGTACAAGATCAGACAAGATGACCCTGGTGATGTTGAGGGTGATGACGAGCCCCCCAGGAAGAAGGTTCCTACTAAGGTTATGTGGTATGCTCCTATAATACCACAGTTGAAACGTCTGTTCAGAAACAAAGAGCATGCCAGGTTATTGCGATGGCACAAAGAAGAGCGTAAGAAAGACGGGAAACTGAGACACCCCGCCGATGGGTCGCAGTGGAGAAACATCGAGAGAAAGTACTCGAACTTTGCAGGTGACGCGAGAAACTTATGGTTTGGTCTAAGTACAGACGGCATGAATCCTTTTGGGGAGCAGAGCTGCAGTCACAGCACCTGGCCCGTGACTCTATGTATCTACAACCTTCCTCATTGGTTGTGCATGAAGCAGAAGTTCATTATGATGCCAGTGCTCATCCAAGGACCGAAGCAACCTGGCAACGACATTGATGTGTACCTAAGGCCATTAGTCGATGAACTATTGCAGCTGTGGGCAGAACCAGGTGTAAAGGTGTGGGATGAGCACAAACAGGAGCCATTTGACCTACGAGTGTTGCTGTTCGTAACCATCAATGATTGGCCTGCTCTTAGTAACATTTCAGGACAGTCAAACAAGGGATACAATGCATGCACGCACTATTTAGATAAGACTAAAGGTACATATTTGGATAAATGTAAGAAGGTTGTGTACCTGGAGTGTCGTAAATTTCTTCCGACCAATCATCAAGTAAGAAAAAAAGGCAAGCATTTCAACGGTGAGGCAGATCACCGGAAGAAGCCTAAGCTCTCTAAAGGTGCTGATGTATTTGGTATGGTGAAGGACCTAGAAGTAATATTTGGAAAGGGTTCTGGCAGTCAATCTATTCCGAAAGACCCCATTACTGGACACACGGCCATGTGGAAGAAGAAATCTATATTTTGGGAGCTTGAGTATTGGAAAGACCTAGAGGTCCGTTCTTCAATCGATGTGATGCACGTGACGAAGAATCTTTGCGTGAACCTGCTAGGCTTCCTAGGCGTATATGGGAAGACAAAAGATACACCAGAAGCACGGGGGGACTAGCAACGTATCAAAGACCCATACAACAAGCATACTGATAAAGGCCGTCAATACTTAAGCAGCTACGCTCTTACCAAAGCAGAGAAGGAAATCTTTTTTGAATGCCTGAATAGTATCAAGGTCCCGGCTGGGTTCTCGTCAAATATAAAAGGAATAATAAATATGGCAGAGAAAAAATTCCAGAACCTGAAGTCTCATGATTGTCACGTGATTATGACGCAGTTGCTTCCGGTTGCATTGAGGGGGCTTCTACCGGAAAATGTTCGAGTATCCATTGTGAAGCTATGTGCATTCCTCAATGCAATATCTCAGAAGGTGATCGATCGAGAAAGTCTGGAAAGGCTACAAAAGGATGTGGTCCAATGTCTTGTCAGTTTTGAGCTGGTGTTCCCCCGGTCCTTCTTCAATATTATGACGCATCTCTTAGTTCACCTAGTCGATGAAATTTCCATTCTCGGTCCTGTATTTCTGCACAATATGTTCCCCTTCGAGAGGTTCATGGGAGTCTTAAAGAAATATGTTCGTAATCGTGCAAGGCCAGAAGGAAGCATATCCAAGGGCTATGGAACAGAGGAGGTCATTGGGTTCTGTGTTGACTTTCTTCCTGACCTTAAGCCGATTGGTGTTCCTGAATCACGGTATGAGGGGAGACTGAGTGGAAAAGGCACGCTAGGAAAGAAAGCAATGATATTTAGGGACGGGCATTCTTTGAATCAAGCACACTACACGGTTCTACAAAGTTCTACCTTCGTGGCTCCGTATATCAAGGAACACATGAATGTTGTACGCTCCAAGTTCCCGGGGAAGGATGACTACTGGATTAAAGAAAATCACATGGAGACTTTTGGCACTTGGTTGCAATTACATCTCATGAATGACACCACTATTGGAGATCAGCTCTACTTGTTGGCCGTGACACCATCTGTGACTATATTGACTTTCCAAGGGTACGAGATAAATGGGAATACATTTTACACGATCTCCCAAGATAAAAAGAGCACTAACCAAAACAGTGGTATCCGCTTTGATGCAACATGTGACAATGGGAAAAAGGACACGTACTATGGTTACATAGAGGAGATATGAGAACTTGACTATGGACCTACTTTTAAGGTCCCTTTGTTTTGGTGCAGTTGGGTCAACATGAATGGAGAAGGGGTAAAGGTGGACCAGCTGTACGGAATGACAACAGTGGATCTCAAGAATCTTGGTTACAGAGACGAACCATTCGTCCTAGCCAATGATGTGGCTCAGGTTTTCTATGTGAAGGACATGTCCTCCAGACCGAAAAAAGGAAAAATAAGGAAACAAATACATCAGATGATGAGCCCAGGCGTCACATAGTTCTTTCAGGGAAAAGAAACATCGCGGGAGTCGAGGACAAGACAGACATGTCAGCAGATTATGATAAGTTTGAAGAAATTCCGCCCTTCACCGTGAAAACTGACCCTTGCATCCCGTTAAATAATGAAGATGCTCCATGGTTACGGCCTAAGAAGCGATCATAGGCAAGGGATCGACATACGCGACGAAGGAGAATTACCCTAAACCCTATGTAAATCTATGTAATGTATGAAAACTATGACATGTCATTTTGTGAATGATTTTTTATAATGTTTGCAATTATCCAAGTTCAATATTTTTCCTTGCAGCTATGACACATAATATTGGAGTGATTCAGTCATAGTCGTGCCTAGCCCTATAAACGTCGCCACTGTAGTCGTCGTAGTCGCCGACGTTGTCGTCGCTGGCATCGGAGTCGCGGTAGTCGAACCTCGGCGGGTGAGCACGCGTGGGCTGAGACTGAGGGTAGCGCAGGCGGGGGCCACGGTAGGCCATGACGCTCTGGAGAGTCCTGCCGCGCCACCACAGCCGACGGCCGGCCTCGTTGAAGTTCGAACAAGGTGGGTCGTCCTCCTCGTGCCTGGTAAGCGCACTCTCACGCCGATTGATGAAGAAGGCGTCCCAAGTCGGGCTGTAGTGGTTCGTGATGGCCATCTGACGCGCCACACCTAGAGGGACAGGAGGGACCGGTACGCCTCCGACGCTCAGCATCTAGCCGGTGGGGACGCGGTAGCCCAGCGGGCAGGGGTAGTTTGAGGCGCAAAGCGTCTCCGCCTCCTTGGGGGTTAGAGATACGATGGAGGCCATGGGAGAGAGTGATGAGGTTTGCAGATATGAGTCTAGATGTGATATGTAAATGGAGGCCAAGCCTACATATATATAGTGAAAAAATGGCGGGAAGACGGAGGCGGGAAAAGGTGGAAAGCGCGGGAAAAAAATAGGCGGGAACGCAGTGGCGCAGGAAACCATCTAACCTTTAGTCCCGGCTGGTGGGTACAACCGAGACTAAAGGTGGTTTTTGTGTCATCTAACAAAACTGTCGGTGGGATAAGGACATGTGGGTAACCTTTAGTCCCGGTTGGTGGACACAACCGGGACTAAAGCTGTCGGCAGGATAAGGACGCGTGAGTGGATGCACTGCTCGATGAGATAAAGCATATAATGCACGATGCCCCTGTCGGAGGAATAAGACAAAGTAGAAGCGGCGTCGTGCCTATAAAAGGAGCATCAATACGCCATGGCAAGCAGCTCAACAAGCCAACCTAGAAGGTAGGGAGAGTTTCATCCCCATGGATGGAGGACAGGGTTGGGAAATCTCCCGTGGCGGAGCTTCTCGAAGATGTTTAGGCTATTTCATGCGTCGAAAAGAAAAACTTCCTCCTGTAACATCGTAAGCCATTCCAAGATGCACATGTGTGCACAATATGGGCACATTATCACAAACTATGCCCTGATTCTAGCCATAACATTGGTGGTTTGACCTAAATGCCATGAAACCTCGAACATGATAGGTCATTTTGTGAAGGATTTTTTATGACGTTTTCAATTTTCCAAGTTCAATATTTTTCCTTGCAACTATGACACATAATATGATACCACGCGAAGGTTTCACATTGTTTGGATCATTTTTGAATTTCTTATGTCCGTTTCAAACTATATTCAAAACGGCGGGCTTGAAGCTTCTTAGCCCGGGGCTGAGCCTCGCTAAACTTGAAGTAGATCTCTGGTGAAATAGCATTTTGTGAACCTATAAATGATTTTTTTAAAAATTCACAAGCATTATATCCTGTACTTGTAGTTCAAATCTGGGCACCCTCGTATCGAATCGGCAGGAATTTGTCTTTTTCATGAGGGATGGACGGTAAGGTTTCTGATACACCGGTTGGGAATTGGTCCATCTAAGGTGGTCTAGTATTTTTGAAAAATGGGTTGGTGCCAATGCCAAACTTTAATTTGGTGGTTCCTTCATAGAACACCCCAATTTTGGCACCTCAAAAATGGAAATTGGCTATTTCGTGCATCGAAAAGGAAAACTTCCTCCTGCAACATCATAAGCCATTCCAAGATGCACATGTGTGCACAATATGGGCACATTATCACAAACTATGCCCTGATTCTAGCCAAAACATTGGTGGTTTGACCTAAATGTCATGAAACCTCGAACATGATAGGTCATTTTGTGAAGGATTTTTTATGACGTTTGCAATTTTCTAAGTTCAATATTTTTCCTTGCAACTATGACACATAATATGACACCACGCGAAGGTTTCACATTGTTTGGATCATTTTTGAATTTCTTATGCCCGTTTTAAACGCGTTAGTGCATTTTTAATTAAAAATAGTAAAAAAAAATTAGTTAGAATTAATAGTTTTGAAAACAGAAAATGTTTTGGATCAGTTATTTAAAATGAAACACTTTTCCTGTTGAAAGTTTTTTCAAATTTTAAATAAAAGAAAGTTTTTTCCTGTTAAAATGAAAACAGAAAGTTAAAACAGAAAAACAAAAAAGAAAAACATTGGTCCCGGTTCGTGGCATTGCTACCGGTTGATGATGGCGCCAGAAAAGAGCTGATGCCTAGTTGATGTGGAAGCAGACGTCCTTGTGCGTGGTGATTGATCAGCCCGTTGGGAACCCCAAGAGGAAGGTATGATGAGTGTAGCGGCTAGTTTTCCCTCAGTTAAGAAACCAAGGTTTAATATCGGTCAGGAGAGGAGAGACAATGACGACTGAATGTGTTTGTGGAACCTGCACACACACAAACAAATACTTTGTTCCCAA
This sequence comes from Dactylis glomerata, assembly GCA_007115705.1. Classification (NCBI taxonomy): domain Eukaryota; kingdom Viridiplantae; phylum Streptophyta; class Magnoliopsida; order Poales; family Poaceae; genus Dactylis; species Dactylis glomerata. The sequence goes on along the minus strand of QXEO01000977.1, from coordinate 1,819,217 downwards.
CTTGCGATGAGGTTGTCAATCTCACCGGTTTGCTTGAAACAAAGGTTATGAGCGTATCGAGTGGAAAACAGTAGAGTATGCGAATAAAGTAAACAGTGCGGGAAAAGTAAACAGGTGATTGCAATATGATGTAAATAGGACCAGGGTCCACAGTTCACTAGTGGTGTCTCTCCATAGATAAAATAACATGCTGGGTAAACAAATTACAGTTGGGCAATTGATAGAATAGAGCTAACGTGATATGTCAAGAAGATCACTATGAGATTTACTCTGGGCATTACAAAAAAAATACATAGACCGCCATCCAACTGCATCTATGACTAATAATCCACCCCCGGGGATATCATCCGAACACCCTAGAAGTATTAAGTTGCGAACAACAGATAATTGCATTAAGCAAAGTGTGTAATGTAAACAAAGCATATGCCCTTGAGCATATGAATGTTGTTTTCTCCCTAGTAGCAACAGCACATCTACCACCTTAGAGGTTTCTGTCACTCCCCCAGGTGAAATAGAGGCATGAACCCACTATCGAGCATAAATACCCCCTCTTGGAGTCACTAGCAACTACTCGGCCAAGATAGCTACTAACAACGGAGAGCATGCAAGATCATAAACAACATAGAGATAACAAAAGATATAATTCAGTACAGCAACTTAATCATAAACGCCAATATTCATCGGATCCCAACAAACCAACATCATAGAATTACATAACGGTGATCTCAATCATGTATGGCAGCTCATGAGATCTAAACATGAAGCACATGGTGGAGAAGACAACCATCTAGCTACTGCTATGGACCCATAGTCCAAGGTAGACTACTCACTCATCGCTACGGAGGCAATCATGGCGATGAAGGAGACCTCCGGTGGTGATTCCCCTCTCTGGCAGGGTGCCGGGAAGAGCTTCTGGACCCTCCCGATCTTTGGGTCGACGACGGCGGCGGATCGTGATGTATTCTGGAAAACTGATCGGGGCCTTAGGTTTTTCTCGTCAGGGGGTATATATAGGCGAAGGGGCGATGTCAGAGGAGGGGCCAGGCCTCCTCACACATGGCTAGCGCGGCCAGGGGCCTGGCCGCGCCGCCTGTGTGTGTGGGGCCCACGTGGCCCCCCTCCGCCAGGTCTTCAGATGTTTGGGAGCTCCCCGGTGATATAAGACTTCAGGAACTTGTTTCGTCCAATTCTGAGAATATTTCCTGTGTACCACTTCTGAAACACAAAAACAGCAGAAAACAGGAAACTGGCACTGTGGCACTTCGTTAATAGGTTAGTTCCGGAAAATGCATAAAAATGCCACTAAGTGTAACGAAACAATAGGCAAATGGTTTAAAAACAAGCATGGAGCATCAAAAATTATAGATACGTTTGAGACGTATCAAGCATCCCCAAGCTTAACTCCTGCTCGTCCTCGAGTAGGTAAGTGATAACAAAAGAATAATTTTTGAGGTGACATGCACCTACACAATCTTGATCATATATGTAAGCATTGGTGAGCTGGGATCAATAGAACTTAAAACATGGGCATGAAGATATAATCATGACAATAAGAACTTAGCAACCATGTTGTAAACATGCAAATGAACACAAACAAAAGATCATGGTAATGAAACAATGAAAGTCAAACGTGTGTTCAAATCATAAGGAAAAACATACAAATGGTTTTCAGCTTGTCCTTCATGGAGAGCAAAACATAAATGCATAGGACACCTCAAAGTTTAAGAGGGCGACTAGATACAAATAATTTAAGAACAAGTGAAACCAATCATCATGAATCAATCAATGAACCTTGGGACAATGCATATCACACTAAGAATGACAACTATGCTCTCTTAATGGTGCATAAAGAAAGAAGGTGGTGACTCAACATAAAAGTAAAAGAAAGGCCCTTCGCAGAGGGAAGCAGTGATTAAGCATGTGCTAGAGCTTTTCATTTTGTAAAACAGTGATAAAAAATTGGTTTTGAGAGGTGATTGTCTTTGTCAACGACTGGCAATGGGGTTCTTACTATCTTCCATACAAAAATGAAGCAAGTTTTTGAGAGAGAGATTGGCACTTTGGTGCTCTTTTTATAAAACTTGGCACTCCTCCCCACCTTTTTCCTTTCACAAACCATGGCTAACCGATTCCATCGGGTGCCCACCAACATTCACATACCATGGAGGAGTGCCTTTTTTTCTTTTTTTTCTCTTTTTTTTCTTTTTTGGAATAAGCAATATGGAAGATAGCAAATCCGACCACTACGTCCCCATGAGCTGAAAATAGTGTCACAAAACGAGAAGTATTTTGAAGGTTTTTGAAAGGTAGCATATGAAAATTTTACTTTGGAATGGCTTACAAATACCATGCATAGGAGTTTATAGTGGACACTTTGGAAAACTTTGGCTTTTAGGAGTTGGATGCACGAGTAGAGCTTATACTCAGTACAAGGCGAGGGCTAGCAAAAGACTGGGAGCGACCAACTAAGAGAGCAATAATGGCCATAATCATGCAAAGCGACAAAGCGACATTAAAAGAAGCATAAGATGGCATCAAAAGTCAAAAACTAAATGATCATGAAGGCTAATGGCGACTTTGTAAGAGTCTAACATGTGTGAGCATGCGCCAAGTCAACCCAAATAAAGCATCAAGGAGAAAACCAAAATAATGCTTCCATACAATAAAAACAACGCATGATTTTTTCAAAGGCTCATTAAGCAATCTTAGTTATTTGAGACAAGTCATGCTACAGCAAAACCACTAAGCATACTATCAAAAAGACATCAAGCATGACATGAAAAAGCCTAAGCCGCAGTCTACACAAGCTCCTTCTTGTACCACTATTTTGCACAAAGCTTTTTCTCTTTTCCAACACCATTTGAAATTTTTATAAACACCTCTTTTGATGAAAACCAATGAAGATCAGAGGCAAAAAATACACCTTGATGAAAGGATATGACAAGATCTGAACGCAAATCAAGGCGAAAACAAAAACCAAAAGCAGTAGCAGAAAAAGTAGAACGCTCGATTTTAATTAAGAGTGAAAACTAGAGCGTTCTTTGCAAATGAAAACGAGTACATCTCCTCCAAAGGAAATTTGTTGGGGTCCAACCATTTATTGCAGCAAACAAACTAAACAAACCAACTAAGAAAACTAAAACAACTGACGCTCCAAGAAAAACACATAGTGCATGAAGCAATAAAAATATAGTGTTTTGAAAGGTGACCTGATTTTTGCCGATGAAGAAGGGGTGCCTCGGGGGCATCCCCAAGCTTTGACGCTTGTACTTCTTGGATATTTCTTGGGGGTGCTGGGCATCCCCAAGCTTGAGCTTTTGTCCATTCTTCAACTCATCTCATCATTCTCCAATCCCTACACTTGAAAACTTCCTTCATACAAAACTAAACACAATTCTATTAGCAACATTAGTGTAAGCATAAAATATATTCAACCTCTTTTAGCTTCAGGTTTCAACCCAAAACCACCACATATAAAGTATATACTACTGTAGCAACTTCCACAAGAGTTCCATGATAAAAAAGAACTCAAAAGAAAGCGATAAAGTGGCAAAAACGAATATTGGCAGAAATCTGTCAAAACTGAACAGCTGATAAAGGACAAATTTTTGAGGGATTTTATGTTGCTCAAATCAAAAAGTGTTCAACTAAGAAAAGTTTGGATATAACCTGGGGCATATGCACAAGAAATCGCAGGTCCAAAAGATAAACAGAGAATTTATACGAATTTTTACGGTGCAGCACCGAAAACAGTTTCAGGACAGCAATATCCCCTAATCTTTACCTCGCTCAAATTAGAGGCTTCTCTTGGCACAAAAACGAAATAAACAAGATAAGGAGCGGTCATTACAGTAGTAATGACTTCCAAGACTCAAATAAAAGAAAAAGTACTGTAAAGAAAACATTGGGTTATCTCCCAAGAGTGCTTTTCTTTAACGCCTTTGAGCTAGGCGCAGAAAATTGCGAATCAAGTAATATCAAGTGATGAAGCATCAAGATCAACTGCAGAGAACTTTTCAACAATGAAGGAAAATATGTTCAACTGAGTTTTTGAAAATCCTTTATGATCACGCTTTGGCACACTTCTTTCATCGAAAGGATTTTCAGGGCAAATCCAACTGGAATTCTTTTCCCAAGCATCATGAATTCCTATAAGTTCATAAGGTATTGGTATTTTAAAATCATCGGGCGTACCAACAACCTTAACAGGAGAGCCAAGCTTATTAAACTTCTTAAAAACTTTTCTAGCCTCAATTGCAACATCTCTAAATTCTGTGCGCAAGGTTTCTAAGATAAAAACTTTCTTTTCGGGATCCTCAATTTCATGAAGCTTAAGGAACATGTATTGCATAGAAGGATTAAGACTAGCAAACCTAGCTTCTAACATGTGAACTAAATGAGCAGAAGCAACTTCATAACTAGGAGCTAACTCAACCAAAGACTTTTCCTCAACTTCCTCATGCATACTAATGTGATTAAAGAACTCCTCAATGTTACTTTTGCCAATAATTGAACCACTACCTACTGAGAGGTCTTCCAGAACGTACTTAGGGATAGACATGATAAACTAAAGTAAAGAAATAACAACTACCAAGGATTCTAATTTTTTTGGGTTTTTGATATAAAAGCAATGCAGGTAAAATAAATAAAGTAAAGCAAAACAATAACAAAGTAAAGAATGTGTGTGCGAAGAACTCCCCTCGCAGAAGTCTTCTCTTCCTCCCTGGCAACGGCGCCAGAAAATTGGCTGCTACCGGTTGATGATGGCGCCAGAAAAGAGCTGATGCCTAGTTGATGTGGAAGCAGACGTCCTTGTGCGTGGTGATTGACCATCCCGTTGGGAACCCCAAGAGGAAGGTATGATGAGTGTAGCGGCTAGTTTTCCCTCAGTTAAGAAACCAAGGTTTAATATCGGTCAGGAGAGGAGAGACAATGACGACCGAAGGTGTTTGTGGAACCTGCACACACACAAACAAATACTTTGTTCCCAACTTGCGATGAGGTTGTCAATCTCACCGGTTTGCTTGAAACAAAGGTTATGAGCGTATCGAGTGGAAAACAGTAGAGTACGCGAATAAAGTAAACAGTGCGGGAAAAGTAAATAGGTGATTGCAATATGATGTAAATAGGACCAGGGTCCACAGTTCACTAGTGGTGTCTCTCCATAGATAAAATAACATGCTGGGTAAACAAATTACAGTTGGGCAATTGATAGAATAGAGCTAACGTGATATGTCAAGAAGATCACTATGAGATTTACTCTCGGCATTACAAAAAAATACATAGACCGCCATCCAACTGCATCTATGACTAATAATCCACCCCCGGGGATATCATCCGAACACCCTAGAAGTATTAAGTTGCGAACAACAGATAATTGCATTAAGCAAAGTGTGTAATGTAAACAAAGCATATTCCCTTGAGCATATGAATGTTGTTTTCTCCCTAGTAGCAACAGCACATCTACCACCTTAGAGGTTTCTGTCACTCCCCCAGGTGAAATAGAGGCATGAACCCACTATCGAGCATAAATACCCCCTCTTGGAGTCACTAGCAACTACTCGGCCAAGATAGCTACTAACAACGGAGAGCATGCAAGATCATAAACAACATAGAGATAACAAAAGATATAATTCAGTACAGTAACTTAATCATAAACACCAATATTCATCGGATCCCAACAAACCAACATCATAGAATTACATAACGGTGATCTCAATCATGTATGGCAGCTCATGAGATCTAAACATGAAGCACATGGTGGAGAAGACAACCATCTAGCTACTGCTATGGACCCATAGTCCAAGGTAGACTACTCACTCATCGCTCCGGAGGCAATCATGGCGATGAGGGAGACCTCCGGTGGCGATTCCCCTCTCCGGCAGGGTGCCGGGAAGAGCTTCTGGACCCTCCCGATCTTCGGGTCGACGGCGGCGGCGGATCGCGATGTATTCTGGAAAACTGATCGGGGCCTTAGGTTTTTCTCGTCATGGGGTATATATAGGCGAAGGGGCGATGTCAGAGGAGGGGCCAGGCCTCCTCACACATGGCTGGCGCGGCCAGGGGCCTGGCCGCGCCACCTGTGTGTGTGGGGCCCACGTGGCCCCCCTCCGTCAGGTCTTCGGATGTTTGGGAGCTCCCCGGTGATATAAGACTTCAGGAACTTGTTTCGTCCAATTCCGAGAATATTTCCTGTGTATCACTTCTGAAACACAAAAACAGCAAAAAACAGGAAACTGGCACTGTGGCACTTCGTTAATAGGTTAGTTCCGGAAAATGCATAAAAATGCCACTAAGTGTAACGAAACAATAGGCAAATGGTGTAAAAACAAGCATGGAGCATCAAAAATTATAGATACGTTTGAGACGTATCCGGCATCAACTGGGACCAATGGATCAACGGTCCCGGTTGATGCCACGAACCGGGACCAATGATCCTGGGCACGTGGCGGCTCAGCAGCGCCCCCCGCCTAGGTCATTGGTCCCGGTTCATGGCATCAACCGGGACCGTTGATCCATTGGTCCCGGTTGAAGCCACGAACCGGGACCAATGACCCCCCCAAATATAACTGGCCCTTCTTCCTCCCCCCACTTCCCCCCAAATCGGCCAAAACTGCTAAGGACTTTTGCGCGCGGAGCGAAACCACGCCGGCAGGCTGTCCGAGTTTCGAGCGGCCGTCCTCGAAGAGCGCCGCCGCGACCTCTCCCTTTTCCCCCGCGCCGCCGCTCATCACCTTCTCTCTCTGCAGGTGCCCCCTGCGCCGCCGCCCACCAGCGCCGCCGCGACGCCCAGCCCCATGCGCCTGCCCCGCACCCCCAGCGCCGCCCTGACGCCACCCCGACGCCCACCTGCGGCCGCCCCGCCCCCCAGCGCCGCCGCCCCCCTTCGACGGTGAGCTCCTCGGGAGGGGGCTTCCCGGCCCGGTCGGCCGGCCCTTTGGCCAATTTTTTCCTTTTTTTAAATTTCTCATTTAAATTGATGTTCGCAATTTTTTTTTGATTTTTTTTCATTACTTATATATATATAATACGTAGAAATTAAAAAAACATAGAAAATAAAAAAACCTAAAAAGCCCTCGTCGGGGAGGGCACAGGGGGCGGCGGCATCGTCGTCCTCGCCACGGCCTACTCGTCGTCCTTGTCGGGGAGGATGATGTAGGGCGACTGCGGCCACGGCCAGTTGGCCGCAGGCGGTGGAGGAGGACCAGGGGCAGCAGGTGGCGGCGGCGGCGGGCCTGGTGGAGGAGGCGGCGGTGGAGTCGCTGCACGCTGCGGTGGCGGCGACGGTGGCCGGCCGTGCTGCTAGTGCACGGACATGGCCAGCGCCGTGTCAATGCCGGCCCACCGCCTCTTCTCCTCCTCCTTGGAGACGAGGACGGCGACCCGGAGCTCCTCCTCCTCGGTCATCGGTGGCGGGGGGGCGGCGCCTCGCCGCGCTCCATCGCGTCGAGGATACCGTAGGCGACGCACCCGACGAAGTCGTCGGTGTCATCCCTGGGCTCCTCGCCAGGGATGTCGTCGCCGCCCACCTCCTGCTTGACCTCCGGCGGTGCCTCCTCCGCGTCCTCCTCCATCTCCTCGATGAAGGGCTCCGCCTGGGGCAGCTCTGGCCCCGGCTCTGGCATGTACACGCCGGCGTAGGGGTTGGGGGCGACCTCCCCTAGGAAGGCCGCCCGCCGCACCGGGTCGCGCTCCCGCGGCCCGAAGTTGTCCCACCATTGGCTATCGTAGCCAAAGGCGGGATCGGCGCGGAGGCGCGTCGGCATCAGCGCGCGACGGCGGCGGATCTCGGCGACCCGGTCCGGGCTGAAGCGCGGCACCGGCGGGACCGGCACGCGCCTGCTGTTGAGGTGCCACCCGCCGGGGAGGCTGCAGTCCGGCCAGTCCACGCTCTGGCCGCACTGGTACAATGCCTGGCAGTGAGTCACCGGAATGTACCGGCGATCACGCTGGCGCTGCGGCGAGGTCGCCCTGGCGCGACGTGGAGGAGACCGGCGTCCAGACCCGCCGGCCTCATGGTCATGCCTGCCCTTGCCCTTCTTCCAGAACCCCATGGCTGGGCTGTGGTGGCCGGGATGTGGTGGCTCTGGCGGCTGCGGTGGCTATGGCGATGGAGGCTGGTGGCCGCGGCTCCGTTGTGGCCTCCTTTTAAAGGGGCCAGTGGCCGGGCGTCCAGCGGCCGCAATGAATGCCACCGAGCGGCAGCCCAATCGGCACGCCACGCCGGCGTTGATGTCGCGGCAGGCATTGAAGGTGACGGCGGGGCGCCCAAAGCGCACTTGCTCTAACTCGAGGCGACGGTACGCACTGACGCGGGCGGACGCATCGCGTTGGAGAAGACGTACCGACCCGGGTCGATGACAGGTGGACCAGGGGAGGACGCGTGCCCGGTCCGCGCAGACCCATCGCTGCTCTAAATTTGGGCCGCGGATGGGTCGGCCCGCTGGGTGCTGTTTTTTTTGCCTCTTTTGTCCGGTCGGACAGAAACAGACCCGCGGTGGGCAATTCCTATTTGACGCACACCCCCCACAGGCGTTAAATTCTTAGTGGGCCGACCCAGTAGGGATGAAAATCTTTTGTTTTTGTCCGGTTAAGAACACCTTCAGGCGTCCGCCCGTAACAGGCGCTTGAAGCGCCGAATAGGATCCCCCCCTCCCCGCGGTGTCCGTTTGGGTCGGCCCGCTGGAGATGCCCTTAGTTAGTTAGGTTAGATTGTAGTTAGTATATTACTTAGTACTTAGTTAGAAGTTAGTGTTAGTTTGTTAGTTAGAATTAGAATTAGTTAAAATTAGTTTTAGCGTGCATTTTGAATATATAGCGTGTATTCTAACTAACAAATGTCGGTATATTACAGAAACTATGGATCCAGCACATAGAAAAAGTCAAGATGATGAATACTTCCTCCAAGGAATGATCCGAGAAAATGTAGATATTGATGTCACCAGGACGTTTCTGAACAATTCCGGTGAGGGAGATGAATCTCTCAACCGAGGAGACGACTCCGGTGAGGTAGAAGCCTGGGACGGGGGAGAAGCCGGTGAGGGAGAAGCCGATGAGGGAGAAGGCAACGAGGAAGAAGCCGATGAGGGAGAAGGTGACGAGGGAGAAGACGATGGCTCTGGCCGAACCTTAAATCTCGGAAACTCCGGCGAGGTGTATATATGTTTTTTTGTAATGCCCGACTGTCTATATATATACATGCATATATTAACACTCTTTCTTATTTTAACCCTCCGGATCGAGCACTTCTTCCGTCAGAACGAAACGAGGCCCAACAAAAAAGTTGGATAACACTGTGAGATATAGGATCAAAGTGGTCTGTGTAGACGGCGAACCGACAGCTCCTGACGATGTCGCAAAAAAAATTGTCAAGCAATGCGGAGTTCTTGTGAGGGACTCCATCCCGATCATCGTTCAAGAATGGAATCGGCCAAGCAGCGGTGGAGTCCCGTATGTCGGCGACGTTGCCAAAGATAAGCTTTTTGACAAGCTCATGATTAATTTCCTCCTGCCGAGGCTAGATGTGAATCCAGATGAGGAGGTGAAAGCAAATGAGGAGCTACTTAAAAGAGTCAAGAAGTTTGCTCTGATCAAGATGGCCGAGGCATTCAAGAACTGGAAGAAGAAATTGTACCTTAACTTTGTCAAGTTAGACAATACTCCGGATTTCAATCAAGCCGGCTATACTAAGTTAAGACACCAGTGGGATGATTTTGTGAAGTACAAGACATCGGAGAAAGCTTTGGAAAGGTCGAGAATAAATAAGGAGAACGCTGCTAAGAAAGTGTACCACCATAATATGGGGTCTGCTGGCTACGCCGGTTGCATGCCTAAGTGGGATGCACTTGAGGTCAAGTATATTGCTGCCGGGATCAGACCAGAGCCCACAACATGGACACCACGGGCGAGAAACTGGTTTTACGGCCATGGGGGCACGTAGGACAAAGAAGGGAGGGCAATATATACCCAGAAACACAAAGATCATCCCCTACTGCCCATCAAAGATATTAGAAGTGCAGTACAAGATGTTGAAGCGGGATGGTTCGTTCCCGATAGAGAGAACGACGAGCTCACACGAGCCCTCAAAAATGATGAACACACCGGACGAGCACGAGGCACACCGGACTCCAAGCCGTGGAATGTTGCCTTCCCCGCGGAAATGAAGAGATATCCCGATAAAAGTCATCAGAGGAGAAAGGAAAGGGAGGGAGCTGAGAAAGCGACAGCTGCAGACCGGCTGCGTAATTTAGAAGAAGCATTAAAGCGGCAGCAGGATCAACTCGACAGACTTAGCCAGCAAGGTATCAGCGGCCAATCTCAGCGGCACATGGTAGAAGCTGCATTCGATGGTATCGACGCCCTATCGAATAAGAAAAGCAGCGTTGCTTCCACCCATCTCCAGGATGGTGATGATGATGCACTGACGATGGCTCCTCCTAAACGCTACCTAGTGGATGATATCACGGAGAGCACAGCTTGTGAGCTAAAGGGTACGCTGTCGTCACGGTGGATGATGTCAAGCAAGATTTTGAGGAGCTGAAGCTAGACCACCCTGCAGGGGAAGATAGGGACCTGACTGAACTAGGAGAAGCCAAAGGGGGGACTGTTGTATGGCCAAAGGAGCACATCGTGCTTCCAAATTATGTCCCGCCAAGGCCACCCACTCCTCAGAGCAGCAGTCCACCTTCGCCGCCACCTCACCATTCTCCAGCGCAACCGTCGCCTTCACCGCCTCACCACTCAGCGCAGCCATCTCCACCGCCGCCTCAGCCATCTCCGCCGCTGCGTCAGCCGTCTCCGTCCCCTGAGCCTCAGAGACTAAAGCGGAAGTATACTAAGAGGGGCAGCACCACCAGTAGCAGCAAGAGCACGTTCCGATCACCGAAACGTAAGCTATCGCCCCTCCCAAGAGTACCTCATCAGAATATGAAGAAGCTCCCTGACGAGAAGACAGATGAGGAAATTGCTACGGCCGCAGATGCCCATTATCAACAGTGGAAGACTGACATGGCTAACAAGAAAAAGCCAAAGCCGACGGAGCCATTCATCTTCCCAGTCACCGCAGAAGATAAAGCCAAAGCAGCCGCGCTTAAGATTCAGCTTCACCAACCCATAGCGCTCACACCTGAATATAATCGCTCTATTACCAAGTCGGCTGAGGCAAAAGAGCGGAGAGTCGGGAAAGAAGTTGCCCAGCTCGGACAACAGAAAAATCAATCGATCGAACCGCTCAAAGTGTACGATACCAATGAGTGGAGAGCCCAGGAGCGGCATGATCCGAACATTGATCCGGAGTTTATTCAACTCTACGGAGAAAATGCCAAGTTATATGAACTGTCTATTGCTGAGTACATGAGCTGTCTGGATGAGTTCGAGGGGTACCAGCAAATAGCGTACAAATACCGGTACGGGAATCCTCTCGTCAAACCCGAGTTAGTCAAAGATCTACCAACAAAAATGCAAAGATTGCATAACTGGTACATACAAGCCTATGCTGAATCCACAAATTGGACCTATGCTGGATATAAACACCACCATTACGGTCATGGAGATGGCTTCTTACTGATTGAATTTCTAGAATTATTTCAGTTTTACCAACAAGACGCCCTCGACAAAACTATTGTCAGTGCCTATTGCCTGTAAGTATTATTAAGTCTTTCTAGCTCAGCTCATTCGTTGCTTGTATAATCTTACTCATCATTATACTAATTATATATCCAGAATGAAGATTCTCGAATGCGACCGAGGAGGAATCTTTGACCTTGGGTTCGTTGATTGCAATTTCGTTCATGAAGATACTCTAAAAAAAACCCAAAGAGACAGAGGATAACTTGGTACAATCGTTGAAGTATTTCAGCAACAGAAGGGAAATACTATTTCCTTACAACTTCGAGTGAGTGTTACTGTCTTGTACACATTTTGTTTTCGCTTTACTCGATGTTAAGCTATTTGACTCGTTATGTCTGTGCAGCTTCCACTTTATTCTGTTAATCATTAGTGTTGACGAAGGAGTAGTCAAAGTCATGGACTCAAAACGCACACCTTTAGAAAACTGGGCGAACATGCAGGAATGCCTCCAGAAGGCTTGGAAACGGTTCACCGCCAACACTAGGGGTGTTTGGAAGCCAGAGCTTATATTTAAACCATTGAATGTAAGTACTACTTGCTAGATCCACGCAACTCTTTGATTCTAGTTTCAATACAATTATCATGCTTGATTCTTATTTTGATTGAACTCCGTTCTCGTAAAGTGCTTGAGGCAAGAAGCTGGGAATAACTTATGTGGATACTATGTCTGCGAGTTCATTCGCCAGACGACCAAAGAGAAGGGTGCAGACCGAAACATCAAAAAATTTGAAGTATGATAAACAATAATCTCAACATTATTTTATTACCATCAACTGTGTTAAGTTTCATTCATATATATTGATCCCCTTCTTTAAATTAGATCGAACGGATGTGGGACGGTCTTCTACCACGGGAACACGTGCAAGCAATTCAAGAGGAAATTGCCGAATTCTTATTAGAACAAGTCATAGATCCGAAAGGAGAATACTATTACCCGGTTCATTTAGAAGGGTGAAGTGTAAAAAAAAGATGTAAAATCAAATTTGTATGAGTTGCCGTTTGTAATAGCGACCAAGCACGATGGATGAGACGGTGAATAATATATTCGTTACCATGATGTGTCTCCAACGCACTGGCAAGTGGGTCACTATGCATGTACCCGTAGAACCAGATGGAACAATACAAAATCTCTAACCTGATGAAGAGCTCTGGTCCATGAGCTCATCGATTTCTCTTTCTCCTTGCATACTCGGGCAGCTGAAGAAGAACGGCTTGAGTGTCTATTTCTACGATAGGGAAAAAATAGACTGTGACAGTTCATGAAAACACTACCGGTTATCTGCTCTAAGGCCATAGCGCTCACACGATGCACGGAGGAAAACATTTCAGGCATGGTATAAGAATGAAGCAACGAAAGGCCAAGTATGTAATCATGGCGATGAGCCGACGAAGATATCTTCTACAAGCATGTGCTATGGAAGCATACGGACAGGAATGATTGCGGATATGGCATTTGAAATGATGGTTACGCATTGCTTTTCATCACCTGTGGAAAAGATAGAAAGATGTTATAAGCAACATGTATCAATGATTCAGAGATTGTCTTTCGTTGTTAGATTAGTGGGGTCAGTTCATGCATGATCTGTCTCCGTGCAAATGTAATGACGCGATACAGAGGCAATCAATCAGGCATCTTCGACCATATCTGAGTACTCAGACTCTCTGGATTGTTCTAGCAAATGCTCAGATGCTATTCACGATGTCAGGTTACCACTGTTAATTGATGACTCTGAGGGCCGAGGGATCCTCTAGCTCACATTTGGGGCCAATGTCTACACCATCGTGTTGGATCAAATGCAATTTTGATTTTTTTTCTCCATGTCTTCAAAATGCCATAATCAAAGGCTTTTCATACTTGTTTGGTTTGAGTTTACTGGTAATGTTGGCCTACCACTGGCTTCACTTGTCCTCAATGACACAAATGTATTATGCATACAGTGTTACAGGACAGAGTATCATGCATCATGTTCCTGCTTCGCATGTTCACTCTTACCTACTCTTGTACCACACTCGTAACCTACATGTACTCACAAAAATACATCCCTGACCTGGAAAATGTAATGTGGATCCAAATCAAGCTAATAAACAGTAGGGTTCATAAGTATGCCCTCTTTTGCTGTCCAACAAAGCATACGTGCATTTTTTTTTCTCCGACTTACCCTTCTATGAACAAACAAATACTCCCTCCGTCAGAAATTACCCTGCATTCTGTGTTTGGTCAAAGTCAAACTTTTCAAATTTTGACCAAACATATTAGTAAAACTATCAATAACTATGAAACCAAATACATGCAATATGAAAATATATTTTATGATAATTCTAATGATGATTATTTTATATTATAAATATTAATATTTTTTCTTATACGCTTAGTCAAAGTTTATAAAGTTTGACTTTGACTAAATCTAGAATGCAGGGTAATTCTCTGTCAAGAATGACAGAGGGAGTATATCCCCAAAATCCTGGCCAAAATGTCCCATATCACATTAATGAATGCATTGAGTCTACATGATGACGCAGACAGCTTGCCAAAACATCCATATGGGAGGACGACAATGTGCACTTGTCCCACACAATTCATGTGATGAATATATTGGCAATGAATGCACCATTCAAAACAGACAAGAATGAATGAATCGCCCAATCAAAATCTGCTGAAGGATGTCGACGAGAAGAGCCACCTGCCATACATGCTCTTCCAAACCCACTGAGAGCAAGTACAATAACAGAACAGTTGCACGGCTAAATCTATTACATTTGTGAAACTGCAGCTGATATTGGGAGACTGAAATAATGAACACCATGGTTGAATTGTTTCTTCCCCAATTTTGATGACAAATCCTGCTATAGCTTTCATTTGAACAGAATGATAGCTCACAGCCTAAGGTAAGACTGATTCAGCAGCTGCTCATTTTGGTAGAGGATTTGCTCGACACAGGCAATAAAACAAAGTAGTGCAAAGAGTGATGAATGGCGCCTCATCCATATCAATTTTGAATGGTGCATTCATTGCCAATAGCAGTATAGTATCACTGTAGCACGCCCATCACATGGAAGAGTAAGAGCATTGCAGGGTAGCAGTTCTTTATGTACCTTCTGAAGATGGAAATGCCAAAGTATTTTTTTTCCTCTTAAACATCAACTTCAGCTGCCGTCCTATCTACATATAAATCAATGGAGCACTTAGCGATTCATGTATGCATTGCAAAGTGCAGACACAGGAAAAAGAATCAAAGAAGCTGCACAAAAACTACAACAATCTAGTTCAACTAACGCATGGCTTCAACGGATGACCATTTTGAAGCTCCACATGATATGACTTTGAAGCAGCAAAATGAATATCAGTTGCTTACATGAAGTGGGAATTGCATTAACAGAACCCGGGTGCCATATCATCTCATGATCTACCGAACTGTGTTGTTGTTCAGACTTCAGAGTTTCAGCATTACCAGTACCATGTGACCTTGATGACATTGCTGGCACAGCACTAATATTGCAACTGAGGGATCTCCCAGCTAGGATTTGAATTCCAAGGTCTTACTGGTAAATCATCATAGGTCACAGCCAAGCCATTATTTTTTGGATAGAACAAATGTTACCATCCTAGCACCGGAGGAATAAGATCCATACCTCACGAGCTGTGTCCTTAAGATCGACTGCCGACAATAGCTGATTAAGCTGGTCTCAAGAATAGTTGTATAAATTTAACTTTCTCCCAACTTGCATTGGATTTTCTCTGCATTGTCTTGGATCTTCTCGGCATTGTTTTTGACTAACTTTGTATGCTCTTGGATTTTTCTTTCGTTTTCTTGGATTTTCTCTGGTGTGGCTTGGCTTTTCTCAGCTTTGTCGAGGATTTGCCCCGTCTTTTCTTGTGCTTTACTGATTTCTTCTAGCTCCTCTTGGATTTTGCCTTCCTTCTCTTGGATTTTCTCTGCTTTCTCTTGGATTTCACCCTCCTTGTCTTTGAATTTCCCTGCCTTCTCTTGTTCTTTCACCTCTGCTTTGTGCTTGATGTTTGCATCTAAACGTGAAACGCTCTCAGCTTTACCAAGTGCCTCTGATTCAACTACTTTTACAGTTTGGTTCCTCCTAAGAATCAAGACTGCATCCTTTTCAATAAGATCACTAGGGCTGCGCAATGTTCTTGCTCTACTAATGCCAAATCTTTGGCCAGCAACGCCGTCAATCCTCGCCATGAGCTCCAAGAGATTTCTCCTCTCCCGATCCCCTGCCTCCGAGAACACCTTCCCATTCTTCAACGGCCGCGGCGGTTTCCTGGCACCCACCAACGGCACCAGCTCCTCCAAGCCCGCATCTGCCTCCTTCTCGTCGTCATCAAACGCCACTGCCGAAGTCGTTTCCCTCTCCGACGCAGCGGCCCGCCTCGAGACGGTTTTCTGAACATCAACAATGGCGCAAGGGTTCCCCACCACCGCCATCCCGTTCCACACCTTGGCGGACACCGCCTTGCTGAGGGCAGCAAGCCGCTCCACGATGTCGGACATGGAAGGCCGCCGCTCCCTGTTGGAGCGCACGCAGCTCGCCGCCAGCACGGCCAGGTCCCTGCGCGCCACCGGGTCGCGCGGCGGCGCCACGCGCGGGTCGAAGAGTGAGGAGACTTTGCCTTTGCGCAGGAGCGGCACCGCCCACTCGACGACGGAGGGCGGCGAGTACTGCACGTCGATGGCCTTGCGGCCGCTGATGATCTCGAGGAGAAGGATCCCGAAGCTGAAGACGTCGGTCTTGGTGCTGAGGCTCTCGGGCGTGACGTAGGCCGGGTCGAGGTAGCCGAGCGTCCCCGCGGGCGCCGGCGTGGCGGCATTGGTCTTGGAGACGCGGAGGGCGAGGCCGAAGTCGCCGAGGTGGGCGTCGAGGTTGGCGTCGAGGAGGACGTTGGCGGACTTGACGTCCCGGTGGATGACGGCGGGGTCGGCGTCGTGGTGGAGCGCGCGGAGGGCCCTCGCGGTCTGCAGCGCGAGGCGGACGCGGCGGGGCCAGCCTGGCGGGCGGGTGGAGGTGGTGGGGGAGGAGGGGTGGAGGAGGTCGTAGAGCGTGCCGTTGGGCATGTACTCGACGACGAGGAGGCGGGGGCGGTCGCGGGAGGGGCTGGCGTCGGAGTAGCCGAGGAGGTTGACGAGGCGCGGGCCGCGGAGGGAGGAGAGGATGCGGATCTCGTTGTCCACCTCGGCGCGGCGCGGGGAGGGGCGCTTAACGGCGACGGCGCGGCCCGAGGGGAGCACGGCCTTGTAGACGGCCCCGTGGCTGCCGCGCCCGAGGAGCGCGGAGTCGGCGAAGCTGGAGGTGGCCGCCTCCAGGTCGTCGTACGCGAACCGCTCGATCTCCGGCGGGGCGGCGGGCAGGCGCGCGCCGCCGGAGCGGCGGGAGATGATGGGGAGCGGCGAGATGGCCGTGATGGAGCGGCAGGTGGCCACGGAGGAGTCCGCCCGGCAGGAAAGGTACCCCATTTGTGCCGGGCCGGCGCCGCCGGGGCGGGGGCGGGGCGGAGGAGGGAGAGCCGAGAAAGGGGATCCGGAGAAGGGGAGAGGGGAAGTGGGAGTCGGAACGGTAGCGCGGAGGTCTGCGTGTCTTTGGTGGTTTCTGGTTTGGTGCGGGGCGGGGGACCGTCTCCGCCTCTCCGGTCTCCGCGCGGCGCGGCGCGGCCGTGGGGCCCGGGTCGGGAGGGCGGCGGTAAATTTTGAAAAATCAGATTAGTAGAGTCGGGTTATGAAGGATTGAAGGGTACGGGGTACGGCCGGCCATGTGGAGATGGTGATCGGGTGGCTCGCTCCCCCGGCGCTTTTTCGCCGACGACGAGTCAAGAACTCAAGATGGGTGGATCGCGGTGGTCGCTGTTGATGGGTGGTGATCGCCGGAGGAAAAGGAGGTGGAGTGGGGCTGGGTTTCTGTTTCTGTCTGCGTGTCCCGGTCCCGGCGAGTATTTTGGGACAGGTAGATATGTACCAGTGCGCATGCGATCTTTGTTCCGTCGACCTTTCTGTAAACGCGCCTCGCTTTCCAGCCACCCGCACCGTACGTGTAAACCAACTGAACCAAAGTACACAAACCTCTATTTTAGAAAATTTTATAAACTTGATTTCAAAGCTTCAAAAAAATTAAAAAAAAAATATGTGGATGTAGCCAACTATATACACAACGAAAGTGCAAAATTTCAAAGTGAAATACCTTCTAGTTCGGGCTCAGCAAAAAAAAAAGACAAAAGATTTTTAGAAGATTCAAATCTGACACGGCTCACAATCTCAGATCTGCGGATTTGTCAATTTTGTTGTGTCAAATATACAATGTATTTTGTTCTGAAAATTTACACATGGGTGGAATAAAGCATTGACTACATCATGGCATGTTTTTTTTTCAAATTTTTAGAGTCTTTGAATTCAAACTTTTTTGAAGTTTCAAAAACAGGGTACATGGAGCCCATCCTCCATTTGTCCATGTCCAACAAAAGTACAATGTTAGTGGATCTTCCGAGTTCATCGAGGTGACGAGAAATAAAGGGATCTTGTTTCTCCTGAGGTTTGTTGGCTGGATCTACAGCCTAGGAGCGTGGAAGCTACTCCCGGGAGTCCATCCACGGCTGCTGATCGACGGCTACCGCTCAAGATTGTTGTCAACCGCTCCCACCCTCCTCGTCAACTTCAGTCACTTCTAGCCGATGATTGAAGGCAAAGAACAACCTTCATGCTTATGCCAAGACGAAGGCCCCCTTGCTCCAGCCCAGTTGGCTCCCGGAGCTTCGTCCCAAGTGCTTTTGTCCCCAGTGGCGAGGTTGGTACCGGAGCTATGTGCTAAAAGTTTGGGCATGTGTAATTTTCTATTTTCTACAGGTCCTTGTAATTGTAATGTCGGCGCTCAATGAAATCTTTTAAGTCCCTCTGGGACCGTCCCCTGATTCAAGAAAAATGCAATATTACTACTCCCTCCGTTTTTATTTACCCTACATTTTGGATTTATTTAAAGTTAGACTTTATTAATTTTGACCAAATATGTAGCAAAAATTATCAACGTTTATAATACCAAATCGATACAATATAAAAACACAATTATAAAGTTTCTAGTAGTACTTATATTATACTATTTTAGATGTTGATATTTTTTAGGGTTAAGTGCACTTTTGGTCCCTCAAGTGTTACAAAAGTCCCAATTTTAGTCCCTCAACTGTTTTTAGTCTAAAACTAGTCTCTAAACACTTAATTAGGTCTACTTATCGTCCTTGGCACCGGTTTTGACCGATTTTTTATTTTTTATGCCACGCTGAAAAGTTTTTAGCAGGATTTTATCAAGGTAGGCTCATCTGAACGTGGGGATATGTTGTCCTCGATCAATTTTGCCCTCTCAATCTCTTAACAAACCCTCTCTGAATGGCCTAGTCTATGAAGATGGAGGTGTGATGGAGCTAATCGACGATCATTGACTCAAAACTGTCGTCCATGGACTGCAGGCGCCATATAGGGCGGACGTCCAAGGAGGTAGGGTCGTTTATTAGCTCTGTCACACCTCCATCTGCATAGACTCGACCATTAGCTAGGGTTTGTTAATAGACCGAGAAGGCAATGTTGATCGAGGATAACAGATTCCCACGCTTAGATGAGCCTACCTCAATAAAATATTGTCAAACACTTTCCAGCGTGGCACAAAAACGTAAAAAAAACCGGTCAAAACTGTTATCAGGGATGATAAGTAGACCTAATAAAGTGTTCGGGGGCAGTTTTAGACTAAAAAAAGTTGAGGGACCAAAGTTAGACATTGACAACACTTGAGGGACCAAAAGTGCACTTAACCCTATTTTTTACATATTTGATCATACTTACAAAGTTTGATTATTACTGAATCGGAAACACAGGGTAAATAAAAAATAAAGGCATAAATGGAAGATCACAACATTAAGGACTCTCCACGATTTAGAGGATCAGGGAGTTATGTCACATAATGTGACATATCTCTGACAATCATATCTCTGACAATCATATCACATAATGTGACATATCTCTAACATTTGCAACAATTACATCGATCTCCAATTATGAACATAGAAGTTACAGGAGTGTTTGGTACACAGATTCAGTGTAGTGAAGTGTTACACCTGCCATTCCATGTTTAAGCATGGTTTCAGAAACCTGATCGTTTTCTTGAAACAGCAACGAACCGGTGCGCTCTCGTGGTCACGGCCTCACGGGAGTGTGACTCGTGTGCCCGCGGCATTTTTAAGAGCCAAATTAAGCTGAACGCGCGCACCGGAACAGTGCGTACTGGCATTATTTAATTGATGGATGAACGCTAATTAATTAATCGATTGGATCATGTACTAATCTCAGTGCTCCTGTCACCACCATGACGCATGTGGCGGCAACCAAACTTGTACTATTACCGTATAGTTTAGGCTTTGGAGGCAGAAGCATAGAACAGAAGAAAAGTAGCGGCAGCGATCAGTGCTTGTTTTTAAGCCCGTTCTCTGACGTTGGAATGAGATTAGCAAGGCCGGCAGGCGATGTTCCACTTGTTGTTCTATCTGATCAGCAATCCAAGACTTCAAATTTAATCAAAATAGCCGAAAAATCTATCAGGAATGATGTATTTTTTAAAAACAGGGGAATGGGCCGGAAGAGCCTAGACGGGCGCCGAGTGTTAGCAATGCGTGTCATCTGTCCCCACTCAAATTTTTTATCCTTTATAATTGCAAGTTTAAAGAGTTATTCATCCCCACTTAGAAATAGATTTTTTCCTAGTTAACACATTTTTGCCCTCCCTTAATTTTGATCCCGGGTCCGCCCCTGAGACGCAACATTTATCACAAAATATGGAGGTACAAGTAATATGGAGAACCCTGCAAGAAAGGAAAATGACAACATAGTCCTCACATTAAGCACCAAGGACCCTAAACTGTAAACTGAAAACTCCATCCGGTCCTTCCCTACCGATGCATCTGGAAGTCCATCTCTGGTTGTCCTCTCTCTCACCGGGGACAAGACCACTTGGGAGAGAGAGAGCATGCATAACGTTGACGGGAATTCTAGAAAGGGCCTCTACCGATCTTTGCTCAGTCTCCCTTTCTCGTCAAACACCATCAATTCCTTTCCAGCCAACCCCCTTCTACCCGTGGCAATTATCTCCACTGTATGTGTAACTCAAGCGAGCTAAGTGCAATGTTAATATCAAGTTGCTCTTTGGAACAATGCATTAAACTCCAATGTGAGCACATAAATTACGGTAGCTCGGTACATAGCGAGCTAACACCACTCTTTGAGAAAAATTGTTGCACAAAACCTAGAAACAAATCTTCTTTTACAGCTGACCACACATGTTTGTGCAGTTGTTGCATCTAGCCAAATAAAAATGTTAAAACTCACTAACTTTTCCAGCATGACCAAATTAACGTGTTTCAGAAGTGCTGACCACTATTATTGATATATTGTGTGATAATTATGCTTTCAAATATTCAAATTTTAAAATGTTAAGCCACCAACACATTTTGAGACAATGTACTATAAATCAAGTCTAAAATTTGCAATTTTTTTGTGTTATGAGCAATATCCCCATGAAGCAACGGTTCCTTCCCACCATGTTGGATGCAAAGTCATGGAAAAAGGCGGACTTTACTTGTCGGGACACTGTTAACATAACCAATCGGTTCATTTGGGCCAGGTGCAAAAAATTAAGCCACAATATATGCTAGCTGAAAAAGGTTTTGTTTCTATGTTTGGTGCAACAATTGCCACAATGGGTGGTGTTAGCTATAATTTTCTTGTACAAAGGGGTCAGTAAAATGTGTGGCGATAAACCTGTCGTTCTATTTTAAGGATTTCTTCAGAAACCATATCGTCTTCTGAAATGGCAATGGTACACTTTCATGGTCACGGGAATGTGACAATTGTGCATGTAGCATTTTTTAGAGAATATCCAATAGCTTATCAATAATATGGGTAAGCAAAATGATTATGGGTCATAGAGAGAAGGTATGGCTAATACATAAGAATTTTTATCTACCTTTCTAGGTCACCCATATTTTGTATACCCAAAACTAAACAGTACATGGGACCCACATGTCAGTGGGTATCATTTTTCTTTTTTCTTTTCCTCTCCCTTTTCCCCCATCCCCGTCGGTCCCCATCTTTTCCCGCCGTGGTCAACCTCGTGGGGAGTGACCTGTCGCCTTGAGAGTCTCCCGTCGCTGACCGGGCCGCCGACGACCGCTCCGCCGGAATAGCTGGCCGGAGTGTGTCTTGGACTCGCGCCGGAGTAGTTTAGGTGTGGTTTTAGGTCTTTGTAGTGTCGTTTTCGGCGGTATGCCAAAGATTGTAGTGGAGGTGGTGCCATGTATTTCCGCCAGATCTGTGGTGTAGGAGCGTTGCTGCTGTTGCTCTGTCTCCTCTGGTCGGAGGCGAGCGGGAGAAGAAGCGCGACCATCTTCTCCAATAAAGTAGTGGCGGAGGATCTTGGGTCTCTGCATAGAAGTCAAGATCTTGGAGCTTTCCCGGCCGGCCGTGGCGGCGAGGGGGAGAATGGCGACTTCTTGGTGATGCATGCTTCTTTTCTCCCGGCCGGCTTTGGTGGCGAGGGGGAGAATGGTTGTGGTGTGTCACTCTGTGCTCTGGTGGCCAGATCCAGGTTAGTAGGCGGTCTCTATCTGATGAGTAAAGGCTCCTCTTCTTCTTCTTCTTCTTCTTCTTCTTCTTCTTCTTCTTCTTCTTCTTCTTCTTCTTCTTCTTCTCTGGCTCGCCATGGAGGTGGGAAGGAAGACGATTTTGGAGCCACTGCCTCGTCGTGATGGTGCCGGCCTTTGCCTGAGAGGTGCTACTTTGACGAGCTCAACCACACACATGGCATTCACGCCGCTGTGATCCAATGCTGTTAGGGCGGCGATTCTTCAACCTCCAGTACGGAGGTCCTCAATCGATTCCATCGCGGGTGCTCGAAGACTCTATGCTACAAAGTGATTCGTTCTGCGTGGCTTGGAGGTGGACCGCGGCTGAGGATCATCGACTAAAGGGGGCTCCCCAGCAACAGGTCCTTGTTCCTCGGCGGCGATGCCTGGAGGACACCGACAATAAGTGGCGAAGGTGCCCAGGGACTACATTGCACGATCTTCTTTTGAACTAGGGTGCTTTGTGTAAAAACAAAGGCCTTACTTTAGTTAGGAGATTTCCTAGGACGAGATTGCTAGGGCTTTTCTACAAATTGTACCTGCCACTGTTATAATATAAATGACGGGGCCGTTCTAAACCCCACCCATTTGTTAAAAAAAATCTCGTGGGGAGCAGCTCCAACTTCCGCCACCCTAGATGGAGTCGAGCTTTCCCTGACGGAAATGAGTTGCAGGGCAGGGTGGCCGCTTCCTCGCCGGCCTCGTTGTCGGGTGCTGCTGCCAAGGATTACTCATATAAGGTAATATGTGATTAAAAATTGGCTAATGACCCAAAAAAATATGGGTATGGGACCACTTATGGGGAACCGGCTCCTCTAACGTTATGAAGCAAAGTCAAAGAAAAGTAAGAAGGAAATTCAGAGATTTTTGGCATTAAACATCTAATTATGCACTATTATGCACTGTGAATAATTACTGTAGCACAGTACTATAGCATAAATTATCTAAACTATATATTTTGCATCATAATTTTGATTGCAAGTAATAATGATGAATACATACCCTAAATTTGCACTATATAAATTTATTTGAATTATATTAGAAATAAAATTTATGAATTTGAAGAAGAAAAGTTAGAGAGCTGTAACTTCTCTAACTTTACTTTTCTCAATGTTAGAGGATCTAGTTCCCACTTATGGATATACTGTTAAAATGTTTTTCCCCATTAACCAGAAAAGCAGTTTTTGGGTAAGAAAGTCATTTGTGTGTAAGCTGTTGAGC
Source organism: Dactylis glomerata (assembly GCA_007115705.1). NCBI lineage: Eukaryota > Viridiplantae > Streptophyta > Magnoliopsida > Poales > Poaceae > Dactylis > Dactylis glomerata. The sequence goes on along the minus strand of QXEO01000977.1, from coordinate 1,795,708 downwards.
CAAGTTGAACGGACCGGAACAGTGCGTAGCGTACTAGTAGTAATTCTTTAATCTCTTGGTGGACATGATTAGTTAATCAATTGGACCATGTAATCTCAGTGCTCCTGTCACCACCATGACGCATGTGATGGCAACCAAACCTGTACTATCACCGTGTATAGTTTAGGCCTTGGACGCAGAAGCATAGAACTGAAGAAAGGTAGCGGCAGCGATCAGAGCTTGTTTTAAGCCAGTTCTCTGACGTGGGAATGGGATTAGCCCATTCGGCACGCTAGCTACATCCGGTCAGCTAGCAGCAAGATCAGAGGGATCAAAGAAATTCAGAGCTTGTGTTGGGATCTTGCTGCTAGCTACATCCGGTCAGCGACCCCAACACACGTGTCCCCCATACAGCTAACCTGATATCATCAGCTAATTTGATCCCTCTCTGCGTACTCCAATAGTTACGTCACCTTGCCGGTAATTCGTTGTAAATAATCTTCGTTGCCGAGTCTAACCGCTCTGGAGATTCGAGTCTCTTGCGCGTGAATTCACCAAGTTGACTTCAGAGTACAGACTTGTCAGGGCCGGTAAGGATTGCAGCTTAATTATTTTATGAACCGGTGACCGTGAGTGAGATTTGACAGTGAGTTCAAGCTGTTGGAAGAGTCGATCGTGACGGTGTGAGTGAGCCATACGTCCCGACCGCAGACCCTACGAGGTAAGGCGTAGCCGTTGTGAAAGCCCACGAAAAGGGCCCGCGGTCTCCGTCTAGCTGAGTCGGGAGCACAGTTGCCTCCATGGATTTTGCTGGTGGTTGATCTGCGCCAAGCACGCCTGAACGTGGATAGCCTACCAGAAATGACACGTCCCCCGCGGACAAGACCGTAAGAAATCTGGGGAAACCCATCGAGTGGTCTCGTGCCATCGTAGTTGTGACGAAAAATGTACTGTGACATCGAAGATAAGATATGGTTGTTCCCTAGCTAGCTCAAATCTCAACAGCAACAAAAGGCCAAGACTGGTCGATCACTGCAGAGAGGATGCTATAGTGTGCCCAAAACTTACGTTGCTTTTGCTAAGGAAGGGACTGAGCGTCCTCGTCCTCCGAGGGAAATAGCCCAGCGATCCTCGACTCCTTTTTGCGACACGTGTCCTTCTGTTTTTCTTAGAATCCTGCATTTGCTTCATAGAGGCAAAAAACGGTGCGCGTTTTACAAAACAGATTATGCAGCCTAGCCACCTTATAGACATGTGAAATACATAAACATGCGCGTTTTACAAAACAGATTTTTTATCTTTTGAATAATAACTTTATCAAATTTGCTGTTAATAAGGAAATCATATGCTCCGGTGAGGCAAAACGATATCCTCAGGGCCGTTGCTGCGTCTTTTTGTCTGTTTTGAACAGAACTACTACGACAAGCTTCTGCATCACCTTGCTCAACACTCGATGGAACACTCACATTAAGTGGGGAGCGTGTGGCGACCCAGAATTTATGCAGCCTACTGAGCTAGAGTAGCATGAGTAGCACACCAATTTGAAACGGGCAGTCCAGATCATTTGTCCTTGGTGGCATAAAGCTCCACTGAATAACTGAATTCTCTTGTGTACAACCCGAAATGTCCAGATCTGGTAGCGCTGTTTCCGAGCCCGGAATGATAGTGTAGGGCTCTAGGCTAACCAGGGAAAGCAAGAAAGTGGCGCTCTAGCTCACGGTCATCGGCACAAAGTCAGAACATCGATTGGACAGGTTTGACAAAACATTGCTCCTCCCTCCTCCTCTTGTACTCTCTCCGGTCCAAAATAAATTTTAGTGATTTAGTATAGATTTTATACTAAGTTGGCATAAAATTACCGACGCTTATTTTCGACGGAGGGAGTAGTACTCTACCGCTCTATCTCAGGCTAATGCTCATTGCATGCTCTTTTTCAGCTTTCAAACCTCAGTTCAGCTCGGGGCGCTTTTCAGTTTTGCTACTCCTACATGACAAAGCGGCTTTCCCTGTCGCGTTCCTTTTGGTACGCCACACGCCACCAGTCCACCACGCATATCTCAAAAGCACCAGGCGCGGTGCTGCACTAGCCAGCCGGAAAGCCACGGCTGCCAAAGGCGCCGCCGCGAGCGTGACGAGCAGGCCGGGGTGTCGGGCGGGACGCCGGCAAGCACGCGTGCTGCATCCGCCGTGCGACATGACCTCGATCTACAGTTCTACTCTACTACGCACGCGCCCGCGCGCACGGCCGACCACGGGCATGATGGCGTGGCCATGGACAGCTGCTCAAGCCGGCCGGAGGTACACGAAGATACGGCGGAGTGGTTATCGGCTCGATGGTGTGGCGGTGATGGTCCGGCCAGCTGCTGAAAGTACGTTTAGGTTTCCTTCGCCGGTTACGAGCTGCTTGTGCAGCAGTCGATCTGGCCTCCGGGCATCTTGCAGGCTGCCGCTGTTGGTCGTACACCGTCGCTCTCGATCGTGCGCCCACCACCGGCAATCTACCGGGTCAGTCGTTTCGCAAGGGGTCCAGTGTGCTGGCTGCACGTTCAGCTGCTTCCCTTGCCGACCACCATTATCCAAAGATGCATGCTGCATGCTTTCAATTCGTTTGTTGCGTCTCGCCAGAGAACCCTATTTTGTTTTGTCGCGGTTGCACGTCTACTGCGTAACCTGTATATACTTTTTTTTTGCGAGAAAATGGATTGTATTGATCACGATGATGGCATATACAATCCTCGATACAGAGTTTAGGTATATCTAATCCGTCACCATCAATCCGTCGTTACTGCACTAAGCCAGATCCATCCATTATTTTGTTACTCCCAACTGTATCTGTATGCAAAGGTCATTTCATTTTTTAAACTTTGATCATCATATTAACCAATAAAATGTGACTTGTATGCCACAAAAACTCTGCCATTGTCTGGGTGTGACGGGCATTATGTCTTTGTAGAGGTTGCGTGTAATTGATATTATCTTAGTATTAATATTTTTTTATAAAAGCTCATATTTCCCGGCCAAGTTATTAGTCAAAGTTATGCACAAAATATGATATAACCTTGTATACATAGACCGAGTGAGTACATTGGCTAATCGTGTTGAAGTGGAGTCTTAACGCTTTAGAGCCACTTTGGAAGTCTGATATTGGATGCAATTGCGATGTAGTTTAACAAGCCCGTAAAAGAAAGGCAATTTATATCACGCACACATCTCTGCGCGTGCACGACCGTGCGACGCCAAGGCAGCCGGCCGATATTTCAAGCGACGGACGGATGGCAATTCTGGTTTAAAACCTTGCCACATGGCGGAATTCCATTGTGTTGTTTGTGCATGGGTAGTATATGTTCTTGGATACGGCACAATATCCAACTCTGCAGGCGGGGGTGATGCAGAGGCATGCCCGTATGTTCTTTGTGATGTTTGTGATGATTTCTCCAGAAATTGCATACTCGATCCCTCCGTCCTCAAAAGAGAGCACTTCTAACATTTTTGGAGAGTTCAAACTTTTCAATCTTTGACCAAGTTTTTGCAAAAAAATAACAATATTTCTCAAACAAAATAGCTATGGGATGAAAAATATTTCAATGTGAATATAACTATATATACTAATTTGGTAGCATAAATGTTGGTGCCTTTTTGTAAAAACTTGGTCAAAATTTAAAAAGTTTGACTCTCTAAAATAGTTGGAAGTATACTCTTTTGAGGATGGAGGGAGTACAACAATGGAGAATGTACATTCTCATAGAAAAAGAACAGGTTTGTTATGTGACTCCTGATTTTATATTCACATGTACACCAAGCAAAGGAAAAACGGACATGATGTAGGAAATAGATCAGGTGATCTACTGATCTCCAGCTCGAGTTTCTTTCTTCATTATCTCTCCATACTTTGCCACCTGCATCGATTATCCAAAATTCTTATTATTGTTTTTATTGGGTATTCTTCCTTCCTTTTCTATTTTCTTTTATTGAAAGACTTGATCTCGATGATGCCTTGTGGAGCAAGAAGCCGACCTTTTTCTCTAGGCTCATTTCCAAAACAACAAAAGGAAGCCACTTTGAGAAAAAATAATTTTTGCATGCAGATTAAAGAAGGAAAACATTAAATAAAGAAAAAAGAGGGACCATTTCGAGGCCTAATAAGGGCGGGAGGGCGGTGCAAACTAGGGGTCAGTACACGTGTTTCATGTCTGTTGGATAAAAAATGTAACTGTTATCCAATTCCAAATTAGTCGAATGTTAAATAGACACTCCGTTATCCTTTGATTAGTAGTACCCCCTCCGATTACAATACCATGCGTTCTGGGTTTAGTAAAGTCAAACGTTGTAAAGTTTAACCATATAACTGCTCTCTTAGTTTTTGCATACAAGGTCACTATCTTATTTTCCAGATACCAAGAAAATAAAAAAATAGAACGATTAATTATATGGAAAACCTCTCAGTGTTGCATGTGGTGTCTTTATTCTATGGTGGCATGCAATCTTCACATTAATATGAGCACCCTTATACGAGGTAGAAAACAAATCAATTCATCTCAAGGAAATATAATGACCTTGTATAGATTAAAATTATAATTTTGATATTGGCCTTATATGTAAATATGGAGGGAGTAAAAAAATCAGCATATACTACATAAAGGCTATAACATTAGAATCGATATAAAATATATATTTCTATTATAGGCGTTTCATATTATAGATGTTGATATTTTCTATATATATACTTTACTTGTATGTTTTAGAAAATTTATCTTTAAATAAACTAGCAAGGTGGCCCTCGCAAATGTGAGGGCAACATCTTTATTATATTTGGTATATTTAATCACATGATTCTATAATTATCTTAAATATTATGGTAGGTAAAATATTTTAATCGTTTAATTTCCGTTGCATAATGCCATCGCACGGGTATTTATGTCGCCCAATCCAATCGGACGGAAAGGGTCTTATATCATTTATACTACATAGTTTGAATGAAACTAACATACTGGGTGTAATTGGTATCTCCCGATATTAATATATTCCTCCTATCGAAAAAATGTAATCTATTTAACCGAATCTGTATTATATCTCTGGACGACATGCATGAACGTTCCCATCATGGTGTTGATGAGCATGCATTTATCGTCGTCCATTGCATCATGCCAGCGCTTGGCCGGCTATGTACACCAAGTGTACACCACCTGATCGGACATAAAGTGGCACATCGCGCCAAAGTTATAGGTCCATCATACGTGTTGTAGAAGTTCGGAAATCAAATGGTTATGACCTACTTCAAATTTATATCAACAATTGCACACATCCCTTCGTCCCGTGAGATAGGCAACATAGGATTAAATTTTCCCCGCCTCCCATCGTGGTCGCCACTGATCTACCTCATCTCTGTGTCCTTCGGTCCATGGAGGCGTGGTGGATCTCGATCCTAGTCGGTAGGAGGGCTCCGGTTTTTGCCATTATGGTTAAGGTTTGGTCAGGCAGCATTCTAGTGGCGGCAGGGGTGCCCCGTACAATAAGGTCTCTCTGGCTCTAGCCCCATCTCGGCGGCAGCGTCAAGAAGCTTGCGGGAGTGATATGTTCCTCAAAGGCATTACCGAATCTGGCTGCGGTGCGACGGATATGGTGGCAGAGGACTTTCTCTTGCGTTGGAGATCTTCATCGATGGCTACCTCTTCTTTGTCTCCGGGACAAATGTGGTCCCTTGACCCGTTTGCCGACTTTCAGTTCGCAACCAACAACGTCAAGCCGGCTCAAGGAGGATCCGGATGACATGCACGAACGTTCCCATCATGGTGCCGATGAGCATGCATTTGTCGTCGTCCATTGCGTCATGCCAGCGCATGGCCGGCTATGTACACCAAGTGTACACCACCTGATCGGACATAAAATGGCACATCACGCCCAAAGTTATACATCCATTATACACGCTGTAGAAGTTTGGAAATCGAATGGTTATTACCTACTTCAAATTTATATCAACAATTGCACACATCCCTTCATCCTGTGAGATAGGCAACATGGGATTAAGTTTTCCCCGCCTCCCATCAGCGTCGCCACCGATCTACCTCACCTCTGTTTCCTTCGGTTCATGGAGGCGTGGTGGATCTCGATCCTAGTCGGCGGGAGGGCTCCGGTTTTTGCCATTATGGTTAAGGTTCGGTCGGGCGGCATTCTAGTGGCGGCAGTGGCGACCCGTACAATAAGGTCTCTCTGGCTTTAGCCCCATCTCGGCGGCAGCGTCGAGAAGCTTGCGGGAGTGATATGTTCCTCAAAGGCATTACCAAATCTGACTGCGGCGCGACAGATATGGTGGCAGAGGACTTTCTCTGGCGTTGGAGATCTTCATCGACGATTACCTCATCTTTATCTCCGGGATAAATGTGGTCCCTTGACCCGTTTGCCGACTTTCCGTTCGCAACCAACAACGTCAAGCCGGCTCAAGGAGGAGCGACGACGCGCCATCGACATGGTCGGGGATTGAAGACGAAAGGGCATCTTGAGGACTTCGTTCTAATTTTTTTTGTCGAGGTGTTTTGTCCTTCAATGGTGTCTTTTAACGCTAAGGTGTTTTTCTCAAAAAAAAAAACATATGCACGTAACTTTTCTCTTGACAGATTGATATCTTTAATTTTTTTTGGAGCTCATTGCATACACGTACACGCAAGGGAATGCCTTTAAATTTTTTTCTTAACCAACAATAAACAATTACGGAGATGTAGTTAGAACGTGTCATCCAACAGTTTTTTTTTATTCTCAAACATGTAAGAGAGAGATATAGGACGTGACACATGACACGTGTATATGGACACGTTACGTTATTTAGTTGAATCCTAACCATAGATTTTAGATCTAACTATTATAAATAATTTTGGTGATGTGGATTAACGTAGTTTCTTGAAACGATAACTCCGTATTGTGCTTTTAGTATATAGTAGTACAACATAAGAATTATACCATTAGAAAGTACAACGTCTGAAGTTTCCAATAATATATATTTTGTAGTATATAACTTATATTATGTTGATCAAAATGACGATCTAGGGACACGCATAGGACTTATACACCGGGACGGAGGGAGTAGTAGACTTAGACTGCACATTAAATGCCTGATATCCGAGACCACTTGCAATCCCATGTCCGAACATGTTTTAACTTTTAAGGGCAAATCCCAACTCCCAAAGTTCCAACTGGAATCGTTCAAAAAAAAAAAAGTTCCAACTGGGAATGGGCACCGACGCTGCCACTAGGCGCGGCCAATCCTAGCCCAGCTCAATTGTATTCAACTTCGAGCAAGATCTGTGGCCCAGCAGCTACCGAGACAATCTAAAGGGCAATCATGGGCCTGGCATTTTGCGCTCACCAGGAAGCTGTGCAGACGCGGTATGCCGATCGAGTGATCGCCGTTGAATGCCACCACCCGTATATATGCACTCTATCCGTCGTCATCGACTCATCCAGTCATCCTCATGCTTCTGTGAGCGGCTCTGCCACACCGCCACCATGCCCGATTAGGACATGGATGCCACCGCGCAGGTTCTTCGGCCGTACCTTGTTTGGACCTATGCGTCAGCTTAATTATTCATGTCCATACTCCATACACACAGTAGCCGATCGATGGCACGCTGGCCTTAAGTTCAGTTCTATCTTCTATGTTGCTACTAATCCACACACGTACTACTCATAATGCTGGCGCGCATGGCTTCTCTTACGCTCGACTATTCTACCCTAGTGCTCTGCCTCGTCTTCATAGTTTCCTGCATCTTCGTCATCGTTAGAAGCGTCGGCAAGGACGGCGCCGCAGGTGGAGGAGCACCACCTTCGCCCTGGGCGCTGCCCATCATCGGCAACCTGCACCAGCTCGGCCGGGGCCACCACCACCGGAAGCTGCGTGCTCTGGCCCGGCGCCACGGCCCGCTCTTCCTCCTCCGCCTCGGCTCGGTTCCCACGCTCGTGGTATCGTCGCCCTCCCTTGCGGACGCCGTGCTCAGGACCCAGGACCACGTCTTCTGCAGCCGGCCGCAGCCGCACACGGCCCGCGGCACGCTATACGGCTGCCGGGACATCGCCTTCGGACCCTACGGCGAGCGGTGGCGCCAGCTCCGCCGCATCGCCGTCGTGCACCTCCTCAGCGCGAAGCGCGTCGACTCCTTCCGCTCACTCCGGCAAGAGGAGGCCGCACGGTTCGTGGAACGGGTCCGCGCTGCCAGCGCTCGGGAGGAGGGGTCAGTGGTCAACGTGACCGAGCTCATCATCAGCCTGACCAACACCGTCGTCTCGAGGGCGGCGTTCGGGAACAGGCTCGGCGGCGTGGAACCAGGGATGGTCCGGGACATGATGAAGGAGCTCACCGAGCTGCTCGGGACGGTCGCCGTTGGCGACATGTTGCCGCGGCTCCGGTGGGTGGACTGGGCGACGGGTCTCGACGCGAGGGTGAAGAGGACGGCGGCTGAGCTTGACAGCGTCGTCGAGAGAACGCTAGCGGAGCACGAGGCAAGCGGAGGAAACGACGACAACCACGAGGCTTGTGACCTCCTGGACAATTTGCTCTCAATCTTGAAGGATGGCGATCAGGGGTTTACGCTGGACCGGACTGATGTCAAGGCGCTCATCTTGGTACGTAGCTCGATCAAGAACTAATCTAGGAGTACTATAAACACTGGGCCGCTGGCGTACTGTTAATTAAGTTTAACAGGATCGAGCCCTTTTCGTATTAATTGCAGGACATGTTCATAGGAGGCACGGACACGATCTACAAGGCGATAGAATGGACGATGGCGGAGCTTGTCAAGAATCCAAGAGAAATGGATAAAGTTCAAGCAGAGGTGAGACAAATAGCTGGTGCCCAAGGAGTGGTCCTTGAGGAGGAGGAGCTGGAGAAGATGATCCTCCTCCACGCAGCCATGAAAGAAGCACTGCGCCTACACCCGCCGATCCCCCTCATCCCACACGAGTCCATTCAGGACACGCGGCTGCATGGCTACCACATCCCAGCCAGGACCCGGGTCATGATCAACGCGTGGGCGATCGGGAGGGACGGCGAGTGGTGGGAGGACGCCGAGGAGTTCCGGCCGGAGAGGTTCATGGACAGGGCCATTGACTTCAGCGGCAAGGATGCCCGGTACATACCATTTGGTGCAGGGAGGAGGGGATGCCCCGGTATCGCCTTCGGGATGCGCCTGGCGGAGCTCACACTGGCCAACATGATGCGTCATTTCGACTGGGAGTTGCCAAACGGCCAGGATCCGGAGTCGTTTGAGGTAATTGAGTCCAGCGGCTTCGCGCCTGCGCTTAAGTCACCTTTGATACTTTCCGTAACCCCTTTGTAAGCATGCGTGGACCATGTTCACGTTAGGGGTTTGGAATATTTTATGGGGCTAAACTAAATAGGAGAAATTCGCCCATTTAAAGAGATATGAAATCCAAAACCCTAGTTCAAATAGGTCGTAATTAGGACCATGTAACACCGCAGCTGATCAAGATGTAGAAAGTGCGGGCGCCTTCGACGTCACGTTGAAGGCGCGGGTGGTTGGGTGGGTCCGGATCCCAGGGCCCACGGTCAGGGGTGTGTGCGTTGGCTATAAGAGCCAGGGAGTTGTAAGTTAATCCTTATGAAATGAATGAATGATATTTGCCTCGGTCTCTCTCTCTCTCTCTCTCTCTCTCTCTCTCTCTCTCTCTCTCTCCCTCTCTCTCTCTCTCTCTCTCTCGCTCTCGTTCTTCTTCTTCTTCCCCAAGTATATGTCCAGCTCTTATCCCTAGTTTTCTTCTGCTCACGTCCCGATCTAACAAATCGGAGGCCAAGGGCGTTACAGTTGGTATCAGAGGTCAGTTCATTCGCTGGTGTGTGATCTGCAGCTGTAAAATCCCTGCAGATGGTCTATGATTTTGGCCTCAGTGATTGATTCCGATCGATTCTGTCGCCGAGATCCTGTAATACCGGACGTGGGTTTCCTGGATCACACAAATTCCACACAACGGCGCCTCCTAAACCTTCCGGGCAGACGGAGTTGGTATTGGCGGCCATGGGCGAGGCGGCGGAGCGGACCGAAGGGTCCCTGACAGCGATCCGGGAGAGTCTGGATCTCGTCCACGCGCAGATCGGGTCGATGGACGCGCGGCTGGAGTTGCTGGATACCATGTACCAGCAGGTGGCGGCGCAGCTGGATCCCCATTCCAGAGCGGTCTCCGACCACACCCGCGTCATGGACGCGTTCGAGCGGCGTCAGGAGTCCATGGCTCAACACTTGGCAGCTACGGCGGAAGCGGTTTCGCGGATCGTGGGCTACAAGTTGCTGTCCGAGGCGGAGGCGGAGGAGGAGGATGATGGTGAGCCGATGCGACCTGCAGGCAAGGGGATTCTGCGCCCGATCTCAATTGGTGGCTGTCGGGGCGCGCCCACGGGCGGCGCGTTCCATCCTGGTTCGTCTTCCTCCGCTAGGCCACCGGATGCCAGCCGCAGCATGGAGATGCAGTACATCGACTTGCCCTGCTGCACACCGTGGCACGGACCTCCTGCAGCACCGGAGCAGCAGACCAGCGGAGACCATGGGCGTGCCGCAGATCACTCGTCGGGCAAGGTACCAATCAAGATGAATTTTCCCACTTTCAATGGTGAGTTTCCGTGCATCTGGAGGGACAAGTGCTTAGATTATTTCCGAGTCTGCAACATCCATGCAACTATGTGGCTCACGGCGGCAACTCTGCACCTGGAGGGCGATGCTGCTCACTGGTTCCAGTCGTACAAGCTCAAACACACAGTCCAAGGCTGGCCTGATTTCATCACCGCAGTTGAAGCGAAATTTGGAGTGCACGATTACCGTCAGTTCATGGATGATCTGCTTGCACTGAAACAAGGGGGCTCGGTGACAGAATACTGCAAATCTTTCCAGGCGTTAGTGTACAAAATTTCCAGCCACAATCCACACTACGATGAGACATTCTTTGTCTCCCAGTTTCTGAAGGGTCTCAAGCCAGAAATTCGTCTACCGGTGGCCTCACAAATCCCGGAGACTTTGGTTCGAGCAGTGCTTTTGGCTCATGTTCAGCAAAACCTACAATCCCAGCCGAGATAGTGGAATCGGCAACCTGCTGCTGCTGTTGTGCACAAGACTGAACAAGCCCAGCAACACAAAACTGAACCAGGGCATCCTGCACTGAAATTGGGTACTGGTGATTTGTGGAAGGACAGGTGATACGTCTCAAACGTATCTATAATTTTTGATGCTCCATGCTTGTTTTTACACCATTTGCCTTGTGTTTCGTTACACTTCGTGGCGTTTTTATGCGATTTCCGGAACTAACCTATTGACAAGATGCCACAGTGCCAGTTCCCTGTTTTCTGCTGTTTTTGTGTTTCAGAAGTGATACACAGGAAATATTCTCGGAATTGGACGAAACAAGTTCCTGAAGTCTTATTTTTCCCGGAAGCTTCCAGAGATCCGAAGGAGAGTAGGAGAGGGGCCACCAGGCCTCCTCACACATGGCTCGCGCGGCCAGGGGCCTGACCGCACCACCATGGTGTGAGGATGCCTGGTCCCTCCTCTGACGACGCCCCTTCGCCTATATAAAGCCTTGGGACGGAAAACCCTAAAGGAGTCGGCAATTTTCTAGAAAGAGTTCCGCAGTTCCACCGCCGCCACCGACGAATTTCGGGGGACAGAAGTCTCTGTTCCGGCACCCTGCCGGGATGGGGAAGTGCCCCCGGAGCCATCTCCATCGGTCTTCATCGCCGCCTCCGTCGTCTCCATCGACCTCACCGCCATCTCCATCAACCTTGCTGTCTCCTATGATGATGAGGGAGTAGTTCATCCCCGGGGCTGAGGGCTCTACCGGTAGCTATGTGGTTCACCTCTCTCTCCCATGATGTGATCTTTATGTGATCGTGAGCTTTGTATCATGTTGAACAAGTAGATGTTATTATTCAGATATTATGTGTACTCTAGTGATGTTATTAAAGTAATCTATTCCTCCTGCCATGGTGTAACGGTGACAGTGCGTGCATCATGGTGGTACTTGGTTTAGGCTATGATTGTGATCTCTTGTGGATTATGAGAGTAATTATTACTATGATAGTATTGAAGTGATCTATTCCTCCTTTCATGGTGTAATGTTGACAGTGGGTGCACCGTGTTAGTACTTGGTCTAAGTTGCAATGATATTATCTTGAGTTGTGCTTTGATTTGGATATCTCTATGAGTGGTGTTTGTCAAGTACTTGATGAACTTTAAGGGGTGCTTCTGTAGCCACTACACAATGATTAGTGTTATTCAATAGGAGAGTAATTCAGAGTACCATAGTGGAGAGAAGTTGTTTATTTGTTCAATTATGTTATATTGTTGGGAGTGTGTCCACTAGTGAAAGTATGATCCCTAGGCCTTGTTTCCAAGCATTGCACACCGTTTACTTCCTGTTTTGTTACATTTTTGCTCGCAGCGATATTTACTTCAAATCACATTTGCTACTTATAATCATCACTACTACTTGTATTTCACTATCTCTTCGCCGAACTAGTGCACCTATACATCTGACAAGTGTATTGGGGACACAAGAGACTTTCTGTATCGTAATTGCAGGGTTGCTTGAGAGGGATAGCTTTGACCTCTTCCTCCCTGAGTTCGATAAACCTTGGGTGATCCACTTAAGGGAAACTTGCTGCTGCTCTACAAACCTCTGCACTTGGAGGCCCAACACTGTCTACAAGAACAGCATGTGTAGACATCAACAGGCAACTGCGTGATTACCGTCGAGCAAACCACCTGTGTTTTCGCTGTGGAGAAAAGTTTGACCCACAACATTAGTGTGCCAAGAAAGCTGAATTGCATGTGCTTGCCACTACAGACCATCCAGCTGAGATATCCGAGGAAGTATTGGAACTGTTGGAGTTACAGGATTTGGCAAATGCTCAAGAGCTCTCCCTCTCTATTAATGCCCTGGCTGGCTCACAGAGTGACAATACCATCTGCATTCGGGCGTTGGTTCAAAACCACATGATGCTTCTCTTGGTAGACTCGAGCAGCAGCAATACTTTTGTCAATGCAAATTTTGTGAACCGTATCAACTGCACAACTGTTGACATTCGTCCTGTCTCAGTCAAGGTGGCGAATGGGCAGCTTTTAGACTATGATCGCATGGTGCCACAACTGCAATGATGGGCTCAAGGACACACGTTTCAGACTGACATGAAGATCTTACCTCTTGGGGGTTACGATGCTATCTTGGGTGTGGACTGGCTCAAGTAGTGGGGTGATATGCATTGCAATTGGGCTACCAAGACTCTGAAATTTCAGCAGCAAGGACGCTCGGTTACTCTCCGTGGCATGCAGTCCAAGGAGCAGAGTGATCTCAAGGAAATGCCGATGGAACAATTGCTCAAGCTGACCAAGGGCAATGATATCTGGGCGGTGACCATTCTAGCTCCTCACAAAAATTCTACAGAACAGCAGGAGCTCCTACCTCAGATTCAGGCTGTGCTTGACGAGTTTGCCACCGTCTTCTCTGAACCTCAAGGGCTTCCTCCACATCGTACTTACAACCATGCCATAGCCCTGCAGCCCGAGGCGGCACCTGTGAATGCTCGACCCTACCGCTACTCTCCGATGCACAAGGACGAGATTGAACATCAAGTTAAGGCCATGCTCGCGTCCGGGGTAATCACTTCCAGTATGAGCCCCTTTGCTTCACCGGTTCTGTTAGTGCAGAAAAAAGATGGCGAATGGCACTTTTGCACCGATTACCGCCGCTTAAATGAACTCACGATCAAGAACATGTTTCCAATGCCAGTAATTGATGAACTACTAGACGAACTCGCTGGCGCACAGTTCTTCTCCAAGCTGGATCTGCGTGCAGGGTATCATCAAATACGGATGCGGCCAGAAGATGAAGAGAAGACTGCTTTTAAAACTCACCAAGGGCATTACCAGTTCAGAGTCATGCCATTTGGGCTCTGCAATGCACCAGCGACGTTTCAGTGCGTCATGAATTCGATACTCAGCCCCTGTCTGTGCCGCTTCGCGCTTGTGTTCATGGATGACATCCTGGTGTACAGCCCTGACCTGTCAACTCATGCAACCCATCTTTCTGCGGTACTCCAGCTCCTCTGTGACAATCAATTCTATGTTAAACCCTCCAAATGCTCATTCGCACAGACAGAGTTGGAATATCTGGGGCATATCGTGTCTGCTCAAGGCGTTGCCACAGACCCTCGCAAGACACAAGCAATGCAAGAATGGCCGCGCCCGACGACACTGATGGAACTACGAGGATGTGGTGACCCAGCATACCACTGCATGTGTAGTATGCAAGTCGTTGACATAACACCAATGAAACACCATCTCACTAGTATTACATCGATCAGAGTGGTACAACAGAAATATCGCAGGTCCAAGGTATGTCTATAGGATTACAATTTTCAGCATACAGAAGATCTTCAGAACCTCCTCAACAGGTAGAGGTTTAGTTCTGACGTTTACAATCGAGAAAGAACAACTAGAATACTAAACTAAAGCTACAACTAATGCAGTTGGCTTGCTACAGAATCTAAAGAACTACCCTAACTACTTGGGTGCTAGGATTAGGGAATTGGTTCCCTTCTATTCATATTCTAGTTTTCCTCCAATCTTGGTATAGCTGTTGAGTCCATTGATGATTTTGACATTGGTAGAAGGCTTCATCTTCATCTTCAATGTCTCGAGGTTGCCTCCTTATGTGGCCTCCAATCTAAGCAAGGGTTAAGAGGGAGTGGGGTGAGTAACGAGCGTTACCCAGCAAGTTCATATAAGGAATAAGGTGTTTGATGCACTATCTACAGCCTTAGACCCAAGAGTCGTTTGGCAATGCAAGGTTTTGTAAACATTTCTTCAAGAGGTTGCTTTTATTCAGAAAAAACTATGTCCGTCAGCCTTCACAGGTTGATTAGAGCTTCGATGGGCTCCTTTCCTGCCATGTTCGTAGCTCCTTCCCGGAACATGGAGTATCCAGATACTTTCTTACACTCTGCAGAGGTGGTCACTTGTACCCATGAGAGATCAAAGCCTTGCTGCACAACCAGGCGAATCTTTCATGTCCACACTTCCTTGGTGTGGGGCCCAGTCTTGTGATCCAAGCCAATCACTGTTCTTCTCCGCGACCCCGCAGACCCACCCATTTGTAAGTCCATCCTCCCCTATACCAAATATGTAGACTGATTGGCGCACTGGTCCTCACCTTTACACTATGGACACTCCCATAGGTAGACTGTTCCGGACCCAGATGCCCGCTCCTATACAATATGGGTAGACTGATCCGGATGACTCTTACAATCCATCATAGATAAATTAGCAAGTTTGTCCCCCCCTATACTATAGGCAGACTAGCAGGAAACGCATTTCCCCCCTTTACACTATAGTAGCCTAGGCAAGACAACCCTCGCTACTGATCCGTTGGCATGCGAGAGGGAAAAGATACAGCTGACTTCTCTGTCCCATTCCAGATCTCATGGTTGACCGTTATTTACGGCGCTAGAATCACTGGTGACATTTGTTATTAGTCCTAGGTGAACTTTCCAGTTGCAGTGGGACCTCCGCCATACTCATACCATGGTCCCACTGCACACCATCCTAGGGCAACAACCATTACGGTTGAAACCACTATTCATATTCATTAGTAAAAACCAAACCTTTTACTTTGAATGCAGTAATAATAATACCACCGGTATATATATTTGCAAATAATTTGCTAAAAGTAAACAAGAGATATGAGCAAGAGTGAACTTGCCTTTTTGACTGCAAGATTATGCAAGTCAAGGTCTTCGATACGATAGAAATCCCAATTCTGAAATAGCAATCATCATCCGGTAGGGATGATGTTAGAAATCTGTAGCATGATATGCATAAGATATGATATGCATTACTCTAAGCGTAACCTAACCCCGATGATTTGTTATCATTGAGTTATGGTGATTTATTTATGATGTGTTGCACGTTTAGGTTCAATTGCACACACAATTTTGTTAAAGGTCTTAGGTTAATTCACTAGCCTTTATGATTGAAAGAATAAAGCTTGAAAGAAGGTTACCAGGTTTAAGGTTGTCATCATTGTTTGCTATAAGAGAATGGCTAGTTAATGGTGAAGACAGGGAAGTAATAGTTTTAAGTTGCATAATATAATTAGCAATCACTTGATTGATCATGGATATGCAAAGTCAAAGTAAAGTATACACATAGAAATATTTAAGTAGCCCTAGGGTTGACAACAATCTTAACACACAAATAGGAATCATTGATGTTGAGGCTCAATAGAATGGTTGATAATTACTTTAAAGGTACCTTGAAAGAATAACTTTTGAAGAACATACTACTTGGTGAATTTAAATACTATACATAAGGTTTAGTGTTCTAGGGTTTATCATAGTTCTATTGTAATCAAGGAATGGTTAGTAAGTGGAGCATATCAAGGAAACAAATTAAGGTTTATACAATATTGGAAGAGTTTTAGTGAAGCATGTTGTGATTAGCACTTAATTAGTTGGTTAGGGTTTGAAGCATAGCTTCAAATGGTTACTACTTTGAATTAACTACTACTTACAATAGAATATGAATCTTGAGTGAACAATGTTCAATTAGTGGATTATAGTTGAAAATAAAGTCTAAACTCAAGTTTATGCTTATTTAAGAGTTATCCTAATTTCTTCTCATTTATGAAAATAGCTTTAGGATTTAAGTCAAATTTTAATGATTTAAAATTGACCTAGAAGTTTTAAATTTAACTTTTACTGAAACAATAGTTGAAATAACAATATTAGAGTTAAGAGATAACTCTGATACAAGTTTATGATTTTTCCCAAAATTTTACCATATTAAATTTGTTTTTAGAAAAATCATTTTAGGAATTAAAATCCTAATAGTAAAGTTTTAGGATTAATATTTAATAATAATAAAAATATTAATTGGAATAACAATATTGAAGTAGTCAAATTTTTATTTGGTATTTGAAAACTTGGTTTGAATTATTATAATTGGATTTGAATTCAAAATTCAAATACTACTTAAACAAGTTTTCAAATTTAGTTCAAAAATATTTCACACAAGCATGCAAGATTATAATCTAAATAGATAGATTATGTTATTGTGATCAGGTATACCATTTGTATTTTTCTGATTTAAAATGAAATAGTTATGATTTTTCTAAGTTTCTGATATTTTCTAATATTTCAAATAAGTAGGCAGATACCTCATATACCGACTGCTAACCTAGCCAGAGACAATGACAGGTGGGGTCACTGGACAGGTCATCTGCCACGATGGCAAGACCAAGTCAAAAGTTGGCTGGGATGGTCTTCGCCGCCGGTGATCACCAGAGTCGGCGATTCAGAGGCTCCCAGGTTGATTTGCTTGCATTGCTCAAACGAGGACAACAAGGGGAACCAAGTGGTGGTGGTGCCGTGACCAAATGGTCACCGGAGCATCGTCGGCGATGATCTACTGCGGCAATGAACTCCGGCGATCTACCGAGCTCGAGCTACAGGCGATGATAAGCACAAAGAAAGGTGTCCAGAGATGCACAAGCTCACCTTGAGGAAGATAGCATGCTTGATGTGGACGGGGGTGGTCAGAGTTGGGTGCAGCGACATGAATTCCGGCAAACTTCATCAAAAGGGAACACGGAAATTACAGAGACCCAGGGCTTCCCCGGATGGCTGGCTACACTCACGTGATCTAGCAGACGAGGCACTTCTCCTCGACCTCACCATGGACTTCGGGATGGACTGCAACAACGGCTTGCCAGAGTACTATCGGCGTCATCTTCGGATGATTGCGAGGAACAGAGAGATTGAGAGATAGAGAGGTGGCAGCGGAGAGTTAGGGTTCCACGGCGGTTCTCCGGGCGGTTTTATAGTGTTCGACAAGGTCGAACTCGTCACTACCTCGCCGGCGATGGTGCAGATGTGTCGGCGTCGGGGACCTCATCTTGGGCGCGGATCTTGGCGCAACACTTGCCAGTAGACGCGGGCGGATTGGAACGAAGATGTGGCGGCCAGCAAATATCGGCAAGGGGTCACGAAGGTGGTGTCGACCTGGAGGTCTCCGACGGCGTGTCGATCTCTCGCAGGTGGAGAGGAAGAAGATGACCTTCTCCATCGTGTGGGTCCTGCCTATCGGTCGGATACCAAAACGGTATCCAGGCCAGGCCCCGGGTGGGCTGGCTTGCTGGGCTGGCTGGGTTGGGCTGCGGCTAGGTAAGCTTCCCCCTTTTTTCTGTTTTGTCTTCTTTTCTATTTTCTATTTTCAATACTATAATTCTAATTGGAATTCAAATCTGTTTTACAGAATTTAGAATTTGGGACTTTTTATAAAGTTCCCCAAGTATTCTATATAGGATAATATGTTGTACTAAGACAATTTTTAGGTGCATTAGCACATGATACTATTAGATTTGTTAAGATTTTATTAGGAGTCTTATTAGAAATGATTTTAAAGATTCCATTTTAGTGTTTCTTCTTAAGAGTGTATAGACACTATATTTGTATCTGAATGAAAGGAGAACTATTATTTATAATAAGTTCGCTAGTAGAGAAAAGCTTATAGCCGGCATGACTACCCCTGGCGCATAATACTCATATTCGCTGGTGGTATAGTTACCCCTGGCGTATAAGTATAAATTCGCCAGCGGTAATGTGTTACCCGTGGCGCATAACAAATTTGTTCGCCGGCGATACTAGGTGGTGGGCCCACCATGGCTAGGATGACACTTAGGAATTATTATTGCCGGCGCATAACTACACGGTGCGCCGAGGGTAACAGAATTACCGCCGGCGAATAAAGGGCCTATGCGCCGGGAATAAGGTGGGCTCGGCCCACCCTGCCAGGCTGATTATTACCCCTGGCGAGTTTACGTAGTATGCGCCGGCGATAAGGGCCTTACCCCTGGCGCATACAGTCCTATGCGCCCGGGATAACCTGGGATATTTTTCTAGCCAACTCCTTACTCTTTCACCTACCACCACCACCCATCTCTCCCCCTCACTTATTGCAACTCGAGCCAAAGTACTTCCAAACTCATTTCCCCACTTCCCTCCTCCCAATTTAGCTATTTTAACCAACAATATTTGATGTATCTTAGCCAATCTCTTCCTAACCACATGCATTCACCCTCTACCATATTAGATCTCTCCCAAATACATGCATGCTTGTAGATCTAGATCTAGATCTAGAACTTCATAGTAATGGTTGACGCATCAATATACGTACCGGTCTAATAGGTACGTTCATAACAAGAGAGAAAGACATGATGGCATGAAAATGAGTTGCTGATGTTTTGCCGGAATGTTGATTGACTTCCATTCCGGCGAATTTCCGGCTCTCCACATGACCTCTTTAGGGAAGGTCATGTCGAAATTTTCTGTGATAACCGAGACGATCGTTCTAATCAATTCTCTTGTTGTAACAAGCAACAATGGTGTTCACGATGAGAGAAAGCGATGTGGATAGATACGTGCAACGCGCAACGGCCGAGATGCATCGAAATAGCGACATGTATATAAGGTGTCCGTGCCGAAGATGCAAACTAGGGTCCATATTCACCCCCTCTTCAGGCACGGTGAAGAAGCACCTGCTTAGGTATAGTTTCATGGAGGACCACACCCAGTGGATGGGTGATGATAACCAAGATGATAATCATGACCAAGATGGGGCGGTGAGATCAGAAAATGAGGAAGACGGCAATGAAGACGACGAAGAGGATGCCGCCCACGACGATGAAGAAGAAGAAGTGGAAAATATAGAAGTCGGGGACAGGAGTACCCCGCTAACTGCAGCCATGCGGGACCCTCACTTTCAAGAACTTCTTATGAACAACATATCGACTGGCACCAGAGCTGGCGATAGACGGAAATCTAAGCTGGCGCAACTGGAGATAGACTCGAGAACTCCATTGTACGACGTACCTGGTCACGAGCCGGAGGAGAACCGCTTGAGAGTAGCTCTCGATCTTCTGGAGATGAAGGCAAGACACGGATGGAGTCGCCGATGAGCAAGACTTCGACGGCCTCGTAGGAGACCCAATGATGGAAGAATCCGATGAAGACGACGCAACATACACCAAAAGAAGAAGCAGGACCACGCTACCTAGGACAGGTGTTCCGTACACAAGAAGAAGTCACGATATGAGGGTCAAGTATTCAACAACGACGACCAAGAAAGGCAATTCGCAGAGACGAAGATGAGCGTGATGCATGTAAACGCTAATGATATGTATCGATCTACAATTAATGATGTATAAGTTTACAACACATATGATTATATTTTCTTTGTCTTATGCTCATATATTATATTTTCCTTGTCTTAATATAATGATGCATGTATAAGTTTACAAAACAAAGCAAAAGAAAAGAAAACACAAAGAAACAGAAAAAACAAAGCAAAAAGAAAAACAAAGCGTAAGAAAAAGCAAAGAAACAGAAAAAACAAAGCAAAAAGAAAAAACATTGTTACTTTATCCCTGGCGAATCTGTGCTGTAATTCGCCAGGGGTATGGTTCCGGTGGGTCCCGCAAGTCAGTTTATCCCTGGCGAATCTAAGGCTGTATTCGCCAGGGGTAAGGTTCTGGTGGGTCCCGCTATCAGTTTATCCCTGGCAAATCTAGGCCCTAAATTCGCCAGGGGTAAAGTGACGCCGTATACCTGTTCGTTCGACCCTCTCCCTCCTAGATCGATCCCCATTCGAAACCCTAGCTTTCCCTCTAACTATGCCGCTCGCCGCTCACCGCTCGTCATCGTTCGCTCGCTCGCTCGCCGAATCTCCCTCCACGCCGCCTGCTAGCTCCTCCCCACGCCCCCACGCCCCGATGCGAGTTCGGCCAGATCGACTTCGAGCTCCTCCACATCGTCGCCGGCGTCGGCCCTCTGCTAGCTCCTCCACACCGTAGCCGGAGCCGAAGGAGGGGGGATGCGCCATCGCCGAAATCCTCCCCGTCTTCCCCGACCTCTCTCCTTCCTGCTAGCTCCTCCCCGCCTCTGCAATTCATGTGTTGTTCTTTGTTGATGAACAACCAACTCAACAATTTTATAATAATAGTTTTATCTGATTGATTCCTTCTAAGTCTACAATTTTATCTGAAAGGCTTTAATTCCTTTCACTGACTTCTCTCTGGTCCCCTGATAAGTGACATGCTTGCATATCATCACATTTATATTCTAAGATGATCCTAGATCTCAATAGGATTGCTAAGTACCATGCCTATTTAACGAATTTTATTTTGATAAGATATGTCCAAGAAATTAATAGGTGTCAGTTCAAATAAAGTGATATCTTCATAAAAATTCAGCTGGGAAGTACTATTGCATCTTCTTTAATTGATGTGAAGCATGTCCTTTGCAACTTCTTTAATAATTTGTTGAGTTCATTTATTTAGGCTCACATGAGCAAATTAAATGGTTAACAACCGGTTCACTTAGTCATTTCATTGACGATCTCACACAGCTAATTAAAAAATGATTGCACATAGTTGATTAATCAGTGAACTCGCAAGTACATAATTAACCAGTTGGTAAGATAAGTAATCAAAATTCGAATTTGTATATTACTTCATCCTAGGTACAGAAAGAAATTATAAGGGATTTCCTTGCATAGATCAGTAGCATAGAACCCTCTAATCATGATCTCATAATAATGCAAGATTTTCCCAGTAATTAATCAAGCTTAATCGTATAATTTATAAGTTGTTCTTACAGAGTTTCTAAATAAAAACAGAGTGCATATTCAGCTTTCTTACTATTTTCATGTACATATTCACCTTTCTTAGCCTTTGTTTCAGTTAAGGTCCTCCTTTTACAAGAGTTATCACTTCCTGAATGTCTATGTTTTTACCATTTTACAGAAAAATGTCTTTGTATAAATGTGAAAATGTTATAAAAACATCCATGTTCTAGTAGCGGATGATTGGAAATACACAAAATAGATAGAAAGGAAGCATGTTGGTTTCTTTATAGTATATTTCTGACATTTAAGCTAACAGAAACACCATACCCAGCAAGAAATATTTTTTCTCTATGAAATATGTTAACATGACTGATAGTTGTTGCCATGCACTAAGTACATATAGACCAAACTATATCAACATGACAAAAGTTTGTATTCCTGCACAAAGTATACATAGACTATATAGCCAAATGCAATATTGACACTGACCCCAAACTGCACGACAATGCTTACTATTTGTAATTAATATTTTTTGAGGAATATTTATGATATATGTTAGGGATTTCTATTTTCGTGCCCTCAGGTCATTAGTTGTACTCAGTTTTCCCCAGCTCATTAGTTTTTCCTTAGTTTTCCCCAAGCCGTTGTCTGAAACCCTCAGAAGGAGCTCGGACGGAGGATTCCCGTTTAGTTGACCATTTCCGTGCTGATGTGTGGGGCCGCGTCGTGTGGGGCCACGTCGCGTGGGGCTGGTAGAAAGGGACCGTGTGGGACAGGACGAGACCGCGTTTGGTTGTACGTGAGAGCTCGGTTCTGTCTCTCTCGGGCCAAATTGGCATTGCCTTTTCAGAGCGCCTTTTTAGAGCGCCTTTTTCCCCTCTCTCTCTGTAACAGTTCTCTCTATTTTCACCAAATCAGTATGAAATCTAGAGAAGCTTCTATTTCTGTCTTTCTTCAATGATTGTTGCCTTTTGGCTCTCGTTTTTTGCCCAATATGGTAACAAATCTAGTAGCAAATCTAGAAGCTAGTATAGGATAAATTCACAGCAGCATAATAAATCTAGAAAACTAAGTATAATACATAAACTGCATACAGCAGCCAAAAGCAGCCAATACATCCTCCAATCTGTTCTTTATTCATCATATATATATTCGTCGCTCCATTTTCTGGTCTGAAAGAAATATTCATTGAACTCCTTCCGTCTGCAGTGTGCAGCCAATACATCCTCCAAACGGTATGGTCTTTGTTCATCTTTCAGACCGTACTTTTCTAATCTATCCACACGTAGTGGCCACTCATCCCAAGCGTTCATATCATCAAAGTACTCTCTGATATAACCCAAATCCGCGTAGTAGATGCAGTCAGGTTGAAGTGTCGGGTGCACTCTGGTGTCGACGGAGATACACCGGACATGATGGACGAAGAAGGCACGACTGCCAATGTTACTGACGGCATAGAGAGAGCGGCTCTCAGTGTCCACACGGTACACCACTGTTTGACCTTCCTCCAAACGACCGCCCAACAACACAAGCAGCAGATCACCATCCGACTTCACAAGGTAGAACTTGTGGTAATGCAACGCATAGAATGGTGCTCGATCGAAAATATTCCTTCTCCCCAATCTTCATCTATACCCTTAGTTGGAGTGCTCTCATCGACCCAAGCAATTTCCGCCGGGTAATATGTGGAAACGAAGAGCATAGTCGGGGACTTCATTACAGTGACTGACTCCAGAATAACAGATGGCATCTGCGCCTCAAATATAGTGTTCGATGTCTTTGTGAGTGGGTTCAGAAGCCGTATCTTGTGCGGCTGGTTCTTTTGGGCAAGCACGATGACGCCACGGCAAAAGCTGACGAAGTAGTATCTAAAATATATGGGATTGATGAAGATAACATTCAGCACTAAGATGTTTACGATTGAAAATAAAAGGATTAACTCTATAGATATGGAGGAATTTGAACCTTGCATGAATTTCCGTTAGATCGATGGTGACGTAGCGGGATGTGCGGAGGTGGAGGAAGGAGAACTCAGCGGCGCGTGGAAGGGCGTGCTCTACCATGATCCATTCGTGCAGGTGCACGTCGGGCTCAGGTAAATCTGAGCGCCAATTAGTACAAACTTGCCACAAAGCAGAGTAGGTGTCCACGTACTCCTCGTTCGCCAGTAAGCAGGCGCCGATCTTGTGAAGTGGTCCGTCAGCCCTGAGAGAGGCCCAGTTCATGGAGGCGCCGCGCCTGGATGCGCCGCCCTCGGAGGCGACGGGCTCGGCGGCGACGGCCTCGGATGCGACGGGCTCGGCGGCGACGGGCTCGGATGCGACGGGCTTGGAGGCGACGGGCTCGGGGGCGACGGCCGCCGGCGCATTCGTCTTCTCCATCGCCGGCAGGGGAGGGCGCGTAGGGCGGCTGGGGTTTTTTTGGAGAAGGTGATGGGACGTGAGAGGCGTGTTTGCGTGTGTGAGTTATAATGACTGTGTGCAGAGGGAGGGAGAGAGGGGCTCTGTACTGGCAAAGTGACGGTTCGTCTCAGCAGTTGACGTTTGGTCTCAACACGCGCACCGCGCGGCTAACCGCTGCTCACCGCGACACGTGTCCGTGGGACTGCACGTCAGCACCGTTACGTGTACTCAGTTCTACCCTCGAGTCTTACACTGGAAAAATATCTGTACTCAGTTTTCCCCTCGAGTACTAATACTGGCTAGTGCAATATACTCAGTTTTACCCTCAAGTGGCTGGTCAACAGAGAGTCAACAGATGGGATTAAGCCATCTAATTGAGTCATTTCATGCGCAAAAAAATTCAAAAAAATAAAATCATAGTGCCTCCTACTCATGGAGTCTTGTTACGCGACCTGCCACGTAGGAAATCATAACAATCATATATAAATCAAGTTTTCACACAAATGACCACTTCTGAAATCACTAGTAGCTATGAAGGTTCATGGCTTTCCACTCAAACCCCTTCTCAAAACATCTATACCCAAAACATAGTTTGTCTGAATGAGGCCATAATTTTTACACTCATGTATATTTGAATTGCTAATACTTTGAGGTAGGCCAACCTGGGTTTCATTGTACAAAACATGTGTTTTTATTTTTCTAAATCTCTTATTTGAATTCCTTAGCCTGTTTACTATTTACTTGCCCTTGTATCCTTGATACTACTCAGTTTTACCCTCTCTCTTCTCACAGAAGCCCAAACTTGGCCTGATTGGTCGAGCTGTTGTCACACGGATCGTGCCCACCTACCGTTAATCCTATGATCTAACGGGTAGGATCGTGCCACCCTCTCTCTATCTGTCGGTGGCAAACTACTACCCCTCTATGTATGCTAAATGACGAGTTTGCCACCGGATTCAACAAGTTGGGTAATCACGAATTTCTTTTAGGCATTACTTTTCATGGTAAAATGATAAACTATCACGAATTTCCATTTCTTGTAGGCATTACTTTTCACGTTGAAATGATAAACTATCACGAATTTCCATTTCTTGTAGGCTTTACTTTTCACGGTAAAATGATGAACTTTCACGAATTTCCATTTCTTTTAGGCATTACTTTTTTGTTGAGATATAAATCACCCCCACAACGGTCATCTCCTCCTTAATTTATTGTGTAAACCCCACAATGGTCATCTCTACCTTAATTTATGGTGTAAACCCCACAACGGTCATCTCTCCCTTATAAACCCCCACAACGGCCATCCCTCATGTCAATAGGTTCTGCCTCTCTCTTCTTTGTTTCTGCCTCTCTCTTCTTCGTTCACATACACTTGATCCATTGCCATGGCTTCCACGTCTCGGACGCCGACCGAAAGGGGAAGGGGAAGGGGAAGGGGCGGCCGGGGTGGTGGATCATCATCATTGCCACCACCACCGTCAACACTGCCATTGATCATAGAGGAGTTCTTCATCACCATCTATGAAGACCCTTTGGCCAAGAAGGTACGTACGCATTCCCACATATATGATGCATGTGATTAATTATGTGCATGTTCCAAAAAACCTTTAATTTCAAACGATCGGCGCTCGATCTCTTTGCAGGCACTCCCACAAAAATTTGCGGACTATCTTGATGGCCAGAAGCCCGCAAAGGTGTATCTGCGAGCAGCTGACCGCGGTCCTCGTCTCTGGACCGTGGAGGTCCTATTTGACGGACAAGGCCGGATGTACCTCGACAAGGGCTGGGAGAATTTCGCCATCGCGCATGGTGTGGATTTCGGCTGCTTCCTACACTTCAAATATGAAGGCGATTATGTGCTCACAGTAAAGGTGTTCGACGGAACAACGTGCAGGAAGTACTACTACACGGACGACGAAGATACTGACGATGAAAGCGATGATGACGTGAAGCCATGCATCTAAGGGGATTATGACCAAGAATATATATGTAGCTTCATATGCATCGATTTATAGATCTAGCTATTTTCTATATATTATGCATGTAAAAATAATAGGGAATCGCAATTTCCACTATGATTCGAGCACCACTGCCTCCAAACGATGCCGATGCCGATATCGGAATGGTCAGAACGGCTATGCATGCTCGCCGCCACTGCTAGGTCATCGTCGGGATGCACCCTCAATCCCGTTCCCTCATTCGATCACTGACACACCAGAGATACCGCCGAGGCCAATGAAGAATGTACATGCTGATGCCAATGCCGAACATGCACGCCGCTGTGGGCACGGCCACGCCGCCCCACTATGCTGGACGCCACAGACCACCGCGAGGTCTTTCCCTTCGCCACCACACTCCCCTAGCACCTATCTATACACGCCAGAAAGGAGAGACACTAGTTTTCTCTACATTGCTCGCGTTCGTGTCCGACACCGTCAGTCAAAGTGTTGAGGTCGTCGTCGATGTCCTCGACCATTTCTTCTCTTCTTTGCATGGTTAAACGCGTCTAGTTCATATCTATCTAATGCGTCTGGTCTCGCCTCATGCAGTTCTTTGTGGACGTCGATCTCATCTCGGCACCCCGCCGGCCACCTCCTCTGTGCCATCGCTGTAGAGCTCCGTTTAAAAATCTAATCATACCCCTATATTGCCCCTTGTATCAGCGTCATGGCCCCACTTGTTATTCAATATACCGAAGCCCCACTCGTCCGCGTTTTGGTCAGGGATACGGCGATGCTTACGGTCAAACAAAGATGGATGCTCTGATGTGTCTTTGCGGGCTCTACGTGGCCCCACTAGTCAGCAGTTAACGGTCAAAGGTGTTCAACCGTTGGGCAACCGGCCGTTCCAGCACTTGTGACGGTTTCAGACAAGGGCTTGGACAAAACTGAGGAAAAACTAAGGAGCTGGGGAAAATTGAGTACAACTAAGGACCCGAGGGCACGAAAATAGAAATCCCTATATGTTAACATGACTGATAGTTGTGGCACTGCACTAAGTACATATAGACCAAACTATCACACAAGCTATGAAGCTAGCCAATGCAAATATTTCCATGGTCTGACTTTTTATCTCCAGTGAATGTTCTTCACACACACACACAAAAGAATCACATTTCTTGCAAGTTTAGCATAACAGGCATGAACTATAGGATTTTATAATGGTTAGTCAACACATGAGGTTTAAAACATAGTCTATGTAAGTACTAGCTCTCCAACTAGCCTCAAGACTTCTTTTTGTTTATGTACAGGTCTCAAAGTTATATATTTTTCGAGCATTTCAAAAAGAACATTATCATCTTCTTTTTCCTAGTTCTTTTGACCAATTGAGTAAAGACCCTAGCACTACACATTGGACCAAAAAAATTAAAAAAGACAGTAGATGGTTACTGTTCTAGAAGTTCTGAATGCAGCCAATAGTATCTGGTTCTCAAAGTAGTCCAAGAAGAGCAAGCTTTCTTGATGAGCTTGTGATTTATTTGCCAATGCCATTAGCTTATGCTGCGCTGATTAATTTTGAAAAGGCTATGCTAATCAATTACACATGAATGGTTTTAGATTAAAGATTAAACTTAATGTTCCATGTACACATAATTCATTCTGCTACTAAGTCTTGTGCTCTTTCTACTAATTCTTGTGCTTGTAGCTTGGTTGTGCTTGTACAGTAGATTGATGTGCTTGCACAATATTTACTAAATTAATTGGATACAATAGTAATAATGTTAAGTCTGGACTCTGACAACAACCATTGCTTGTAGGAGTGATAACAACAACTATAATAAAGTACAAGTATTCAGTTAGCAAACCATCCATTTCTACATGTCATACTCCTGTAAATATTTAGTTATTCACACCCTGCAACATAGTTGTTTCTACATGCCAATTATTCTCCTATAAATAGCTACTCATTGTTCATATTATCTATTAATATGACCACATAGTTGTTTGTATCACTGAAACTGAGCTGCTATGTTTCCAAGGCAAGGTCACTCCGCCCTCTGTGCCGGAGGCAAGGGAAGAAAGGCCCAACACTCCACCCGCTTATGATCCTCCTGAGCATGATGGCGCAATGGATATTGACTAGGCTCCCATCGATACTTTTATCGCTGATTTGTAGGCCGACGATGCTCCTCGACATGTATCCGATCAAGGCCGTGGTCCTCTGGCGAAGAAGCTGATGTTCAGTTCTCAGGAAATGCTAGAGGAATAAGCTGCCGCCTTCACCGCGCCGCCGCAATCTATGATTTCACTGAAGACACTCTTCGTTCTAACCAAGGAGGAGATGCAACAAAAAGGCACTCCCTTCTGCAACAAGAAGATGTAGAGGAAGCGGAAGAAGAAAGGTGAAGCGGCCTCTACCTCTGTGCGCCCAGCGGCTCGGGTTCTCGACAGGTTGTCGACCCCTTGGAGGAAGATGCATTATCTCGGTTCACCAATGCTGCCGAGTGAGATTCTCAAAGATATAGGGGGCAGCATCAAGGACATGCATGACAGCATCATGTATCTGGAGGACCAACTTCTCAGATAGAAAAATCCCGGGTACCCGGTACATGTGGTCAAGGTGCCCACCAATGTGGGCTTTGTGGATGGGTACCCAGGGGATCTTTTCTTTATTAGATTCGAAGACATCTTCAGGCTCTTGCACATATTCCAGATGGACAAAAGCTTGGTCCGCCTTATATCGCTCAGCATGGCGCACGATATCATCATAGAGAGAAGAGGGAGGCACATGATAATGGACCCCTTCTACATGGATGAGCTATTTCTCGGTGCCCCTGGGAATCGGGTGATTGTCTCGAAGTACATCAAGGATTTCATGGTAGCCAACAAGGATAAGGACTGCTTTCTCATGCCCTACTTCCCCGAGTAAGTAGTCCTTCGCTGCTCGTCGGTACATTAATTCTTCCATAAATTTTCTTTATCTAAGGATCACTTGTTGTTTTGCGCAGAGGAATTCACTATACCCTCCTCCTCGTTCACCCGTATGAATCGAGAGTGGTTTACCTGGACTCGGGGAGTGCGAATCGGAAGGACTACACCGAGATTAAGGGTGTTCTTGATAAAGCCTTCAACGGCTTCATCGCTAAGGCCGACCGCCCCCTCAAAAAGCAGAAAAAAGTACGAGGATGCTTCACCCTCTTCCACCAAACCGAGTTCTGCTGCCACAAGCAGGCTGAGCCAGATAGTGGGATGGAGGCCTGGTACGCCATCCTACATATGAGGGACATCATCAAAACAGAACAAGACCTCTTGGTGCCAGAAAGACTCCGAAAAGCTAGCATAGACATGGCGAACACCACCGATGCACAAGTGCGAGCTGAGTTCCGTGCCATTCAACGGACCATTTGCTCGATCATTTTGAGGGATGTGACCAAGAAGGGTGGCTTGTTCCACGCCGGCTTCACACCACCGCCAAATTCAGAAATCCAGACCCGCTTAGAGTTGTGCTATGACACGAGGACATTCAACACGCTCGACGGAATCCATCCCTTCCCACCAAAACCTAAAACTTGGAGTTAGTTTATAAACCGTATTTATTGCACAACTTTCATGCTTCATTACTTAACCACTAACTTTTTCCTTATGTGTAGATGACATGGTATGTCGTGTACAAGGGCAAGGTTCCCGGAGTCTACGATGACTGGGAAGAATGTAGGAGGCAGGTACACCGTTTCAGCGGCAATAGCTACAAGAGATACAATACTTTGGCGGAGGCGCAAACTAGATATGCCAACTATCTAGCGCGAGAGAGGACGAGGGAGATGGAGAGGAGCCGGATGACCACCTTCCTCGTGATGATGCTCACCGCCGCCACTGTCTTTATTTTCTATGTGTTCCTTGTTTAGCTACTTTGTGTACTCTCCCGAACAAAACTTGTAAGTTCGGATCGAGAATTGGTGCAACTTGTGAATATTGGAGTCTTAAACACTTGTGTGTAATATTGGAGACTTGTTTGTAATATTGGAGACTTGTTTGTAAAATTGGAGTCTTGATCACTTGTAAACATAATTCCTTGTTTTGCTACTGTTATTCTATGTATTATGTGCTGTATATCTGCTGTATAAAATTTTATTTTTTTGCTCCTATAATTATTTTTGCTGGCGTATAGAACAGTTATTCTTGGCGCATTGCAAATTCGCCGGCGATAACTTCTACTACCGGCGTATAGCAACATTCGCCAGGGGTAACAAGTTACCCCTGGCGAATGTTGCTATGCGCCGGCAGTAGGTGCAATTACCACCGGCGAATAGGGCAATGCGCCAGGGATAATGCATTACCACCGGCATTAGTGTCGCTGGCGAGTTGTAATTCGCCGGGGATAAGCAATTTTGGTGCGCCGGCGGTAGGTTTTTCCCTACTAGTGGTTCTAGCATTGGATTTCCTAGTTAGGTATATGTATCTATGAACATGATGCTCTTAATTTGACATCAAGATGCATGCACATATTAACATGTTCAAGTTAATCACTGGATAAATAATATGGTTGATATAAGGAATGCTTATGGTGTGGACATAATTCATAGGTTAAATTATAGGATGTGGTTCTAGGGTTTTACTCATGATCATAAAGTGATGCATAAGTTGAAATATGAATATGTAAAATAGGTACTCCAATGGGATAGATAAAGATATTGAGTGTGATGGAATTATGTCATCATTATTAGAGGACATGGATCACACCCAACATATGGTTAGTTTGATATAGATTCTACCTAAATAGGAATCTAGGATTTAGACTTGTGTTACTACTACCTATATCATGTTTCATTGCTTAAGTAAAATATGTACTTGAACCAAGGGTCTCTATGGCTCTCCATAAGATTGTTTCCCTCCTAACAAGGATAGGTTTTCTTGACTCCTATACTCTCTCCTGATGATGGATGATATCTGTTTATGAAACCTATTTCTCACACCTCTTATTATTTTCTTCCTACAAATCTAGTTAGAGTAAATACTATTGGTTGCTCCTAGTTTTAGCCAATGATGATTTTTTGAATCAGAGGTATGTTTCTCTTGCCTATGGTGATTGATTCCCTTTTCCCACTAACTACACTTCTTTCTTCTCATGCTAGACCAACCTGGTGGTCTTGTGAAGCTTGTTCTTCGGGGAATCTGATAAACCTGCATCTTGTGGCATGCCTGCACCTCCTAGCTGCTTGACCTAATTCCTAATTGAACTAAGTAACCATTTGGTCTTGGTCTTGCTGGATTGGTTCTTGTGGTTGTGCTGGTGGTGGTGAATCCTGCCTTGTTGCTCAACTCATGAGCAGGGTGGATTGTGTGGTGGTGTTGCTAGTGTGATGGTGATGTTTCTTGGTCCTATCTAATGAATGATAAGGCCCAAATTCGTTGGTGTCCTCCTACCATGATTTTATGGTGTCAAAATGGATGCCAAGGAGTTCCTTTTATAGTATATTGAGGCTCACCACAAGTTGACACCTCAAGTGATGACTCTTGTTTGAGCAAGGTGAGTAAGCTACTTGTTGTCAAGCTCTCATGCATGAGCATTACTTGGGGTCCAAGTAAAGGAAGATATTTTGAAGTGGATAACTATGAGCATTACTTGGGGTTCAAGTATAGGAAGATATTTTGAAGTGGATAACTATGAGCATTACTTGGGGTTCAAGTATAGGAAGATATTTTGAAGTGGATAACTATCCTAGGTGGCATGATGATTATCCTCTAATAATCTTTATTTTGGACAGCCAAGTGGCATTTGGCACTAAATGGACTTGTGGCTGAATCAATTCATATTCTTATACATATTTGTAATTCATAATTGAATTGTTATCAATTGATGTTGTATTAATTGTTTGGAAGTTTAACTTCCAAAGTTCATATTTGAAATGATCCTGTTATTGTGAATCATGTATATTGTCATATCTTATTTGTTCCTATTATCAGTTGTGCTCAAAATATCCAAAGTTAGCAAGGTCATGTTCAAATTTTAAGTGATTTGATTTGATTTCACCAGGGCATGATCATAAGAGTTTCAAAATGGTCATAGTTATTTTTATTCAAATAGTTTGAACTATTTAATGTAATGTAAATGAGCTTAGTTTTGTTATATCTCTTATAGTTAATAAGTTATGAGTTAAATAAGAATGGGTGGCTTTTATGCACTTTAGACCTTGTGGTTTACCAATTTTGGTAACAAGTTTAAGAGTGAATTAAATTATATCCAGAAGTACTGGCTAATTATTTAAGTAGTTAAACTCTATTGTAAACTCCTCTAACCATCTTGGTACTAGGTTAGTCTCTCCCTTTTCTGAATTTGTGGATTAGATCCTAAAGTATCATCTTAAGAGATGAGAATGCTACTTGGTTTGATATAGACTCTCTCCTCTTGTCTTGGAGATGAATGGATTTAGATGTGAAATATTATGATAATCAAGATATGAGAATAAAGTAGATTAAGAGTCAAGGTAAGACTTTTGTTGTCTTCCTTTAAGCTAGGAATGGCTTCAATGATTTAGGTTTAAGAAATACCATGGTGATCATGGTAGAATTGGTTATAAGGTCCTAAAATGATATGTTAACATATTAATCCTACCTCACATTCATCTCCTTTGATTGTTGTTATTATCTCTACCTAAAACAAGGTTGTTAACAAAGGTCATGTTGAAGTTTATCACACTTCAATTGATGAGCTACTTCTGTTCCACCAACTTAAGAGAAACTTCAATCACTTTGGCAAGTTTTATTTAAAAGCGCGAAAATTTCCCGGATTTTCTATGCATGAATGCAATGCACACTTCTGTGTTCTCTCTATTTCTAGCCTCACATCCTGGGATGTTACAGACTCCCCCCCTTAAAATAAACTTCATCCTCGAAGTTCGAACTCTCTTACGTTTGGGTTGTGCTTATCGCTGATATCATCTAGCTTGCAACTCCATCTCCAAAGAATTTGGATATAGATGATAGCCCTTTGTCCAGAATGTCTCTTGAATCCACTTTCTCCGCCTCTGAACAAATGTTACTGGAATCAATCCTACGCTGCCTTCCAATAACCTTTAGTGAATCCAATACTTTTCAGCTCCGTAGTTAGTTTTACAAGCTGTTTTGGTGAGGTCTCCATAGTGGGGTATCAACCTTCTACTTTGAGTCTAGTGATAGGTTATAAAATAAGGTTTCACGGAGCTCATGATGCGACTTAAGAGGTCCGTTAAGGTATAGGCATACCTAAAGATTCAAATCCAAGGAATGGATGAGACTCATTTAGCCTATCCAACCTAGGGTTTTGGTTCAACTTCATAAATTTGATCTTGGTCCTCTATGCTCGAAAAGTTACCCAGTGTGGTTCATACTAGTGGTGGTTCATGGTCCATAATTGTCTAACTCCTTCACTCCCCTCCCAATGGAGCTACGGTGAATCTTAGGAAAGTGTAATTCCAACATACTTCATCCAACTTCCAACACCTTTGGTTTCTGAAATACTCCTTCATCCAGGTTTTCTTCTTAATCCAACTAATTTGGTCTAATTCTTCCATCTTGTGGCTTACTCTTCCCCTTAGGCTTTCCTAATGGTCTCTCAAAGAAACCTGCGGTGTACCCACACAATTGTGGATATCCGGTGTGAATCCTTCGGTTATGTGTTTATGTAGGGCTTCTATTCCACTTTTGGAGGTATGAACTTACCCAAAGGTTCTAAAGGTTGGTGAGAATTGGGTTTTCCCATCGTGTTCTATCCAAATTTGATTGGTAGGGGATATACAAAGCCATGGAAGAAATCCGGCAGAGTTTCTCTTATACCGGAGGACATCCACGATAGGCAATTGTATAAGTTGGACAAAATAGGAACTAACAGGAATATAAACGAACAAATGGCTTCAATGTATCATTGCTAACACGAAAACCTACGAAAATCTAACAAGTCTTGGTCCGTAGACAAAGACTACACTCGAAGATAAGAAAAGATACTACTAACATCTTAACCACCAATCTATAATTCAAGATTTTGGGACTAGGGATCAATGTTATACAGAAATGTTATGTGTC
The DNA here is from genome assembly GCA_007115705.1 of Dactylis glomerata. Classification (NCBI taxonomy): domain Eukaryota; kingdom Viridiplantae; phylum Streptophyta; class Magnoliopsida; order Poales; family Poaceae; genus Dactylis; species Dactylis glomerata. The sequence goes on along the minus strand of QXEO01000977.1, from coordinate 1,761,661 downwards.
TTAGTCACGCTAGCAACGAGGGTTACTGGGGTTACCACTCCCAGGCTGAGTAAAGCAGCAGGCAATACCGGAATGGATCATCGGTACTACAACACCTCAATCGACCCGTGATGTACTAAGCATAACCAAGGCTTCATAACAACAAGCTCAAATACCTTCCACTCAACTGTAGCTAACCTAATTAGTGCTTCTTCTAATCATACTCCTTCTTTCGGATCTTGATTTGCAAGAAATTCACCATTGGAATCCTTTAATTGTCCCATCTAAGGTGACTTCGCTTGCAATTCCTTCTTATTTGGCTTCCTTCTTCTTGTGATTCGTTCTTCTTGTCTTGTGAGCCTTAGGAATTCGTCTCTCCCTCACACGAATCCCTTAACCCTCTAGATCAATACCATGAAGTAAGAACTTGATAGTGCAACATCCATTTGCATATCAAAGTTAAACTTCATGTATGGATCTAGTCAATCAATAAAAATCCAAGAAAAATCCAAATGTGTGCTGGCAACATACATCATCATAAGCCCGTTGAGTAAAACATCTCTATAATTCAATCAAGGAATGGTTAGTAAGTGGAGCATATCAAGGAAACAAATTAAGGTTTATACAATATTGGAAGAGTTTTAGTGAAGCATGTTGTGATTAGCACTTAATTAGTTGGTTAGGGTTTGAAGCATAGCTTCAAATGGTTACTACTTTGAATTAACTACTACTTACAATGGAATATGAATCTTGAGTGAACAATGTTCAATTAGTGGATTATAGTTGAAAATAAAGTCTAAACTCAAGTTGATGCTTATTAAAGAGTTATCCTAATTTCTTCTCATTTAAGAAAATAGCTTTAGGATTTAAGTCAAATTTTAATGATTTAAAATTGACCTAGAAGTTTTAAATTTAACTTTTACTGAAACAATAGTTGAAATAACAATATTAGAGTTAAGAAATAACTCTGATACAAGTTTATGATTTTTCCCAAATTTTACCATATTAAATTTGTTTTTAGAAAATCATTTTAGGAATTAAAATCCTAATAGTAAAGTTTAAGGATTAATATTTAATAATAATAAAACTATTAATTGGAATAACAATATTGAAGTAGTCAAATTTTTATTTGGTATTTGAAAACTTGGTATGAATTATTATAATTGGATTTGAATTCAAAATTCAAATACTACTTAAACAAGTTTTCAAATTTAGTTCAAAAATATTTCACACAAGCATGCAAGATTATAATCTAAATAGATAGATTATGTTATTGTGATCATTTTGGTATATCATTTGTATTTTTCTGATTTAAAACGAAATAGTTATGATTTTTCTAAGTTTCTGATATTTTCTGATATTTCAAATAGCTAGGCAGATACCTCATATACCGACTGCTAACCTAGCCAGAGACAATGACAGGTGGGGTCACTGGACAGGTCATCTGCCACTATGACAAGACCAAGTCAAAAGTTGACTGGGATGGTCTTCGCCGCCCGTGATCACCGGAGTCGGCGGTTCAGAGGCTCCCAGGTTGATTTGCTTGCATTGCTCGAACGAGGACAACAAGGGGAACCAAGTGGTGGTCGTGCCGTGACCAAATGGTCACCGGAGCATCGTCGGCGACGATCTACTGCGGCAATGAACTCCGGCGATCTACCGAGCTCGAGCTACAGGCGATGCTAAGCACAAAGAAAGGTGTCCAGAGATGCACAAGCTCACCTTGACGAAGATAGCATGCTTGATGTGGACGGGGATGGTCGGAGTTGGGTGCAGCGACATGAATTCCGGCGAACTTCATCGAAAAACACGGAAATTACAGAGACCAAGGGCTTCCCTGCATGCCTGGCTGCACTCACGTGATCTAGCAGACGAGGCACTTCTGCTCGACCTCACCATGGACTGCGGGATGGACTGCAACGACGGCTTGCCGGAGTACTATCGGCGTCGTCTTCGGATGATTGCGATGAATAGAGAGAGTGAGAGACAGAGAGGTGGCGGCGGAGAGTCAGGGTTCCACGGCGGTTCTCCGGGTGGTTTTATAGTGTACGACAAGGTTGAACTCATCACTACCTCGCCGGCGATGGTGCAGATGCGTCGACGTCGGGGACCTCATCTTGGGCGCGCATCTTGGCGCAACACTTGCCAGTTGACGCGGGCGGATTGGAACGAAGATGTGGCGGCCAACAAATATCGTCAAGGGGTCACGAAGGCGGTGTCGACCTGGAGGTTGCCGATGGCGTGTCGATCTCTCGCAGGTGGAGAGGAAGAAGATGACCTTCTCAACCGCGTGGATCCTGCCTATCGGTCGGATACCGAAACGATATCCAGGCCAGGACCCGGGTGGGCTGGCTGGGTTGGGCTGCGGCTAGGTAAGCTTCCCCCTTTTTCTGTTTTGTTTTCTTTTCTATTTTCTGTTTTCAATACTATAATTCTAATTGGAATTCAAATCTGTTTTACAGAATTTAGAATTTGGGACTTTTTATAAAGTTCCCCAAGTATTCTATATAGGATAATATGATGTACTAAGACAATTTTTAGGTGCATTAGCACATGATACTATTAGATTTGTTAAGATTTTATTAGGAGTCTTATTAGAAATGATTTTAAAGATTCTATTTTAGTGTTTCTTCTTAAGAGTGTATAGACACTATATTTGTATTTGAATGAAAGGAGAACTATTATTTATAATAAGTTCTAGCATTGGATTTCCTAGTTAGGTATATGTATCCATGAACATGATGCTCTTAATTCGACATCAAGATGCATGCACATATTCACATGTTCAAGTTAATCACTGGATAAATAATAGGGATTTCTATTTTCGTGCCCTTGGGTCCTTAGTTGTGCTCAGTTTTCCCCAGCCGCTTAGTTTTTCCTCAGATTTGCCCAAGCCCTTGTCTGAAACCCTCACAAGGATCTCGGATGGGAGGAATCCCATTTAGTTGACCGTTGGTTGGTGCTGGCAAGTGGGGCCGCTGTTGGTGCCCCGCAGTGGACACGTCTCCACTTATCTAGATCATCGTGGGACCCACAACTTGTCCATGTTAGCGCGCTGAACCCACAGCTTACCCAGGCGACCGTTGCAAAATGGGAGCCCGAGCCAGCCCCGCGCCCGTGCCCGTGCCATTGCTTCCCCTTTCTTTCCCCGCGCCCCATTGTTCTTTTTCTCCGTCAGCGGCAGCCCTTCTCCAGCAGGCGGGTGATGCCGAGTAAATGACCGGCCCGTTGGGAACCCCAAGAGGAAGGTGTGATGAATATAGCAGCAAGATTTTCCCTCAGTATGAAACCAAGGTTTGTCGATCAGGAGAGAAAAGAGCCAAACGACTGAAGGTGATGCCTGCTAGCTTGCGACAGCTCCGGACAATTTATAGGGCGCCTCGTCCAAGCTTTGCTTTGCTAGCTGCAACGCGGAACCTGCACACAACACAACCAAATACTTTGTTCTCAACTTACGATGAGGTTGTCAATCTCACCGGTTTGCTTGAAACAAAGGGTATGAGCGTATCGAGTGGAAAGTGATAATAGTATGCGAGTAAAGTAAACAGTGCGAGTAAAGTAAACAGGTGATGGCAATATAAAGGAAATAGGACCGGGATCCACAGTTCACTAGCGGTGTCTCTCCATAGATAAAATAATACATGTTGGGTAAACAAATTACAGTTGGGCAATTGATAGAATAAAGACAACATGCATATGATGAGAGGATCACTATGAGATTTACTCTGGGCATTACAAAAAAATACATAGACCGCCATCCAACTGCATCTATGACTAATAATCCACTCACGGGGATATCGTCCGAACACCCCATGAGTATTAAGTTGCGAACAACAGATAACTGCATTAAGCAAAGTGTGTAATGTAAACAAAGCATATGCCCTCGAGCATATGAATGTTGTTTTCCCCCTAGTAGCAACAGCACATCTACAACCTTAGAGGTTTCTGTCACTCCCCCAGATTAAATAGAGGCATGAACCCACTATCGAGCATAAATACCCCCTCTTGGAGTTACTAGCAACTACTCGGCCAAGATAGCTACTAACAACGGAGAGCATGCAAGATCATAAACAACATAGAGATAACATAAGATAAATTTTAGTACATCAACTCAAGCATAACACCAATATTCATCGGATCCCAACAAACCAAACATGTAGAATTACATAACGGTGATCTCAATCATGTAGGGCAGCTCATGAGATCTAAACATGAAGCACATGGTGGAGAAGACAACCATCTAGCTATTGCTATGGACCCATAGTCCAAGGTAGACTACTCACTCATCGCTCCGGAGGCAAGCATGGCGATGAAGAAGACCTCCGATGGCGATTCCCCTCTCCGACAGGGTGCCGAGAAGAGCTTCTGGACCCTCCCGATCTTCGGGTCGACGGCGGCGGTGGATCGCGATGTGTTCTGGAAAACTGATCGGGTCTTTAGGTTTTTCCCATCGGGAGGGTCTTTATAGGCAAAGGGGCATCATCAGGAGTGGACCGAGGCGGTCTCACACATAGGGGGCGTGGCCAGGGCCTGGGCCGCGCCGCCCTGGTGTGTAGCCACCTCGTGGCCCCACTCCATCTCCTCTTCGGTTCTCTGGAAGCTTCGGTGAAATTCTGGGCGACTGGCTTTGGTTTCGTCCAATTCTGAGAATATTTCCTGTGTAACTTTTCTGAAACACAAAAACAGCAGAAAACAGGGAACTGGCACTGTGGCGACTTGTTAGTAGGTTAGTTCCAGAAAATACATAAAAGTGCCACAAAGTGTAACGAAACACTAAGCAAATGGTATAAAAACAAGCATGGAGCATCAAAAATTATGGATACGTTGGAGACGTATCAGCATCCCCAAGCTTAACTCCTGCTCGTCCTCGAGTAGGTAAGTGATAACAAAAGAAATAATTTTTGAGGTGACATGCACCTACATAATCTTGATCATATATGTAAGCGTTGTGTGCTGGGATCAAAAGAACTTAAAACATGGGCATGAAAGACATTGTCTTGATAGAAGAAACTTAGCAACCATGTTATAACATGAAAATGAACACAAACAAAAGATCATAAAAATGAAACAATGAAAGTCAAACGTGTGTTCAAATCATAAGGAAAAACATACAAATGGTTTTTAGCTTGTCCTTCATGGAGAGCAAAACATAAATGCATAGGACACCTTCAAGTTTAAGAGGGCGACTAGATACAAATAATTTAAGAACAAGTGAAACCAACAATATGAATCAATCAATGAAAACTTTGGGACAATGCACATTATACTAAGAATGACAACTATGCTCTCTTAATGGTGCATAAAGATAGAAGGTGGTGACCCAACATAAAAGTAAAAGAAAGGCCCTTCGCGGAGGGAAGCAGTGACTAAACATGTGCTAGAGCTTTTCATTTGTAAAACAGAGAGATAAAAATTGGGTTTTGAGAGGTGGTTGCTTTTGTCAACGACTAGCAATGGGGTTCTTACTATCTTCCATACAAAAATGAAGCAAGTTTTTGAGAGAGAGATTGGCACTTTTGTGCTCTTTTTATAAAGCTTGGCACTCCTCCCCACCTTTTTTCCTTTCTCAAACCATGGCTAACCGATTCCATCGGGTGCCCACCAACATTCACATACCATGGAGGAGTGCCCCCCCCTTTTTTATTTTTTTTCTTTTTGGAATAAGCAATATGGAAGATAGCAAATCTGACCACTACGTCCCCATGAGCTGAAAACAGTGTCACAAAACGAGAAGTATTTTGAAGGTTTTGAAAGGTAGCACATGAAAATTTACTTTGGAATGGCTTACAAATACCATGCATAGGAATTTATAGTGGACACAATGGCAAACTTGGTTTTTAGGAGTTGGATGCACGAGTAGAGCTCATACTCAGTACAAGGCGAGGGCTAGCAAAAGATTGGGAGCGACCAACTAAGAGAGTAATAACGGCCATAATCATGCAAAGCAACAAAGCGACATTAAAAGAAGCATAAGATGGCATCAAAAGTCAAAAACTAAATGATCATAGAGGCAATGACGACTTTGTATGAGTCTAACATGTGTGAGCATGCGCCAAGTCAACCCAAATAAAGCATCAAGGAGAAAACCAAAATAATGCTTCCAAACGATAAAAAAACGCATGTTTTTTCAAAGGCTCATTAAGCAAACTCAGTTATTTGAGACAAGTCATGCTACATCAAAACCACTCAGCATACTATCAAAAAGACATCAAGCACGACATGCAAAAGCCTAGGCCGCAGTCTACACAAGCTCCTTCTTGTACCACTTTTTTGTATAAAGCTTTTTTCTCTTTTCCAACACCATTCAAAAAATTTATAAATACCTCTTTTTATGAAAACCAATAAAGATCAAAGGCAAAAATACACCTTGATGAAAATATATAACAAGGTCTGAACACATATCAAGGCGAAAATCGAAAACTAAACACAGTTCTAGAAAAAGAAGAACACTCGTTGAAACGAATAGAGTGAAAAACGGAGTGTTCTTGGCAAATGAAAAGCAAGGCAACTTCTCCAAAAGGAATTTGTTGGGGTCCAACCATTTATTGCAGCAAACAAAACAAAACAAAACTGAAAACTAAAAACAACTGACGCTCCAAGAAAAACGCATAATGCATGAAGCAATAAAAATATAGTGTCTTGAAAGGTGACCTAATTTTTGCCGATGAAGAAGGGGTTCCTCGGGGGCATCCCCAAGCTTTGACGCTTGTACTTCTTGGATATTTCTTGGGGTGATGCATGGGCATCCCCAAGCTTGAGCTTTTTTCCATTCTTCAACTCATCTCATCACTCTCCGATCCCTACACTTGAAAACTTCCTTCATACAAAACTAAATACAAATCTATTAGCAATATTAGTGTAAGCATAACATAGAATCAACCCTTTTTGCTTCAGGTTTCAACCTAAAACCACCACATATTAAGCATATACTACTGTAGCAACTTCCCCAAAAGTTCCGTGATCAAAAGAACTAAAAAAGAAAGCGATAAAGCGGCAAACACAAATATTGGCAGAAATCTGTCAAAATAGAACAGCTGACAAAATTCGAATTTTTGAGGGGTTTTCTGTTGCTCAAATCAAAAAGTGTTCAACTAATGAAAGTTTGGATATAACCTGGGACATATGCACAAGAAATTTCAGGTCCAAAAGATATATAGAGAATTTTCACGAATTTTTACGGTGCAGCACCAAAAACTGTTTCAGGACAGCAACATCCCCAAATCTTACCTCGCTCAAATTAGAGGCTTCTCTTGGCACAAAAACGAAATAAAAAGGATAAGGAGAGGTCATTACAGTATTAATAACTTCCAAGACTCAAATAAAAGAAAAATAACTGAATGTAAAAACATTGGGTTATCTCCCAAGAGTGCTTTTCTTTAACGCCTTTGAGCTAGGCGCAGAAAATTACGAATCAATTAATATCAAGTGATGAAGTGCTAGGATCAGCGGGTGCCTTACGTCTTCTTTTATTACCTTTGCTCTTGACTCTAGGAAAGACACGGCTATTGCAAGGTGGAGAGATAAATCTTATATTGCCTTTTCCCACATCTATAACGGCACCCAGGCGCTTTAGTAGGGATCTTCCAAGTGTGATTTGTCCCTTTCCTACACATTCAATAACAAGGTAATCAGTAGATATTATTCTTCCTAGGACTTTTGTAAAAACTCTTTCAGCTATTCCAACAGGAAATATAGTGGCATTATTAGTAAGGGAAATTTCTTCTCCCCCCTCAGAAAGCTTTTAAAGACTCAAAGATTCATAAATATCTTTTGGCATAAGACAAAATTCAGACATAATATCACAACGAGCATGAAAAGTTTCACCACCAATGGTGATTTTTACCGTAGGATACCAACTTGAAGGTTCAGAATTTGTTAGCACATAATCAAAATGCTGGCGCAAAGTATTGTAACAAGTATTCAAACTAGCAGTGCGAGTCTCAAGATTATCAAGTCTATTAAAAATGCACACAAGAGAGTAAACAGGTGATGGCAATATAAAGGAAATAGCACCGGGATCCACAGTTCACTAGCGGTGTCTCTCCATAGATAAAATAATACATGCTGGGTAAACAAATTACAGTTGGGCAATTGATAGAATAAAGACAACGTGCATATGATGAGAGGATCACTATGAGATTTACTCTGGGCATTACAACAAAATACATAGACCGCCATCCAACTGCATCTATGACTAATAATTCACTCACGGGGATATCGTCCGAACACCCCATGAGTATTAAGTTGCGAACAACAGATAACTGCATTAAGCAAAGTGTGTAATGTAAACAAAGCATATGCCCTCGAGCATATGAATGTTGTGTTCCCCCTAGTAGAAACAACACATCTACAACCTTAGAGGTTTCTGTCACTCCCCCAGATTAAATAGAGGCATGAACCCACTATCGAGCATAAATACCCCCTCTTGGAGTTACTAGCAACTACTCGGCCAAGATAGCTACTAACAACGGAGAGCATGCAAGATCATAAACAACATAGAGATAACATAAGATAAATTTTAGTACATCAACTCAAGCATAACACCAATATTCATCGGATCCCAACAAACTAAACATGTAGAATTACATAACGGTGATCTCAATCATGTAGGGCAGCTCATGAGATCTAAACATGAAGCACATGGTGGAGAAGACAACCATCTAGCTACTGCTATGGACCCATAGTCCAAGGTAGACTACTCACTCATCGCTCCGGAGGCAAGCATGGCGATGAAGAAGACCTCCGGTGGTGATTCCCCTCTCCGGCAGGGTGCCGGGAAGAGCTTTTGGACCCTCCCGATCTTCGGGTCGACGGCAGTGGCGGATCGCGATGTGTTCTGGAAAACTGATCGAGTCTTTAGGTTTTTCCCATCGGGGGGTCTTTATAGGCGAAGGGGCATCATCAGGAGTGGACCGAGGCGGCTCACACATAGGGGGCGCAGCCAGGGCCTGGGCCGCGCCGCCCTGGTGTGTGGCCACCTCGTGGCCCCACTCCGTCTCTTCTTCGGTTCTCTGGAAGCTTCGGTGAAATTCTAGGCGACTAGCTTTGGTTTCATCCAATTCTGAGAATATTTCCTGTGTAACTTTTCTCAAACACAAAAACAGCAGAAAACAGGGAACTAGCACTGTGGCGACTTGTTAGTAGGTTAGTTCCGGAAAATGCATAAAAGTGCCACGAAGTGTAACGAAACACTAAGCAAATGGTGTAAAAACAAGCATGGAGCATCAAAAATTATGTATACGTTGGAGACGTATCAGCGGGTGATGTCTAGTTTCTCTTCGACCTCCCGTTCTTCATGGCCGCAGTATGGACCTGTGCCTTTGACAAGATGCCCTGACTGCCCATGCCAGGAGCCTCAGAAGCGGTCGATCTGTAAGACAGACGACAACGGCAACCATGGACGTGAGTTCCTTACATGCGAGAGCTTGCTATATAGAGAGGGGGATAAGGTTAGATCTTGCTCCAATTGCTCTGTTTTCTCTCGATTTTCTTGTTATTCCCTCGAATTTGGGATTTAGGGTTCACGTTGTTGTTTTCAGATCCTGAAGAAATGCAGGTATTTCGAGTGGATCGATGTGTATGTTCAGAGGCTTAAATTGCAGGAATCAATTGGCGCTATTGGGGAGCGCAATTTGGGAGGGGGGACTTGCTGTAGAGAATGCGGCAGAGAGAGGAGCCGTTCCGATTATGCCTAATGCTCCCAATGCAGAACTGGTGGAAGTGAAGGGAGAACTAAAGAAAATTAATAAGCAGTTAAAGCAGCTGATCGAGTTGAAGAAGCAAGCTAATCTAATGGCTGGTTGTTGTTGTTGTTGTTGTATAATTGCGATCGGATTCTTATCATTGCTCATCAGGTGCTAGAAGTTGTTACAAGGGATCCCTTGTTACAAATCCATTATTCAGTTACATGTACTTGTAGTTGTTTTCAAAGTTAGTGTGTGCATTCACCAAAATTACCAAAAAAAATAAGTGTTAGGGAATATAGGAATGCTAAAGATAGTTGATAATTGTTAGAGGGGTGACAAATAGTGCATTCACCGAAATCCCACAAATATGTATGTCTCATGTTTATACCAAAATTATACCACTTTTGGGACGTTTCAAATAACCAAAACTATATCCCAAACTATATTCCCTAAAAGAAAAGGAATGCTAAAGAAAGTTGATAATTGTTAGAGGGGTGATAAATAATCCATTCACCGAAATCCCCCAAATATGCCAAATATGTATGTCTCATGTTTCTACCAAAATTATACCACTTTTGGGCCATTTCAAATTACCAAAACTATATTCCCTAAAGGAAAAGGAATGTTAAAGATAGTTGATAATTGTTAGAGGGGTGATAAATAATCCATTCACCGAAATCCCCCAAATATGCCAAATATGTATGTCTCATGTTTCTACCAAAATTATACCACTTTTGGGCCGTTTCAAATTACCAAAACTATATTCCCTAAAAGAAAAGGAATGCTAAAGATAGTTGATAATTGTTAGAGGGGTGATAAATAATCCATTCACCGAAATCCCCCAAATATGCCAAATATGTATGTCTCATGTTTCTACCAAAATTATACCACTTTTGGGCCGTTTCAAATTACCAAAACTATATTCCCTAAAAGAAAAGGAATGCTAAAGATAGTTGATAATTGTTAGAGGGGTGATAAATAATCCATTCACCGAAATCCCTCAAATATGTATGCCTCCTGTTTATACCAAAATTATACCACAAACTATATTCCAAACTATATTCCCTAAAAGAAATGGAATGCTAAAGAGAGTTGATAATTGTTAGAGGGGTGACAAATAATGCATTCACCGAAATCCGCAAATATGTATGTCTCTTGTTTACACCAAAATTATACCACTTTTTAGTTTAACATTTTTAGATCATGGAAAATAATGCATAAATAGAGGGAATATAGTTACGTGGCAAACTCGTTATTGCACATAAATAGAGGGGTGGCACTGTCCACCAACAGAGAGAGAGAGAGGGGTGGCCACAAAGAGAGAGAGAGAGAGGGATGGCCACGAAGAGACGGAGAGGGGTATAATGCCCGTTAGATCAGTGGATCAACGGTTGGTGGAGTCGATCCGTGTGACAACGGCTCAACCAATCAGGATAAGTTTGGGCTTCTGTGAGCATTTGTGACAGTACTTGAGGGCAAAACTAAGTAGTACTAAGAAACCAAGGGCACGTAAATAGTAAATAGACTAAGGGATTCAAACAAAAGAATTACAAAATGAAAAATGCGTGTTTTGTACAATATAATTCATATTGGGCTACATCGAATTATTTGCAATTCAAATATACATGAGTGTGACAATTATGGCCTCATTTAGACAAACTATGTTTTGGGGAAGATGTTTTGCAAAGGGTTTTGAGTGGAAAACCATGCATCTTCATAGCTACTAGTGATTCTGAGAAGTGGCAATTTGTGGTAAAACTTGATTTATCTATGTTTGTTAAGGTTTCCTAGGTGGCAGGTTGCGTAGGAAGACTCCATGAGTAGGTGCCACTATGTTTTTATTTTTTTGGATTTTTTTGCGCATGAAATGACTCAATTAGCTATGTTAATCTCATTTGTTGACTCTCTGTTGACCAGCTACTTGAGGGTAGAACTGAGTATATTGCACTTGCCAGTCTAAGTACTCAAGGGGAAAACTGAGTACAGATAAAATTTCTGTGTAAGGCCCGAGGTTAGAACTGAGTACACCAAACCTCCCAGGGTTAGCCTCATGTCGCGGTGCACGCTACAGCCGTGCATAGCGGACGCGTGTTGCGGTACACGCCACCTTCGTCTTTATAGAGCCTCTCTTTCTCTCCCTCGACGCTCGCCCACTCTCTCATTCTCATTGCAACCGCCTCTCTTGTCCCATCATCTTCTCCACTTCGCGTAGAAAAAACCTCGGCGATGGAGAAGAATGAGATGCCCATTGTCGGTGCTTTCGACGTAGCTGCCGGTGCATCAGCCGTCGGCGCATCGGCCGCCGCCCCCGTTCAGGCCCCCGTCGCTGCTTCCAACGTAGCCGCCGGTGCATCATTCACCGGCGCATCGGCCACCGGCACATCGGCCGCCGCCGCCGTCCAGGCCCCCATCGCTGCTTCTGACGTAGCCGCCGGTGCATCAGCCGCTGGCGCATCGGCCGCCGCCCCCGTCCAGGCCCCCGTCGATTGGGACCCGTACGAACCAGTGCCGTACGTCGCACCGGAGAACCCCTATGACACCAGCATCGTCGACGACGAGTCGGAGGTAACCCTTTGTTCCCTTGTTCTTATCCCATTTCAATCCTTTTGTGTTAGATCTTGCGTTATTAGGGTTTGTCTGTTCCTAGTTCAATCCTTTTGTGTTAGATCTTGCATTATTAGGGTTCATTTGTTCCTAGTTCAATCCTTTTGTGTTAGATCTTGCATTATTAGGGTTCGTCTGTTCCTAGTTCTATCCTTTTGTGTTAGATCTTGCGTTATTAGGGTTCGTCTGTTCCTAGTTCAATCCTTTTGTGTTAGATCTTGCGTTATTAGGGTTGGTCTGTTCCTAGTTCTAGATCTTGCGTTATTAGTGTTTGTGATTTGCTTTTGTTTAAGATTCGGTTAACTTATGTGAGTAATCAATCCCATCCGATTAATTTGTGCCGATGATGATGAATATTTGGACACAAATTGATTCAGGGTTTGGTCAGTGAACAATTGGTCTGTACAAATTTGTTCTGCATGATCTTTGGTTCACTGACTCAAATCCTGGATATAAGTGTGTCCAATGTAACTGAGGCTACCTCTTTTTTTCATGCCCATATTATCATGCATGATCTTTTGTTCACTCTCCGTTCCATCATCACTGCAATTGACTCCGTGTTTTTCGATCTTTGGTGCTATGTGACAGGTGCAGAGCAGCGACGTCGACAGCGACGACGAGTCCTTCCATACCAAGGCTCGTCACGTCCTCAGGATGCTGCAGTCCGGCCATTATGATGGCCACTTTGCTCGAGGCTTTTACAGGTGCCCCTTCTGCAACAGGAGGCTCCGCGCCACCGACTTCAACTGCCTGGTGAACCATGCTGAATCCATTGGCAGAGCCATTGGCGGCGCTAGAGTTGGAACGACCGTGAACGTGCATGCGTTCATGGCCAAACACAAAGCACTTGGGATTCACCTGCGCAGCCTCCAAGCTTAAATTCATGTAAAATGTAGCTTATGTTGGATCTATCGGTACTACTGTTGGATCTGTCGTGAATATATCTATGCTATGTTGGCTGCTGTATGCAGCTTATAGTATATTTTCTTTGGATTTGTGCCCTAGATTTCCTACTCCCTCCAATCCATATTACTCTTCACTAATGTGGTTGTATCTAAACACATTTTAGTGGTAGATACATCCATATTAGTGAAGAGTAATATGGATCGGAGGGAGTACCTGATTGGGTAAAAACGAAGGCATAAAGAAATGAATGGCGTTAAAAAACAGAAGGAGAAGCTGCTCTAGATTTGCTACCAATTTGGGCAATCAAGAATGAATGAGATCGAGCGAGAGAGAGGAAAAAGGTGCATTGAAAACTACTAATCTGGGCGAAAGAGACAGAAACCACTCATGCCCACGTCCCGGACCCACACGGCTCCACACGCTACGGCCTCAGCTCCGCTCGTATGACCAAACACGGTCTCGTCCTGTCCCACGCGGTCCCTTTCTACCAGTCCCACACGACGCGGCCCCACATGACGCGGCCCCACTCGTCAGCACGGAACGGTCAACTGAACGGGATTCCTCCCGTCCGAGCTCCTTGTGAGGGTTTCAGACAAGGGCTTAGGGAAAACTGAGGAAAAACTAAGGAGCTGGGGAAAACTGAGTACAACTAAGGACCCGAGGGCACGAAAATAGAAATCCCTAAATAATATGGTTGATATAAGAAATGCTTATGGTGTGGACATAATTCATAGGTTAAATTATAGGATGTGGTTCTAGGGTTTTACTCATGATCATAAAGTGATGCATAAGTTGAAATATGAATATGTAAAATAGGTACTCCAATGGGATAGATAAAGATATTGAGTGTGATGGAATTATGTCATCATTATTAGAGGACATGGATCACACCCAACATATGGTTAGTTTGATATAGATTCTACCTAAATAGGAATCTAGGATTTAGACTTGTGTTACTACTACCTATATCATGTTTCATTGCTTAAGTAAAATATGTACTTGAACCAAGGGTCTCTATGGCTCTCCATAAGATTGTTTCCCTCCTAACAAGGATAGGTTTTCTTGACTCCTATACCCTCTCCTGATGATGGATGATATCTGTTTATCAAACCTATTTCTCACACCTCTTATTATTTTCTTCCTACAAATCTGGTTAGAGTAAATACTATTGCTTGCTCCTAGTTTTAGCCAATGATGATTTTTGAATCAGAGGTATGTTTCTCTTGCCTATGGTGATTGATTCCCTTTTCCCACTAACTACACTTCTTTCTTCTCATGCTAGACCAACCTGGTGGTCTTGTGAAGCTTGTTCTTCGGGGAATCTGATAAACCTGCATCTTGTGGCATGCCTGCACCTCCTAGCTGCTTGACCTAATTAATTCCTAATTGAGCTAAGTAACCATTTGGTCTTGGTCTTGCTGCTTTGGTTCTTGTGGTTGTGCTGGTGGTGGTGAATCCTACCCTGTTGCTCAACTCATGAGCAGGGTGGATTGTGTGGTGGTGTTGCTAGTGTGATGGTGATGTTTCTTGGTCCTATCTAATGAATGATAAGGCCCAAATTTGTTGGTGTCCTCCTACCATGATTTTATGGTGTCAAAATGGATGCCAAGGAGTTCCTTTTATAGTATCTTAAGGCTCACCACAAGTTGACACCTCAAGTGATGACTCTTGTTTGAGCAAGGTGAGTAAGCTACTTGTTGTCAAGCTCTCATGCATGAGCATTACTTGGGGTCCAAGTAAAGGAAGATATTTTCAAGTGGATAACTATGAGCATTACTTGGGGTTCAAGTATAAGAAGATATTTTGAAGTGGATAACTATGAGCATTACTTGGGGTTCAAGTATAGGAAGATATTTTGAAGTGGATAACTATCCTAGGTGGCATGATGATTATCCTCTAATAATCTTTATTTTGGACAGCCAAGTGGCATTTGGCACTAAATGGACTTGTGGCTGAATCAATTCATATTATTATACATATTTGTAATTCATAATTATATTGTTATCAATTGATGTCGTATTAATTGTTTGGAAATTTAACTTCCAAAGTTCATATTTGAAATGATCCTGTTATTGTGAATCATGTATATTGTCATATCTTATTTGTTCCTATTATCAATTGTGCTCAAAATATCCAAAGTTAGCAAGGTCATGTTCAAATTTTAAGTGATTTGATTTGATTTCACCAGGGCATGATCATAAGAGTTTCAAAATGGTCATAGTTATTTTTATTCAAATAGTTTGAACTATTTAATGTAATGTAAATAAGCTTAGTTTTGTTATATCTCTTATAGTTAATAAGTTATGAGTTAAATAAGAATGGGTGGCTTTTATGCACTTTAGACCTTGTGGTTTACCAATTTTGGTAACAAGTTTAAGAGTGAATTAAATTATATCCAGAAGTACTGGCTAATTATTTAAGTAGTTAAACTCTATTGTAAACTCCTCTAACCATCTTGGTACTAGGTTAGTCTCTCCCTCTTTTGAATTTGTGGATTAGATCCTAAAGTATCATCTTAAGAGAAGAGAATGCTACTTGATTTGATATAGACTCTCTCCTCTTGTCTTGGAAATTAATGGATTTAGATGTGAAAGATTATGATAATCAAGATATGAGAATAAAGTAGATTAAGAGTCAAGGTAAGACTTTTGTTGTCTTCCTTTAAGCTAGGAATGGCTTCAATGATTTAGGTTTAAGAAATACCATGGTGATCATGGTAGAATTGGTTATAAGGTCCTAAAATGATATGTTAACATATTAATCCTGCCTCACATTCATCTCCTTTGATTGTTGTTATTAGCTCTACCCAAAACAAGGTTGTTAACAAAGGTCATGTTGAAGTTTATCACACTTCAGTTGATGAGCTACTTCTGTTCCACCAACTTAAGAGAAACTTCAATCACTTTGACAAGTTTTATTTAAAAGCGCGAAAATTTCCCGGATTTTCTATGCATGAATGCAATGCACACTTCTGTGTTCTCTCTATTTCTAGCCTCACATCCTGGGATGTTACAGAGGATTTCTTGGCCTCACAGGCTACTATTGAAAGTTTGTCCGCCACTACGGTATCAACGCCAAACCCCTCTCAAATTTGCTCAAGAAGAAGGAGTTCTCTTGGCCGCCGGAGGCACAGGCAGCTTTTGAGCAACTTAAACTGGCAATGACTACGACACCAGTCCTGGCACTCCCTCATTTCACTCGTCAGTTCGTGGTCAAAACAGAGGCGTGCGAGACAGGCATTGGGGCAGCCCTCATGCAAGATGGACATCCACTCGCTTTCCTCAGCAAGGCATTGAGTGTGCAGCACAAGGCTCTCTCCATCTATGAGAAAGAATTCCTAGCTCTCATCATGGCGGTCGAGCGATGGAGGCCGTACTTGCAGCGTAGCAAATTTCTGATCAAGACAGACCATCACAGCCTTACGTACCTGGAGGAGCAAACCTTGCAGTCCGAGATGCAGCGCAAAGCCATGGCGCAACTGATGGCCTTACAGTTTCGCATTGTGTATAGAAAGGCGCAGAAAACTTCGCTGCCGATGCACTATCACGGGTTGGGCAGCTCTTTCAGTTACAGGCAACCTCTGAAATTCGTCCAATTTGGCTCCAGGAAGTCCTGAACTCGTATGTCACGGACGCGGTCGCTCAGGCGAAACTGCATGCGCTAGCAGTCCACAGTCCCGACGCTCAAGGATTTGAACTCCACCAAGGCTTGATCAAAGTGCACGGCAAGATATGGGTGGGTGCAAATTCCACTTTGCAGACCAAGCTGATCAACGCATTCCACAGCAGTGCTATCGGGGGGCATTCTGGAGTTCTTCCAACATACAAGCGTCTGAAATGGCTGTTTTCCTGGAGTGGCATGAAGACGTCAGTGTACGATTTTGTCAAGCAATGTATGGTGTGCCAACAGGCCAAGCATCTCCATAGCAAGCCTGCCGGACTCCTGCAGCCACTACCTATCCCGGACGGCATTTGGCGGGAGCTCACGATGGACTTTGTGGAAGGATTTCCCATGTCCAGTGGAGCCAATGTCATCATGGTGGTTGTCGATTGCCTCACCAAGTATGCACATTTGATTCCTCTGAAGCATCCGTTCAATGCATCAACTGTTGCCCAAGTGTTTCTCGACTCTGTGGTCAAGTTGCATGGAGTGCCCTTGTCCATTGTGTCTGACAGGGAAAAAAATTTCATCAGTCGTTTGTGGAAGGAACTGTTCCCGGCCTTGGGCACCAAACTCCAGTTCACTACAGCATACCACCCATAGACGGATGGCCAGAGTGAACGCGTCAATCAATGCATCGAGATGTTCATGCATTGCTTTGTTCATGATAATCCACAACACTGGCTCCGTTGGCTTCCACTTGCTGAATTCTGGTACAATTCTTCTTATCACTCAGCGCTGGGCATTTCTCCTTTCAAGGCTTTGTATGGCTGTGAGCCAAACCTGGGGGCACTGCCACCATTTGACGAAGACAACATGTCCGAGGCTGATCTGATTCTCCGAGACCGTCAAGCTCATTTGGACAACATTAAGCTGCACTTAGCCAATGCTCAGAACATGATGAAAATGCAGGCCGACCGGCATCGTTCAGAGAAGGAATTCTCCGTCGGCGACAAGGTGTTTCTATAGCTGCAACCCTACGCCCAAACTTTGGTGGTCAACAGACCCTGTCCTAAACTCGCCTTCAAATATTTCGGACCTTATGAAATTCTGGGACGAATTGGCTCTTGTGCATACAAACTGGCACTGCCACCTTCGAGCGCTATTCACCCGGTCTTCCACGTTTCACAGTTGAAGGATTTCGTGCCTGACCATACTCCGGTGTTCCATGAGTTACCAAGAGTGGTTGAACTCGATCTGATGGATGCAGAACCAGAAGCAATCTTGGACAGAAGGTTGGTCATGAAGGGAAACGCTGCCATTCCGCAAGGCCTGATCAAATGGAAGTTCATCGATGCCGATGCAGCGACCTGGGAAGATCTCAGCGTGTTGCGTTCACGTTTTCCTGCATTCACCGCTTGGGGACAAGCTCCAGCTCCAGAGGGGGGCTGTGTAACACCACAGCTGATCAAGACGTAGAAAGTGCGGGCGCCTTTGACATCACATTGAAGGCGCGGGTGGTTGGGTGGGTCCGGATCCCGGGGCCCACGGTCAGGGGTGTGTGCGTTGGCTATAAGAGCCAGGGAGTTGTAAGTTAATCCTTATGAAATGAATGAATGACATTTGCCTCGGTCTCTCTCTCTCTCGCTCTCGTTCTTCTTCTTCCCCAAGTTTTCTTCTGCTCACGTCCCGATCTAACAAATTGGAGGCCAAGGGCGTTACAGACCACCTTCAGAAAACTATTTGAGCCGTCCATTCTAATGCCAGTTGGAGGATCTGAGGCTGGAGGATTTGAGGCGAGACCTGCATTCCACGGTGTCATCCACTCTTCGAAGAAAGAGTAGCACAGTTCTCCTCTTCTTTGCAGAACTGGGCTCACTCTATCCGCATATGGGGTTTTTAGCCAATTGTGGTGCCCTTGTGCTTGTGCGTTGTCATCTAGGCCGTCATTCATTTGGTGATGTCCTTTGTAATCGTTGTCTGTCTTGGGTGGTGGGTGTTTAGGCCTTTTCTTAGGCTTGTAACTATATACCTTCGTTCTATCAGGGCATCTTCAGCGGGCCGACCCATTTTGGTATCCGAATCGATCCGATTCGGTCCGTTTAGGTCAGGCCGCGTACAGTATTTTGTGACCTGTCCAAATGGGTAAGTGGGTGTGCCCAGCGAGACGACGCATAAAGTGTTTTTTGCGCCCTCACAAGCGGGCCTAAGTTGCATTTATATTAATATTTATATATTAAAAAGGAAAAAATAGACTTAAAAATATATAAAAAAAACCCTAGACAAATCTAGGGTTGAGCCGCCGCCGCCGTTGGCCTACGGAAGGCCGCCGTCGTCATCTTCATTGCGTGTGAGGTCGATGAGGGGCCCCTGTGGCCATGGCCAATCCTCCATGGGCTGAGGTGGAGGTCCTGGTGGTGGGGGTGGCGGCGGAGGTCCTGGTGGCGGGTGTGGCGGTGGAGGTAGCCAGCTGATCGTCGGTGCGTCGGCTTTGGGCCACGGGTCCCATGCCTCGTCAGCCTCGGCGGGGCCAGGACAAGGTGGTGCGCGGGGCGGCGAAGGAGCTGGCTGCCTTCGCGGAGGAGGCGGTGGCGATGGTGGCGCCACCGAGAGGAAGAGGGCATCCTCGAAGCCGGGGAACGCCCGTTTCTCTTCCTCCTCGCTGACGAGGACTGCCACCTGCAGCTCCTTGTCCTCCGTCAGCTCTGGCGGTAGCGCATAGTGCTCGCCGTTGTCTCTGGCGAGGAGGACGTTGTAGGCAACGTTGTCGACAAAGTCCTCCATGTCGTCGCGGATGACAATGCTCGAAGGCTTCGTCCTCGTCGCCAGAGGTGTGGTCCTCTGGGACCCAGGCACGGTCCTAGTCGGTGTCGCCGAGGTAGCCGGCGCGCCGCTCCGTGTTCCACTCCCATCGGCCGAATGTGTCCCATGCCCGACTCGATGGCGAACGCGGGATCACGCCGCAGCGCGGGAGGCAGGAGGGCACGGTGGCGGCGGATCTTGAGGACCCGTTCTTGGCCTCGTCGCGGCACCGGCGGGACCGGCACCCTCCTGCTGTTGAGATGCCACCTCCCAGGGAGGTTGACATCCGGCCACGGTACGATCCGGTCGTGCGTGTAGAGCCGCTGTGCCATGCGCACGGGCACGTACACTCTATCGCGCGGACGCGGAGATGCTTGGCGCAGAGGTTTTTGGCGCGCCGGTGCTTGACGCGCCGGACTGGAGGTGCTGGTGCTGGCCGTGGCGTGGCCGGGCGGTGGCGTCGCGGAGGAGCCCTGTCGTAGGGCGTCTGTGGTGAACGCCGACTGCGCGACCCCGACGCCTCGTCGTCGCTGTTGCCCTTGCGCCCGAACGGCCATTTTCCTCCGGCCACTGTTCTGGTCTGTGTTGCTGGCGATGTGGACGCCGACTCGCTGCCCATCCTATTTGTAGACAGGGCCGGGGCACCTGTCGCCCTGCATGGTTGCTGAGGCGTCGGCATTGATCACCGGCGAGGACTACCACGCGCAAAACGACATCAATGCTCGAGCCGCGAGGCGCGAACCATCGGAGACGTTTGAGTTTCCGGTCGTCTCGCTGCCAGGTAGGCCAGGGGAGGACATGAGGAGGCGCGCGTGGATGCCCGCAGCTATCCGGGCTGACCCATCTCTCTCCCACATTTGGACCAGGAATGGGTCGACCGGACCGCGTCTGTCCGGTTGCATCGGCCCACTGGGGTGCGTTTTCCCCATTTTCCTGTCCGTGCGGACGCATTTGGACGCGCGCTGGTCGAATGGGTCGGCCCGGTGGAGATGCCCTCAATGCATTGAAATGCAATTCTTTTTTATAAAATAAAGGTTATCCATTTTGATAAATTTAATGGTATAAACTGAAATTTAAAAGATGCAAATACTTTCAGATGGTTCCATTCAATTCCGGTACCAGTTTGGTTCCATGTGGCACCCACTACTTCCCCTAAAAGTTGTGGTTTTTAATAAAAATTTAAGGCTAAGTGGTTTTGCAAAATCCTATCCACAATTTCTAGTTTGTGATATTTGCTACAAAGATTACAAATCAAAATTGCATTTAGAGAAGATTTTATGATGTGTTATAGAATAGATTTGATTGACAACGAATTGTGGCTTTCCTATTATCTCATATATATATAGGCAAATTACAAGACAAACAAGGAAAACAACCAATGCTAATCCTAACCATAATGGCATGATTATATGCAAATCTGAAGCACTAATATGGCGGGATATAACCGAATAAATGCTAATGAATGCTACTGATTTAGTTTTCCTAACCCCCACTGTCGCAACAGGAGATTCTCAGACACTGAGACAGGATCAAAAGTCCAAGAACAGAGGTGATGGTAGGCCTTTGGGGAAGATGTCCGCGAATTGTCGAGACGAAGGCAGATGAAGACCTCAAATGTGCCCAGTGCAACATGATCTCGGACGAAATGAAGATCGATCTCGATGTGTAGTGCGTTGATGCTAAATAGGATTTGTAGACGTGTAGACAACACTCATGTTGTCGCACAAGACAACAGTGGTGCTGGGTAGGGGACGATGTAGCTCCTGGAGGAGTTGGCATAGCCAACTGGCTTCAGCAACGATATTGGTGATGGCTCAATACTCGGTTTCAGCACTGGAGGGAGGAATAGTGTGTTGCCTCTTGGGGGGCCAAGAGATCAAGTTGTCGCCAAGAAACACGCAATAGTCAGAGGTGGAGCGACGAGTTTCAGGACAACCAGCCCAATCCGCATTGGTGTAGGCGATGTGCCGGTCCGTAGATGAAGGAGCAAGCTAGAGGCCATGGTGAAGCTTGTCTTTGAGATACCGAAGAACTCGTTTGAGCAAGTCAGATGCTGATTACGAGGGTCGTGTATGTGGAGGCAAATCTATTGCACAGTGTAGGCAATATCATGACAAGTGAACGTCAAGTACTGAAGTCCGCCAGCGAGACTGCGGTATTGTGAAGGATCAGCAACAGGAGACCCGGCTTCAACGACAAGCTTGGGCACACTATCCGCTTGGGTGGAGGTGGGGTGGCATGAGCTCATGCCAGCACGCTTGAGAATCTCAACAAATACTGATTCTAGGAGAGAAACATCCCCTGAGAATCACGTCGAACAGCAAGGCCGAGGAAGTGATGGAGCTCGCCCAAGTCTATCATAGCAAACTTGGCGCTCAGGGCAGTGATAATGCACTCGGGTAAGGTCGATGACGAAGCCATGAGGATGATGTCTTCTATGTAGAAAAGGAGGTATACCATGCCGAAGGTATCGTGGAGGATGAACAACGAGGTGTCAGAGTTCGAGTAGGTGAAGCCGAAGGCGGTGACGAAGGTCGCGAAGCGGTGATACCAAGCGTGAGGGGCTTGCTTCAAGCCATAGAGAGCATGGTTGAGGCGGCACATATGATCAGGACATGCAGAGTCAACGAACCTGGTGGGTTGTTGATAGAAGACCACCTCGGAGAGCTTCCCATGGAGGGACGCGTCTTGATGTCGAGTTGCCATATCTTCCATTTGCAGGAGAGCAACGGCGACGAGGGTTAACTCGACAAATGTCCTAGATGAAGGACTTAGGAGCGGGGAGATAGGGCGTCAGATGAACTCGAAGGTAAAGTCAGTCAAACAAGGTGGCTATCGAAAGTAAACGTGGGTGTAAACCCGGCTTGCTTTCAATCTGTCCCACACCGTCCCCTGCTGGCCCCTATATATAGGTGGCCAGGTCTCGAGGATCAGGTGGGATCCAATATAGATTACAATATCGACATACGACATGAACTCGTATTTCGACTAGTATTACAGTTGGGCCTAGCTAAACGGGCCTCAGGGGTAGCTAACTAACGGGCTCTATTATCTATACCCTTGTCAGTAGCCCCCGAGATTATACCAGAATTACAGATTCAGGTTGAATCTCAGATCTCCAAATCTTCGACTTAATCAACTTCTTTGACTTCTTCTCATCTTTCAAATCTTTGACTTGGTCTTTCGACTTATCTTTTTGATATGATATCTCGCAAGGGGTTTTGATGAACAATCCTGACAACTCTGACGGATCAAGAGGCCAGTTAACTGCCGGAACAGATACTTGTCACCTACTTCAAATTCAATCCCCTTGGATTTGAATTCGGGAAACCGGTCAAATCCATTCTTATGCCGCATTTAGGACTTACAAAAAATGAATCCCAGTGACTCTCAGGGTACCCAGTGCGTCCACTAGGATTTTCTTCGCGTTGTAGACACGGATAAGTACCAGCAGAGCGCATCCATGTGCGTATACCGGGCCACACAGGATGGATCCCGGGGTCTTACCTTCGCGATATATTTCAACCACGGCATTTGAGTTCCGTCACGATGACGTAACTTGAGAATCATATGTCGCAGCCTTGTTTGACTATTCTAACGTGTCAAATATTCGGGTTATTCTCTCCCGATGGTAATAGTGATATTTCCAAAATCTCCCTTGCGTCTTTTCCTTCATTATTCATTATAAATCATCGTCGGGTGCGCCCCCAACGCTCCCGATGGGAGTAGTCCCCGAGGCTATAGTCGAAAAAACTTATTTTGAATATAGGCTCAAAGATATTGTGCCTTCTTTCATGTCATGAGATCATAACTTGACTCAATTATATCGTCGGGTGCGCGCTCAGCACTCCCGATGGTAGTAGCCCCCGAGGCTATAGTCGAATATTTTCGAGTATAGACTCAAAGAATGATTCCTCCTCTACTGGACTCAATTTTTCATCGACTTCCTTGATCATCTCTTATACAGATACGTCATATCGACCCTTCTGCAGAATGTTCACCTGACTAGTGTCCACCGCTGTCATAATCCGCACTTCCCGTTACTCACATATTTTTGACGTCATTAGTACAATTAATCAGTTTGTAATTATTTCTTGATGCTGATCGTTACCCATGGGCAGCGCGGTAATTTCACAATATCCCTGCCCGTTAGTGGGCTGCCGTTTCCGCTCCTTGCGCCATGTCTCAGCCCACGTTTCTTCCGTGGGAAGCTATATAAAGGGGATAGTGGGGAATTTTACTGTTTACCAGTTCCTTGCTTCCGCCGCCGCCACCATTGTTGCACACCTTGCGCCCTTCTGAGTTTCTGCATAGCCCCCGTGCGCGAGCCTTAGATGCGCGTGAAGCATCTTGCGCAGAAGAACAAGATGGGCAAGAACGTCGCTGCGAACTCCGCGACCAGCTGGGTACCATCTGTTTTCAAACAGAAGGATCTGGAGAAAGCTCAAGCCAATGGCCTCATCTCTACCGATGATCAGGTCATTTTTCCCAGCACTAAGCGCATCCCCAAGCCCCCAAGTGGCTTTCGGGTGATTTTTTTTTATTTCCTCTTGCGCGGTCTATCCCTGCCTGCCCACGAATTCCTTCGCGGGCTTCTTTTCGTCTACGGTGTGCAGCTTCATCAGCTCACACCAAACTCTCTTCTCCACATTGCCTGCTTTATCACCTTCTATGAATTGTTTCTGGGGATCGAACCCCATTTTCTCCTCTGGAAGTTCCTCTTTCGTCTCTGTCCCAGTGTTGCTTTATCAAAGAAACCTGAACTGGGCGGAGCTGTTATCTCTATTCGTGCTGAATCACAATATTTGGAGTTTTCCATGGCAGCCTCAGTACAAGGTTGGAGGAAGAAATGGTTTTATATCAAAGACCAAAAAGTTTCTTCCTCTGATCAGTACGGCATTGCCCCTTTTGATGCCTCCAAGGAAGTGAAGAAATTGACCTCGTGGGATTTGCCTCCCACAGAAGCTGAGATGGAGGAAATCAAGCCACTTCTAGCCCGCATCCAAGAGCTGAAGAGCGGTAGAGGAGGCGCACTGTCAGGTACACAACTTATGGCGTTCTTTCTGCAACGTCGAGTTCAACCTCTGCAGCATCGCCTTTCCAAACTATGGACATTTTCCGGCTTCGGAGATTCTTCTCGAGTATCTGAAGATCTTTTGGAGAAGAAGGATCTCGACAAGCGAGTGAGAGCTCTTACCACTCTCACTAAGGATCATGAAGTTGCAGAATTAGCTGCTAGTTACTCCGACTCCCAGCATCCCTTGCCTGCGGTACGTTTTACTGTCTTTATTCACCTTAACTTTCTCTTATCGTTGTTTGTCTTATAACTCTCGGCTTGTTTTTTTTCAAGATCATCGATTTCTTGTGTCTCGCCCTTCTCTCCTAGAGGGAGGGGACATTCAAAATGTTCCTGTTTCTGCTACCTCCAAAGCCCCCGAGGTTGAGGACAGCCAAGATGTAGATGAAGGTGAATATTCGCTGGAAGATACCAGCTCGACGACGTCGCCTCCCCCTGCACTTTCTGAAGATCGTGGCATTGACAAGAAGAGGAAGCGGGTGACAAAGCTTCTTTCTTCGAGTACTTCAGCGCACACGACTGTGATCGGGGAAACCCCCGCGCCAGACGATGACGTAGAGCTTTTTGACCTCATGGACTCGTGAGTGTTCTGCTGCTTGTTTTCATATACTATCTATTTTTGTGTTTACTTCGACAAATGGCTTTACCTTTTGCTTCCTTCTCAGTGACGAGGAGAACCCAAAGAGATTTGCTGCTGCCACCCCTGCCACTGATACTCCTGCTATCGATGAGCCACCTTCACAGGAGGCCGATCTGGCGATGAAATCTCCCAAAGCCCCAAGGGCTCCTGTTAAGAAGGTCATCACTACTCGTGGTTCTACGCGCGTGAAGAAGTCGACAAATGCCGGCGCTTCTCTTGAGGCCCATCGGTACACAAGCTCCTCCGACGATGTGCGTGTTGCTACTGGCATGTTTGCTTCTATTTTTGCGTGACTTTCATACTCACGTATTTTTCCTGGACAGAACTTGATGAATAAGTTTGTGGCCTTGGGCAATGAATGTGTCGAGTACCTGAAGGCTACTTGTAAAAACCATGTTTTTATTAGAATTAGAAAATGCATTGAAACTAGCTAAATAAAATAAATTAATTTGATGCTAAGGAGGTATAAGATGAACTAGAAATTTTGATAACTAGTAATGCCACTTTTAGAATACTTATGCATGCAGAAAATATTGTGGCCACATACAATAGAATAACCTAGTCTAGACAGATAGTTTTACTTGGTTACGGTGGGGAAAAGAAAGTATGGAACCTAGTCTAGATGGTACTAGCTGACTCATTGCATGCATGGTCTAGGTGTCAAACTTCCAGCATAGAGAAATCTACGCGTCCGTCTGTCAAATTACAGGTGGATAAATAGTGTAGAAAAAAATGAGTATTAGTTATCGACAATGCGGTGGACTTCTCTAGAGTTAGCTTAAGCGGTGACTTACTGAGATTTCGCTCTCAGCTATAAAAGGGCAAGAAGCTCGGACTTGTCGCCCCTAAATCACAGTAGGAGTAGCCAATTCCACACTAATCTTCTCCTCAAAGGGAGCAATCTCAGACTGCGGCTGCGCCTAGTGGAGTCAGTCCGCTGTGGCGCGGGCACAGTCGCAGGCAAGCATGCGTCCCCTCTCCTTCATAGTCTAGCTGGTCTATGAATCGAATCTGTTGATTCAACACTATCGCCATACTGCTTGGTTGCTTGCTGTAGCTATAGCTGTGTAGTACAGATGCAGGTGTTGTTTATTCTTGCATGCCTAGTACTACTAGCTAGATGGACATGCACAAACTCTACCTCCAGATCACTTTATTGACTTCCTAGCTCATGCTTGTTCACCTGCCACATTATCTAATATCTTATTCATTTCTACTAGCTTCTATTCTTGCTAATGCCCTGAACGATGGTAGGAGTATTAAGTAGCACATGCATGTTTTCATTTGCTACTGATCCATATAGACAGCTTCTTGCTTACTTAAGTTCTATGCTTGATTTCTGATGATATGACCATTGCCTGTCACATTTGGTTGACCTTGTACCCATGGTTGGTTCTGTCGAGATCGATGCTCCAAACTTAGTTAGTGGTAATCAGTATTTCCATTTCCTTCTGTAAAACCTTGTTGATGAAATTCTGGTATCACGACGGCAAAAACATTGTACCGGTCACAGTTCAGGTATGGGACTGTCTGGGTTCTCCGCTGGGGACGGCCTCTGTTCGGGAACGTGTCGGTGATGGATCCGTAGGAGCGATCGACATCAGTAGGTCAGAGTGTCCGGGTCTTAGCGGGTAAAAGAACACTGCTCGGCTAGCACCTGTGTGGAGCTAGTCGAGACTGTCGACGTCGGAGTACCCCTCTGCAGAGTGTAAAAGCGTGAATATTCAACCCTGTGACTCCCGGGTTGGGAAAGCTTGCTGTCATGTGTGATGCCAGTTATTTTTCCTTATTTGAACTCTATTTTACAGCTATATCATCTTTGCCACTTTGCTGATCTCCTTATGTTGAAGTAATGTCATCTGTCCTTTTTGTGCATGCATGCTTGCTGAGTATGCCATCATACTCATCCTTGTTATTTCTAATCTTTTGCAGAAATCAGTGATGTTGGACAGGATGGCGATGCATAGGAGTAGTACCTGCGGGATGGGACATGAATAAAATGAACTTGCATGTAACTTTGTAGCTGAATCTATGTACTGGCAAAGTGAATGAATAAAATGTCCCTGTGTTTAGCCTTTCAAATATCTTTCTCTTAGCCTTACATGTTTAAGTTTGCAAGATTGTAAACATCTGGCGGTTGTCGTAACTAGGCCCGACTTTGGGACGTGACACTACTAGGGCCTCCGAGGGTAATTTTCTTTCCTATGCTTTGCTTGTCTTGAATGCCTTTCTTTGCTTCTTGACTTGACTTCTCTTTCCTCTTTTGTTGAACTGCCGATGCCTTGGCGACGGTTAATGCTCGCATTTCATCACTCGAAGCTGAACTCGAAGCTTCCAGAAAAGCTTTTGATGCCACTACCGCTGCCAAGGTCAATGCTGAGAAGTCTACTAAATCAGCACTGGCTAAGGCGAAGAAATCAGAAAAGGCCCTTTCTGATGCTAACAAAGAGCACCTCCAACGGGAATAGGTCGTGGCTGAGCGGCTGAATAAGATGTCTGCTGTTGTTGGAGGTACATACTATGCCTTTCTTTTCTTTTGTTGAGTTGCTCACTCTCTATGCTTGCTGATGCGTTCCTTTTCTGCTATTTTTGTTTCCTTGGTTTTGCAGAACATACTGGGGTGTCTGCATCATCTTTGCAACCAGACGATGATCCTCTCATGGCCGCAGTTAGCTTGCTAGAAGCGAACTAGATATCTGTCCAGGAGATCTTCGAGTTGGTTGACCGCGTGCTTACACGGATTTTTGTCGGATTGTGGCCCAAGCAAAGAGCGGAGGTGCCAGATAATGATCTGAAGAAACTCGCCAAGGCCTTCGACACCCCTGACGACCCCATCCTTCTTATGAAGGGCCGCTCCTTGAAGCGAGGTGCCGAGGGGGCCATTGCGCTTTCATATGCGCATGGCGAGGAGATTAACTGGGAGAAGGTAAGCTCTTCCCATGGCCGATCCCTTTCGAAGCTGAAGGCTTTCTTCGAGAAGGCGAAGAGGTATGCGCCAGGCATCGTGTCGATGATTTCTCCTTCGGCGGCTTCTGCGACCTCTGCTACACCGGTTTCTTCGACTCCGGCGACAAGTGCGTCCGCGCCTCCTCCCAATGCTGGTGCTACCTCTGCCACGCCTTCTTCCGCTGCGGACCCTGAGGCTGAGGTGGCGTAGACTTAGACTTTCTTTGTAATCGTAGTTTATTCTAATGTAGTGATCTTTTAGTCGCATGTACCCCGAGAACTGGTCAGAGGGCTTGCGCTTTTATAAATATTCTCCTTTTGTGAAATGTCCTGTTTGATTTAGTTTCTGAGATGCTTCTTTTTCCCTTTCTTTTGGCTTCCAGCCTATTCATGCTGGTGGGTCGTCGGGTCGCGATCGGGCTGCGTCTCCTGTCAATCTTTTCGACTCCGGAGCTTCGTCGCCTCCTCGCCCTTCTTGCCGATGTACTGAGTATTCCTCAAGGATTTCGGACCTTGAGAGCCGCGTGTCTTTGGCGAAGTGCCAAGCACAGATGGCTATGGACAAAGCCAGTAAATCTTGCGGTTTGATGAAACAGACATCCATACTCGAGGATAAGGTGTCGGGTCTGACGGCTAGGATTGTACACCTAGAAGAGTGCAACTCCTTCCTCCTCGGTATAGTTGAATCTGCTTGTGAGCTGTTGCGATGTAAGGTTCCTTGCAACCTTCCTCTTTTTTCCTTTTTGATCTGTTACTACTAACCAATAACTTCTTGTTGTTGTAGGCACTTGCTTAGACTTCGTTTGTGAAACTCGCCGGAATTCTGAACGGATCGCGGCTCTTGAAAGATCATCAGAGGGAGTCGAGAGTTTTTGGTCTGATCCCCGGCGCCGTCGTGCTATTGTCCTTCTTCAGGACCGTGCCCAGCACATTGGGTAAGCCGTTGATGGTTGTCGAAGATCTTTGACCACCATGCACTCTGTGATGCTTCCTCGTAACCCTCTTCCTGGAACCTTTCCGCAGCTACTCGCTGCTTTTAGATCTACTCAGCAAATTCATCACCTGATAGAGCTTAATCTAGTGGCTGGTGCCAATTTTGCACTTGGTTGGACACGTAAGTGGCATCCGAGGCTTAATTTTATTTCCATGTCACTGGGTTTGCCTCCAGGCGGAGCTCTGCTGCGAGTTCATATGGACGCTACCCTTCAACGAGCGAGAAGGCTCATAGCTAGGTTGCTTCAGGAGGATGCCGCGTTTTTTTGCGAGCATCACTATTTAGATCCTTTGGGCGTAGATGATTCTAATCAGCTACTGCTGTGATATTTGTATGTATTTTTGTGTGTATAATGCGAGATTTTTGTTTTCTAACTTTTTGTGTTAGAAATTGTATTCTCAGAGCATTTTATTTTTTGTGTATACTGGTGTGTTTGCCGCAATTTTTGAAGACACGTAAACTCTGATAAGAGGAACTTTTGTCTTTTATTTATGCATATAATATAAGATACATGGGATGACCCAAGAGATCCGGCCAATGACCTGTGTTTTGGATCTAGAGGGCATTGCCCTGGAATAACTCGTGGCTTTTTACAGCCTTATTCTGCTACTCTTCGTATTTGTTCGTCTCGTTGCCTATGTCGCTTGAGTCTTCTCTTCTTCTCCTGTAGGCTTCTCTTGTTCTGGTAGCTGTACCCGTGGTTTCTTTACTTCTGGTTCCTTGGGGTTTCCTTCGAGTTGCTGTGTGACTCCTGTAGTCGTGCTTTTTGCTTTGCAGTTAGGTTCCCCGTAGCTTGCCATCATGCCGAAGTTTTGGGCCATATTGTGAAATTCTTTATCGCATAGATCTGATAACTCGAAGCTTCCTTTGACTGTAATAATTCCTTTGGGTCCTGGCATTTTTAGTACCAGGTAAGTGTAGTGAGGTAATGCCATGAATCGCGAAAATGCGGGTCGCCCGAGGATCGCATGATATTGTGATGGCCAGTCCATGACTTCGAAGTCGAGTTTCTCCCTTCTGTAGTTTTGCCGATTTCTGAAGAAACGTTGAGTGCTATTCGACCTAGCGGGTAGTTTGCACTTCCTGGGACTATTCCGTGGAAAGAGCAGTCAGTTGGCTTCAGGAACTCTAATGAAATGTGCATTGCCCATAGGGTCTTTGCATAGATTAGATTTATTCCACTTCCTGTATCCATGAATACTCTGTCGACATCGTACGTCCCTATTTGAGCTTTAAGTACCAAAGGCGCGTTTCCTGGCCGAGGTACTGTTATTGGGTGGTCGTCTCTGCTGAATTCTATGGGTTGCTCTGACCAGTGTAGATATTCCGTTGTTGCTGGAGGTGAAGTTATCGCGAGGTTAACTTGTCGAGTTATACTTTTCTCCTCTTTGTTTGACTTTGGCACTGGTTGTATCATTGCTGTAATGTGCCCTTTAGATGGAACATATCCTTCGTCATCGTCGCGTCCCTGGTTCGATTGATCTTGGCCCTTGGGAGCTCCACTATTTCCTTGTTGAGCTGCAGGTGCGTTGCTTGTGTTTCCTTCGTATCCCTGCCATTTTGCTTCAGCTTGCTTGTTAATTGCTGCTTCCTGTAGTTTCAAGAATGTGGTGCAATCTTTTATTGCGTGTCTGGATACTCGTTTCCCGTCGACAAATGCAGAGTGTATATGACATGGTCCATTGAGCATATCTTCTGGCGATGGGTTGTATTCTCTGGATTCCCTTGGCTGAAACTTTTTGTAGTCTTCTTTGCCGTAGCTGCAGTATCCCGAACTTTTACGGTCGTTACCTTGGTAACTGTTGTCCTTATACCCTGTGGCTACTTGACTATGAGAAGCATAGTTATCGTAATTGCGGGATTTCCTTCTTTGGCCTCCATATCTGTTTCCTCTGTCATCTTCTGGCGATCGTGTCCATTTGTTGTTACACGCATCTTCTCCATCTGCAAATCAATTTGCTATATCCATTAGATCTGATACTGTTTTCGGCTTGATTTTGCCCATCTCTTCGACTAGGTCTCCTCGCCTTAGCTCGACTATAAATGCGTTTATTGCTCTTTCGTCTGAGACTTCGACTGCTGAATTTTTGATTATGATCCACCTTTGGATGTATGCTCTTAATGTTTCCCCGCGTTGCTGCACGCAGGCTTTAACTTCTTCTATAGACGCTGGCCGCTTATATGTTGACTTGAAGTTGCTCGTAAATTGTTTTGTGAGCTCCTCCCAGCTTCTAATTGTTTCTTTTCCTAGTTTGCTCAACCATGACCTTGCTGCGCCGGTGAGGTGTAGTTGCAAACTTTGCATTGTTGTTTCCCTGGTTCCTCCTAGTAGTTTTACTGCTTATAAGTAATCTGAAAGCCATGACTGTGGCTCTTGAGAACCGTCATACTTTTGTTGGTCATGGGGTAGTTTGAAACCTTTGGGTACTGGCGTGATGCGAACCCTATGGGTAAAGCATGGCGCCCCCATCTCCTTTTCATCGTCTTCGTAGTCATATGCTCTATTGGGAGTTCTGGATCTTCGGGTTCCTTTGTTCTTTGGACTGTTGTATCGCCCTGGTGATGGCGTTCTAGATCGTCGACTTCCACTTCTGTGCCGAGGACTGTTGTGACAGCATGGTGATCTTGGTTTGTGAGTTCCTTTGTTACGGTATACTTCCTCCTCTTTTGCTGATAACTTGTTGCCTACCATCTTTAGTCCCTGTAGTGGTGCCCAATGCATGTGTTCCTGTGGGTCTCCTGGACTTGGTCGCGTTGTATGCAGGTATGCTTGAGCTGCCACCAGTGCTGCTTCGGGTGTCTTTGGTATAATGTTCCCTTGCTCATCGATTGATAAGAAAGACGAGTCGAGGTTTTTGGAAAGACTTTGCCTATCTGAGTATTCGAGGTTTTTGTACCTTGAACCATGTCGACGATGTCTTTTGGCATTCGTATACGATGCGTTGCTACGTGCTCTGCGAGCAGCGTCGCTTGCTGCAATGGCTGAGTCTTTTCTCTTTTGTACTTCAATTTTCTCTTTCACTAGTAGCTTTGACTGCTGTCTTAGGGCGTAGTGATACCCAAAAAGCATATTCTTGCTGGCATTGTTTGGTATTGGCGTGCAGTGCTCCACATCTGTTTTGATTATCTTCCATTCATCGACTGATAGTCGAATTTTTTCCTGGTTTACCAGGGAATCCGCGGTTTCTCCTTCTGCCAGCTGGTTTGCCCCCATGTTTATGTTTGCTGGATTGAGTACTGGATTGTTGTTTTCGTCAAACTCTTCTGAGTTGTCCTCTGTAATAGAGAGTACTTGGTACCGATTGTCAAACTTACTATCGAAGCTTGAGAAGATTGAGTTTTGATCCTCATGAAGCTCTAACCCTGTCTTCTAGGTGTTCGCTGATTTATCTGAAGCGTCATCACGGCTAATCATCAGATCTTCGAGTTGTACTCCTAAGTCGAAGTTTCCCATAGTTTCGTCGCCTTCTGCGAATTCTCTTTTTTCTGCTTCTATTTCCATGGAGCTGACCGGCGAATTTACTTCGCTGGAAGAGCCTTCTGATGATTCTAACATTGTTTATGTCTTGTACTCTGTTGCCGACGGACCTGGTTCCGCCGGGTCTGAAAGGCGAATCGAACCTAGTGATCTGACGCGAAAGTTTAAGCTTCTGATCGTCAAATCCATATTTTGATCCATGCTCTTGAATACTTGCGTGAAACTTGACTGGTGAGGTTGAAAATCGACGGTTCTGAAGGGTATCTGGATTTTGTCGACTTCTGGATTGCTATTGGCTATGAGTGGAAAAGCCGTCAAATTCATGATTCCAACACCCAAATTCCCCACGGTCGGCGCCAATTGACGAGGGTTAACTCGACAAATGTCCTAGATGAAGGACTTAGGAGCGGGGAGATAGGGCGTCAGATGAACTCGAAGGTAAAGTCAGTCAAACAAGGTGGCTATCGAAAGTAAACGTGGGTGTAAACCCGGCTTACTTTCAATCTGTCCCACACCGTCCCCTCCTGGCCCCTATATATAGGTGGCCAGGTCTCGAGGATCAGGTGGGATCCAATACAGATTATAATATCGACATACGACATGAACTCCTATTTCGACTAGTATTAAAGTTGGGCCTAGCTAAACGGGCCTCAGGGGTAGCTAACTAACGGGCTCTATTATCTATACCCTTGCCAGACGGAGAGAATGATCTGGATGCTGGCGGGTTTAACAACCGAGCTAAAGGTCTCGTCGAAGTAGATGTCATGCTCTTGAGAGAAACTGCGCAAGACCCAACGGGCTTTATAGTGGTCGAGAGAACCATCCGGTTTGAGCTTGTGTCAAAAAACCCATTTGCTAGTGATGACGTTGGCGTTGGAGGGTGGGAGCACCAGAGTCCACATGTTGTTGGCGATGAGAGCGCCATACTCATCAGTCATGGTCGCGAGCCAGTTTGGGTCTTTGAGAGCACTGTGAACGGACTTTGGAATAGGCGAGGGAGTGGCAGCAGGGGCGACGTGGAGGTTGAGAAGCTCGCGCGGGCTGATGATCTTGTTGGCATGTCATCGAGTCACCATCTGTCGACCGGAGCAACAGGAGCAGGTGAGGGCGATGACATGGAGGATATAGCGACATTGTTGTCCAACACGGCCGGAGATGGGCCGCTACTTGGTGAAGACTCCGCTGGGGAGGATGTGGCCGTGGGCAAGTGGACTGGCATCAAAGGACCGTGTGGGCCGGCCTAGGGGAGGCGGGGGCAAACTGAATGGAGCAGTCCAACGCGATCGAGGCCGAGGAAACCGACGTGGGTGCGGGAGGTAGCCCAGTGGGCTGGCGCGTCGTAGGGACGTGCGGTCCAGCATGCATGGGCATGGGGACCGGAGTGGTGACGTCGATTGGGTCGACATCCGAAGAAGGCGTGGCGTCGAACTGCTGCAAGGTAGATAGAGAAATGTCTGGTGCAAATGGAAAGCGAGTTTCATCAAAAATTGCATGTTGTTAGATGATGATGCGGCGAGACTCGAGATCCATGCAGCGATAGCCACGATGGTTGGAGGGATACCTGAGAAAGACACGTGTGACCTAGCGATGAGACAGCTTATGAGGCATAGTGGCAGCAATGTTAGGATAACACAAGCAACCGAAGGTGCATAAATCAGAGTAAGTAGGATGAGTGGAAAAAAGAGCTAAAAACAGACATGGTGCAGAAATAGCTTTGGTCGGTAAGTGATTAAGGAGGTATGTGGTGGACTCTACCCAAAATTTTGGTGGCATGGTAGGTTGAAAGAGTTGTGTACGAACAATATCATTGACGGTGCGAATAACACGTTCGGCTTTACCATTTTGTGGAGACATGTAGGGACACGAGAAACGGAGTAGAATCCTTTGCATGGCGGAGAAATCATGAAGAGAGCGGTTGTCAAATTCACGTCCATTGTCCATCTGAATATCTTGTAATGAGAGGGAGAATTGGGTAGCGATGTGGTTGCAGACATTAGACAACACAGAAAAACTTCAGATATTTGTCGTAGGGGAAAAATCCATACATAATGGGTAAAATCATCTAGAATGACAAGAAAGTATTTGTAGCCAGAAACACTCTCCAGAGGTGATGTCCAAAGATCACAATGAATTAATTCAAAAGCACGATGAGTATTTGTTATAGAAGGCGAAAAAGGCAAGCGTACATGACGTCCTAATTGACAAGCAAGACAAATACTAGAGTTTGTGGGAACTTTATTTAATGGAAGAAAAGTAGACCACGCGAGGCGTTGAAGTGCTTCATGAACAAGACATCGATGCCACAAGGTGGAGTCAGAGGTGGAGACCATGAGAGCGTGCAGCGTGGAGGTGAGTGGATAGAGATTACCCATGCTACTGCACCCGAGAATCACGACCCCTATCCTGAGATCATTCACAGGAAACCCCACGGGTCAAATTCAACCGAGCAAGAATTATTAGTGGTAAATTGATGTACAGAAATGAGATTCTTGACAATATGGGGAGTAACAAGGACATCACGAAGAGTGAGAGAGCGAGAAGAATTTGGAGTAGAAAGGGAGACATGTCCAGAGTCAGTAATGGGAATAGTAGAACTGTCACCAACCGTAACATGAGTATGACATGGAGCGGAGAGAGACGAGAGGTTACCAGCGTCTGACGACATGTGAGTGGACGCTCCAGAATCCATGTAGTAGTCGAAGGGAGCCTAGAGAGTCATGTTGTTGAATTAGTTGGCGAGGGCGGACGGGTCCTAGGTTGCTGCCAAGGAAGAGCCGTAGGTGGGGTAGCCGGGGTAAGTGTACATCGCAGGTG
This sequence comes from Dactylis glomerata, assembly GCA_007115705.1. NCBI lineage: Eukaryota > Viridiplantae > Streptophyta > Magnoliopsida > Poales > Poaceae > Dactylis > Dactylis glomerata. The sequence continues at coordinate 1,726,135 of QXEO01000977.1, read as the reverse complement.
CCGGTGGCGCGGGCAGCGCCATGTAGCCCTGGGGCGCGGGGCGGGGCAGCGCGGGTCAAGGACCAAGCACGTCGGCTGGGTTGTGGTAGAAAGGCTTAGCCAAGCGAGCAGCCATCATCAAGTACATGTGGATGGCACCCGTCCACGGGTTCTACAGGCTAGGAAAGATAGGCGCGACAACGCCTCCGGTCTTCTTCTTCTTCCCCTTGTAGTTGCCAGAGCTGAACCCATAGCCAGTGTTGGAATTGGAGTATGTTGCAGGAGGGGCGGGGCATCGCGGCAAGGACAGCCTTGAGGTGGGGTGGAGCAGAAGGCAGCGGGCGCAAGCATGGTCATTCGAGGGCTGCAACTCCTGTAGGAGCAGCATGTTGCGAAAGTTCATGAAGGAGGGGAACGACGTGAGGAGAGGCACGGGGGAGGTGATGCCACAATACTTCACGTCGAGGCCCTTGATGGTGTTCCAAACGAGGGCGTCGTCTGCAACCGGGCACCAATGTCGGTGAGCGCATCGGCGACGGTCTTCTTCTCGAGGCAATATGTGGTGACGCTCTTGTCGCCCTAGATGATGTTGTGGAACTTTTGGTCGAGGTAGCCAGCCCAGGCCTGCTGGTTGTCGCGGAAGAGGGCGATGATGCTCGCGAGGGTGGAGAAGGCGGAGTGGGTGTTTGTCATCACCATGTCGATGATGTCAGGGGCAATGGAGCCGTACAACCAGCGCAAGACGGTGGAGTCCAGCCGCAGTCAGTCGTCCTCAGGAGGGATGACCGTGGTGAGGTGGTCGGAGAGGGCGTACTGGGTGACGGTGACTTGGAGGAGGTTGCGCCACTTGGTGAAGTTGGAGGCCTTGAGGTCAAGGGTGACAGGGATGAGGGATTTGATGCTCTGGATGGCAGTGGTCTTGATCCCAGAGAGCGTGTAACATCTCGGGATTTAGAGAATAGAAATAGAGAGAAATCGGATGTGTGCATTGCATTCATGCATAAGAAAATCCAAAGAATTTTCACACAAAACATTTAGAATACAAAGTGATTGAAGTTTCTCTCGCTCTGATTGTTTAGTTTAGCACATCGGAGCGAGTGCGATAAATTTTGGCCTGACCTTTGTTCAATTGTTAATTTTGGGGGGGGGGGATTTGAACTCAACATTTAAATTTGAAATGCAAATAATTCAAATAAAATTTGAATTAAATTTTAAATGATTAAAAACATTACAAAAATATAATATAAGAATGAATATTGAATAAATGTCTTTATTACAACTAAATAAGTATTATATTACAAATCTCAAATTATGAGATTAATTATAAAAAGGAATGAAGAATTACAAAAATGAATAAATAAAAACCTAAACTAAATCTTTATCTCCTCAATACTCTTATTCTTCTTTCCCTGCAAAAGAAACAACAAAGACAAAGAGAGGTTTTTGTTATGGAATAAAATTTTGCCTTCACTTTAATGAGGCAATATTGATGTTGGAACTAGCTAAAAAGAATCAAGAACTAGACTTGATACCCAAATGGTGATTAGAGGGAGAAAAGCTTTCTTAGGTAACAATAGGGACAAATGAATCTTATAAGGGGCAAATGGATCATTTGGATCATGAGGCAGCAACCAAGAAAGCAATAAGGGACAAAAGGCAACACTGTATGATCCATCTCCAGGAACAAGGCAACACATGATCCAATAAAAAATGGCATTTCTCTTTTCCCTCTAATCTAGCTAGGAACCACGAAAATTCCACCAAATTGTTTTATTGGATCATACTTGACATGGACATGCCAATATGATCCTAAGACAATTGTCTAAGCCACCTGGTAATTAAGCAAACCTTAAATGAATCTTAGGGACACTTGATCTGTTCAGTGCAATCACAAATACTTAAGCCCCATAATTATTCCAGACAGCAGGTATTTAATTAGAATCCCACAAGGTACAGCCCAGCTTTGTAGCAACAGCCCAGTAGGATTTAATACACTTGACAGCACACAAAGTAAAGTCAAGCAAGGATATGCATCACACCAGAGTTGTACCTTGCACTAGAGGTGAAAGGAAGGCAATTTGACATTTTGCACTAGAAGGGGAGTACCCACTCAAGCAGCACACGCACAGCATGCAGCTGTGTGCTGTCATCATCATAGCAATAGACACTAGACACAAAACCATTGGAGAGAGAAGCTCACAACACACATAATTTCCATTTCACTCACCTGCACATCCACAGCCAGGAAACCTAAAAAACAGTTAAGAACATCACTAGAAAATCCGAGCCAAAGCATCATAGTCACCATGACTACACTCGGAAGCCAGCAAGCAAATCAAGCAAGAAGGAAAAGAGCTGCCAGGAAGGAGGAGCGGAGCTGCCAGCAGGACAAGATCAAGAGGAGGAGGAGAAGGGCACCAGATCAATGATCTAATACCAACTTCACTTCCCAAATCTCAACAACAAGGTGAATCACCCGAAAATCATAGTAGCAGCATCTGCTCTTACCATAATAGATGAAATAAAGGGGGGTATCAGGATTTCTCTCAGTCTTGCATAGAGGTGCAATGCAAAATCATCACAGAGATCAAAACCCACAAAAATTATCTGTTCTTATTACCACCAAATAGTGCCTTAGCCTTTGCATCATTGGCTAAATTAAGCAAACTAGTAGATATCTATTCTTATCAAAGTATTGCTTAGCCAATGCTTATCTTTGCACACAACAACAACCAATGGCACCTTAACAACCAGAGAAGCATCACAGATCAAAACAGCCAGCCAAGCATGCTACATATAAATACTATGCACACTCTCCTGGAGGCACCACGGTGAATTTATATGAAAGCATATTAGCAGCCATTTGAGTATTGGCACAGTACTCTAGAAGCAATATCTAGGAAAGGCCTAATTAAATCACCATTGAAATATTTGCTTCAGTTCATGCCTTAGATTAATTTAGTGAAACATATCACAAAGTCTCATATGTAGCATCATCCAAGTGATCAGTTTACTGGAGCAACAGATAAATGGTTATCATCGAAACCATAGTTCAGTCAAGCAATCCTTGTTTACCTGCGGTTTGCTTGAGAGATTGTGTCATCTTTTGTTTCTTCTTGCTCTCGTGTGTAGACATAGTCTGGACTCTGGACCCTAGTCAGGGTCATGGGCTGCGTGTGTACCTCTGTAATTGACGTACATCTTGTACGCCTTTTTTCCTCTTCTTCTTAATAAAATTCGGCCATCGACCCTTCGAATAGTTCAGTCAAGCCACATAACTGAAATTCATTCATGAACCAACAATAACAGTCACCCTATTTAAACTGAATCCTTGCATGAGTAAGAAACCATCAGAGCATCATAGCCATTCTAATACCCATAACAGTAACCCATCAACTGGTATCATAGCTTAACTAGATATACTACTAGCAGTAGCAGGTTCACTTGGCACAAGCCAGTGAACGAGATAGAGGGGAACAGAGTAGGAGTAGCTCACAGTGCAGTTGCTCATGTAGGCGAAGTCGGGGTTGCGTCCGCAACACCATCCCGTCGGCGTCAAGGCTGAGGTTGTCAGCATAGCAACACCAAATCAACAGAGCCATCAAACAGCACATCGTGGATGCTGGGGTTGCAAGCACTGCCATCCTGCCGGTGTTGAAGATGAAGTAGACGAGATGGGTTGCATCATCACAGTAACACCACCACAGCATCATCACCACACCAGCATCATCACCATACACCATCGCCGCAACAAGGGGTCGAGAGCGCCAGGGTTGCAGCCAACAAGTGCCGTCCCACCAGAGTCAATAGAGGGGAAACTATGGAGTAGCAGGGGATAGTCGTGGCCATTGAAATGGAGCTCAAGATGGTAGAAGAGGAGGTGCGATGTCATCTTGGAGTAGCAGAAGGCGGGTGGCGGCACCGGTAACGGCCAACGGTGAGCCGACCAGATGGGGGCTAGGGTTTCACCAGGGGGCGCGCTTGCGGGGGCGATATGAAAGGTGTTGGTGGGGGTTCAGTAAAGGAGACAGAGGCGGATCAACAATGGGGTGCGGTGACGCCAGAGGAGGCCAGCGACCGGCCGGTGCAGAGCGGCGGCGATGCATTGTGCGTGCAGAGGGGAACGAGTGATGGGAGCTTGTAGGTGAGTGATACGTCTCTAACGTATCCATAATTTTTGATGCTCCATGCTTGTTTTTACACCATTTGCTTAGTGTTTTGTTACACTTCGTGGCATTTTTTATGCATTTTCTGGAACTAACCTATTAACGAGATGCCATAGTGCCAGTTCCCTGTTTTCTGCTGTTTTTGTGTTTCAGAAAAGTTACACAGGAAATATTCTCGGAATTGGACAAAACAAAAGCCAGATGTCTAGATATTTACTGAAGCTTCCATAGAACCGAAGATGAGATGGAAATGAGCCACAGGGTGGCCACACCACCAGGGGGCGCGGCCTGCCCCTGGCCCGTGCCGGCCTATGGTGTGGGCCCCCTGGTCCACTTCTGATGCCGCCCCTTCGCCTATAAAGACCCCCCGACGGGAAAAACTTAAACACCCGATCACTTTTCCAGAATACATCGCGATTCGCCGCCGCCGTCGACCCGAGATCGGGAGGGTCCAGAAGCTCTTCCCAGCACCCTGCCGGAGAGGGGAATCGCCACTGGAGGTCTTCTTCATCACCATGCTTGCCTCCGGCGCTATGAGTGAGTAGTCTACCTTGGACTATGGGTCCATAGCAGTAGCTAGTTGGTTGTCGTCTCCACCATGTGCTTCATGTTTAGATCTCGTGAGCTGCTTTACATGATCGAGACTACCTTTATGTAATTCCACATGTTGTGTTTGTTGGGATCCAATGAATATTGGTGTTATGATTGAGTTGATGTGCTGAATATTATCTTATGTTATCTCTATTTTGTTTATGATCTTGCATGCTCTCCGTTGTTAGTAGCTATCTTGGCCGAGTAGTTGCTAGTGACTCCAAGAGGGGGTATTTATGCTCGATAGTGGGTTCATGCCTCTATTTAATCTGGGGGAGTGACAGAAACCTCTAAGGTTGTAGATGTGCTGTTGCCACTAGGGAGAAAACAACATTCATATGCTCAAGGGCATATGCTTTGTTTACATTACACACTTTGCTTAATGCAGTTATCTGTTGTTCGCAACTTAATACTTGTGGAGTTCTCAGATTGATTCGCCACAAGTGGATTATTAGTCATAGATGCAGTTGGATGACGGTCTATGTATCTTGTTGTAATGCCCAGAGTAAATCTCATAGTGATCCTCTCGACATATGCACGTCGTCTTTATTCTATCAATTGCCCAACTGTAATTTGTTTACCCAGCATGTGTTATTTTATCTTATGGAGAGACACCACTAGTGACCTATGGACCCCAGTCCTATTTCCTTTGTATTGCTATCACCTGTTTACTTTAGTCGCACTGTTTACTTTACTTGCATACTATTATCACTATCCACTCGATACGCTCATTCCTTTGTTTCAAGCAAACCGGTGAGATTGACAACCTCATCGTAAGTTGGGAACAAAGTATTTGGTTGTTGTGTGTGCAGGTTCCACGTTGCTACTGGTTGAAGACGCGCTAACAAGAAATCGTTAACGGCGCCCTTGTTGGAGTGTCACGCAGCTAGTGGGCATCACCTTCTGGAGTATTGTCTTTTTCCTACTGGATTGATAACCTTGGTTTCATAACTGAGGGAAAACTTGCTGCTATAATCATCAAACCTTCTCTTGGGGTTTCAAACTGGCTGGTCATTTACTTCATCAACTACACGCCAACAATTTTTCTGGCACCATCATCACCGCGCCATCAACAAGTTTTCAGGCGCCGTTGCCGGGGAAAAAGAAGACTTCTGCAACGGGAGTTTCACACGCACATCCTTTACTTTGTTTTAAGTTTTTCTTTTACTTTATTTTTACTTGCATTGTTTTATCAAAAACACAAAAAAATTAGTATCCTTTGTAGTTGTTTTTATTTGTCTACTTTTAGTTTTGCTAAATGGCTACTCCTGAAAACACCAAGTTGTGTGACTTTACTAGCACGAATAATAGTGATTTTATCTGCGCTCCTATTGCGCCACCTGCTCCTGCTGCAAATTTTTATGAGATTAAGCCTGCTTTATTGAACCTTGTTATGAAAGAGCAATTTTCTGGTGCTAGTACTGATGATGCTGCAGCTCATCTCAACAATTTTGTTGAGCTATGTGAGATGCAAAGGTATGAGAATGTTGATGGTGATATTATTAAGCTTAAGTTGTTTCCTTTTTCTTTGAGAGGAAAAGCTAAGGATTGGTTGCTTTCTTTGCCTAAAAATAGTATTGATTCATGGGCTAAGTGTAAGGATGCTTTTATTGGTAGATACTATCCTCCTGCTAAGATTATAGCTTTGCGTAGAAATATTATGAAGTTTAGTCAGTTTGATAATGAACATGTTGCTCAAGCTTGGGAAAGAATGAAATCTATGATAAAGAATTGTCCCACTCATGGACTGACTACTTGGATGATTGTCCAAACTTTTTATGCAGGACTGAATTTTTCTTCAAGGAACCTATTGGATACAGCTGCTGGAGGCACTTTCATGTCCCTTACCTTGGGCGCCGCAACAAAGCTTCTCGACAATATGATGGTAAATTACTCTGAATGGCACACCGAGAGAGCTCCACAAGGTAAGAAGGTAAATTCTGTTGAGGAAATCTCTTCCTTGAGTGATAAGATTGATGCTATAATGCTTATGCTTTCTAATGATAGGACTCATGTAGATCCTAATAATGTTCCTCTGGCCTCTTTGGTTGCTCAAGAAGAGCATGTTGATGTAAACTTCATTAGAAATAATAATTTTAACAACAATGCTTATAAGAACAATTTTGCTAGTAACAATTATAGGTTGTATCCTTCTACCAATGGTAATGGTTATGGTAACTCTTATGGTAATTCCTCCAACAACACTAAGGCCGCGCCCTCTGAGCTTGAGGTAATGCTCAAGGACTTCATCGGTAAGCAAAACGCTTTTAACAAGTCTGTTGAGGAAACGTTAGGCAAAATTGATATTCTTGCTTCTAAAGTTGATAGCCTTGCTCATGATGTTGAACTTCTGAAATTAAAAGTGTTGCCTAATGAGGTGAAAGAGAACAATGTTTTTGCTACTGCTAATGCCATCCAAGTTAGAATTGATGAAAATGTTAGGATGCTAGCAGAATTGCATGCCAGGTGGGAAAGAGAAGATGAGATGGCTAGGAAGATGAAGGTATGTACCATTACTACCTCTAATGATGTTATTCCAAATGCTAGCAATCCTCTTACTTTGATTGGTGTAGAGAAAACTCCTACTCCTAGTGTTAAAAAGCCCAAAACAGCAAAAACTTTTTCTCAAAAGAGTGCTGAAATTTTTCGGAGTGTAGGGGAATGATTTTGATGTGGATGGCTGCAATATATCTGAAGTTATTTTTTTCTTGCAAAATCTTGCTTTGACTCCTAATGCTAGTTCTTTAAATGTTGCTTTTACTAAGCATATCACCAATGCTCTCATGAAAATTAGGGATGAAAAGTTGAAGCAAAAAGCCTCTATTCCCAAGAAGTTAGAAGATGGTTGGGAACCCATCATTGATATGCATGTTAATGGTTTTGATTGCCATGCTTTATATGATCTAGGTGCTAGTATTTCTATTATGCCTAGAAAGATTTATGACATGCTTGATTTACCACCTCTTGAAAAGTGTTATTATGATGTTCCTATTGCTGATGTTGCTAAGAAGAAACCTTTGGGAAGGATTAATGATGTTCTTATTATGGTTAACAATAACCTTATTCCCGTTGATTTTCTTGTCATGGATGTTGAATGCAATGCTTCATGTCCTATTATTTTGGGAAGACCCTTTCTTCGAACTGTAGGTGCCATCATTGATATGAGGGAAGGCACCATCAAATATCAATTTCCACTCAAGAAAGGTATGGAACACTTCCCTAGAAAGAGAAATAAATTAATTTTTGACTCTATTCTTAGAGCAAATTATGAGCTTGATGCTTCATCACTTGATATTACTTGATTTGCATTTTCTGCGCCTAGCTCAAAGGCGTTAAAGAAAAGCACTCTTGGGAGATAACCCAATGTTTTTACATTCAGTACTTTTTATTTTATTTGAGTCTTGGAAGTTATTACTACTGTAATAACCGCTCCTTATCCTTTTTATTTCGTTTTTGTGCCAAGATAAGCCTCTAATTTGAGTGAGGTAAGATTTGGGGATGTTGCTGTCCTGAAACAGTTTTTGGTGCTGCACCGTAAAAATTCGTGAAAATTCTCTGTATATCTTTTGGACCTGCGATTTCTTGTGCATATGCCCCAGTTTATGTCCAAACTTTCATTAGTTGAAAACTTTTTGATTTGAGCAACAGAAAACCCTCTAAAAATTCGACCTTTGTTAGCTGTTCTGTTTTGACAGATTTCTGCCAATATTTGTGTTTGCCGCTTTATCGCTTTCTTTTTGAGTTCTTTTGATCACGGAACTTTTGGATAAGTTGCTACAGTAGTATATGCTTTTTATGTGGTGGTTTTGAGTTGAAACCTGAAGCAAAACAGGGTTGATTCAATATTATGCTTACACTAATGTTGCTAATAAATTTGTGTTTAGTTTTGTATGAAGGAAGTTTTCAAGTGTAGGGATTGGAGAATGATGAGATGAGTTGAAGAATGGACAAAAGATCAAGCTTGGGGATGCCCATGCACCCCAAGAAATATCCAAGAGGTACAAGCGTCAAAGCTTGGGGATGCCCCCGAGGCACCCCTTCTTCATCGGCAAAAATCAGGTCACCTTTCAACGCACTATATTTTTATTGCTTCATGCATTATGCGTTTTTCTTGGAGCGTCAGTTGTTTATAGTTTCCAGTTTTCTTTAGTTTTGTTTGCTGTAATAAATGGTTGGACCCCAACAAATTTCCTTTGGAGAAGTTCCCTTGCTTTCATTTGCCAAGAACACTCCATTTTTCACTCTTATCATTTCAACGAGTGTTCTTCTTTTTCTAGAACTGCGTTTAGCTTTTATTTTTTGCCTTGATTTATGTTCAGATCTTGTTATATATTTTTATCAAGGTGTATTTTGACCTCTGGTCCATGTTGGTTTTCATCAAAAGAGTTGTTTATAAAAAGTTCAAATGGTGTTGGAAAAGAGAAAAAGCTTTATGCAAAAAGTGGTACAAGAAGGAGCTTGTGTAGACTGCGGCCTAGGCTTTTGCATGTTGTGCTTGATGTCTTTTTGATAGTATGCTTAGTGGTTTTGCTGTAGCATGACTTGTCTCAAATGACTGAGATTGCTTAATGAGCCTTTGAAAAAATCATACGTTGTTTTAATTATTTGAAACATTATTTTGGTTTTCTCCTTTGATGCTTTATTTGGGTTGACTTGGCGCATGCTCACACATGTTAGACTCATACAAAGTCACCATTGCCTCTATGATCATTTAGTTTTTGACTTTTGATGCTATCTTATGCTTCTTTTAATGTCGCTTTGTCACTTTGCATGATTATGGCCATTATTGCTCTCTTAGTTGGTCGATCCCAGTCTTTTGCTAGCCCTCATTTTGTACTGAGTATGAGCTCTACTCATGCATCCAACTCCTAAAAACCAAGTTTGCCATTGTGTCCACCATACATACCTATTAGCAATTTGCTATTCCAAAGTACATTTGACTTGCTTTTATCTATCCTTCAAATTAAATTTTTTTTGGTGTTATGCGAAAATTGGTCAGTAAAGCTCTCACGAACCTGATGGCACACTTTACTTTTCTCGCTTTAAAATTTTGATATTGTGGCTCTCTTATGTTGAGTTGTTATGCTTGCAAGTTGTAAGTTGAAAATTAGCCTAGCCATGTGATACGTCTCCAACGTATCTATTATTTTTGATGCTCCATGCTTGTTTTTACACCATTTGCCTTGTGTTTCGTTACACTTCATGGCATTTTTATGCGATTTCCGGAACTAACCTATTGACAAGATGCCAGAGTGCCAGTTCCCTGTTTTCTGCTATTTTTGTGTTTCAGAAAAGCTACACAGGAAATATTCTCGGAATTGGACGAAACAAAAGCCAGAAGTCTTATTTTCCCCGGAAGCTTCCCGAAGACCGAAAGAGAGCCGGAGGGGGGCCAGAGGCCGCCCTCACACATAGGTGGCGCGGCCCAGGCCCTGGCCGTGCCACCCTGGTGTGAGGAGCCCCTGGCTGCCCCCTGACGACGCCCCTTCGCCTATAAGAAGCCTCGGGACGGAAAACCCTAGAGGAGTCGGCGAAATTTCCAGAACGGTTCCGCAGCGCCGCCGCCGTCGAAGCCAAATTTCGGGGGACATAAGTCTCTGTTCCGGCACCCTGCCGGGACGGGGAAGTGCCCTCGAAGCCATCTCCATCGGTCTCCATCACCGTCTCCGCCATCTCCATCGACCTCACCGCCATCTCCATCAACCTTGCTATCTCCTATGATGAGGAGGGAGTAGTTCATCCCCGGGGCTGAGGGCTCTACCGGTAGCTATGTGGTTCACCTTTCTCTCCCATGATGTGATCTTTATGTGATCGTGAGCTTTGTATCATGTTGAACAAGTAGATGTTATTATTCAGATATTATGTGTACTCTAGTGATGTTATTAAAGTAATCTATTCCTCCTGCCATGGTGTAACGGTGATAGTGCGTGCATCGTGGTGGTACTTGATCTAGGCTACGATTGTGATCTCTTATGGATTATGAGAATAATTATCGCTATGATAGTATTAAAGTGATCTATTCCTCCTTTCATGGTGTAATGTTGACAGTGTGTGCACCGTGTTAGTACTTGGTCTAAGTTGCAATAATATCTATCTTGAGTTGTGATCTGATTTGGATATCTCTATGAGTGGTGTTTGTCAAGTACTTGATGAACTTTAAGGGGTGCTTCTGTAGCCACTACGCAATGATTAGTGTTGTTCAATAGGAGAGTAATTCAGAGTACCATAGTGAAGAGAAGTTGTTTATTTGTTCAATTATGTTATATTGTTGGGAGTGTGTCCACTAGTGAAAGTATGATCCCTAGGCCTTGTTTCCAAGCATTGCACATCATTTACTTCCTGTTTTGTTACATGTTTGCTCGCAGCGATATTTATTTCAAATCACATTTGCTACTTATAATCATCACTACTACTTGTATTTCACTATCTCTTCGCCGAACTAGTGCACCTATACATCTGACAAGTGTATTGGGTGTGTTGGGGACACAAGAGACTTTCTGTATCATAATTGCAGGGTTGTTTGAGAGGGATAGCTTTGACCTCTTCCTCCCTGAGTTCAGTAAACCTTGGGTGATCCACTTAAGGGAAACTTGCTGTTGTTCTACAAACCTCTGCACTTGGAGGCCCAACACTGTCTACAAGAAGAGAAGCGTGTGTAGACATCAAGCTCTTTCCTGGCGCCGTTGCCGGGGACTAAAGAAGAATACTTCCAAAGATTGAAGAAAACCTCCCGCGTCAACTTAGCGCCAGCAAGCTCTTTTCTGGCGCCGTTGCCGGGGAGGTAAGGTAAAAGGTACTCACATCCTTTGGCTACTAAGTCTTTTAGTTGCTAGTGAGTGCTCGGAGTTATTTCCTTTAGATTCTGCAATTACATCTTTTTGTTTCTTGTTTTTATTTTCACTAGTTAGGCTTAATGGAAAATAAAGAGTTCTCTAGTCTTTTTCCTAAGTTTAGATATGAAGTGTTTGAAGAGAAAATTGAAAAACCTTTGGAGCTTAATTTGCATGCTAATAGTGTTGTTAGTATGAATGCTTTGAACACCGTTATTGCTAATGCTATAGAAGAGTCTAAGCTTGGGGAAGCTGGTTTTGTTAAGCATGATATTTTTAGTTCACCAGCTTTAGTGGAGAAAGTTTGTTCTGATAATATTTTATCTCCCATATGTGATGTTCCTTCTTATGATGATATGTTTGAAGAATATGCTTTGCAACACAGTAGTTCTCTAGCTTATGATGATACTAAACCTCTAGTTTATTATGGTTATGATGATGAGTATAATATTTTCAGTTCACCTACTTTTGAGGAGAAAATTAGTTATGATTACAATATGCCTCCTATTTTTGATGATTATGGTGATGAGAATAATTATTCTATTGAATTTGCTCCTACTACTATTGTTCCTGTGGTGAGTATTAATTCTTTTATGCATGTGGCTCATGATAGGGATGCTTTATGTGATAGTTATATTATTAGTTCTATTCATGATGCTACTGAAAGTTATTATGAGAGAGGGAAACATGGTTTGATGGATATCAATAATATTAAGTTTCCCCTCTTTATGTTGCAAATCTTGAAGTGGCACTTGTTTTATCTATCCATGCTTGCTACTATGTGCCTCGTTGATTTATTTTCTTACAAGATTCCTATGCATATGAAGTGGTTTAGATTTAAATGTGTTCCATACTTTCTTTTTGATGCTCTCTATTGCTTTAAGTTCCTATATGGCGCCTTTGCCTCAAGCTCTTATATGGCGCCCACATGAGCATCTTTGCAAATTACTGCGCCTAGCTCAAAGGCGTTAAAGAAAAGCACTTTTGGGAGATAACCCATTGTTTATTTTCAGTATTTTTTCTTTTATTTGAGTCTTGGAAGTCATTACTACTGTAATAACCGCTCCTTATCCTTTTTATTTTGTTTTTGTGCCAAGAGAAGCCTCTAATTCGAGTGAGGTAAAGATTTGGGGATGTTGCTGTCCTGAAACTGTTTTCGGTGCTGTACCGTAAAAATTCGTATAAATTCTCTGTATATCTTTTGGACCTGCAATTTCTTGCGCATATGCCCCAGGTTATATCCAAACTTTCCTTAGTTGAACACTTTTTGATTTGAGCAACAGAAAACCCCTCAAAAATTCGGCCTTTGTCAGCTGTTCTGTTTTGACAGATTTCTGCCAATATTTGTGTTTGCCGCTTTATCGCTTTATTTTTTAGTTCTTTTGATCACGGAACTTTTGGGGAAGTTGCTACAGTAGTATATGCTATATATGTGGTGGTTTTGGGTTGAAACCTAAAGAAAAAAGAGGTTGATTACATGTTATGCTTGCACTAATGTTGCTAATAGAATTGTGTTTAGTTTTGTATGAAGGAAGTTTTCAAGTGTAGGGATTGGAGAATAATGAGATGAGTTGAAGAATGGACAAAAGCTCAAGCTTGGGGATGCCCATGCATCACCCCAAGAAATATCCAAGAAGTACAAGCGTCAAAGCTTGGGGATGCCCCCAAGGCACCCCTTCTTCATCGGCAAAAATCAGGTCACCTTTCAAGACACTCTATTTTTATTGCTTCATGCACTATGCGTTTTTCTTGGAGCGTCAGTTGTTTTTGTTTTCAGTTTTCTTTTGTTTTGTTTGCTGCAATAAATGGTTGGATCACATCATGTTTCTTTTGGAGGAGATGAACTCGCTTTTCATTTGCCAAGAACGCTCTAGTTTTCACTCTTATCGTTCAACGAGTGTTCTTCTTTTTCCGCTACTGCTTTTGGTTTTCGTTTTCGCCTTGATTTGCGTTCAGACCTTGTCATATCTTTTCATCAAGGTGTATTTTTACCTCTGATCTTTATTGGTTTTCATCAAAAGAGGTGTCTTAAAAAATTTCAAATGGTGTTGGAAAAGAGAAAAAGCTTTATGCAAAAAAGTGGTACAAGAAGGAGCTTGTGTAGACTGCGGCTTAGACTTTTGCATGTCGTGCTTGATGTCTTTTTGATAGTATGCTTAGTGATTTTTGCTGTAGCATGACTTGTCTCAAATAACTGAGATTGCTTAATGAGCCTTTGAAAAAATCATGCTTTTTTTAATTATTTGGAAGCATTATTTTGGTTTTCTCCTTTGATGCTTTATTTGGGTTGACTTGGCGCATGCTCACACATGTTAGACTCTTACAAAGTCGCCAATAGCCTCTATGATCATTTAGTTTTTGACTTTTGATGCCATCTTATGCTTCTTTTAATGTCGCTTTGTCGCTTTGCATGATTATGGCCATTATTGCTCTCTTAGTTGGTCGCTCCCAGTCTTTTGCTAGCCCTCGCCTTGTACTGAGTATGAGCTCTACTCGTGCATCCAACTCCCAAAAACCAAGTTTGCCATTGTGTCCACTATAAATTCCTATGCATGGTATTTGAAAGCCATTCCAAGTAAATTTTCATGTGCTACCTTTCAAAAAACCTTCAAAATACTTCTCGTTTTGTGACACTGTTTTCAGCTCATGGGGACGTAGTGGTCGGATTTGCTATCTGAAAGGATGAGGATGTCGCCTAGAGGGGGGGTGAATAGGCGATTTAAAACTTTTACGAGTGGCTTGACAAATGCGGAATAAAACTAACGTTTAATTTGCCAAGCATACAAAACCTAAATAAACTAGGTTCACCTATGTGCACCAACAACTTATGCTAGACAAGATAAGCAACTATGTGATAGCAAGATATATAAACTTCAAGCACGAAGGCTATCACAAAGTAAATTGCATAAGTAAATGAGCTCGGGTATAGAAATAACCGAGGCACACGGAGACAACGATGTATCCCGAAGTTCACACCCTTGCGAGTGCTAATCTCCGTTGGAGCGGTGTGGAGGCACAAGGCTCCCCAAATGCCACGGAGGCTCACCGTAATCTCCTCGAGCCCTCCCACCAAGATGGAAGACCCGACCACTATGGGACACTTGAGGGCGGTCACCGAACCCGTACAAGCTTGGGGCAATCTCAACAACTCAATTGGAGGCTCCCAAGAATCGCCACTGAGGCACCACAAAGCTTGGGAAGATCTCCACAACTTAATTGGAGGTCCCCAAGGAATTGCCACAGAGGCACCACAAAGCTTGGGAAGATCTCCACAACTTAATTGGAGGTCCCCAAGTAACCACTAAGCCACTAAGCCGTCTAGGGTTCCAAGAACCCAAGAGTAAAAAGCTCAACGAACTTTTACTACCGAATCTCCGAGGAGAACTCAAACCGATGCAGCAAATGCAATGGCAAGAACACACGAAGTGCTCAAATCCTTCTCTCCCAAATCCCACCAAAGCAGCAAATGCTATGGAGGGATATGAGAAGAAGAACAAGGAGGAAATCCACAAAGAACCCCAAGATCTAGATCCAATAGGTTCCCCTCACATAGAGGAGATAATGATTGGTGGAAATGTAGATCTAGATCTCCTATCTCTTTTCCCTCAAAAAGATGCAAGAATCATAGGAGGGATTGGGAGGAAGGGCAAGCTCTTCAAGGTCAACAATGGAGGAGAGAGAAATGGAAGAGCCAACCTCCAAATGAGGAAGAAGGGGCTTTATATAGCCCCCGCATGAAATCTGACCGTTACAGGATTTTTAACCCGGAAATTCCGGCCTCGGGGGCGGAATTTCCGGCCCCCCTTATAAAAAATTCCGCCCCCCCTACTGCAGGGTGCACCACAGCTCGAGAAAAAAGACTTAGCAAAATTTCGCAGGGGCGGAAATTATGGAATTTCCGCCCCCCGGAAATTCCGGCCTCGGGGGCGGAATTTCCGGCCCGGGAGAAAACATCAACACGAAAATGGCTGTAACTTTTGCATCCGGACTCCGTTTTCGATGATCTTGGGCTCGTTGGAATCACCACAATAAGCTCTACAACTTCATCCACAGAAACATCATAGTCCAACAAAGGTGGATGAAGCCAAATGATACAAGGTTTGACTTAGCTATAAAGAAGAACCGGTAAAACCTCCAAACACCAAAAACGCAATAAGAGTTCCATACGAAATCCGTTTTTGATGACCTAGAGCTTGTCATGGAAATAACCACAAGCTCTAGAACCTCACATGGATAAAAGCCAAATAAGAACCAAGAAAGATAATGCCAAGTATGCAAAGGTTTGAGCTCTCTCCAAACGATACAATTAAGTTACTCACTCGAGAGCCCCTCTTGATAGTACGGCTACCAATCCTACAACCCGGTCTCTAAACTAACACACGAGACTGGTAGAAGAGAAAACCTATCAAGAACAAACCTTTGCCTTGTGCAATCCACTTGAGCTAGATGAAGACGGTCTTGACACCCTCAAGTTGAACTACCTTTCTTGATTGCGCTTGCTCGACCTATCTTGAACTTGCGCTTCGACTTGATCAACATTGCACTTCATCTTCTTCCTTCTTAATGATAATGTCTTGAGAATGCATATGATAGTTCACTCCATCATCTTATTCCTCAAGACACACTCTATAGGCTCAACTCCCTTAGACCAATCTTCGGATCACTTCTTGAATAACACCTTGGTCATTGAATAATCTTCTTTATCTTCATCTTCTTACACCCTTGAAAGCAACATATGGCTCAATCATTGTCTACGAACAAGTCCTATAAATATAACTCAATGCAAATATTAGTCCATAGGGATTGTCATTAATTACCAAAACCACACATGAGGGCACATGCTCTTTCAATCTCCCCCATTTTGGTAATTGATGACAATCTCTTTGAGAGGGTTTATATAATGAATTTAAAGAAACAAGATAGTTACACTAACATCAAATACTACAAAAGTATGTGATGTTAGTAGAACCATCATATATAGAGCAAACTCCCCCACAATCTATGCACGTGTGAATGAACTTGAATTTCATTGCATATATTGCCAACCAATGTTGTTGGTGGAGTTTCCACTATATATACTCAACCATGCAAAGCATGCAAGGCAAATGCTTAAGATCAAAACCAAAGCATGAAGCCCAATTCCCTTCAAACCCTCGAAACTTCTCCCCCATTGGCATCCATTGCCAAAATGGGCGAAAAGGCTTGGAAGGCCAATATAGCGAGAGTTCCTCCTCAAGGCAACAAGAGTGAAAACACATGCACAAATCCAAATACAAAAATTTGGAGGAAATCAAACTATATTAAGGATCAAAGATTGCAAACAAAAAGGATGACATGATGGTAAAACTTCCAACAAATGAAGATAGCAATCAAAAGATCCAAAAGCGAATCAAATAAAGATATTATGATAAGACCAAAACAATGCTCTAAATAACATAAAGAAGCTCCCCAAGGTTTGTGCACAACATATTCCATTTGAATTGAAGTATAAGGTGCACAAACATGGAATCATCACTACCTCGATATTATTCAAAACAAAATGATACCAAGTGAAATCAAAATACTATGATAACCGCAAAATGGTGCTTTAAATAAAATGAAGAAGCTCCCCAAGGTACGTGCACAAGATAGACTTTTGTATTTCAAAACAATTTGCACAACATGGAATCCTCACTCCCTCACTATCATTTAAAAGCAACCATTAGCAAGAGATCATAGAAAAGACAATATTCTTAACACTTGTATCAAAGAAATGGTTGAGCAACAAGTAAGGAACCGACATATTAAATGGCTCAACCAAAGGAATGTGTGATAGGAATGAAAGCATATTATAAGACTAGTACAAGGATGCACAAAGAGCATCCACATAGTCCTCAATGAATGATATTGCTTAGCATTCCATCCCAACACATAAGGAAAAAAAAATAAGATATCAATTAAGGAGATATCATCTCTCATGTGTATAAGTTTCTAAGTAGACAACATCACAAAGAAAATTATCACAAAGAAACATATACACATAAAATAGATACAAAGAATAGAACATGATATTTAAAGAAGTTCATGCAATATACCAATGAGATTTTTGCTTTTAAAGCATGGCCAAAGGCTCAATTTATCTTATTGCATATTGAAGAGCTTCAACCACAAACATGTCAAAGACATCACAAATATCAACAAGGGAAAGAAGATAGTTGGGATGTTTTGAGAAAAGCAACAAGTATCACGAATAAGTATACCAAAAGAAAGAACTAAATTTGCACTTTCATCAATATTGCACATGTGAGGAACTTGAGAAAATGATATGCAATAAAATTGCTAGATAGACATATTTGGGAAGGGTTCCCCAAAAAATACACTCATCTCAAATTACTCACATTTACAATAAAGAGGTTTCATTAAGATCATTGCAAATAAAGATTTTCATGCCATGAAATGACCCACATAAGGTTAGATGCTAGAAAAGTATGCATGAATAAGATACTTGTTACCGAGATATCATTGGAAGGATGTAGTAGATAGGAGTTCTTCAATAATCCTAGCTTGCCACAAATTATCAATTAGTCACCGCTTCATCCTTATTATTGAGACAAGCACCAATATATCTCCCATGTACCTAAAACATATTCAAGTACAATATGGTCCCCAAACTCATTGGGTCCGAAGTAGTTAGAGACACTACAATATATAGGATAAGCTCCACATAAATATGTGCATATAGATATGAACTTGAATTTCATGCACATCTTAGCCAATTTAGGATTTATTGGAGTTTACCCTATATATTGGATCAAAGAAAGCAAAGCATGCCATAAAATATGTAGTAAGTAAATAAGCATGCTAAAAACTTTCAAGAGCCAACGGGAGATACAATTTGGACGAAACACCAAGAAGACCAAAGAGTCACACGAAGGTGTGAAAACCCAAAAGTTGTCCAAATTATATCAAAGGATCAATTCAACACAATATTGACTCCAAAGTCCACCAAGTGAACAAAGCAAACGCCAATGAGCATAAAGGATCACTAAAAGACACACGCCCAATGACTTATCTCATTTTAAGAATATAGAGCAAAATCAAGAAAAGAGATAGCCATTCTCCCAAAGAGAGCAAGGTTCCAACAAACAAACCAAACTCTCCACTCTTTTTATGATGGCACACTAAGTACCAAAAAGAAAAGATTTGTCTTCCAACAATAATCAATACCAATTGAAATAAGCCGCAAGAGTATGTTATAGAAAATATAGGAGAGCTCCCCCAAGATTAGTGCATTATTTATGATTTTGCATTTGAATACAAAATACACACAAATGGGATTATCATCTCTACCTACATTAAAAATAACACAAAACAAGTTCAACAAAATCAAATGGACTCACAAGAGTTAAGAAAGACAAAGGGAAAAAAACAAATACATTTCTTGGCAAGAGATAAGGTAATTAAAAGCAATAGCCAATGTAAAGATGATCAATATATATATACCACAAGACAAAGTACCAATTGTTCAAGGACAAGAGGTATTTGGAGTTATTAATTTCCCAGTGGTATTTTACACATAAATCCAAGATCATCTTCACAACAAGAAGCATATGAAAAGGATAAGAATTAAACACCATGCTAAAGCAAATATTCTTGATAGACTCAAATAGTTAAACAATCACGCAAAGCAATGATTAGCATAACTTGAAGTAAATGGTTTTCCAATTTTGATGTAGAATTCCACGATTTAGGAAAACCCTACCAAGAATGTATCTCACAAACAAGATCCAAAGCAAGAGCAATAAAACAATTTGGAAAGTTGAAACTTGTTTGAGCAAACATGTCACATAGAAGAAAGATAATTTGCAATATCAACACTATGTGACACAACCTCAAATATACACATTTTATTGGTTTGTAGTATGCACAAAGCATATTACTCCCCCATAATGTGATAAAGCATTTATTTTCACAAGAGGCAAATAAAATTCAATATGAGAAGATTAATGGACATTATAGAATTTGAATTTCATGAACATGACATACCACATAGAGACTAGATAAATTCAAATAACAACACTAAGTGGTATTCCTCATGTGCACACGTATTTAGGATTGTGAAGTGCAAAAGCATATCACTCCCCCAAAATGGGATAGTCCATTAGTCTCTCAAAAGAGCCAAATAATATAAAAGAAGACGCAATATAGGCTCAAACACAAACACACATATATGGTGTGCAAACCCACAAGTATATACTTGATTAATCAAAATAAAACAAGTAGGTAGCACAACATATACCAACACATGTAATGGAACACAACCAACACATGCAAAAGGGGCGAGTAACTTTCAATGTAGATAAGTTGAGTACATGTTACCGCAAAGAGGAACATTGGATATGTGATATAAATAAGATAATCCAATTGACTTGACTTGAGACAATATATTGATGAAGATCCCTTAATTCTTTATGATATAGCCAAGTCTCCAATGCCCTCCAACAAACACCTATTGATCAAGTTTTGGTGTGATGGTCCCCAACCAAGTTGGGTCCTAAGAGGTTAGTCACAATAGGCTTGGCCACCCAAATGGTTCTTTTCTTGACACCACATTGAGTACCAACAAATTTGGCAAACACATTGTCAACCTTATCCTTGCAAAGGGAATAAGCATCATCAATTATGATAGGGTTGGATGAGTTACCCATAGTGCATGAAGAAGAAAGGTGACTCTTCTCACGGCATATGTAGCAAGTTCTTTTCTTCACCTTCTCCACACTTGATTTCTCCGCAATGGGAGCATTAGCTTGATTCTTCTTGGGAAGTGGCATTTCTTCAACTCGAGGTTGAGCGTGACCTTGAACTTGAGGCCGCTTCCCATGTTGCTTCTCAACTAGTGCCTTCTTCTTCAAAGGGCAAGATCTAACATGGTGCCCTTTAATTTTGCACTTGAAGCAAACAATCTTGGCCGGATCTTTGACTTGTCCTTGGCCCTTCTTCTTCTTGTTAACCGTGGACTTCTTGTTGTTTCTAGAGATAAACCCAAGTCCACTCTTGTCATTGGGGGATTTTTGCACACTCAACATATTGTCGAGTTTGGATTTCCCTTCATGACTCTTTACAAAGTCTTTCTTCAAAGAAGAGACTTGGGCCTTGAGCTCTTCGATTTCCTCTACATGGTTAGTAAAAACACAAGTACTAGAGGAAGTAGAAGCTTCATTGTTAGAGCAACAAGGAAAGGAAAGTAATTCATCACAAGATGTAGCAATGTTATGAGTGGATGAATTACTAGGACTAGCACAAGGCAATATGGCATTTTGAGAAGTAGTGCAAGTGTCCACATGAGGATCACTAGATGTTACCTTTGACATAATACCCTCATGAGCTAATTTTAGCCTATCATGGGAAGCTAGAAGATCCTCATGGGAGCTAGAGAGCTTTCCATCATTTTCTTCCAATTTCCCATAATTGCTAGTTAGCAAATCAAGTTGAGCCCTTAGCTCAACATTCTCCTTCAAGATGGATGCTTCACAAGAAGTAGAGTTAGTAGCACAAGCATCATCACTAATGGAAAGCGGAGAAGGCAATTTAGTAAGCTCATTTGAATTTGAAGCTTTAAGTTGCTCATGCGACTCGGTGAGAATGATGGGCTCACTCGAAATGACCCTAGAGTCATTTTTAAGAAGAACAACATTCTCAAGGAGTTTAGCATAAGTAACTACAAGCTCTTCGTATTTAGTTTCAAAATCATTTGCCACCACAAGAGTTCTACCATAGGATTTCTTTATTTTAGATAATTCTAAAGTAAAGGTCTCCTCAAGAGATTCCTTGGTGGTTTGTTCTTCTTTTAGAGCTTCTTTTAGATCTGCGATCTCATCCGCATAATCACGGGCATGACCTTGCATTTTAAAAATGGTATTCTCATGCTCCTCAATAATTTTATTGCTCTCGGTGGCAATAGCCAAAATCTTATAGAAGTAAGACCAAGCAATTTTATTCTTACGAATAGCATGAAAAAACATTTCACTCTTCTCAAATAAAGAAGCAAGATCATCATCCTCTTCTTCATTATCCTCATCATCATCACTAGATATATTGGGTTCCAAAGTAGGAGTTACCTTTGAAGACCTAGCCATAAGGCACATGTGGGAACCAAGAGATGATGAAGAAGAATCACTTGAAGCTCTAATTAAAATCTTGTCTTGGCCCATGGAATAATTGTTTTCCTCTACATTGTTAGACACGCAACAATTAGAGGAAGTAGATATAATTGTATCTTGGAAACAAGACAAATCAAGCATATCCTCATGAGATTTATTCATGCAACTTGCACATGATATGCAAGGACTATCAACACAAGCATGTAAAGCATTTATGGTGCTAGAAGTGTTTAAGTCCAAAGATGAAGCATGGTGATGATATAGAGATGAATGATCATCACAAGTAAGCTCACTATCAACATTGCAATTTCCATCACCACTCACCATAGAGTTACCTTGTGTCTTGCTACACTTTGGTGAAGTGGAAGAGAGTTCATCACGATCGGAAGTGGAGGGAATACAATCATCCTCAATCTTGTTGGACATATCATATTTGTCTTGAATCTTTGTCCAAAACTCATGAGCGCTACGGAAAAGCATGATTGCAAGAATAACTGCATTGCTCACAAAATCAACAAGCACATTAGAAGCTCAAGAATTAAGATAAGAGTTTCTCTTCTCCTCTAAAGATAGACTTTGGGAATCCTTAGGAGGAGAGAAACCCATATCTAAAATTCTCTCTATATTTGGGTCCATATCACGAAAATGATTAAGCATGCAAATTTTCCATATATCATAATTAGTGCCATCAAATATAAAGGTGTCATTGTGCACTAATCCCCTAGCCGACATCTTTTCTCTCAAGGCGGTGAAGCCTAAAAATGAGAGACCTTGCTCTGATACCAATTGAAAGGATGAGGATGTCGCCTAGAGGGGGGGGGGTGAATAGGTGATTTAAAACTTTTACGAGTGGCTTGACAAATGCGGAATAAAACTAACGTTTAATTTGCCAAGCATACACAACCTAAATAAACTAGGTTCACCTATGTGCACCAACAACTTATGCTAGACAAGATAAGCAACTATGTGATAGCAAGATATATAAACTTCAAGCACGAAGGCTATCACAAAGTAAATTGCATAAGTAAATGAGCTCGGGTATAGAAATAACCGAGGCACGCGGAGACAAAGATGTATCCCGAAGTTCACACCCTTGCGAGTGCTAATCTCCGTTGGAGCGGTGTGGAGGCACAAGGCTCCCCAAACGCCACGGAGGCTCACCGTAATCTCCTCGAGCCCTCCCACCAAGATGGAAGACCCGACCACTATGGGACACTTGAGGGCAGTCACCGAACCCGTACAAGCTTGGGGCAATCTCCACAACTCAATTGGAGGCTCCCAAGAATCGCCACTGAGGCACCACAAAGCTTGGGAAGATCTCCACAACTTAATTGGAGGTCCCCAAGGAATTGCCACAGAGGCACCACAAAGCTTGGGAAGATGTCCACAACTTAATTGGAGGTCCCCAAGTAACCACTAAGCCGTCTAGGGTTCCAAGAACCCAAGAGTAAAAAGCTCAACAAACTTTCACTACCGAATCTCCGAGGAGAACTCAAACCGATGCACCAAATGCAATGGCAAGAACACACGAAGTGCTCAAATCCTTCTCTCCCAAATCCCACCAAAGCAACAAATGCTATGGAGGGATATGAGAAGAAGAACAAGGAGGAAATCCACAAAGAACTCCAAGATCTAGATCCAATAGGTTCCCCTCACATAGAGGAGATAATGATTGGTGGAAATGTAGATCTAGATCTCCTCTCTCTTTTCCCTCAAAAAGATGCAAGAATCATAGGAGGGGTTGGGAGGAAGGGCAAGCTCTTCAAGGTCAACAATGGAGGAGAGAGAAATGGAAGAGCCAACCTCCAAATGAGGAAGAAGGGGATTTATATAGCCCCCGCACGAAATCTGACCGTTACATGATTTTTAACCCGGAAATTCCGGCCTCGGGGGCAGAATTTCCGGCCCCCCTTATAAAATTTCTGCCCTCCTACTGCAGGGTGCACCACAGCTCGAGAAAAAGGACTTAGCGAAATTTCGCAGGGGCGGAAATTATGGAATTTCCGCCCCCCGGAAATTCCGGCCTCGGGGGCGGAATTTCTGGCCCGGGAGAAAACATCAACACGAAAATGGCTGTAACTTTTGCATCCGGACTCCGTTTTCGATGATCTTGGGCTCGTTGGAATCACCACAACAAGCTCTACAACTTCATCCACAGAAACATCATAGTCCAACAAAGGAGTATGAAGCCAAATGATAAAAGGTTTGACTTAGCTATAAAGAAGAACTGGTAAAACCTCCAAACACCAAAAACGCAATAAGAGTTCCATACGAAATCCGTTTTTGATGACCTAGAGCTTGTCATGGAAATAACCACAAGCTCTAGAACCTCACATGGATAAAAGCCAAATAAGAACCAAGAAAGATAATTCCAAGTATGCAAAGGTTTGAGCTCTCTCCAAACGATACAATTAAGTTACTCACTCGAGAGCCCCTCTTGATAGTACGGCTACCAATCCTACAACCCGGTCTCCAAACTAACACACGAGACCGGTAGAAGAGAAAACCTATCAAGAACAGACCTTTGCCTTATGCAATCCACTTGAGCTAGATGAAGACGGTCTTGACACCCTCAAGTTGGACTACCTTTCTTGATTGCGCTTGCTCGACCTATCTTGAACTTGCGCTTCGACTTGATCAACATTGCACTTCATCTTCTTCCTTCTTAATGATAATGTCTTGAGAATGCATATGATAGTTAACTCCATCATCTTATTCCTCAAGACACACTCTATAGGCTCAACTCCCTTAGACCAATCTTCGGATCACTTCTTGAATAACACCTTGGTCATTGAATAATCTTCTTTATCTTCATCTTCTTACACCCTTGAAACCAACATATGGCTCAAGCATTGTCTATGGACAAGTCCTATAAATATAACTCAATGCAAACATTAGTCCATAGGGATTGTCATTAATTACCAAAACCACACATGAGGGCACATGCTCTTTCACTATCTTCCATATTGCTTATTCCAAAAAGAAAAAAAAGGAAAAAAGAAAAGAAAAAAGGCACTCCTCCATGGTATGTGAATGTTGGTGGGCACCCGATGGAATCGGTTAGCCATGGTTTGAGAAAGGAAAAAGGTGGGGAGGAGTGCCGAGCTTTATAAAAGAGCACAAAAGTGCCAATCTCTCTCTCTCAAAATTTTTCTTCATTTTTGTATGGAAGATAGTAAGAACCCCATTGCCAGTCATTGACAAAGACAACCAGCTCTCAAAACCAATTTTTATCTCTCTATTTTACAAATGAAAAGCTCTAGCACATGTTTAATCACTGCTTCCCTCTACAAAGGGCCTTTCTTTTACTTTTATGTTGAGTCACCACCTTCTATCTTTATGCACCATTAAGAGAGCATAGTTGTCATTCTTAGTATAATGTGCATTGTCCCAAAGTTTTCATTGATTGATTCATATTATTGGTTTCACTTGTTCTCAAATTATTTGTATCTAGTCGCCCTCTTAAACTTGAAGGTGTCCTATGCATTTATGTTTTGCTCTCCATGAAGGACAAGCTGAAAACCATTTGTATGTTTTTCCTTATGATTTGAACACACGTTTGACTTTCATTGTTTCATTTTCATGACCTTTTGTTTGTGTTCATTTTCATGTTTATAACATGGTTGCTAAGTTCTTATTGTCAAGATTATATCTTTCATGCCCATGTTTTAAGTTCTTATGATCCCAGCTCACAATGCTTACATACATGATCAAGATTGTGTAGGTGCATGTCACCTCAAAAATTATTCTTTTGTTATCACTTACCTACTCGAGGACGAGCAGGAGTTAAGCTTGGGGATGCTTGATACGTCTCCAACGTATCTATAATTTTTGATGCTCCATGCTTGTTTTTACACCATTTGCCTTGTGTTTCATTACACTTCGTGGCATTTTTATGCGATTTCCAGAACTAACCTATTGACAAGATGCCACAGTGCCAGTTCCCTGTTTTTTGCTGTTTTTGTGTTTCAGAAAAGCTACACGGGAAATATTCTCGGAATTGAACGAAACAAAAGCCAGAAGTCTTATTTTTCCCGGAAGCTTCCCAAAGACCGAAAGAGAGCTGGAGGGGGGGCAGAGGCCGCCCTCACACATAGGTGGCGCGGCCCAGGCCCTAGCCGCGCCACCCTGGTGTGAGGAGCCCCTAGCTACCCCCTGACGATGCCCCTTCTCCTATAAGAAGCCTCGGGACGGAAAACCCTAGAGGAGTCGGCGAAATTTCCAGAACAGTTCCGCAGCGCCGCCGCCGTCGAAGCCAAATTTCAGGGGACATAAGTCTCTGTTCCGGCACCCTGCCGGGACGGGGAAGTGCCCCCGAAGCCATCTCCATCGGTCTCCATCGCCGTCTCCGCCGTCTCCATTGACCTCACCACCATCTCCATCAACCTTGCTGTCTCCTATGATGAGGAGGGAGTAGTTCATCCCCGGGGCTGAGGGCTCTACCGGTAGCTATGTGGTTCACCTTTCTCTCCCATGATGTGATCTTTATGTGATCGTGAGCTTTGTATCATGTTGAACAAGTAGATGTTATTATTCAGATATTATGTGTACTCTAGTGATGTTATTAAAGTAATCTATTCCTCCTGCCATGGTGTAACGGTGATAGTGCGTGCATCGTGGTGGTACTTGGTCTAGGCTACGATTGTGATCTCTTATGGATTATGAGAATAATTATCGCTATGATAGTATTGAAGTGATCTATTCCTCCTTTCATGGTATAATGTTGACAGTGTGTGCACCGTGTTAGTACTTGGTCTAAGTTGCAATAATATCTATCTTGAGTTGTGATCTGATTTGGATATCTCTATGAGTGGTGTTTGTCAAGTACTTGATGAACTTTAAGGGGTGCTTCTGTAGCCACTACGCAATGATTAGTGTTGTTCAATAGGAGAGTAATTCAGAGTACCATAGTGAAGAGAAGTTGTTTATTTGTTCAATTATGTTATATTGTTGGGAGTGTGTCCACTAGTGAAAGTATGATCCCTAGGCCTTGTTTCCAAGCATTGCACACCGTTTACTTCCTGTTTTGTTACATGTTTGCTCGCAGCGATATTTATTTCGAATCACATTTGCTACTTATAATCATCACTACTACTTGTATTTCACTATCTCTTCGCCGAACTAGTGCACCTATACATCTGACAAGTGTATTGGGTGTGTTGGGGACACAAGAGACTTTCTGTATCGTAATTGCAGGGTTGTTTGAGAGGGATAGCTTTGACCTCTTCCTCCCTGAGTTCGATAAACCTTGGGTGATCCACCTAAGGGAAACTTGCTGCTGTTCTACAAACCTCTGCACTTGGAGGCCCAACACTGTCTACAAGAACAGAAGCGTGTGTAGACATCAGCATGCTATCATGGGGCAAGATTTCAATATTGCACTATCTTTCATTTGAGTTGATATCGTGATCTTTTGTTTATGGATACTCGCGATGTGAAATAAGTTGGGAATCTTGTGGGATCATGGAGTTTTTATATGTGTTAGGGAAATACCTGGGCCGCTAATCTAAGCCATGCATAATTCATGGTGGAAATTTACATCATGCCCATAGTGAACATTCGACGACGCATCTCACAATAAAAAGCTATACCAATGGTAAATAAAAGAGATGCCGAGGTGTTCATTGTCTGTTTGTCCTGTCATTTTGATGTGGGCTTGTTCCATGTCATCAGGCACGGAGGTACCCCGTTGGCGGTTCTCGATGATACACATATATTTACAATGACAAGAGCTTGCTTGGGACTCTAAGTCGAGTAGCATAAGGTTTGGGTATTCGTATTTCATGGGACACGAGGTTTTCAACTTATGATTTGTCAAGCATATGCAGCATAAGTGTATTCGCATTAACTTTAACTATTCAAGATGCCTATGATGGGGGCAATGAGAGCTCAAAGCCGGTAAGTACCATAATTTTTGAAGGTATAAAACTTGCAATCACTGCTTCCCTCCACGAAGGGCCTTTCTTTTACTTTTATGTTGAGTCACCACCTTCTACCTTTATGCACCGTCTGAGAGAGTATAGTTGTCATTATGAGTATAATGTGCATTGTCCCAAAGTTTTCATTGATTGATTCATATTGTTGGTTTCACTTGTTCTTAAATTATTTGTATCTAGTCGCCCTCTTAAACTTGAAGGTGTCCTATGCATTTATGTTTTGCTCTCCATGAAGGACAAGCTGAAAACCATTTGTATGTTTTTCCTTATGATTTGAACACATGTTTGACTTTCATTGTTTTATTTTCACGATCTTTCATTTGTGTTCTTTTTCATGTTATAACATGGTTGCTAAGTTTCTTCTATCAAGATTATATCTTTCATGCCCATGTTTTAAGTTCTTTTGATCCCAGCGCACAACGCTTACATAGTTGGTCAAGATTGTGTAGGTGCATGTCACCTCAAAAATAATTTCTTTTGTTATCACTTACCTACTCGAGGACGAGCAGGAGTTAAGCTTGGGGATGCTGATACGTCTCTAACGTATCCATAATTTTTGATGCTCCATGCTTGTTTTTACACCATTTGCTTAGTGTTTCATTACACTTCGTGGCATTTTTTATGCATTTTCCGGAACTAACATATTAACGAGATGCCACAGTGCCAGTTCCCTGTTTTCTGCTGTTTTTGTGTTTCAGAAAAGTTACACAGGAAATATTCTCGGAATTGGACGAAACAAAAGCCAGACGTCCAGATATTTACCGAAGCTTCCAGAGAACCGAAGATGAGACGGAAAGGAGCCACAGGGCGGCCACACCACCAGGGGGCACGGCCTGCCCTGGCCCACGCCGGCCTATGGTGTGGGCCCCCTGGTCCACTTCTGATGCCACCCCTTCGCCTATAAAGACCCCCCGACGGGAAAAACCTAAACACCCAATCACTTTTCTAGAATACATTGCGATCTGCCGCCGCCGTTGACCCGAGATCGGGAGGGTCCAGAAGCTCTTCTCGGCATCCTGCCGGAGAGGGGAATCGCCACCGGAGGTCTTCTTCATCGCCATGCTTGCCTCCGGCGCGATGAGTGAGTAGTCTACCTTGGACTATGGGTCCATAGCAGTAGCTAGTTGGTTGTCTTCTCCACCATGTGCTTCATGTTTTGATCTCGTGAGCTGCTTTACATGATCGAGACTACCTTTATGTAATTCCACATGTTGTGTTTGTTGGGATCCGATGAATATTGGTGTTTGATACGTCTCAAACGTATCTATAATTTTTGATGCTCCATGCTTGTTTTTACACCATTTGCCTTGTGTTTCGTTACACTTCGTGGCGTTTTTATGCGATTTCCGGAACTAACCTATTGACAAGATGCCACAGTGCCAGTTCCCTATTTTCTGTTGTTTTGTGTTTCAGAAAAGCTACACAGGAAATATTCTCGGAATTGGACGAAACAAGTTCCAGAAGTCTTATTTTCCCCGGAAGCTTCCCGAAGACCGAAAGAGAGTCGGAGGGGGGCCAGAGGCCGCCCTCACACATAGGGGGTGCGGCCCAGCCCCTGGCCGCGCCCACCTGGTGTGAGGAGCCCCTGGCAGCCCCCTGATGACGCCCCTTCGCCTATATAAAGCCTCGGGACGGAAAACCCTAAAGGAGTCGACGAAATTTCCAGAACAGTTCCGCAACACCGCCGCCGTCGAAGCCAAATTTCGGGGGACAGAAGTCTCTGTTCCGGCACCTTGCCGGGACAGGGAAGTGCCCCTGGAGCCATCTCCATCGGTCTCCATCGCCGTCTTCGCCATCTCCATCGACCTCACTACCATCTCCATCAACCTTGCTGTCTCCTATGATGAGGAGGGAGTAGTTCATCCCCGGGGCTGAGGGCTCTACCGGTAGCTATGTGGTTAACCTCTCTCTCCCATGATGTGATCTTTATGTGATCGTGAGCTTTGTATCATGTTGAATAAGTAGATGTTACTCTTCTTCATTATGTGTACTCTAGTGTGTTATTAAAGTAATCTATTCCTCCTGCCATGGTGTAACGGTGACAGTGCGTGCATCATGGTGGTACTTGGTCTAGGCTACGATTGTGATCTTTTATGGATTATGAGAATAATTATCACTATGATAGTATTGAAGTGATCTATTCCTCCTTTCATGGTGTAATGTTGACAGTGTGTGCACCGTGTTAGTACTTGGTCTAAGTTGCAATAATATCTATCTTGAGTTGTGATTTGATTTGGATATCTCTATGAGTGGTGTTTGTCAAGTACTTGATGAACTTTGAGGAGTGCTTCGTAGCCCTACGCAATGATTAGTGTTATTCAATAGGAGAGT
The DNA here is from genome assembly GCA_007115705.1 of Dactylis glomerata. Classification (NCBI taxonomy): domain Eukaryota; kingdom Viridiplantae; phylum Streptophyta; class Magnoliopsida; order Poales; family Poaceae; genus Dactylis; species Dactylis glomerata. The sequence continues at coordinate 1,696,163 of QXEO01000977.1, read as the reverse complement.
AATTCAGAGTACCATAGTGAAGAGAAGTTATCTATTTATTCAATTATGTTATATTTGTTGGGAGTGTGTCCACTAGTGAAAGTATGATCCCTAGGCCTTGTTTCCAAGCTTTGTACACCGTTTACTCGCTGTTTTGTTACTTGTTTGCTTGCTACCATTTTTATTCCAGATTGCATTTACTACTTATAATCATCTATACCACTTGTATTTTACTAATCTCTTCGCCGAACTAGTGCACCTATACATCTGACAAGTGTATTGGGTGTGTTGGGGACACAAGAGACTTTCTGTATCGTAATTGCAGGGTTGCTTGAGAGGGACAGCTTTGACCTCTTCCTCCCTGAGTTCGATAAACCTTGGGTGATCCACTTAAGGGAAACTTGTTGCTGCTCTACAAACCTCTGCACTTGGAGGCCCAACACTGTCTACAAGAACAGAAGCGTGTGTAGACATCAAGCTCTTTTCTGGCGCCGTTGCCGGGGAGGTAAGGTAAAAGGTACTCGCATCTTCCTGTGTGAGTGCTCGAAGTTATTTCCTTTAGATTCTGTAATTACACCTTTTTGTTTCTTGTTTTTATTTTCACTAGTTAGGCTTAATGGAAAATAAAGAGTTCTTTAGTCTTTTTCCTGAGTTTAGATTTGATGAGAACATTGAAAATCCTTTGGAGCTTATTTCGCATAGCAATGTTATTAGTACGAATGCTTTGAATACTGTTAATGCTAATGCTATAGAAAAGTCTAAGCTTGGGGAAGCTGGTTTTGTTGAGTATGATATTTTTAGTCCCCCAGCTTTAGTGGAGAAAGGTTGTTCTGATGATATTTTATCTCCCTTATGTGATGTTTCTAATGATGCTTGTGCTCCCTATCCTTTTAAAATACCTACGAAGATTGTTGAATGTATTAGGGATAACTGCTCTTTATACATGAATTATGCGAGTCCATCCTAGTGATCATCTGCTCTTTATACATGAATTATGCGAGTTGTTCCAGTGTGCAGGTATTTCAATGAACCAAGTTAAGAAGAAGCTATTCTCTTTATCATTGAAAGGCAGAGCTGAGGAGTGGTACCGGCTGCTTAAAGTTGGTCCATCTATTGAGTGGGAGGAAATTGTACCTCTCTTTTATTCCAAGTTTTATCCTCCAAGTGAAATTCATAAAGATCGTAATCGGATATATAACTTTTGGCCTCATGAGGGAGAAAGCATTGCCCAAGCGTGGGGAAGATTGAAGTTACTAATGCACAAACGTCCTATTCATGATCTTCCCCGTAATATTGTTATTAATAATTTTTATGCAAGGCTTTCAGGATATTACAAGGACTATCTAGATGCATGCTTTGATGGGTCTTTCACAAGCAAGGATGTTGACACCAAGTGGGATCTGCTTGAGACAATTCAAAATAATATTGAAGGTTGAAATAGCGACAAAGGTAAAGGATCAGGTATGAATTACGAGTTTGATTGCATTAAGTCTTTTGCTAAAACTGCTAATTTTCAAGAGCTTAGTGCTAAATATGGTCTTGATCCTCAAATTATGGTTGATTGCTTTAAAGCCTTTGCTTCCCATATGAATGTTCCTAAAGGAAATGGGGACGTGTATCATGAACCTTTTAAGGACACTTGCGTAGAAAGTGATATTGTTATTGATGATTGCAATAAACATGCTCAAACTTCTAAAAGTCCTATTTCTTATAAGCATGTTAATTTTTGTGGAATACATAGACCTTGTGAACAGAGTTACAACAAGGAAGATTATTGCATCACCCACGCAAATGAAGAAACCAGTATGTGGCTCAAGGATCTAGATGTGTTTGGTGAAAGGGTTTGTGAGCTTTATCCTTTTCTTTGTGAATTTTGCGGTGAAAAAGGTCACTTTAATTTTCAATGCCCAATTAATCGAACGAGTACCGCAGATTTGTATTGTGATGATAAGATTACTCTCAATCAGCATGATGAGCTTACTTTGTTTTTGAATTGTGAAGAGATATCTAGAAATATTTCTTTGGTAGACATGAATGATGTTGATATTAATAGCACCCTTCGTGGTTGTCGCCTCTATTGTGCTAAAGATTGCCTCGCAAATACTTACTTGCAAGATCTTATAAAACATGATGTTTTGCCAAGCTATGACAGGACTAATAGATGTTTTGATATTATTAATAGAGAGGAGAAATCCCCCAAAGTTTCTTCTGTTGTTTCTGTCAGCAAACTAGATTATGTGGAGAAGATGCCTTTCCCTCCTAAAGAATATGTGGAGAAGATGCCCTTCAAGTCTCTCCCTCCTAAAGGAGAGAGTAAGAAGAGTATGAAGAAGAAGAAGAAGAAGAGTAAGAGGCGAGAGGACATGGTATCTTTCCCTAAGCATTATGATCCTGCTATAGATTATGATAATTCTGATTGGGATGATGTTCCTATGCCTGTTACCTATGTTCGTGATCATGATTGGGAAAAGCACTCTACTTTTGATATTGAAAATCTTTTTGGTACCAATTCTAAGGTTAATAATTGTTGTACCATTAGTGCTATCCATGTTCCTTCTTATGATGATATGTTTGATGAATATGCTTTGCGACATAGTAGTCCTCTAGTTTATGATGGTTATGATGATGAGTATAATATTTCCAGTTCACCTACTTTTGAGGAGAAAATTAGTTATGATTACAATATGCCTCCTATTTTTGATGATTATGGTGATGAGAATAATTATTCTGTTAAATTTGCTCCTACTACTATTATTCCTGTGGTGAGTATTAATTCTTTTATGCATGTGGCTCATGATAGGGGTGCTTTATGTGATAGTTATATTGTTAATTCTATTCATGATGCTACTGAAAGTTATTATGAGAGAGGGAAACATGGTTTGATGGATCTCAACAATATTAAGTTTCCCCTCTTTATGTTGCAAATCTTGAAGTGGCACTTATTTTATCTATCCATGCTTGCTACTATGTGCCTCGTTGATTTATTTTCTTACAAGATTCCTATGCATAGGAAGTGGTTCAGATATAAATGTCTTTCACATTTGCTTTTTGATGCTCTCTATTGCTTTAAGTTCCTATATGGCGCCTTTGCCTCAAGCTCTTATATGGCGCCCACATGAGCATCTTTGCAAATTACTGCGCCTAGCTCAAAGGCGTTAAAGAAAAGCACTCTTGGGAGATAACCCATTATTTATTTTTCAGTACTTTTTCTTTTATTTCAGTCTTGGAAGTTATTACTACTGTAATGACCTCTCCTTATCCTTTTTATTTCATTTTTGTGCCAAGAGAAGCCTCTAATTTGAGTGAGGTAAGATTTGGGGATGTTGCTGTCCTGAAACAGTTTTCGGTGCTGCACCGTAAAAATTCGTGAAAATTCTCTGTATATCTTTTGGACCTGTGATTTCTTGTGCATATGCCCCAGGTTATATCCAAACTTTCATTAGTTGAACACTTTTCGATTTGAGCAACAGAAAACCCTCTAAAAATTTGACCTTTGTCAGCAGTTCTGTTTTGACAGATTTCTGCCAATATTTATGTTTGCCGCTTTATCGCTTTCTTTTGAGTTCTTTTGATCACAGAACTTTTGGGGAAGTTGCTACAGTAGTATGTGCTATATATGTGGTGGTTTTGAGTTGAAACCTGAAGCAAAAAGAGGTTGATTATATGTTATGCTACACTAATGTTGCTAATAGATTTGTGTTTAGTTTTGTATGAAGGAAGTTTTCAAGTGTAGGGATTGGAGAATGATGAGATGAGATGAAGAATGGACAAAATCTCAAGCTTGGGGATGCCCATGCATCACCCCAAGAAATATCCAAGAAGTATAAGCGTCAAAGCTTGGGGATGCCCCCGAGGCACCCCCTTCTTCATTGGCAAAAATCAGGTCACCTTTCAAGACACTATATTTTTATTGCTTCATGCACTATGCGTTTTTCTTGGAGCGTCAGTTGTTTTTGTTTTAGTTTTATTTTGTTTTGTTTGCTGCAATAAATGGTTAGATCACATCATGTTTCTTTTGGAGGAGATGAACTCGTTTTTGATTGCCAAGAACACTCTAGTTTTCACTCTTATTGTTCAACGAGTGTTCTCTTTTTCTGCTACTGCGTTTAGCCTTTGTTTTTCGCCTTGATTTGTGTTCAGATCTTGTTATATCTTTTCATCAAGGTGTATTTTTGCCTCTGGTCTTTATTGGTTTTCATCAAAAGAGGTGTTTATAAAAAGTTCGAATGGTGTTGGAAAAGAGAAAAAGCTTTATGCAAAAAAGTGGTACAAGAAGGAGCTTGTGTAGACTGCGGCTTAGGATTTTTCATGTCGTGCTTGATGTCTTTTTGATAGCATGTTTAGTGGTTTTGCTGTAGCATGACTTGTCTCAAATAACTGAGATTGCTTAATGAGCCTTTGAAAAAATCATGCGTTGTTTTTATTATTTGGAAGCATTATTTTGGTTTTCTCCTTGATGCTTTATTTGGGTTGACTTGGCGCATGCTCACACATGTTAGACTCATACAAAGTCGCCAATAGCCTTTATGATCATTTAGTTTTTGACTTTTGATTCCATCTTATGCTTCTTTTAATGTCGCTTTGCATGATTATGGCCATTATTGCTCTCTTAGTTGGTCGCTCCCAGTCTTTTGCTAGCCCTCGCCTTGTACTGAGTATGAGCTCTACTCGTGCATCCAACTCCTAAAAGCCAAAGTTTACCAAAGTGTCCACCATACATACCTACTAGCAATTTGCTATTCCAAGTAAATTTGACTTGCTTTTATTTTCTCTTCAAATTAAACTCTTACCAGTGTTAAGCGAAAATTGGTCAGTAAAGCTCTCACGAACCGGAAGGCACACTTTACTTTTTCCTGTTCTTAAAAATTTGACATTGTGGTCTTTTATGTTGAGTTGTTATGCTTGCAAGTTGTAAGTTGGATTCTAGCCCAACCATGCTGTTATGGGGCAAGCTTTCAACATTGCACTTCTTATTTGAGTTGATATCATGATCTTTTGTTTATGGATGCCCGCGGTGTGAAATGAATTGGGAATCTTGTGGGGATCATGGAGTTTGTATATGTGTTAGGGAAACGCCTGGGCCGCCAATCTAAGCCATGCATAATTCATGGTGGAAATTTGCAGCATACCCATGGTGGACATTCGACGGCGCATCTCACAATAAAAAACTAAACAAATGGCAAATAAAAGAGATGTCGAGGTGTTCATTGTCTGCTTGTCTTGTCATTTTGATGTGGGCTTGTTCCATGTCATCGGGCACGGAGGTAACCCGTTGGCAGTTCTCGATGATACATATATACTTACAATGACAAGAGCCTTGCTTGGGACTCTAAGTTGAGTAGCATGAGGTTTGGGTACTCGTATTCACGGGACACGAGGTTTCAACTTATGATTTGTCAAGCATATGCATCATAATTGTTCTCGCATTAACTCTAACCATTCAAGATGCTTATGATGGGGGTAATGAGAGCTCAAAGCCGGTAAGTACCATAATTTTTGAAGGTTATAAAACTTGCAATCACTGCTTCCCTCCGCGAAGGGTCTTTCTTTTACTTTTATGTTGAGTCACCACCTTTTTTCTTTATGCACCATTAAGAGAGCATAGTTGTCATTCTTAGTATAATGTGCATTGTCCCAAAGTTTTCATTGATTGATTCATATTGACGGTTTCACTTGTTCTCAAATTATTTGTATCTAGTCGCCCTCTTAAACTTGAAGGTGTCCTATGCATTTATGTTTTGCTCTCTATGAAGGACAAGCTGAAAACCATTTGTATGTTTTTCCATATGATTTGAACACATGTTTTACTTTCATTGTTTCATTTTCATGATCTTTTGTTTGTGTTCATTTTCATGTTATAACATGATTGCTAAGTTTCTTATTGTCAAGATTATGTCTTTCATGCCCATGTTTTAAGTTCTTTGATCTCAGCACTCAATGCTTTACCTATATGATCAAGATTGTGATGGTGCATGTCACCTCAAAAATTATTTCTTTTGTTATCACTTACCTACTCGAGGACGAGCAGGAGTTAAGCTTGGGGATGCTGATACATCTCAAACGTATCTATAATTTTTGATGCTCCATGCTTGTTTTTACACCATTTGCCTTGTGTTTCGTTACACTTCGTGGCGTTTTTATGCGATTTCCGGAACTAACCTATTGACAAGATGCCACAGTGTCAGTTCCCTGTTTTCTGTTGTTTTGTGTTTCAGAAAAGCTACATAGGAAATATTCTCGGAATTGGACGAAACAACTTCCAGAAGTCTTATTTTTCCCGGAAGCTTCCCGAAGACCGAAAAAGAGCCGAAGGGGGGCCAGAGGCCGCCCTCACACATAGGGGGCGCGACCCAGCCCCTGGCCGCGCCCACCTGGTGTGAGGAGCCCCTGGCAGCCCCCTGAAGACGCCCCTTCGTCTATATAAAGCCTCGGGACGGAAAACCCTAAAGGAGTCGACGAAATTTCCATAACAGTTCCGCAGCGCCGCCGCCGTCGAAGCCAAATTTCGGGGGACAGAAGTCTCTGTTCCGGCACCCTGCCGGGACGGGGAAGTGCCCCTGGAGCCATCTCCATCAGTCTCCATCACCGTCTTCGCCATCTCCATCGACCTCACTGCCATCTCCATCAACCTTGCTGTATCCTATGATGAGGAGGGAGTAGTTCATCCCCGGGGCTGAGGGCTCTACCGGTAGCTATGTGGTTCACCTCTCTCTCTCATTATGTGATCTTTATGTGATCGTGAGCTTTGTATCATGTTGAATAAGTAGATGTTACTCTTCTTCATTATGTGTACTCTAGTGTGTTATTAAAGTAATCTATTCCTCCTGCCATGGTGTAACGGTGACAGTGCGTGCATCATGGTGGTACTTGGTCTAGGCTACGATTGTGATCTTTTATGGATTATGAGAATAATTATCACTATGATAGTATTGAAGTGATCTATTCCTCCTTTCATGGTGTAATGTTGACAGTGTGTGCACCGTGTTAGTACTTGGTCTAAGTTGCAATAATATCTATCTTGAGTTGTGATTTGATTTGGATATCTCTATGAGTGGTGTTTGTCATGTATTTGATGAACTTTGAGGAGTGCTTCGTAGCCCTACGCAATGATTAGTGTTATTCAATAGGAGAGTAATTCAGAGTACCATAGTGAAGAGAAGTTATCTATTTATTCAATTATGTTATATTTGTTGGGAGTGTGTCCACTAGTGAAAGTATGATCCCTAGGCCTTGTTTCCAAGCTTTGCACATCGTTTACTCGCTGTTTTGTTACTTGTTTGCTTGCTGCCATTTTTATTCCAGATTGCATTTACTACTTATAATCATCTATACCACTTGTATTTTACTAATCTCTTCGCCGAACTAGTGCACCTATACATCTGACAAGTGTATTGGGTGTGTTGGGGACACAAGAGACTTTCTGTATCGTAATTGCAGGGTTGCTTGAGAGGGATAGCTTTGACCTCTTCCTCCCTGAGTTCGATAAACCTTGGGTGATCCACTTAAGGGAAACTTGCTGCTGCTCTACAAACCTCTGCACTTGGAGGCCCAACACTGTCTACAAGAACAGAAGCGTGTGTAGACATCAGTGTTATGCTTGAGTTGATGTGCTGAATATTATCTTATGTTATCTCTATGCTGTTTATGATCTTGCATGCTCTCTGTTGTTAGTAGCTATCTTGGCCGAGTAGTTGCTAGTGACTCCAAGAGGGGGTATTTATGCTCGATAGTGGGTTCATGCCTCTATTTAATCTGGGGGAGTGACAGAAACCTCTAAGGTTGTAGATGTGCTGTTGCCACTAGGGAGAAAACAACATTCATATGCTCAAGGGCATATGCTTTGTTTACATTACACACTTTGCTTAATGCAGTTATCTGTTGTTCACAACTTAATACTTGTGGAGTTCTCGGATTGATTCGCCACAAGTGGATTATTATTCATAGATGCAGTTGGATGACGGTCTATGTATCTTGTTGTAATGCCCAAAGTAAATCTCATAGTGATCCTCTCGACATATGCACGTTGTCTTTATTCTATCAATTGCCCAACTGTAATTTGTTTACCCAACATGTGTTATTTTATCTTATGGAGAGACACCACTAGTGAACTGTGGACCCCCGTCCTATTTCCTTTATATTGCTATCACCTGTTTACTTTACTCGCACTGTTTACTTTACTTGCATACTATTATCACTTTCCACTTGATACGCTCATTCCTTTGTTTCAAGCAAACCGGTGAGATTGACAACCTCATCGTAAGTTGGAAACAAAGTATTTGGTTGTGTTGTGTGCAGGTTCCACGTTGATACTGGTTGAAGACGCGCTAACAAGAAATCGTTAACGGCGCCCTTGTTGGAGTGTCACGCAGCTAGTGGGCATCACCTTCTGGAGTATTGTCTTTTACCTACTGGATTGATAACCTTGGTTTCATAACTGAGGGAAAACTTGCTGCTATATTCATCAAACCTTCTCTTGGGGTTTCCAACTGGCCGGTCATTTACTTCATCAACTACATGCCAACAAGTTTTCTGGCACCATCATCACCGCGTCATCAGTGAGGAGTGAGAGAAAGGTGGGGTTTGACCCCAGGCCAGATTGGGCCAGCCATTTTGGGCCAGATTGGGCCGGCCATTTTGGGCCAGATTTCCCAACAACCCATGGGCCACAGGCCCACAGAAAATAGCTAAATACTTTTTCTTAGGAAATATTTAAAATATCCACAAGCAATGTGAAATCAAAGAACAAATAATAGGAAATTGCTATAAAAATAGTAATTAGGTGTTTGTTAAATCCTAGAACCATAGTATAATTCTTTTAGTATTAGAAATGAAATTAATTGGGAAGTACTACTTATTTATTGAGAAATATGTTCTTCAAAAGATATTATTTTACATTAGAATTGACCATTTAACCATTTCTTTTAAGTCATAAAGTAAATAAATACTCTTGTGTGATAATATTTTTGTCAATCATAAAAACAACCATGTATTGCTATGTTGTTATGATATGCTTCAACTTTACATGATCAACTAAATGTTTACAAATCATAAGATGTAGTTTAAACTTGTTACCTTCATGTCTTCAACCTTATTAGCCATTCTTTTATAGTAAAAGGAATTATGAGGAACCCTAAGGCAATAGTCCATGCTTAAGCTTTATCTTTCCACTTCTAAAAACTAGTAAGTTAACCTAAAACCTTTAGCAACCTTATGTGCGTGAACTGAATCTAAAAGTGCAACACATCCTAAAGTAATCACCACAACTCACCAATCCTAAATCATCGGGGTTAGGTTATGCTTAGAGCGATGCATAGCATCTATTATGCATATCATGCTGCTATCTTCTAACATCATATTTACCGGATGATGATTGCTATTTCAAAATTTGGATTTCTTCCGTATCAAAGTTATTGACTTGTATAATATTGCAGTCAAAAAGGCAAGTTCACTCTTGCTCATGCCTTTGATTATTTTTATCAGATTACTTGCAAATGTATATATGTCGTATCACTACCGCATTTAAAATCAAAAGGTTCTCTTTTCATAATTAATGTAAATAGTGGTTATCAACCATGGTGGTTGTTAATCTAGGATGGTGGGCAGTGGGACCATGGTATGATATATGTGGATGGTGGAGGTCCCACTGCAACTAGAAAGTTCACCTACAATTAATAACAAATGTCGCCAGTGATTTTTGCGCCGTATAATATGCGTTAACCATGAGATCTAGAACGGGATGGGAAAGTTAGCTGAATCTTCTTCCTTTCGCATGTCAACGGAGGACCATACCGGAGAGTCAGGATGTAAATCGTATAGCATTGCCTGACAACAAGGGTGGAACCCCTAAGTTCCCCTGGTACTTGGTGTCTATTATGGATTGTGGGTATCTCGGGCATGTAAATCGGGGCTTGCGTGTTGGCTATGCCATAAATTGGGGGCGTACCATTGCCTGAGCAAAGCAAAAGGGTGGGCATGCGGGGTCACGGAGAAGTGCAGTGATTGGCTTGGATCTTATACTGGGCCCCATACCAAAGTGTATGGACGGGAAAGTACGCCCAGTTGTGCAACAAGGATAAGGTCTCTCATGGGTAAAGCAACGCCCCTCTGCAGAGTTATCAAATTGTGGCTTGTCACTCCTTGTTCCGAGAAGGAACTGCAAACGCGGCAGGCAAGGAACTCCACAAAGTTCTAATCAACGTGTGAAGGCTGACGGACATAGATTTTCAGAAAAAGCAACTTTTGAAGAAATGCTTACAAAAAATTGCATTGCCAAATGACTCTCTGAACTCCGGCTGTAGATAGTGCATGAAAACACCTTATTCCCTATATAAACTTGCTGGATAACGCTCGTTACTCAACCCACTCCCTCTTAACCCTTGCTTAGATTGGAGGCATCTGGAGGAGGCAATCCCAATGAACCGAAGCTGAAGAAGTCTTGATCAAAGGTGGGAGATGTCAGTGGAGTCAACAACTATATCAAGCTTGGTGGAAAACTAGTATATGAATAGAAGGGAATCATATCCCTAATCCTAGAACCTGAGTAGATAGGTTAATTCTGTAGTTTGAGTAGTAAGCCAACTGCAGTAGTTGTAGCTTTAGTTTAGTCTTCAATGTATTCTTTCTTGATTGTAGTCGCCGGGACTAAACCTCTACCTGTTGAGGAGGTTCTGAAGATCTTCTGTATGATGCAAATTGTAGTTCTATAGTTATGCCTTGGACATGCGATGTTTCTATTGTACTAATACTAGTGAGATGATGTTTCACTGGTATTATGTCAACGACTTGCATACTACACATGCAGTGGTATGCTGGGTCACCGCAGAGCGGCGTGGGGGTGGGGGCGCTCGCTGGTGGCCAAGGAGGAGGAAGGAGAGGTGGGGCGGCGACACACAGGGGTAACCCTAGGGCGGCGACGGTAGACATGGGGGGCGGAAGCGTGGGAACGTTTGTCTAATATCATGATAGGATATGTCTGATTGACCACAAATTGTGGCTTTCCTGTTATCTCGTATATATAGGCAAATTACAAGATAAGCAAGGAAACCAACCAATGCTAATCCTAACCATAATGGCCTGATTATATGCAAATCTCAAGCACTAATATGGCGGGATATAACCAAATAAATGCTAATGAATGCTATTGATTCGGTTTGCCTAACAATGTGGAAAGCATATTCACCTTCATAGGATCGCTGAAAACTGAAGGACTACGTTCTATTGTCGCGCGATTATACGACTACACGGCCCAATTTGAGTGGAGAAATTCTATGATTCTACTAAATAGAATCTATGATTTTACGATCTAAAAGTTATGATCCTACATTTTATGATTTTACCATAGAGGTTCCGATCTGATTAAGAACCACAATTCTGACAACTTTAATAGAAACAAAATGGATAGTATGCTATTTAAGATTGTCACTGAGAAGGCATATGCCAAAATGAAGTGACATCTTTGCAAAAAATCATTGGGTATGAAAGGTTTTGCACCGCAGTGGTGAGAATAGATTATGAAATTTGTTCAAAGGGACTGTGAGAATCAAAGTCAATAATGACATTGGCCATTATTTTTAGGCTAAAAAGGGTTGAGGCGGGGGGTGGGTGGCTGTTTTCACCAATTCTTTTCAGCATATATAGTGGTAGACAAGGTTGAACAAAGCTCTAGGCGTACGCAAGTCGGTTGGTATTTGCGTAGTGCTAGACACTGCTTAGGCGGTCTAGGCGTGGTCTAGGCGGTCATAAAGTTTTTACCATCAAACGTGTATCTGAGATATTATATATAAATACACATTAATTTAGAGCATATAAATGAGTAAATTTTCAACAAATACTGTTAGAATATGGCACATTTGTCTTGTTAGTGTAATATGGAATACTTTCTTATTGAGGATTCCTATTTATTGATTTCACAGCCTAGAGTACCGCCTATGCCCTATAGCCCTAGGCGAGGCGTTTACCCATTGGCTAGTGCCTAAGCATTCTTAAGCCTCGCCTAGGCGTTGCCTTTTCCAACACTGGTGGCAGACAATCCTTATTGGAGAGCAAAGGAGGAAGATCAAGTGGGAGGTCTAATCTCTCATCTCGTTAAGGGATGGGTCTTCTTCACCATATTGTTGACAACACAATTTTTATTTCTGAAACATGATTTAAAGAAAGCCCTGAACATGAAACTAATCTTGTGTAACTTTGTACAACTGTATGTTCTTAAAATCAATTTCCATAAGACTCAAATATTTGGTTTCAAAATGTTGAAGATGAAGAACAACATACATGCAAATTTTTGGGTGTGAGTCTAGTTTTTTACCTTGTACATATCTTCGGGTACCAATTCATTATAGAAAATTGCAAAACTCCGACAGTAGAAACTCGTTTTCAAGGGAAACTAAGCTACTAGAAGGGTAAGTTGTTGTCATACAAAGACCAACTTACCTCTATAAACTCGGTTCTTACAAGTTTATCTTAGTTTAGGTTATTCTTCCTACAAATTACCGAAACAGATACGGAAGTGGCTCGACTTTTACAGACCAAGGTTTTTCTGCAAAGTGATGAGAACAAACATAAATATTAGTTAAGAAAATGAAACACTATATGTAGACCAAAAGATCAATGGGGTCGAGATTTCAGGTGCTTAATTTAAGAGTAAGTGTATACTTAGCAAATGCTTGTTTAAATTATTTAATATGAGCAGGTCTGGCGGGAGCTGCTACATAACAACTATTTAAAGAATAAAAATATATCCTAGGTTTCGGCAAAAGCTACTGATTCTCCATTTTACAAGGGCATACTGAAGGTTATGTAACAACTCAGAAAATTGTAATCCACTTCCTATTAATTAAAGTACCAAATTTTTGGACCAACTAAAACTTTTTATCTATTATTGCATGTATGCATGTATTTTCTATTATATGTCTTTTTTGATTTCATGTGTGTTATTATTTGTTGTGCAATAGTTAGTTAATTCTAACCTAACCAACAGAAGCATTAGAGAAAGATCATAAGAGCTAAAGAAAACAAAAACAAAAGAAAGAAAGAAAAAGAGAAGAAAAAGTGATCTAGAAATTATTATTGACTACCCTACTTTGGACCCTTAGAATAAGAAATCTGTAACTCATGCAAAGGTGTGGTCAGTTAGTTGAGCTTGACCAAGTTGCCTACTAACTCAACCAAGAAGTTTCAAACCAAAATTCAAAGTGTAACTCAACTCAAACGTCAGCCAAAGATTGAATCTGAAACAGTGACAATACCCAAAATTTGAAATATGATTTCTGCAAAACTTAATCTTTCTTTGTAACAAAAATATCCCTGGAACCCTTGTCCAATTTGTTGACGAACCACAGTGGCCGTTTTCAAAAATTTGAAATTCAAATTCTTGCGGGCATTTGATCGAACACGTGGTGAGCAAAAATCTGAGAAAAATCGTTCACTGTGAGCATCACTGTTTCCGTTCGCCTTGACCCTGTAGCCACGCTCGTGGATGTCTCCGCGGTCGAGCCCAGCCCCCTCTGCCCTGACCCGAGCCGTGAGAAATGGAGGAGAAGAGGAAGACGCCGCCCGGACCCCCCCTCTCTGTCCTTCTTCCTCTCTGCAAGTTCCGACCGCCGTGACCTCGCCAGAGCCGACCCACAGCACTCCGTCGCCGAGACAGAACCCCGCCAGCACGCGAGCAAGGCCGCCGTGCCCGGCCTCGCCCGTGCACGTCGCCAGCACACCCTGCGCCGGCCACCCACTGGGCGCCCCTGTCCCCGCCCCTCTGGCCTATAAAAACCCCCTCCGAGCAAACGAACGAACGCACACCACTCCCAGCTACCTCCCAGAAAACCTCTCCTCTCCCCGCTCGCTCTCGTTCGACGTCGCCAGCCCCGCCGGCGAGGTACTGGACGCAGGCAGCGCCGCCGCGTTGGGCCGCCGCTGGACGAACGGACGCCGGGAACTGGAGGAGGAGCGCCGCCGGAGTCTTTTCCGCCCCTCGCCGTCAAGCCCTGCTTCCTCTACGCACGTCGCCGTCGCCATCGTCTTCCTCGCCGTGCGCAGGTGAGCTTCCGCCCTCGCCGTGAACACGACGCAGACGGGCCCCACCTGTCAGTTTCTTTTGAAACGTTTCCCGCCCGGGCGAAGCGTTACCTGGGCCAGCCCGTTTGGGTTTCTGTAGGAAATCGGCCCAGTTTTTTTAGTTCCGGTCCGTTTCGTTTTTATTTATTTCCCGCCCGTTTGAATTATTTCAAATATGTTTCAGATATGATTTTCAAACTTTAATTCCAAGAGATTTAGAAATCCATTTTTAGCAAATAAATATGCGTTGGAAAGCTTAGGAAATTCTCTAACCTGTGAAACTGGTTAGAATTCAATTTGAGTTAGGGATTTAAATAAATAAGAATACCTTGACCATAGCTTTATTAATCGTAGAAAAATTCTAGAAAATTGGTTAAGCCTCCAAAAAGTATGAAACTTGGTTTGTGAACTCACTAATTAACCCACCTACTGTTTAGTTCAACCTTAATCAACTCAAACCTTGTTAGTGGTATCAATTAGACCCTAATCCAATCCTAGCTTGTAGCATAAAATAATAGATCTCTATTATACACTTTGATTAATTTCTCCCTCCATACCAATTTACTTAATTAGTCAATCTCCACCTGAACTAGCCCTAATACCCTTAGTTTAATACCAAGGCTTAGAAAGTAAACAACATATGGCACATGGTGGAAAAATCTAACTTGCACACTTAATGAAAACTTGGAAGAAAACTTGCAACCCAATTCAAATAAAAACCAACATGAATGCTATTGTCAAAAACAAGTATGTGTGCTTGGTGGGTTGTTAGCATTGTGTAGTGATTGTGTGCTTTGTGTTTATTCGTTATTAGACGCTAGTGTTGCTGAGGAGGATATTGAGGGGGAATATTATCAAGAAGAAGAAGACTACCCCGAACACTTTGCCAACCAAGGCAAGCCATCTTTTGAATCATACTCCAAATGCCTAGTTTTACTATTGCATTCTACTTGTTTTAAGTAAATTGCATGATTGAATTGCTAGAGTAGAATGATAGAGGTACAGTGATATCTTGTTTAGCAAGAGCATCAAGCTGAGTTTATCAAACCCTATTTAGTGGTATCATTACTCAATGTAGTTGCTTAGTCGCTAATAAAATTGAGGCCATCTCTAAGAGGAACCCCATTTGAACTTGGTGACTTGAACTTGAACACTTGAATTGGAGACCTCTCATACATGATGGTTTTTATGAAGGAAAATAATCTTGACTAAGGACTATGGAATGTATTTGCCAAATGATACTAAGTGATGTACTATGTGAGCCAACCATACCGTACGACCACATTACCCCTAAATGGGAAGGGGCTTAGTCCGTAGCTTGTTTACCCTAGTATGGGAGGCCTTGTATCATCCTTTATAGAAGTACACCGTGCGCGGGTACTTTCGAACCGAGTGGAAATTCCATTCATGCAGCACTCTGCAGCGGGCAAAACTATGAGTGCCAGAATGGACTCCTAGGGAAGGATCCGATACTAGAGTAGACAAGTGAAAGAGTTTGTTTGATTATCTGAACCTCGCATACTTTGTGTATGACGATCCGTGGATTTCTCCCGGCAGATGTATCGAATCTTGTGGGTAAAGTGTACCCCTCTGCAGAGGTTTCAAAACTATTCGAATAGCCGCGTCCGCGGTCATGGACAGTTGGCAAGCTGTACTTGACTTTTGTCAAGAATATAAACAACCGATGATGAACTTGGTGAATGACTTGACTTGACATTGATATGGACACACTTGAAGTTCCTCTCTAGATGTATTTAGAGAATTAAATCCTCTTCTCTAATAATGAACCTTCTTGGGAAATAAAACTAGCTTTTGCAAATAAACTTAGTGCTTAGTCCACCATATCAAACTTGCATATCTACTTCATCATTTCCTTTATAAGATGGTTTGCGAGTGCATCCAATGTACTCATGGCTGTGTCCCTGGCTATCAACTTGGCCAGACTATGGGGAAGAATATCCGGAGGAAGGTTATGAAGAAGAGTATCAGAACTAAGATCGTCTCCTGAGTCGCCATTGCCTGTAGGGTGAAGGCATGGACCCGAAGACGTTAGTTCCGCTGCTATATTGTGTTGTAATATGAACTTGGTCACTATGACCATTGTATTTGAACCATCGTATTGTAATGTCTATGGAACTGGTTACCAATTACGTTATGTGTATCACAACAATGATTCTGGGATTGTGGTGGAATGCATAGCGGGCACTTCGAATTTGTGATAAATTTGCTGGTGTTACAAGTTGGTATCAGAGCCTAGGCTGACCATAGGAGACCTTAGTTAGAATGGGCGTTAAATGAAACCTTTATAAAAGCAAAGAGATGAGTAATGATTTAAAATTGCTTAGTCTTTTCCTCTCTACTTACAAAGCTTTGTACATGATTCAGTTTTTGCTTACTTAAAATTTTGCACACTTGAGATGATCACTAACTTAATCTAATCTAAAATTTTGTAGATGGCCCCGGTATTCACTGAGCAGTACCAGTTGGGCCATGGTGGCAGCCTTTGTTTCGAGCGCGACCTCACCACCCTGACCTTGTTCCTGGATCGTCTGTATCCGGAGTTCAAGGGAGCCGTGCTCAATGAGCACCCGGATGGAGAGCTACGGTGGCTTATCAGGGCGAGTTGCCGTGGCAAGAAGGGAGATCTAAGTTCTCCAAGTATCAAGTTTGAGCTTGTGGAGAACACTTGGGCCGATGGTTTGGTCCGAGGTATGCAGGAGATGCACGCCCGATTGTGCGGACTGCATGTGGAGGAGATCCAGGGGGAGCGCTTTAGGAACTTTGCTCGGCATGATGCGGATGGGCGTCCCGCAAACATGCCAGGGCAAAATGAGCCGAGTACCTATGTCGATCACATGGACTTCTTGTTGTACTCCACTCAGCAGGAGGCAGATCGTGCCCGTACCAAGGCCAACCTTGAGCACTTCGCACTTGTGGAGGCGAGAAGCACCATCAGGATTCTTGCTAGGGATCGCAAGGGTCTTTGCCGCCAGCGCGATGAGAGGGATCAGATCATTGAGGAGTTGAAGGCCAATGTGGCTGAGCTGACTGAGTACATTGAGAGTCTAGAGAGCCACCTTGGTGAGGAGGAAGGCATTGACCTCCGCAAGGAGGATAATGCCCTCATTAGTGATGAGGATGACTTCATGGAGGACCTTGATGATTCGGAGCATGATGAGGATGCTGGACTCATTGTGGATGATGAGGAGGAAGACCCCGAGGAGCCCGGTGTTTAGATTGGAGATCCCCGTGTTATCTAGTTATGAGTTTACTTTAAGTCACTTCGTGTAGGTGTGAGTTGTATCCCCCTCTCTAGTAGACGAGTCACAATGGTTTGATGTAAACCATTTGTAATGTGTGAACTCGTATGTATGATATGTTTGATGCTTGTTGAATGAAATTTGAATTTGGCCCTTAAGGCCTTAGTAAGACAAAAATTGCATCATCTATGTTACATTTAAATCTTAGCAATTAGCTTTTCCCTCTTGTCTTACACACGTTATCCTCAGATGCCGCGAGCACCCCCACCTCCGAACCCGGAAATGGCAGAACTACTAAGGTTGATCATGGAAGACCGAGAAGCAGCCCGAGCTGAGCGCCAAGCTAACTTGGCCACTCTTCAGCAGCTAACCCAGATGGCAATGAACCACAACAATGGCAATGGAAATGGCCATGGTGAAGGAGAGAACAATGGCAATGATGATCACCGATCCAAGTTAAAGAGTTTCCAACACACCAACCCACCTATGTTCACTAAGTCTGAAGAACCATTAGATGCTGATGACTGGCTTCACACCATGGAGAACAATTTGGCAGTCGCCGGAGTCGGCGAAAATGAGAAGGTCTTGTACACCACCCACTATCTTGCTGGAGCCGCAAGAGCTTGGTGGGATAGCACTCGTGCGATGCAAGCCCAAGGGTATGTGATGCCTTGGGAGGAATTCAAGAGCAAGTTCAGCAAAGCCCACGTTCCTTTGGGATTGATTAAAAGGATGAGAGATGAGTTCAGAAATCTGAAGCAAGGTTCCCTATCTGTGGTTGACTACCGTGACAAGTTTCTTACCTTGTCTAGGTATGCCCCAGATGACACCAACACCAATGAGAAGAAGCAAGAAAGGTTTCTGAATGGACTTCATGATGAGATGCAATGTGTCTTGGTCAGCATTCCCTTTGCAGACCTGGAGTCATTGGTTGACTCTGCCATTCAGATGGAAGGCAAACTCAAGCAAGCTGCGGAGAACCGTAAGCGCCGTATGATGTATCAAGGCAACTCAAGCAACTATCAGAAGCCAAGGGGAAATCCACCTATGGGTTTCGCCCCTAGACCTATGAGGCCATCTGCACCTGCTCCACGTCCCAACTATCCCAACCGTCCGACCGGCAACAATTTCAACCGTGCACCTCCAAGACCTAATGGCAACAACTTCAACACCAATGCCCCTAGGCCAAATGGCGCCCCCGTGCTACCCAAGCCTGGTGACAAGTCTGGTGTTACCTGTTATGAGTGCGGAATCAAGGGACACTACTCCAATGAATGCCCGAAGAAGCTGATTGATGCATCCAAGACCACTGCTCCTGCTCAGCAACAGCGCCGTGTTGGAAATGGAAGGAATTATCCACCAAGGAACCAGCCTCACCCTCGAGGCCGTCTGAATCACATGAATGTTGAAGAAGCTCAGGAAGCAACCGACGTTGTGCTTGGTATGTTCCCTGTTAATTCAGTTCCTGCAAGAGTTCTGTTTGATTCTGGAGCTTCACACTCGTTTGTTACTAAGTTATTTGTTGATAAAAGTGGACTTCAACCAACACCCATGAAACATGCCATGTTAGTACAAATACCGGGGTCAACAACAAGGGCTGAGTGGAACTGTTTGGCAGTTCCCATAGAAATTTATGGAATAGCTTTCTTAGCCAATTTGATAGTGTTGGGAACTAAAGGTTTGGAAGTAGTTCTTGGTATGAATTGGATGTCTTCCCATCAAGGAGTGATAGCTAGTGTCAAGAAGACCATCACCATGAAGAGTAGCACTGGAATTGTAGTAAAGCATGTGTCAGTCAAACCACCCCAAATCACCAGATGTCATAAGAGTATCTCAGGGCCAACTATAGAGCAAGTTCCCATCGTCTGTGAATACCCGGATGTTTTTCCCGATGAGCTACCCGGAATGCCACCGGATCGGGATATTGAGTTTATCATTGAGCTTATTCCCGGAACTGGATCTATAGCCCCGCGACCCTATCGTATGAACCCCGCTGAACTAGTGGAGTTAAAGAAGCAATTGGATGACCTTTTGAGTAAGGGATTGATTCAGCCAAGTTCATCTGCTTGGAGATCACCCGTCTTGTTTGTTGATAAAAGTGACGGTTCCAGCCGACTGTGCACTGATTACCGCAAGCTAAATGATGTTACCATCAAGAATAAGTATCCTCTCCCAAAGATTGATGATCTGTTTGACCAATTGACTGGAGCTCGAGTCTTCTCAAAGATAGACCTTAGAACTGGATACCATCAACTGAAGATCCGTGCAACCGATATACCCAAAATAGCCTTCACTACCCGATACGGATTGTATGAGTACACCGTAATGTCCTTTGGATTAACCAATGCCCCTGCTTATTTCATGAACCTCATGAATAAGGTTTTCATGGAGTTTTTGAATAAGTTTGTTGTTGTCTTCATTGATGACATTCTTATCTACTCCAAGTCCGAAGAAGAGCATGCAACCCATTTGAGATTAATCTTAGAGACTCTTAGAGAGCATCAGCTTTATGCCAAGTTCAGTAAATGTGAGTTCTGGTTGAAGGAAGTTGGATTCTTAGGCCATGTATTATCAGCTGGAGGAATATCAGTAGACCCAAAGAAGATCAAATCAGTCATGGAATGGGAAGCCCCTACCACTCAAACTGAAGTTAGAGGTTTTCTCGGATTAGCGGGATATTACCGCAAATTTGTTGAAGGGTTTTCAAGCATTGCCCGGCCAATGACCCAACTATTGAAGAAGGACAAGAAGTTTGAATGGACCCCTAAGTGTGAAGAGAGTTTTCAAGAGCTCAAGAAGCGATTAGTAACCGCTCCCGTCCTAACCATGCCCGATATCACCAAGAACTTTGATGTCTATTGCGACGCCTCCAAACTTGGACTTGGTTGTGTGTTAATGCAAGAAGGCAAGGTCATAGCTTACCTCTCCCGGCAGCTTCGACCTCATGAAGAAAACTATCCAACCCATGATCTGGAGTTACCAGCCGTAGTTCTAATTTTGAAGACTTGGAGGCATTACCTTATGGGCAACCGTTGCGAGATCTACACCGATCACAAGAGTTTGAAGTATATTTTTACCCAGAAGGAGTTGAACATGAGGCAAAGAAGATGGATAGAGTTGATCAAGGATTATGATCTGGAAATTCATTATCACCCTGGTAAGGCCAATGTAGTGGCCGATGCGTTGAGTAGGAAGCCATGCTCGTTGAATATGATGATCAAAGAGGAGCAACCCATGTTGCACAAAGAGTTTGAAAGGTTCGGATTGGAACTAGTCAGTCGAGGATTCTTAGCCAACCTTGAGTTTCAACCTACCTTGATGAGCCAAATCAAAGAAGCCCGGAAGGGAAATGAGAGTATTGACGGAATTAAGCGCAGAATTAGTTCCGGCAAGGTGCCAGGATTTGAAGAAGATGATCAAGGAGTTCTTTGGTATAAAGGACATCTTTGTGTGCCCGCGGACTCAGAATTGAAGGAAGTTATTATGAAGGAAGCCCATGAGACACCTTACTCCATTCATCCCGGTGGAACTAAGATGTACCAAGATTTAAAGGAACAATTTTGGTGGCATGGAATGAAGCGTGAGATTGCATCATTCATATCTAAGTGTGATATTTGTCAAAGAGTCAAGGCTGAACATCAACGTCCTGCTGGATTGCTGCAGCCTTTGCAAGTTCCGGAATGGAAGTGGGAATCTGTTGGAATGGATTTCATCACTGGATTTCCAAGGTCTAGTCGCGGAAATGACTCTATCTGGGTCATTGTGGATAGACTGACCAAAGTGGCCCACTTTATTCCTGTCAAGACCACTTATACCTCAGGATAGCTGGCAGATCTTTATCTATCCAGAGTTGTGAGTTTGCATGGAGTCCCTAAAACCATAGTTTCCGATCGAGGAACCCAATTCACCTCAAGATTTTGGAGAAGTTTGCATCAAGCCTTGGGAACCAAATTAGCCTTTAGCACCGCTTACCACCCTCAGACTGACGGACAGACTGAAAGAGTAAATCAAATACTTGAAGATATGTTGAGAGCCTGTGTTCTAGCCTATGGAGCTAAGTGGGAAGATTGTCTGCCTTTCGCGGAGTTTTCCTACAACAACAGTTATCAAGCCAGTTTGCAAATGGCCCCATTTGAAGCTTTATATGGAAGAAAGTGCCGTACCCCTTTGAATTGGTCAGAAACCGGAGACAGTCAGATATTTGGACCGGACATTCTGCAAGAGGCTGAAGAGAAGGTTCACATGATTCGTGATTACCTCAAGGCAGCCCAGTCGAGACAGAAGAGTTATGCTGACAAGAGACGTAGAGAACTGACCTTCAAGATTGGAGATTTTGTTTATCTTAGAGTATCACCTCTCAAGGGAATGCAAAGATTCCAAGTAAAAGGAAAGCTTGCACCCAGGTATATTGGACCCTTCAAGGTACTAAGCCACAGAGGAGAAGTGTCTTATCAGTTGAAAATGCCCCCTGAATTGTCTAAAGTGCACGATGTCTTTCACGTGTCTTTACTTCGGAAATGTCTTGAAGTTCCAGAGAAGCCAGAAATCTTCAAGAATATTGATCACCGTTCTGTGGATATCAACAAAGATTTGACCTATCGTGAAGTGCCTATCCGTATCCTTGAGGAAGCATATCGAACCACTCGAACCCGAAGCATCAAGTTTCTGAAAGTTCAGTGGAGTAATCACACAGAAGATGAAGCTACTTGGGAACGAGAAGATTACCTTCAGAAAGAATTCCCCAATCTTTTCAGTTCTTAGTTAGTGAATCTCGGGGACGAGATTCTTTTTAAGGGGGGAAGATTGTAACAACTCAGAAAATTGTAATCCACTTCCTATTAATTAAAGTACCAAATTTTTGGACCAACTAAAACTTTTTATCTATTATTGCATGTATGCATGTATTTTCTATTATATGTATTTTTTGATTTCATGTGTGTTATTATTTGTTGTGCAATAGTTAGTTAATTCTAACCTAACCAACAGAAGCATTAGAGAAAGATCATAAGAGCTAAAGAAAATAGAAACAAAAGAAAGAAAGAAAAAGAGAAGAAAAAGTGATCTAGAAATTATTATTGGCTACCCTACTTTGGACCCTTAGAATAAGAAATCTGTAACTCAAGCAAAGGTGTGGTCAGTTAGTTGAGCTTGACCAAGTTGCCTACTAACTCAACCAAGAAGTTTCAAACCAAAATTCAAAGTGTAACTCAACTCAAACGTCAGCCAAAGATTGAATCTGAAACAGTGACAATACCCAAAATTTGAAATATGATTTCTGCAAAACTTAATCTTTATTTGTAACAAAAATATCCCTGGAACCCTTGTCCAATTTGTTGACGAACCACAGTGGCCGTTTTCAAAAATTTAAAATTCAAATTCTTGCGGGCATTTGATCGAACACGTGGTGAGCAAAAATCTGAGAAAAATCGTTCACTGTGAGCATCACTGTTTCCATTCGCCTTGACCTGTAGCCACGCTCGTGGACGTCTCCGCGGTCGAGCCCAGCCCACTCTGCCCCGACCCGAGCTGTGAGAAATGGAGGAGAAGAGGAAGACGCCGCCCGGACCCCCCCTCTCTGTCCTTCTTCCTCTCTGCAAGTTGCCGACCGCTGTGACCTCGCCAGAGCCGACCCACAGCACTCCATCGCCGAGACAGAACCCCGCCAGCACGCGAGCAAGGCCGCCGTGCCCGGCCTCGCCCGTGCACGTCGCCAGCACACCCTGCGCCGGCCACCCACTGGGCGCCCCTGTCCCCGCCCCTCTGGCCTATAAAACCCCCCTCCGAGCAAACGAACGAATGCACACCACTCCCAGCTACCTCCCAGACAACCTCTCCTCTCCCCGCTCGCTCTCGTTCGACGTCGCCAGCCCCGCCGGTGAGGTACTGGACGCAGACAGCGCCGCCGCGTTGGGCCGCCGCTGGACGAACGGACGCCGGGAACTGGAGGAGGAACGCCGCCGGAGTCTTTTCCGCCCCTCGCCGTCAAGCCCTGCTTCCTCTACGCACGTTGCCATCGCCGTCGTCTTCCTCGCCGTGCGCAGGTGAGCTTCCGCCCTCGCCGTGAACACGACGCAGACGCGCCATTGGATTAGAATCCAACGGCGGCGTACCGATTCGGGTGACTTAAGTCACCTGACGAGCGGGCCCCACTTGTCAGTTTCTTTTGAAACGTTTCCCGCCCGGGCGAAGCGTTACCTGGGCCGGCCCGTTTGGGTTTCTGTAGGAAATCGGCCCAGTTTGTTTAGTTCCGGTCCGTTTCGTTTTTATTTATTTCCCGCCCGTTTGAATTATTTCAAATATGTTTCAGATATGATTTTCAAACTTTAATTCCAAGAGATTTAGAAATCCATTTTTAGCAAATAAATATGCGTTGGAAAGCTTAGGAAATTCTCTAACCTGTGAAACTGGTTAGAATTCAATTTGAGTTAGGGATTTAAATAAATAAGAATACCTTGACCATAGCTTTATTAATCGTAGAAAAATTCTAGAAAATTGGTTAAGCCTCCAAAAAGTATGAAACTTGGTTTGTGAACTCACTAATTAACCCACCTACTGTTTAGTTCAACCTTAATCAACTCAAACCTTGTTAGTGGTATCAATTAGACCCTAATCCAATCCTAGCTTGTAGCATAAAATAATAGATCTCTATTATACACTTTGATTAATTTCTCCCTCCATACCAATTTACTTAATTAGTCAATCTCCACCTGAACTAGCCCTAATACCCTTAGTTTAATACCAAGGCTTAGAAAGTAAACAACATATGGCACATGGTGGAAAAATCTAACTTGCACACTTAATGAAAACTTGGAAGAAAACTTGCAACCCAATTCAAATAAAAACCAACATGAATGATATTGTCAAAAACAAGTATGTGTGCTTGGTGGGTTGTTAGCATTGTGTAGTGATTGTGTGCTTTATGTTTATTCGTTATTAGACGCTAGTGTTGCTGAGGAGGATATTGAGGGGGAATATTATCAAGAAGAAGAAGACTACCCCGAACACTTTGCAACCAAGGCAAGCCATCTTTTGAATCATACTCCAAATGCCTAGTTTTACTATTGCATTCTACTTGTTTTAAGTAAATTGCATGATTGAATTGCTAGAGTAGAATGATAGAGGTACAGTGATATCTTGTTTAGCAAGAGCATCAAGCTGAGTTTATCAAACCCTATTTAGTGGTATCATTACTCAATGTAGTTGCTTAGTCGCTAATAAAATTGAGGCCATCTCTAAGAGGAACCCCATTTGAACTTGGTGACTTGAACTTGAACACTTGAATTGGAGACCTCTCATACATGATGGTTTTTATGAAGGAAAATAATCTTGACTAAGGACTATGGAATGTATTTGCCAAATGATACTAAGTGATGTACTATGTGAGCCAACCATACCGTACGACCACATTACCCCTAAATGGGAAGGGGCTTAGTCCGTAGCTTGTTTACCCTAGTATGGGAGGCCTTGTATCATCCTTTATAGAAGTACACCGTGCGCGGGTACTTTCGAACCGAGTGGAAATTCCATTCATGCAGCACTCTGCAGCGGGCAAAACTATGAGTGCCAGAATGGACTCCTAGGGAAGGATCCGATACTAGAGTAGACAAGTGAAAGAGTTTGTTTGATTATCTGAACCTCGCATACTTTGTGTATGACGATCCGTGGATTTCTCCTGGCAGATGTATCGAATCTTGTGGGTAAAGTGTACCCCTCTGCAGAGGTTTCAAAACTATTCGAATAGCCGCGTCCGCGGTCATGGACAGTTGGCAAGCTGTACTTGACTTTTGTCAAGAATATAAACAACCGATGATGAACTTGGTGAATGACTTGACTTGACATTGATATGGACACACTTGAAGTTCCTCTCTAGATGTATTTAGAGAATTAAATCCTCTTCTCTAATAATGAACCTTCTTGGGAAATAAAACTAGCTTTTGCAAATAAACTTAGTGCTTAGTCCACCATATCAAACTTGCATATCTACTTCATCATTTCCTTTATAAGATGGTTTGCGAGTGCATCCAATGTACTCATGGCTGTGTCCCTGGCTATCAACTTGGCCAGACTATGGGGAAGAGTATCCGGAGGAAGGTTATGAAGAAGAGTATCAGAACTAAGATTGTCTCCTGAGTCGCCATTGCCTGTAGGGTGAAGGCATGGACCCGAAGACGTTAGTTTCGCTGCTATCTTGTGTTGTAATATGAATTTGGTCACTATGACCATTGTATTTGAACCATCGTATTGTAATGTCTATGGAACTGGTTACCAATTACGTTATGTGTATCACAACAATGATTCTGGGATTGTGGTGGAATGCATAGCGGGCACTTCGAATTTGTGATAAATTCGCTGGTGTTACAGGTTAAATATGATTTCTGTAACAGAGGTCCTTTTAAATTGGAGACAACGTGATTACTTGGTTTTGAGAGGATATTTTGTTGGGTGATGAATTTCGTCATTAACAAGGTTGGAGTTGTTCACTTTTTACAGATTATATATACTAGATGTAGGGGTGCGCCTTGGTGCACGATCCCATCGAGTCCGCTCGTATGGTTATTTTATAAAAAAAAATTAAATTTATATATAAATATAATAATATATTGTAAATGATACGGTTAGGACGTAATCAGGAGATGCACGTGAAACTCATATCTATATAAAAACTCGTATCTATATACAAAGTATACTTTAGTATCTTCATTGATAATAAAACTAAGGTGATCTCAATAAAATAAATTATTTATCGGCTCTGGGACTGCAGCAAGCAAAGTAATTGCAACGAAAAAAAACTTATACAATAGCAGGAGACATAAGAGATACTCTTGGATACATTTACTAACTGCAGCTTTAGCTGTAGACGGTAATATCCAGTATATATTATTATATTATAAAGATAAAGAAGGTAAATTTAGGCAAAGTGAGCAGGCTAATGCACAGAACAGAGCAGTACCTAATTATTTCTTATATCTATAAACTGAACATATTATGGTTGAAAGTACAAACAGCAGAACAGTTGATCTGGGGTTCCTCCATCTAGGCTGAAGACATTATGATTCCAAGTAAATCAATCTTGACTTAAGTTCTTCAGATCTTCAAAGTCCACAACCAACAGCAAGTTGATTGCTTAAACATGATCCTTGACCTGCAATTGGTTTCTGAGTAATTAATTCATTTTCAGACCAAACAATGTATAAAGACTCACAATAGTTATTTTAAATACAAGATTTATTTAGTGAACCTTTTGAGAAGAACACACAACTCTAGTTAGCTAGATTAGAGAAATAAAGAAACAAAATGGGTACTTGAAAGTAGATAGTGCCCACATCCAGAAATGGAAGAACCATACCACCATTACTTCCGTTTGCTGTAAATGCGATGAGTGGAATCACATACAATGATTTCTCATGGCAAGTCAACAGACACTCAACAACCAGGGATTTTGGTTTTGATATTTTTCAGAGGCAAAAGGAAATACAGGGATCATATTTTCTTATCTTTCTTGTTTAGAACAAATTTCGGTGATAAAGCAACAACGGCCATTATTAAAGATAGCGGAGATATTTTCTCAATGAAACACTATAAATAAGAAAAGGTAAGTTAAAGTTCAGGGCCTGGGAAGCATTGGTTGCACTTTACCCTTGAGTTGAAGTAGGAAACAAACAGAGTATAAAGTGACAGTGCAAGAAGATAACCAGGCAAGCAGTGCATTGATCTATAAGTTCAAAATCAAATGGATATCAGGTAGGATGTAATGCTTGGAAAATCAAATGAAATATCAAGGGCGAAGCAACCTGTTGCTGTCATAAAAATTGTAGTGGACAAAAGTCAAGTATTTGCTATTAGCACAAATAGAAGGCAAGACCTAGTCTAGGAATTGTGGATAGCAAGCTGCCAAGTGAAAATCACTGCACAACCAAAAAAAACTGAACATAACCTGCTTGGCATAACAGCCGCTGAGATGGGTACATGTACTGACTTTTCCTCACTGTATTGCAGTGTGAAAGCAAAAAATGGAGCCTTGTTTGGTTACAGAAGGTACAATAGGAATAGCAAATAAAAAATGCAATGGGCAAATTGGTTTACTGTGCGTCTGTGCCAGTACAATATCCAAAAGCAAGCGAGTATCTTCTTTCAGAAACAAATGTCAGGCCGATGCCATAGTTGATTTATTAGCAACCCATCCTTTTTTTGGTGTTGACATTAACTAATCCTCTGGATCATTTCATGCCAAGGGATTGTCATTAACCAATTTTTCTTCTTGTCAAGTTATCTACTTTGAAGAAAATTGATGAACTCATGCTTTGTTTCATTGGTATATTCATGTCACTAAGAGAGAATAATATAGAACAATATTGTTAAAAGCAAGTGTAGAAGCGACAGAAAAAAGAAACAATAGCGCCTCCCGCACACGGTGAAGGAAAAACTGCAAGAGCAAAACACGGCAAACAGAAGCCAGCATTAAAAGTGCCCAATACTAATGGACCTCTAAGTCTCAGAGTTGAGTAACTAAAATTGAAACCTTAGCCATTCTCATTTAATCATAGACGTTGTATTGTGTCCATTGGTAAAAAACGTTTTGTGATATCCATTTCTCTCTTTAACACATAATCGAGTGCACTCCATCAGGAAACATATCCTTGTAAATAATCTTCTAAGATTTCAGTAATAGGAGTTACAGGACATAGAAATAAAAACAGAGGTAGTACACTGAATAAATTTTCCATCATGCAGTAGAGAATGTACGACGCTGCCATGCAGGACAACGATCACACGTGATATGCAATAAGCTCTATGACATAAGTCAACTTCATAAAATTGTTCACCAAATTTCTAATGCAAGTCATATCTAGGAGTTATATCCTGTTATAAAAATCTTTTTAATTTTCCCTTCACTGAATGTTTTTCCCTTCACTGAATGTTTTTCCCTCTCTTATCTATTTGTAATTATCTTGTAGAGTCTTATCTTTCTACGCTTGTACTACTTCAATCTTGTTGATCACTCCTATTTTGTCTTTGTTTTTTCCTACATTCAAATGGATTAAACCATTATATATCCCCTAAGCCCACATGTCATACACACAGGATGGTTCGCATGTCAAGAAGCAGGAGATTTCTTTCAACTTTGAAGGGGCACGTAAAGATTCAATGCTTTAACCTATGCTTGCTGATCAGTAGGACTCTACCCTACTGTTCCTACTAAAATGGCAGCGGCTTAAAATTGAAGCCTTTAGGTCCTTCCATTGCTATAAAACAATTTTCCAACCAACAATGCAAATTGAAGCCTTTATTCTTAGTCACTGGTAGCTCTTGTTTTCCGAAACAGCTTAAACAATTTTACCTTTTAAGATCTCAATATGGTATGAACTAACCGTGCCCAAACACCCATTTTCGTACTGACCAATACACATGGTCTTGTCCTTTGTTCCATTTACTGGCGGTGATGAGCCATTTAATGCTAAGAAGTGGACAGTACTATGATAATATTATAATCAGATGGTCTATTTTGAATTCAAATCTTTATTCTTAGTCATGCTCAACGTGAAGGAAAAAACCAAAGACTGGGCTTTCCCAAACCATTGGACCATTAACGAAAAGGCATGTGATATCTGGTTTTGGAGAAAGTACCGACCTAAGATTCCGTGAGCGACACAGGAAACCTCTTCAATTAGGCCGCCAAACCAACGAAAGCCAGAGCTGCAAGCCCGCAACCTGACAGCTGAAGTAGGAAAAAATATTTGAGACAACTACAAGCATACTTGGTGGAACCACATAGAGACAACCCTATTTCTAGTGTCTGCACATCCATAGAACATGCAGATTATTGAGAGGATAATACACACACAAAGTAGGAGAAATATAATACACACAGAGCATTGAAGAACACTTGATTATGCTATAAAAAACCGATTATTCAGAGGCCAATAGACACAAAAAAGGAGAAACACACAAAATGATGAAACTGTAACTACGGAGCAGATTTTCATCTCAAATTAAAGCTAAAACTCCATTTGTATGCCATTTTTCATGGCAGCATATATATTAGCATGGTTAAACCACCTGTAACTATGGAGCAAATTTTCACCTCAATTTAATAACAGAACTCTAAATAGCAAGATATGGCATAATTTATGCATGTCTATCAAATAGCTTATATTTATTTATGTTATTAGATGCTACCATATATATATATATATAATCTACAAAATCTAGAGATGATCGGATGTTGCGATAAGCCATTCATCAGAAATACACCACGAGAGTTACAGCTAATAGCCTATGTAGCAGCACACAAAACTCACTTCATCAGGACTATTGGGATCAGCACGAGCTTCCAACAAGCACTTGATGCAGTCAGCTAAGCCATCCCTTGCAGCTATTATTAATGGAGTTACATGCCTAGCAGCATTGACATCCGCAACAACCTGAAACATTAAATATTTACCATAAAATTGTTAAAATAGTTTTTATTGCAATAATCTGCACTTGTCTCATAATAGGAATGACACGACAAAAAAAATATGTTCCTTCAGCAAAATATCTCTACTGTAAGTAGATGCGTGATAATTCTGAAAATGGACAACTCTATTTAGATACAGAAGCGCAAATAGTAATAATACATACGCCAACCCGACTTCCCTATATAAACCGAGAAGCAGAACATGTATTTATAATCATTTATCATCTTACTTTGTTGCAATAGCAGATTACAGATTTGACACCGTCGGTGAAAGAATGGAGGGCATGTTCATGGTTTGCAGATGCTTCAGATCTGTTAAACGAGGCATGCTTTAATATAAATCCATCAAATTTCAGATATTGTAATTGCGGAAGCAAATGACAAACAATCTTGGACTGTAAGGACACACAATTAACCTTGGACTGTAAGAAGGACGCACCAGGCATCATTATCTATTTGAACAAAAAGGAAACACATTTATTCATATGCATGAGTATTGCCAAAATATATGCTTTCTCAAACATCAAAATCTGGACTCTAAGAATCCACTAATGAGTGTAAAAATGATAAGAAGTGAAGCAACTGAGCAGTCTGAGCGCGCAAAAGCAGGATACAGAAATTGGGATGTTTATATTTATTCCCCTTTTCTCTTCTTCTTTTTACTATTTTTTAGAGGAAGAGTCTCTCATTTATTCATGTAGGAAAACACACTTGCCTTAGCGCTACATCATTCACCATTGATATCATCTTTCTTTGCTTAATTGTTCACTTATGGAGCAATATTATATGAGAGGAAAAGGAGGACAAAGTCAATTATTCGATTAGTTCTATCATATGAACATGGTGAATTCTATGCAAACATGAGCTGATAGTATTCTTTTAACTCTAAAAGAGCATTGGAAAGTCACTCCGTACCGTATATTGGAATGAAAAAACTGAAATCATGAGCAGTGAAATTCTAAGAGGCTTAGAAAGAAGAGCTCTCAAAGATTTACATGAAGGACTTACAACCTGTAGCATGTGTTATATATCACCAGCAGCAGCAATCTGGAAGCATCGAAATAAACTTTATTTAGAAAACCTCATGTAGCTACAATGCTTTATATTGACCAAACAGAATAAGAGAACAATTTCCTCAGAATGATTAAACTGAGATATCCACATAAGTTGCCTATGGACATTGTTTGGACGTGATTTTTAGAGGTTACTACGCCACAAAAACCAGGACTAACAAGCATTTGGATCGTCAAAAGCAAACATCACTGCAAAGAAAATTATTAAGAGAATATTATGGATCAGATCTGTGGGAAGACATCATTAATTGAACTGCAAAGAAAATTGATGCACTAAACAAAAAAATCATCAGATAGAGATGAGCTTGAAGTCAATTAGTCTGGGCCAAGTTATTCCCTAAAATTTTCAGCTGAATTAAAAATAGTATTTGGTAGAATTACATACCAAGCAACACAACAACCAAGATAGAAATAACATAAGAAAATATTATGGATCTTCTTTTCATTTACCAGAGGTGTGATTCCAGCGGTGCGGCCTGCCCCCGAAACTGCAAGATTTGTGGGAATCCATTGGTGCTTCACTGCTTGAGAGTATGAAGGGGGCGAGGAGACAATATTTCAGTAAGCCTAACACCTGCAGCAAGATAAAAACTAAGGTTGGGATAACCTGGAAATAAAAGGATGAAATCTGAAATGTACAAAATTAAAGCTAAAACTCCATTTGTATGCCATTTTTCATGGCAGCATATATTAGCATGGTTAAATCACTTGTAACTATGGAGCAAATTTTCACCTCAATTTAATAACAGAACTCCGTGTATGTATGCTGTCATTTGTACCAATGCAACTTGCAACTATTTCCTAACTTGTAACAGTGTTGGATGACTCTCAAAAAAAGATCACAGAAATGGTTTCGTGCTAGCAATAATTGCCTTGGCGCACGATCCCGCTGAATTCGAACCAATTTACTACATCATTATAAATTAGTATGCACTATGCAATGATTGGCAAGCAAATGAAAATGACCAACGTTATGTTTCATTTTACTACATACAAAGAATTATTAGTAACTAAAAAGGAGCTAAATACATGGTTCTGAAATAACATTAGTCAAACATACGGAACTCTCTCGTCTGAGTTCACAACATAGATGTTATATAATTTAATATAGATCTAAGACGAAGCATCAAACCGAGTGACACGATGGTCACAAAGGTGTGCCCTCGTGTGTCTTTCGTGAGATTACACACATATTAATCTAATAAACATTTTGTAAAATACTATGTGTGCCCTGGCTTTTGTACTAATAAACGTTCTGTAAACGCTATGTTAAACACTTGTATAAAGGTATAATAAGTAGTCAGCCAAGAAACATATATTGAGAATGCAAGCCCATCTAACATGGTGTCACACATGACCCTCAATGGGATCTCGATGCAAGCCATTGAACGCACCTGGTACAAAAGAAATCAAATGCGATTATGAGTGATTTAAATTCCACGGAATATGACTGGAGCAATCTCAAATGGCCGGTTAAAGTTTATGAAGATAAAACAAGCATACTGACTGGAAATAGAAGAGGGGGCTGTCTATGAGAAATTATTGCACTTCATTCTCTGGATTGTATTTACGTTGCATTATTATACTTCTTTTAAGAAATAAAGATGCCCCTTTTTATATTTGCTTCAGGAAACTGTTTCTTATCTGGGCACAGACCTTGGCAAGATTGTATGCCCTTCATGTCATATCTAAATTCAGAATATAAGAGGACAATAAAGGGGGAACTAATTTATCACCTAGAATTAACATAAATCTTCATCCCATTTCAGCAAGAGCCTGCAAAGAAATTCCATTTATGAGTTCCACTTTCCACCATGGATTGATTTGAAAGCTTTTTTAAATGCTGCACTGCTTTAGAGAATACAAATAGATGAATGGTACATGTATATATTCAGAGTACTCACTTGACCAGATGCTAACCTAAACTGTAGAAACATAGAGCAAAGAAGCAGCGATGGATTTCCTCTTCTCCTCTTGCTCCTGCCTCCTCTTTGCTGCTACAGAAAGTACCAACACTTCAAGCAAGTGCAGAGATATATATAGAGAGAGAGACCCGGATTTGTGGCTACCATCTGAACGTGAGGCAAACATGCATTCACCAAGTGTATTTAGTACAGAAATCTGTCAAACAACCCAATCAGGAACCAATGCCTACAGGACAAAACCACAATAGGGATAATTCATCACAAAACCATAAAAACTGAAATAAATATCTTATATTGTAGACCTACTTCCTGACACCTTACATCACATAGCTGATTACCATATATCACAAAATCCACCATTAACATCAATGCTTCAACCACAAAATCCTGCATAAAAAACACCAGAGCTGATTGATCAACTGAATATTTATGATATCATGGATGTCCAACTTCGGCAACTTATTAGTTGCATACACAAGCATCACTAAAGCAAACATTCCTAAAACATTTTCTAGGAACCGCAGACCAATCAAACAAGGGCCAAAGTGAGGGCAATGACCTGGAAGTTGAGGCGGGTTAGAAATCAGTCGAGCTTCATGCCACAAGCCCAGAACTAAGGTGGTTGTTGATGCGCCTCCACATCCCTCCTCTCAAGCACCATTGATGAAGATGCAACCAACAGACAGAGAAGAGAGAAACACCTGCAGCAAGAACACTGCAAGGTCACACATAAGACAATCGAAGGATGCGGGGGAAGAAGCTCACCTTGGATCCTAGGACGACGATGGCGCCAAGAGAGATATTTCTTTTTTTTTATCTCACATCATTCCTTACTATTTGGTCTAAATCAATGATGCGTGATGCCAATTGACAATTCTCACAGCACATGCATTATTGCTGGTACAGATAATTATAAATTTTGTAAGCACTACCAAGAATGAAAACTGCAACCATCTAGAGTTATAACATTCTGTCTGGCATACAATTTTTTCTAAAACTCAAGTAATGTAAAACTGCAGTATTTTCATGCTTAGGCAACAAATACTTCAGTTCTGGACCTCTTTTTCTATACTGCAAAATCTGTGCAGTTTATCAAAAACGAAATATATAAAACTGCAGTTTTTGCTAAAGCCAAACACCTCAAAGTAATTAAAACTATGGTATTTTTAGAAACCAAAGCATTCTTACAATACTTTGAAAGAGCGTAGCAGCCAAACACACCCTAACCATTTTTATTTCTTCAGAAAAAGAACATGTGCTCATTTCTTCAAATACTTGTAGAATCATTAGTCCCTAAATGTGTGTACGTACCTTTAAACTGTACAGATTTCAGTGATATATTATATCTGCTGGATAATGCAAGATAACAAGGAAGTAATAAAGAGCAATAGCAACAGAGTTATTGTTAGATGTATATTTGTATATGTGTATTTTCCCCACCTGTTAGGGGGTTTCCTGCATATTCACACCTGTACATGTAACTATATGTTGTGGCCTTTGGCCCCCAGGGAATACAACTAATCTATTCCTAACATGGTATCAGAGCACCAGTTTAGGTTTCTGTGACCGCCACCGCCGCCAGTTCGCCCCGGCTCCGCTAGCCGGTTCCCGTGCTCGCCGCGCTCTCTCGTGATCTCCCGTCCAGGTCACGCTCGTCGTCGGTTCTCATGCTCGTCCACGATCCGCTCCTGCCCGGTCTCGGCACCCGGCCGCTCGTCGGTTCTCGTCCTCGATTCGATCCAGCTCCTGCTCGGTCTCGGGATCCGATCTCGTCGCCCGAGGGGATCCGCCCCGCCCCCGTCGCCCGAGGGGATCCGCCCCGCCCCGAGTCGCCAGGCCCCCGAGGCGATCCTCTGCCTCGTCCGTCGTCCTCGTCGCCCAGGCGGGATCGATTCGGCCCGTCCCCAGGTCTCCGCCCGCTCCGGCCTCGTCCGCTCGCCAGGACCCGTCGCCAACCTTCCGCTGCCAGGGTCAACGCCCGCCGCCCCCCACCAGGCTTCACCCGATTCCGCCGCCGGTTGCCAGAAAAGGTTGCCGCCGGCGGGAATTAGCCTGTGCTGCTGGGAATCGGCCGGTGGTGCTGGGATTCATCCGATTTCTGCAGGACATTGTTGTTCAGTTTCAGTTCGTGTAAAAAAAAAGTAAAAAAAAGAGAGAGAGAGAGATGTCTTCCTCATCGGGCTATGTTGCGATTCCTCGCTGCCCGGTAACTTTTGATGGCGCGAATTATCCTGATTTCGCTGCTTTTATGCGCGTTCACATGCGCGGTCTCCGTCTGTGGGGTGTGCTTTCCGGCGAGGTCCCCTGTCCGCCGCGCCCCACTGCTCCTACGGCGCCTATTCCCCCGACGCCTATTGCCCTTGCCCCCGATGCTACTCCGGAGGACAAGGATGCAGCCAAGAGTACTGATGCTACTGCTCTGGCTGAGTATGACCGGCAGGTCCAGGAGTATTCTGACGCTCTGGCGACCTACCGGCTGGATCTGACTGACTACACTCAGTGGATAGATGAGGATGCTCGTGCTGCTGCTGTTCTTACTTCCAGTGTTCTGCCTCAGTATGCTGCTGAGTTCATGGGTCTTCCCACTATTGCTGCTCAGTGGGCCTTTCTTCGTCAGCGCTATCAGCCGTCTGGGGATGCTCTTTACCTGTCTGTTGTTCGCCAGGAGCATGCTCTTCAGCAGGGTGATTCTACCATTGATGAGTTCTACACTCAGAGTGCTGCTATCTGGCGCCAGCTCGATTCTCTTCGTACAGCTGTGTGTGCCACTTGTGCCTGCTGTCTGACTGTGCGCGCTGATCTGGAGTTTCAGCGTGTCTATGAGTTCTTGTCTCGGCTCCGCAAGGAGTTCGAGCCTCGTCGCGCCCAGCTACTTGCCCGTGGTCGTGTCCCGCTCTCTGAGGTGCTGTCTGAGCTTCGTGCTGAGGAGACTCGTCTTTGTGGTGCTGGTCTTCTTGAGGTTCCCTCTGTACTTGCTGCTCGTGGTCCTCCTGTGCCATCGGCTCCGTTGCGGTCTCCAGTGCCGCCGATACTCTCTACTCCTCCGGTCCAGGGCCAGAGTCAGTCTCAGCAGCCTCGCGGTCAGAACCGCAATCCTCGTCCTCCCTGCTCCTACTGTGGCAGGACTGGCCACGATTTCTCTAGCTGCTGGAGGAGGGATCCCAGTTTACGTCCGCAGTCCCACGCTCGTCAGCAGGCTGGTTCTTCAGGATCTTCTGCAGTTGCACTCTCGGAGCAGGACATTCTTCGGGGTATTCGCAGTCTGCTCACTACTACAGGCTCTTCCTCGTCAGGCACTGCTGGTCCTGTGTCTACTTCTTCTGGCACCGCGCGACCACCACCTTCTGCACAGTCAGGTATGTCCCCGTGGTATCTGGATTCTGGAGCTTCCTTTCATATGACCTCTGCGTCTTCTATTCTTTCTGCTCTTCGTTCTCTTGTTTCTCCTGTCCGTGTTATCACGGCTGATGGTACCTCTCTTCCTGTTTCCAGTCGAGGCACCCTCTCTACTTCCTCTTTCTCTGTTCCTGATGTTTCTCATGTTCCTAGCCTTAAGATGAATCTTTTTTCTGCTAGTCAGCTTACTGATTCTGGTTGTCG
The DNA here is from genome assembly GCA_007115705.1 of Dactylis glomerata. Taxonomy (NCBI): domain Eukaryota; kingdom Viridiplantae; phylum Streptophyta; class Magnoliopsida; order Poales; family Poaceae; genus Dactylis; species Dactylis glomerata. Next base: position 1,659,820 of record QXEO01000977.1, on the reverse strand, counting down.
CGTCATTCTTGACGCTGATTCTTGTGCTGTTCAGGACCGCCGCACACAGGCCCTGGTTGGAGCTGGCCCTCGCAGCCGTGAGTCTCCAGGGCTCTGGGAGTTAGACTGGCTTCGTGTTCCTTCCGCTGCCTCTTCATCGGCCAGTTCTCCTGCGGTTGCTGCTTCAGTCACTGGCTCTTTTCAGCAGTGGCATCATCGGCTGGGTCACCTTTGTGGCTCCCGTTTATCGTCTTTAGTCCGTCGTGGTCTTCTGGGGTCTGTCTCAGGAGATGTCTCTTTGAACTGTCAGGGTTGTAGGTTAGGCAAACAGATTCAGCTTCCCTATCCTACCAGTGTGTCTGTATCTCAGCGACCTTTTGATTTAGTTCATTCAGATGTTTGGGGTCCGGCTCCCTTTGGTTCAAAAGGGGGCCATCGCTACTATATTTTATTCATTGATGATTTTTCACGGTACACCTGGTTGTTTTTTATGCGCTCTCGCAGTGAGGTGCTCTCTATTTATCAGCGCTTTGTGGCCATGGTCCGCACTCAGTATTCCTCGCCCATTCGTGTGTTCCGTGCTGATTCTGCTGGTGAGTATATCTCTCAGCACCTGCGTGGTGTTCTTGCTGAGCAGGGCACTCTTGCTCAGTTTTCTTGTCCCGGTGCGCATGCTCAAAATGGTGTCGCGGAGCGTAAGCATCGCCATATTCTTGAGACCACCCGTGCTATGATGATTGCTTCTTCTCTTCCGCCGCATTTCTGGGCTGAGGCTGTCGCTACATCGACTTACCTCATTAACATCCAGCCTTCTGCTGCCCTCCAGGGTGGCATCCCTCTCGAGCGTCTCTCTGGTGGTTCTCCAGACTACTCGACTCTTCGTTCGTTTGGTTGCGTTTGCTATGTTCTTCTCCCTCCTCGTGAACGCACCAAACTGACCGCTCAGTCTGTTGAGTGTGTTTTTCTCGGTTACAGTGATGAGCATAAGAGCTATCGCTGTTGGGACCCTGTTGGTCATCGGATGCGCATCTCTCGTGACGTCACGTTTGATGAGACGCGTCCCTTCTACCCTCGCCCCACCTCTGGTACCTACCCGGTGGATGATATCTCCTTTCTTCTGTCTGTACATGTAACTATATGTTGTGGCCTTTGGCCCCCAGGGAATACAACTAATCTATTCCTAACAGTTACCAATATGGAGGTATCTCCACAATGGCTATAATTGGTGCTCGAATTTTAACCCAATAGCAAGAATAAGATAGCTGAACAACTTTACTTTGATAACCAGTGCATATATCTCAGAAGTACTATCACTTCCATGCAGCTAAAAAACTAAAATTGCACACATGCAACATAAATAGATCAGTTTCTAAGAATAATATATGGATTTTATTAATTGATATGCATGAGGAATAGACTTTATTCTAAATGGACGAGGGATAGACTTTACCTTTCTCAATCCTTTTGGCAGTGATGAAGGAAAGGTTGAAATAAACAGGAGTACTCGGTAGTGCCATTGGCGGCGTCATTTCCCGTCTCTTCAGGCTACAAAATCATTAACAATAAAGTTAGATGATGATTGCCAGAAGCCAACGGGGCTTCCTCAGTAATTTAGGATTTGTGGTCATCCCATGGCACCCTGCTACTTCACCTGAGAACCAACAAAGAGGTAAAAACAGAGAGCAACAACAACTTTAGCAGCAGTCCTGCTCCGAGCTCATCAAAGGAGCAGGTCTTCTGAAGACCTCTCGTTAGTAGGTCTGCACAAATGAATTTCCTCCAACATGAGGCACGGACAATGAACACCAATAGTAAGAACAAATGATTTAACCTTTTTGAATGGAGAAGTAGCAGCCAGGGGAACATGGAGGTCCAAGATCTGAGAGGAACATCCTGAAACCAAATCAAAGAGAGAATAAATACAAAAGAATATAAGAGAAAAATTTGAAGTGTCATTGTACATGGAAAACACACAGCTGAGCATTAATTAAGCAATGAGACAAAAGAACAATATTGCTTTCTGAGTTCAAATACAGTTAGCTATTGCTAGATAACTTTGTTGAGCTATTGCTTTACATAGTACGAATATAACTTACAAATCAAATCAGGTTATGAAATAGCTAGCAACAGATGTTATTCTATCAAATCTGGCTAAATCAACTTTAATGCCACAAGCTACTCAAGATCTTACTCCTCGGTAAACTGAAAGGGGAAGAAGATTCCTAACACAAAGATGAGGATATCAAAGAAGAGGTCTTTGGCGTTTGGGACATTTAATCCAGCCACATAGATTCTAGCAATGGAGAGTGGCCTCAATGTTGAAACCAAATGCTACAACAGCGAGATCAACCCCACACAATAACACCTACTCCTTTTCCTTCGCATCCTCTTTCTAGTGTAAATACTTAATCAACAGCTCAATGCTAAGACCTAATTTCGAGCATCCTAGAGAAACAGAGTATTGCTAAGGTGCAGATTGCTCAATGAAGAATTATCACTGTAAATTACAGATTATATATTAACATTGAAGATTTTGCTAAGGTGCAGATTGCGTAGTGTACAGATTGCTTGTAGACACACCTTTGCATCTTCTAGTATCTAGTATATGACGCACAGCGTCAATGCAAGAAAACATCAGAGCAAAGATTCTGAGAGATTATCATTGTCCGTGTCCTGTAAAATCCCAGTCAATAGGACAATAACACACCTGTGTCATGTGCAAATGGACAAATTAGAGAGCTTACCACTATACAACAGCCTAAAAGTGGAAAAATATGCTTCAGAAAGGTAGAAAGGGCTGTAAAATGAGGGAGAGAGCTCTCGGTAGTGTAAGACTGGAGAATCAAACTTATAAGAGCCTCTTTTACCTGAAGGGATATTCTGGTTGTAAAGATCCAAATAATAATAATAGAAATCCGAGTTGCATTTACAATAGTACCTTCAAATAAATACTTAAAAATGATTTAGGGTGTCTTAGAAACATGTCTTTATTGTGGCTCCACCATGTGGCTGCTGCCTGTATTCCCAGGCGCACAACCGCTGGCAGTGTCTCTCACCAAAGTAGAAGGTAAATTATTCTCAATCGTAACATTGCATCAAAATATCAATGGTAGTAATGCAGATTGGCATATTACAAACTTATTGACTCAAATATCACCTTCCTGTGATCTTTTTGAGGAAACGAAACTCAGTTTAAGATCAAAGTTATAATTTGCGAGTTTTGTCAATGAGAATAGACAAAAGGGAGGGAAAATACAAGGAGTTTAATAGGGCAGCAGGTACCTAATCGGAGGAAAAGGCGGGGGGTGGGCAATCAGCTCGTCGGCCTTGTATAGGAGCGATGCAGTTGTGCGTTGGTTCGGCAAGGACAGGGCGGGGCAGGATTGCTCTGCCAAGCGGGCACAATCTCGCACCGGCCACCATTGCTTGATGAACAGCCCCATGGCCAGAATCCAAGCAGGTGACGAAAATATGATTTGGCTGAAAATCCACCAAATACAAATAAGTTCACTGAATACGTTATGAGTGTTACATGAAATTTATGATGAAGAACAGATAAGATACACAATTCTGAGAAATATTATGTGATGCATGCCTTGATTTCTCATAAGAATCTTGGCCATGTCCATCATCAATTTCTCATTATGTATCAGCGAAACAAATATGAGTTAAAGCATTCCTTCTAAAAATCATTTCAATCATCAGACCACTGCCATCATTTCAATATTATGTAAAGCATATATGTGTTCCTCCCCTGTCCTAAAGTAAAAAAAAGATAAGGAGGATTTGAAGAAAACACGATACAATTACTGAACCTAGCTAGCTCCATGATAAAGAACTTCAATGCCATATGTGGTGCTCACAAACAAAGAGGAAATAGAATGACAGATTTATGAGCTAGAACTAAATATCAGGAAAATAACATAAACCTTGATTAGGGGGAACTAATTACCAATCTGACATCACACATGGGAAATCAAACTATAATAAGGCATGGACACCGCTTATATGAACTATAAATCATCATTTCCTGATTGCCAAGATACATGGCAACATTTAGATTCACAAACAAAATTTACTGTAAGAAATTACAGACAAACTTAACAGATGATGAAGTGTCGTGGGAATTTAGAGACAGTAGCCATGGGGAGGCTTATCGGAGGGGTCGACGTTGGTGACGATGGGTCCGGCTCGGGATTGTGCCAACAGAGACACCTCGGTTTACCCAGGTTCAGGGCCCTCCCGGTTGGAGGTAAACCCCTACTTCATGCCTGCTTCGTATTGATTGGATAGTAGCGATTACAGTGCTCCTCGAGCTGTTCGGCTAGAGGAGGAAGAAGAAGATCGGATCTCCCCTATGCTAGGGGTCCAGGCCCCCTTATATAGACGGGGGCCTGGTTACAGGTTTTGGTAGCGATTCGGCCGGCTGCCGGCTCCTCGGCGGCGTCGTCCTTGGCGTGATCCTCTGGCCCTGCTCTAGCAAATGCACTTGATAAAGTGCCTTTCCCCTGGGCCGGCATCTGGAGGGCATATCCCTTCTCTTTTGCCTCGGATCCCATCGTGGGGAAGGGTCTTCGATCTCTTATTGGCTGGACGTGGTCGCGGCGCTCGTCACTCCCGTCCTGCACCCCTGCCACTCTTGTCGGGGCCATCCTACTTTAGGCCTGACAACCGTTGAGAGGCCTTGTCTTCATCGCCCGGCTCCAGTTCTCCTCGGTGGAGTCGCCAGCCGGCTGCAGGCGCAGCCGGCCCTTCGGTCGAAGCCGGTCTTCTCGTGCTGAAGCCGTGGGGACTCCTGGGACGCCAGCCGGCATATTGCCCGGCCCGTGGTGCGCCCCCTAAGTCATCCCCACGACACTAGCCCCCGAAACTGGCGAAGTCTCATGGGCTAGCATGGGGCTTCGGCGGGTTCCTCTTCTCGCCAAGGTCTCGCCCGTCCTCGTCGAAGTCCCAGGAGTCTCCATCGAGTCTGGAGGCTTGTTGGCTCTGGTCATCAAGGCTGGGTCTTGCAGAGTTCTCCCGTCCGTCTCGAGACGAGCCGACTCCGTGATGCGGCCCGGCTGGTGACCGCGAGCCGGGGAGCCGTGAGCCGGCATGCTGCCTCCTAGGAACTTGCGCCGCTTCGAATCTCGTTCCCACGCGGCGGCCGGCGCAGCGCGCCAGTGGCCAGTCTTGTCACTTTGACTTCGGAATCCCCTCCGTCATAACTTCCCGAGTCGTCACGCGAGGTGGGCCGGCATACGTCAGCGACGCGTCCCATCAACCCCTCCCACGATCCGCTGTGGCAACTGCCGTGGTGGCGCACGATGTGGAAGTTGGTTACTGAAACGTCGGGGGTTACCCCTTCGCCGCTCTCCTTTAAATACCGAGCGTGCTCGCTGCCCAGGGCGTCTCCCACTTTTCCTTCGCGCTCGAGCCTTCTCTTCTTGAACCCAGCCCGACCATGTCGTCCCCTAGCCACTCCTCTGCCAGCGGCGACAAGGTCCCGGAGGGGGACAGGGAGGTGGTTGAGGTGCCGGAGACGGCGCCCTCCGCATCCCGAAGACGCGGTCGCCCAAAAGGCAGCCGCAACAAGAGCACCCTAGAGGCCCTCGCGGCGAAAGCCGCCGTTGCCGCCTCCTCCTCCGTCGCGCCCCAGGCGACCGGAGCTCCCAGCGATGCGGGCATCCAGGAGAAGCGGAAGCCCGGCCGCCCGAAGGGGAGTGGCAAGAAGACTGCCCCCGCGGCGGTTGCTGCTCCTTCTTCGTCCCGCCGCCGCGGGCGGCCGCCGGGCAGCAAAAACAAGAAGGCCCCCGCCGTCTTCAGGGTCGACGCCACTCCCGTGGGGCCCCGCGCAACGGCTCCTCGTCCGCTAGGCCCCTCGCGGCCCTGGCTGGAGAAGCCGGCGCTCCAGCCGCCGGAGTACATCTCGGCGCAGGGATGGTCCACCTGCATCATCCCTGTGCTTGCTGGTGCCCAGGATCGTCTCCGCCTCCCGACCCAGTTCACCAGCTCGATGGAGGACCAGGAGATGGCTTGCGCCAAACTGCGGGAGTGCAGCGGCGGCCAGCCCACGTACCGCGTCGAGGTCTATTACGACGGCCAGGGGGTGTGCTACTTTCGCGACGGGTGGTCAAAGTTCTTCATCGACTATGGTGTGCACGAGGGTTGGTTCATCCTTCTCACCCGCCAAGATGAGACGGACGACTTCACCATCTGCCTCTTCGACGGCACCCTCTCCGCCCGTGCCTTCGCCGCCCAGCCGTGAGGGGTAGGCCTTGTCGACTTCCGACGCGGACTTCTCCGGGGCAAAGTCCATGCGGCGCTCGCGCCGGGCCGAGGAAGGCGAGCCTCCCCGAGCTGGGAATGCTTGGGGCTCTTAGTGTAGCGATTTAGGAAGCTTTTGTAGTCCCCAAACTTCCGCTTAATGAAAACTTATCTTTCCTTGTTTGCTGTGTAAATGTCTTTCTTCGCCTTGTGTTCTTGCCATCGCGCAAATGCCTTCTGTTTGGCACCGCTGTGATGCAAATCCGAAGATAGGGACCGCGATAATCATTACCCTGCGCAGATGCTTCAGGCGGCCTCTTCCGGCTTCAACGTGGAGGGTACGGTGCTTCTGCTTGCCGGCTCCGGGGGGAATGGACCAGTCCCGGCTCAGCGGAGTTGGAGCGGAGACTGAGTCCTGTACCGGCTCGGGCGAGGTCAAAGCCGGCACGTTTCCCTTCCCAGGCCTTCGCACGTCCCAAGCCACGACTGGAGTAGACTTCCTAGTTACCGGCTCTAGCCGTTGCTTTGCGAGTGCTAAGTTTCAATTTCGTTGCTCGTTTGCTGATCGTGTCACAGCACTAGCTGATCGGACAGCCAGCGAGGTACTGGAGCCGGCCTGCTTCTGAGGGCCAATTCCCTTTCCCCCTAGCCCCCGAGTTTTGGGGTAGCTGGACTAACAGCTAGCTCGAAACTAACCTTTCGCGAATGATGCCAACGTCAAGCGAGGTAGCCCTTGCTTCGAACCTCTTAGACGTGGCTTCTCAGCCCAAGCGTCGAGAGACTGTGACTATCAACTATTCACTGGTTTTGCCTTTGCCCGGTTCCCTCAACCTTTTCCTTAATCTTCCCACCCTTCGGCCCTTCTACCCCCAACCGGCAGCCTGGTGCCGGTTGGTCTCCCTTGGGCCAGCAGCCGAATGCCGGCCTAGGGTGGGAGCGTGCCACGGAGTGAGAAGTAGTACTTCAGTCTATCGGGCCTCCGACTCATGCTAACCAACGCTTAGTTAACAGTCACTGCCCTTAACACCTGGTCGAGCGATTTTTCTATCGTTTGCGGTTCTGCTCTGCGGCTTTCCCTCGTATGTGGTCTGCCGGCTCCTATCCATCCGGCTGCGCGGAGCCGGAAGGTGGAGGCTGGGCTCGAGACCTTCATCATACGTAGTACTCATCCGGCTGGCGAGAGATCGATCTTTTTCGGGGCTGCCGGCTATGGCTCGGTGCCTGGAGCCGGCTGCCGGTCAAGTGAATAACGCAGGAAGCAAAACATACACAAAGTGTTTTCCTCGGAGCCGGCCGTAACTAGCCGCTCCGTTTTCCTTTATTCATTGACACGTTTTTCGGGGTACAAGCTTTTGCCTTAGCAGAAGAAAGGTCTTAGGAGACTGACATTCCAGGGATGCTCGGTCTCCTTGTCAGAGTTATCTGCCTTGTTCTTTCTGGGCTCTTGTGCGTCGATGAGGTAATATGCCCCATTGCCCAGCACCCGGCTGACAATGAACGGTCCCTCCCAGGGAGGAGACAGCTTGTGCATGCCTTTAGTGCTTTGGACCAGCCGGAGTACGAGATCACCTTCGCGAAACGCGAGCGGGCGAATTTTCCGGCTGTGGTATCGTCGCAGCTGCTGCTGGTAGAGCGCTAATCTAGCCAGAGCCTGCCCTCGAGCCTCCTCGAGGAGGTCGACGCCATCTTCGCGAGCTTCTTTTGCTTGTTTCTCCATGTACTGGACAATTCTGGGCGCGTCGAACTCAATGTCCGTGGGTAACACCGCCTCTGCTCCATAGACTAGGAAGAAAGGTGTGAAGCCGACAGAGCGATTTGGAGTGGTGCACAGGCTCCAGAGCACTGAGGGTAGCTCTTCGACCCAACAGCCGGCTGAGCGTTCGAGAGGCTCGACCAGTCTTGGTTTGATGCCGGCCAGGATCAGCCCATTTGCCTTCTCCACTTGTCCATTTGACTGAGGGTGCGCTACTGACGCTAAGTCCAGCCGGATGCCTTTCTGACCACAGTAATCAGCAAAGACTCCCTTCGCAAAGTTCGTCCCATTGTCGGTGATGATGTTGTGGGGAACTCCATATCTTGTGATGATCTCGTTGAAGAACTTGATCGTGGACGAACCGTCGAGTTTTTTGATTAGCTTGGCCTCGATCCACTTGGTGAACTTGTCCACGGCAACCAGCAGATGCGTCAAGCCCCCGGGTGTGGTCTTGAATGGCCCCACCATGTCCAGGCCCCAGACCGCGAACGGCCAGGTGAGCGGGATGGTCTTGAGGGCTGCCGCTGGAGTGTTTCTGTGCTTGGAGAAGCGCTGGTAGCCGTTGCACTGCTTCACCAGCTGCTCTGCATTCTGCTTGGCCGTTGGCCAGTAGAAGCCATGGCGGAAGGCTTTGGCCACCAAGGCTCTAGAAGACGTGTGATGTCCGCACTCCCCTTGGTGTATCTCTTTTAGCAACTCCATCCCTTCCTCCGGCTCGATGCACTTCTGGTAGATGCCTGACACGCTGCGCTTGTACAGCTCGCTGTTGATGATGGTGTATGCCCCAGCTCAATGTTGAATTCGCCTAGCTTCCGCTTCGTCTTGCGGCAAGTCCCCAGTGATGAGGTAGTTGGAGAATGGTTCCGCCCAGGAAGGTATCTCCCGTATGTGGAAGACACTGGCGACCAGAGGGTCAGCAGCCCCCGGGTCCGTCGTTGAGCCGGCTTCGCCTGATTGTCCGGCTGGGGGAGCGGGCGTGGAGCTGGCAGTCCCCTTGTCCTTCGTCGAGCCGGCCGCGCTGGGCTGGCCGACTGCCTCCTTCAGCCCCGAGATGGCAGCCCCCGGGTTCGGTGGCGGTACCTGAGCCGGGGCCGGGTCTCCAGGCACATAGATGGATATGGACTCCGGCGAAGGTTTGATAGACGGCTTGTGGATGATCTCCAGGGACACCCCGGCTGGGATATCCTGCTTGGTGGAGCCGATCTTGGACAGCCGGTCTGCTTCCTCGTTGTTTGCTCTGGGGACATGGTGGAACTCGCAGCCCTCGAAGAATCCGCTGAGCTGTTGCACGTAGAAGCGATAGGAGGCCATGTTGGCGTCCTTGGCGTCCCAGTCCCCTGAGACCTGGTGCGTCACCAGGTCGGAGTCTCCAAAACAGAGGATCCTCCTGATGCCGATCTGCTTGGCCATCTTGAGCCCATGTACCAGGGCTTCATACTCGGCGACGTTGTTCGACGCACGGAAGTGCATCTGCAGCACGTACTGCAGCTTGTCTCCCTTGGGAGAGGTGAGGACGACGCCGGCTCCCAAGCCCCCGAGCAGCTTGGAGCCATCGAAGTGCATGCGCCAGTGGGTGGAGTCCGGAGCCGGCGGCAGGTACTGGTGCTCTCCCCAGTCAGCAAAGAAATCCGCTATGATCTGTGACTTGATCGTCGTCCTGGGCTTGTACTCAATGGTATGAGCCGCGAGCTCGATCGCCCATTTAGCCACTCTTCCTGACGCATCCTTGCACCCGATGATCTCCGAGAGTGGAGTGGTGCTCACCACCGTGATTGGGTGCTCCTCGAAGTAGTGCTTCAGCTTCTTGACCGCCATGTACACGCCGTACGCGACCTTCTGGTAGTGCGGGTAGTTCTGCTTGGAGAGAGTGAGCACCTCACTCAAGTAGTACACCGGGCGCTGAACCGGCAGCTCTTTGCCTTCCTCGGTGCGCTCCACCATGATCACCACGCTGATGACGCGTGGGGTTGCTGCGATGTAGAGCAGCATTGGCTCTCGCGGAGCTGGCGCTGCCAAGATTGGCGCGGTAGACAAGGCTCGCTTGAGGTCGTTGAAGGCGTCATCAGCGCGCTGGGACCAAACGAAGTGGTCCATCTTCTTCATCAGCTGGTACAACGGCATGGCCTTCTCCCCGAGCCGGCTGACGAACCGGCTAAGCGAGGCCAGCCAGCCAGCAAACTTCTGCACATCTCTGAGCTGGGTGGGCTTCTCTAGGGCCTCGATGGCTTTTACCTTCGAGGGGTTAGCCTTGATCCCTCGCTGGGAAACGATGTAGCCTAGGAGCTGCCCAGCCGGCACGCCAAAGGTGCACTTCTCAGGGTTGAGCTTCATGCGATAGCGCCGCAGGTTGGTGAAGGTCTCCTTGAGATCGTCCAGGAGCGTGCCGCTCTGCTTGGTCTTCACCACCACGTCGTCCACATAAGCGTGCACGTTCCTCCCAATCTGCTCCTGCAGACATCGCTGCATGGTTCGCTGGTAAGTGGCTCCAGTGTTCTTCAGGCCGAACGGCATGGTAACGTAGCAGTAGGCTCCATACGGGTGATGAAGGAGGTCTTGATCTGATCCGGCTAGAAGAGCGGGATCTGGTGGTAGCCAGAATAGGCGTCCAGGAAAGACAATAGGTCACAGCCGGCTGTGGAGTCGATCACCTGGTCAATTCGTGGCAGCGCAAAAGGATCCTTGGGGCAAGCCTTGTTGAGGCTGGTGTAGTCGATACACATTCGCCAAGTGTTATTCTTCTTCAAAACCAAGACTGGGTTCGTGAGCCAGTCAGGGTAAAACACCTCCATGATAAAGCCGGCTGCAAGGAGCCGGGCAATCTCCTCGCTGATAGCTTTCCTCTTTTCTTCTGCAAACCGCCGCAGCGGCTGCTTGACCGGCTTGGCGTCCGGCCGGAGATTAAGTGCGTGCTCAGCCAGCTCCCTCGGCACACCAGGCATGTCCTTTGGAGACCATGCAAAGATGTCCCGATTCTCACGAAGGAAGCTGGTGAGCTCGCTTTCCTATTTGGCAGACAAGCCGGTGCCGATGATGACGTACTTGGAGGGGTCGCTCTCGTCCAGCAGGATCTTCTTGGTGTCGTTTGAAAGGAATATGCCCGAGAGGCAATAATAAAGTTGTTATTATATTATTCCGTGTTCATAATAGATGTTTATTTTTCATGCTAGAATTGTATTAATCGGAAATATTAATACTTGTGTGATTAATAAACTAAAAGGGTTCCTAGTAAAGCCTCTCTTTTATACTAGCTCGTTGATTAACTGATGATCAAGGTTTCCTGATCATGAACATTGGATGTTGTTAATAACGGGGTCATATCATTAGAAGAATGATGTGATGAACACTCACACCCATAGTACGAATAGCAATACGATCAAGTCATCAAGTTCATTGCTATATCAAACTCATGCGAAGTAGTTCTAATCCTTAGACCATGAGATCATGTTAATCACTGATACCGGAAGGGTACTTTGATGATATCAAACGTCACACCGTAATAGGATGATTATAAAGGTTGATTTGGGTACTCTGAAAGTATTAGTTGAGGCTCATGGATCAAGAGTGGGATTTGTCCATTCGGATGACGGAAAGATATTCTCTGGGCCCTTCTCGGTGATATTGCATTGGAATCGCTTGCAAGCATGTGACTAGGTCACAGGAATGCATTATCACAGAACGAGTAAAGAGACTTGTTGGGAACGAGATCGAACTAGGTATGGTTGATACCAAATGATCGGATCTCGAACAAGTAATAATATCGCGAGACAAAAGGAATTAACTATGTTCGTTACTGGTTCACACGATCACTAGTTCATCGTTGAGTAAGTGGGAGTCATCATGGATTTCCAGATCCCGCTGTTGATTATTGATCAGAGAGGAGTCTCGATCATGTCCACGTTATTCATGAACCGTAGGGTGACACACTTAAGGTTCGCCGTCGTTTTTGAGTGGATACGATACTCCGATCGAATTATAGGACAGCATAAGGGTTGTTTCAGAAAAGTACCGAAACTGTTTCGGGATATCGAAATAACTCAAGGGTGTATTTGTTAATGTTTGTTAATTGAATGAATTAACAAATTTTAAAAAATTAATTAATTTTATTAAATCAATAAGTGTGAATTTTAATTAGCATGAATGTCATGCAAAATTAAAATGGGAGTTACCTCATGTTGATGAGGGGGTTACCACCATGAAGGGAATGAAGAGGAGGAGACCTCCTTGGCCGGCCAACCCCTTGGGGGCTGCCCCTCCTCTCCTATATAAACCCCTCCCTCTCCTCAATGTGAGACACTTCTTGATCCTCCCCTCCCTTGCATAGTTGCTGCCCACTTTCCGTCTTGGCTTAGCGAAGCTCTGCCGGAATTGTAGTTCGTAGTTTATACACTTGGAGAAGTGTGTGGAGGAGTGTCCGGCGGATCCCTTCTTCCGCTGCCCCGCTGGACCGAGGGCATGGAGGAGTCAACGTCGAGCTGTACGTGTGACCGAGCACGGGGGCGCTACCACTTGTGGCGCCGGGGACATGATCTTGTGATCGTCAAGTGAACCGCGACGTCGACTACGTGCGTCTTCACCAACTCTCCATCGTCAACGTTTGTGCGGGAACGTAATCCCCGCTTACGGTCATCGAGGGTTAGTATCCGTTGCTACCACCTCGTAGAGTATCTTGGCTAGTTTATGCGTTCTTGCGTAGGAAATTTTTTGTTTTCTATGCTACGAACCCATCAGTGGTATCAGAGCCATCTCTATGCGTAGTTGGTATGCACGGTTAGAACACATGTGGATGTGGGCGTTGATGATCATGTTATTGCAATTTTTTGGTATTTTGGATCATAGTGGCATAGTGGGATTGAAGCTGCCCGAGACTAACCTTACGTGACCACGTTCACGAGACTTGTCCCACACTTGACATGCTTCGGCAAATGTGGCTTTGCGGGTGCACGTTTCTCCCACTATAGTTATGATCTATTTTACAAAGAGTTGTTAATAATATTTTTATCACCGTTGTGGTTCTTGTTCGTAGGTAAGAACGGTTCTTCCTAGAAAGCCCCAAACCACGTAAAATATGCAAGACAAATTAGAAACGTCTAACTTGTTTTTGCAGGGCATGTGATGTGATATGGTCAAATTGTTTATGTTACAAATTGTATGCGATGATCCTTTTTGTAAGTTATAAACAACCGGCAGGAGCCATATGGTTGTCTTTATATTTAAATGGCCTGCGTGCCGTATATATATATCCAAGTGATATATTGTAATGGAGGAAGACAACCAAGGTGGCGCGCCATGGACCTTGGTGCTACGCCGGTGGAATGATGGAGATCATGCCATGACGCACAAGATGGAGATCGAGTGCATGAAGGACCATATCATATCACATTATATATGCATGTGATGTTTATCCTTTTATGCATCTTATTCTGCTTAGATTTGATCGCGCGGTAGCATTATAAGATGATCCCTCTTACATAAATATCAAGATAAAATGTGTTCTCCCATAACATGCACCGTCACGAAAGTTCGTCGTTTTGAGACACCTCGTGATGATCGGGTGTGATAGACTCTACGTTCACATATGATGGGTGTAAGACAAATTTACACACGCACATGTTATGGTTCTACTTGGCGAGCCTAGCATGTACAGACATGGCCTCGGAACACGAACCGAAAGGTTAAGCATGAGTCATATGGTTGATATGATGAACATGGTGATGTTCGCCTTTGAAACTATACCGTTGCACGTGATGATCGGTTGCGGTATAGTGGATTTGGTTCGTGTAATCACTTAAGAAAACTAGGAGGGATGTTGTTTTTAAGTGCGAGTTCACGTAGAATTTGATTTAACCTGAACTCATTCTATTATGAACTTAGTCTAAGTTAACTTTGCAAATAATTTGTAGATCATGGCACCACCTGCTCTGAATTTCAATGCGTTCATGGAGAAAGAAAAACTAGCCACCAACGGTAGCAACTTCACCAACTGGGCACTTAACTTGAGGATCCTCCTCAATGCCTCTCAAAAGGGCTATGTGCTTGAGGCACCGCTAGGTAACCCGCCTGCAGAAGATGCTCCCGATGAAGAGAAAAATGTTTTTCTGACTCGTAAGGAGGACCACAGTTTAGTTCATTGCGGCATACTGTATGGACTTGAGCCAGAGCTGCGAAAACGTTTCAAGAACAGCAATGCTTATGATACAATGGGAGAGTTGAAACTGATCTTCGACTCCCATACTGCCGTAGAGAGTTATGATGCTTCAGAAAAGTTCTTTAGCTGCATGATGGAAGAGAACAGCTCCGTTAGTGAGCACGTACTCAAAATGTCTGGGTACGCCGATAAGCTCATCTCTTTGGGAATAACGATTCCCAATGAGTTGGGAATACATCGCGTTCTCCAATCTCTCCCACCTAGCTTCAAAGGCTTTGTGATGAACTACAACATGCAGGGCATGAGGAAGTCTCTCCCCGAGCTTCTCTCAATGCTTAAGACTGCAGAAGTGGAGATCAAAAAGGAACATCAAGTGTTGATGGTCAATAAGACCACTAATTTCAAGAAAGGTAGAAAGGATAATAAGTCCAAGGGTAGAAACAAGAAGGACGGCAAATCTGTTGCCGGTTCTGAGAGGAAACCCAAGGCTGGTCCTAAACCTGAAACTGAGTGCTTCTGCTGCAAGGAAACGGGGCACTGGAAGCGCAACTGCCCAAAGTATCTGGCAGATAAGAAGAACGGGAAGATTAACAAAGGTATATATGATATACATGTTATTTATGTGTACCTTACTAGTAGTCGCAATAGTGCCTGGGTATTTGATACTGGTTCGGTTGCTCACATATGTAACTCGAAACAGGGGCTAAAGAATAAGCGGCAACTTGCGAAGGATGAGGTCACGATGTGCGTCGGCAATGGATCAAAAGTTGATGCGATCGCCGTCGGGACGCTGCCTCTACATTTACCATCTGGATTAGTTTTAAACCTGAATAAATGTTATTTGGTGCCTGCGTTGAGCATGAACATTATATCTGGATCTTGTTTAATGCGAGACAATTATTCATTCCAGTCTGAGAACAATGGTTGTTTGATTTATATGAATAATATCTTTTATGGACATGCACCTGAGAAGAAAGGTTTATTTCTTTTGAATCTTGATAGTGATGAAACACATATTCATAACGTGAATGCCAAAAGAATTAAGTCAAATGATGATATAGCCGCATAAATGTGGCACTGCCGTTTAGGTCATATTGGTGTTAAACGCATGAAGAAGCTTCATTCGGATGGACTTCTGGAATCACTTGATTATGAATCATTTGAGACATGCGAGCCATGTCTTATGGGCAAGATGACTAGAACGCCGTTTTCTGGTTCAATGGAACGGGCGACAGACTTATTGGAAATCATACATACCGATGTATGTGGACCTATGAGTGTGCCGGCACGTGGTGGATATCGTTATTTTGTTACTTTCACTGATGACTTAAGTAGATATGGGTATATTTACTTAATGAAACACAAGTCTGAAACGTTTGAAAAGTTCAAAGAATTTCAGAGTGAAGTAGAAAATCATCGTAACAGAAAGATTAAATTTCTACGATCTGATCGTGGAGGAGAATATCTTAGTTACGAGTTTGGCACACATATGAGAGAATGTGGAATAGTTTCACAACTCACTCCCGCTGGAACGCCACAACGAAATGGTGTATCCGAACGTCGTAACCGTACTTTATTGGATATGGTTCGGTCTATGATGTCTCTTACCGATCTGCCACTATCTTTTTGGGGTTATGCGCTAGAAACAGCCGCTTTCACTTTAAATAGGGCTCCATCTAAATCCGTTGAAACGACACCGTATGAATTATGGTTTGGAAACAAACCTAAGCTGTCATTTCTAAAAGTTTGGGGATGCGATGTTTATGTGAAGAAACTTCAGCCTGATAAACTCGAACCCAAAGCGGAAAAATGTGTCTTCATAGGATACCCTAAAGAAACAATTGGGTACACTTTCTATCACAGATCCGAAGGCAAAGTGTTTGTTGCTAAGAACGGATCCTTTTTGGAGAAGGAGTTTCTCTCGAAAGGTGTGAATAGTAGGAAGGTAGAACTCGATGAGGTTATTGAACCTCCTCTTCATGAATTGGCGAGTGGCGCAGCGCCGGAAACCGTTCCGGTGGTGACTTCACCAAATGAAGTGGGAGCTAATGATGAAGATCATGAAACTCCAAAAGAGGATACTACCGAACCTCGCAGGTCGACAAGAACACGCGCTGCTCCTGAATGGTACGGTGATCTTGTCGTAAATGCCATTGTTGAGAACGATGACCCTGCGACGTATGATGAAGCGATGATGAGCCCAGATTCCAACAAATGGCATGAAGCCATGAAATCCGAAATGGAATCCATGTATGAAAACCAAGTATGGACTTTGGTGGAACTTCCCAATGACCGAAAGGCCGTTGAGAATAAATGGATTTTCAAGAAGAAAACACACGCTGATGGTAATGTGACCGTCTATAAAGCACGACTTGTCGCAAAAGGTTTCCGACAAATTCAAGGAATTGACTACGATGAGACTTTCTCACCCGTAGCGATGCTAAAGTCTATTAGGATTATGTTAGCAATTGCTGCATTTTTTGATTATGAAATTTGGCAGATGGATGTAAAAACCGCGTTCCTTAATGGTAACATTGAGGAAGAGTTGTACATGGTACAGCCCAAGGGTTTTGTTGATCCTAAGGATGCTGACAAGGTATGCAAACTTCAGCGATCCATTTATGGACTGAAGCAAGCGTCCCGGAGTTGGAATCTCCGTTTTGACGAAGTTATCAAAGGGTTTGTATTTGTCAAAACTTATGGAGAAACTTGTATTTACAAGAAAGTGAGTGGGAGCTCTGTAGCATTTCTAATATTATATGTGGATGACATATTGCTGATTGGAAATGATACCGAATTTTTGAAGAGCGTAAAAGATTACTTAAACAGTAAGTTTTCAATGAAAGACCTTGGTGAAGCGGCGTATATTTTAGGCATCAAAATCTATAGAGATAGATCAAGACGCTTAATTGGGCTATCACAAAGTACATACCTTGACAAGATTCTAAAGAGTTTTAGAATGGAGGATAGTAAGAAAGGGTTCTTACCTATGTTGCAAGGAAAGATCTTGAGTAAGACTCAAGGTCCGGCTACAGCTGAAGATAGAGAAGAGATGAATAAGATTCCCTATGCCTCTGCCATAGGCTCTATCATGTATGCCATGTTATGTACAAGACCAGATGTGGCACATGCTATTAGTTTGACTAGTAGGTACCAATCTGATCCAGGTTTGGAACACTGGACGGCGGTCAAGAATATCCTTAAGTACTTGCGAAGGACTAAGGATATGTTTCTCGTATATGGCGGTGAAGAAGAGCTCGTCGCAAGTTGTTACGTCGATGCTAGCTTCGACACTGATCCGGATGACTCTAAGTCTCAATCTGGGTACGTATTTGTTATGAATGGAGGAGCGGTAAGCTGGAGGAGTTCCAAGCAGAGCGTGGTGGCGAGATCAACTACAGAGGCGGAATACATTGCTGCTTCAGAAGCGGCAGAAGAAGCAGTTTGGATGAAGGAGTTCATATCCGAACTGGGTGTGGTTCCGAGTGCATTGGATCCAATGGTTATCTATTGTGACAACAATGGTGCCATAGCCAATACTCAGGAGCCAAGGTCTCACAAGAAATTCAAGCATGTAAAGCGCCGATTTCACTCCATCCGTGAACATGTCGCGGATGGTGATGTAAAGATTTGCAAAGTGCACACGGATCTGAATGTGGCAGACCCGTTGACTAAAGCTCTCCCCAAGGCAAAACATGATCAGCACCAGAACTTAATGGGTGTTAGATTCATCACTATGTAATCTAGATTATTGACTCTAGTGCAAGTGGGAGACTGAAAGGAATATGCCCGAGAGGCAATAATAAAGTTGTTATTATATTATTCCGTGTTCATAATAGATGTTTATTTTTCATGCTAGAATTGTATTAATCGGAAACATTAATACTTGTGTGATTAATAAACTAAAAGGGTTCCTAGTAAGGCCTCTCTTTTATACTAGCTCGTTGATTAACTGATGATCAAGGTTTCCTGATCATGAACATTGGATGTTGTTAATAACGGGGTCATATCATTAGAAGAATGATGTGATGAACACTCACACCCATAGTACGAATAGCAATATGATCAAGTCATCAAGTTCATTGCTATATCAAACTCATGCGAAGTAGTTCTAATCCTTAGACCATGAGATCATGTTAATCACTGATACCGGAAGGGTACTTTGATGATATCAAACGTCACACCGTAATAGGATGATTATAAAGGTTGATTTGGGTACTCTGAAAGTATTAGTTGAGGCTCATGGATCAAGAGTGGGATTTGTCCATTCGGATGACGGAAAGATATTCTCTGGGCCCTTCTCGGTGATATTGCATTGGAATCGCTTGCAAGCATGTGACTAGGTCACAGGAATGCATTATCACGGAACGAGTAAAGAGACTTGTCGGTAACGAGATCGAACTAGGTATGGTTGATACCAAATGATCGGATCTCGGACAAGTAATAATATCGCGAGACAAAAGGAATTAACTATGTTCGTTACTGGTTCACACGATCACTAGTTCATCGTTGAGTAAGTGGGAGTCATCATGGATTTCCAGATCCCGCTGTTGATTATTGATCAGAGAGGAGTCTCGATCATGTCCACGTTATTCGCGAACCGTAGGGTGACACACTTAAGGTTCGCCGTCGTTTTTGAGTGGATACGATACTCCGATCGAATTACAGGACAGCATAAGGGTTGTTTCAGAAAAGTACCGAAACTGTTTCGGGATATCAAAATAACTCAAGGGTGTATTTGTTAATGTTTGTTAATTGAATGAATTAACAAATATTAAAGAAATAAAAATGTTTTATTAAATCAATAAGTGTGAATTTTAATTAGCATGAATGTCATGCAAAATTATAATGGGGGTCACCTCATGTTGATGAGGGGGTTACCACCATGAAGGGAATGAAGAGGAGGAGACCTCCTTGGCCGGCCAACCCCTTGGGGGCTGCCCCTCCTCTCCTATATAAACAACTCCCTCTCCTCCATGTGAGACACTTCTTGATCCTCCCCTCCCTTGCATAGTTGCTGCCCACTTTCCGTCTTGGCTTAGCGAAGCTCTACCGGAATTGTAGTTCGTAGTGTCGGGGGGATGACCCCCGATAGGGTCAAGAGACTAGAAAGGTACAAGGTTCATGGTTGACTTTATATCGGTTGACCAAGGAAGGGCCTGGCCGGAATATAGGAGCGTCGGCCAGGCCAGCATATGTGTGTATCCCGGCTGATACTTGGATATGCCGGATTAACCGGAATACTGACTGAGGAGTGCCGGCATATACTTAGATATGCCGGCCTATCTATTATGTGTGTTGTGCAGGAGCAGGGGAGGCCGGATTACCCGACCTTCATAGGTCGTTGGTCCGGCATATAGGTCCCGGATATGGCCCATGGTCGTATCCGGGATACTCAAGTCAACCAAGGTGTCACATCGCTACAATCAAGGAAGAAAACATCCAAGCATGGTAGCAGAGTGATGGCAGGGTGCACAGTGGAGGTTACCTACCCTCACTGTGCACAAGTACAAGCTTACCTCAGAGTGGTAAGGTCACAGTCCTAGGAGTACAAGGTACAGCAAGGTGAGTCCCATCGAGAGCAATCAGGGAGAAAGTCATGGGCGTCTGCCCTCGACAGCAAGTCCTGTTTGGAGTGTAGTTGGTGTCTCCTGGTCTCCTATGACCATTGTAACCCTGGCCACCACTATATAAGGTGGCACAAGGAGTCCTAGCAAAAGGTTGAAGGTTTGTTGGTGACTGGGTATTCCTACACTTAGCAGTTCATCTTCCTCCTCTAGCAGAGAGCTTGGGAGCAGCAGTGTTGTATACTCCATCGATCCAAATATATAAAGCAAGTAGAGCAGGAGTAGGGGTGTTATCTCCTTACGAGAGCCCCGAACCTGGGTAGATCTGTGTTCCTTTCTGTCGGGCTCTTTATCTCGTTCCCCTCTCCCGAATCCTCCAGCATCTAGTCGGCCCCCATTTAAGCCATCCTATGGCATATGTTGTTTCACCACGATGACATTTGGCACCCATCATGGGGCCGATCGATATGCTGGGCGGAGTGTTTATTCGGACGGGGTCTGTGATAGCAGCTTCGGGAGTGCGCGTGGTCTCTGGCCTCGTCCAGAGGCTAGGCTCGCTCAGCTTCGTCAGTGACAACGCCGGATGTCTCGGCGGCCGACCATTCCCCAGGGATGGCCGGATTATGTCTTTCGGTTCCCACGAGGTGTACGTGGGGACTGAGAGAGTTTGCAGGGAAAAGGTGCTGGTGGCGTCGGATCCTCCGTCACATCGGCTGGCTTATGCTGGGCGTAGCGCTCGCTCAGTAGAGTCGGCCGAGGTAATGATGGCCGGCACGTCAGCGCCGCCGGCAGACGGTGCCGGCAAGGCCGCGGCAGCAACAGCAGGGGATACTCCCCCGGAGCCGCCGAAGGCCAAGAGGTCGGCACGTCCTCCGTTGGAGCGTATCGAGAACCTGGCCGGCTCTTCCGCTGTGCCGGCAAAAGGTCAGGTGCTCCTTCCCGTCATCGAGCGACTTCTTGAGCCGGTGCGATCCGGCGATGATCCGGAGCAGACAAGGGAGGTCCTGGAAGGATCTCGTCAGGCCCTTGTCGACGAGGCCCTGGCCATGCATCAGGAGTGCGAACGGTTTAACCGGCAACTCCGTGAGTATGAGGCAGCCCATGGTTTTACTCCTGTGGTAACCCGGCCTAGCCGGATAGATGAGGTTAGAACTAGAGGTAGAGATCTTAATACTGAGCTAGGCAAAGATGCTAGGGCTAAGAGTCATACTGCAACTAGTACTGTGCCTAAGGTAATTTATAGCTCTCCAGTGAAGAACCTTAGAGCAGCAGCAGAGGTAGCTAAGGACTTATCTAATTTGTCCGGAGAAACACTGCATGAGCAGCAAGCCCGGCTTAACCATCTTTTGTCTGAAGCTACTAAGCAGCAGGAGGCCTTTAAGAAGGCAAACCCAGGTGCCGGGGCATCCCAGTACATTGCGTCGGTAGGAGGTGCCGGCGCAAGGTCAAGAGGCGAGGCTTCGTCCCCGCATCCGAGCGCCCGGCGTGCCGGAAGTGTGACCTCTGGCCGCCGGGACAAGCAGATCCAAGTGTATGATCCGGCAATTGCCGGAAAGCAGGCAATAGTTCAGAAGAGTGCCGGCCAAGCTGACAAATATGTCGCCAGCAAGAATGCTGGCCAGAATGTGCCGGTCGGGCATGGGACAGCGTCGGCAGGTGCTGGCCGGAGTAACAGTGCAGCCCGGCGTCAGCAGCAGGGCGCCGGAGGTGCAGTGCAGCAGCAAGGTGCAGGTCAACCGGGACATCGTGAAGATGATGGCAATTCCGCCCTTGTCAGGGCGGGATATCAGCAGCAGCATCAGCAAGGCCGGCATACTGAGCAGTATCAGCCGGAGCAGCAGCAGGAGAAAGTGATCGCGGGCCCAATTGCATCCCGGCTAGGACCTCGGTCCTTAGCAGCAAGTGATGCGCGCTTCAAGCTGGACAGGATTCACCAAACGGAGTTGGTGGAGAGACAAGGAGCTCTGGGTCCTATGTGCTTTGGACCCCGGATTATGGGTGAGCCGGTACCTTACTACTTCCAGCTCGCGCGTGGCGCGAGGGCATACAACGGCAGTACCAAGCCGGAAGATTGGTTGGAGGATTACTCCACCGCAGTGAACATTGCCGGAGGAAACCTCAGATGGGCGGTACGATATGTACCGCAAATGCTAGAAGGACCAGCCAGGATATGGCTGAACAATCTGCCGGCCGGAAGTATCAACGGCTGGGTTGATTTCGAGGAGCAGTTTGTGTCAAACTTCACCAGCACATACAAGAGGCCGAATCGTCCTCAGCAGCTGGCTAACTGCCGGCAAGGAGTGAATGAGACTGACCGTGACTACCTGACCAGGTGGTGCACATTGCGCAATTCCTGCGAAGGAGTTGTGGAGCAGCAAGCCATCATGTGGTTCGCTCATGGGTGCCGGCATGGCACCATGTTGTGGCAAAAGCTTCAGAGGGTAATGCCGGCCACGTTGGCCGAGACGATCAAGATTGCCGATAGTTATGCTCTGGGAGATCCCATGCAGCCCACCCTTGATTCACAAGGACAGGGGCAGACCCAGGGGAACACCATCAGCGCCGGGAGACCAGGGCAATACTATCGCACTGATAACCGGAACAAGAGAAGAGAGGAAAGGCCGGATCACCGGTATGGGGCAGCACAAGTGGCAGCTGTGGAAGAAGAGCAAGAGGGCGCCGGCAGTAGCCAGCGTCCGAGATATGAGGGCTATCAGCAACCTCAGCAACAACAACCGCAGCAGCAAGCACAGCCCTTCCAGAAGAAGAATGTCTGGGTCAACAAGAATGCCGGCGGAGCCGCCGGACAAAAGAAGCAGTGGCCGAAGTATACGGTAGGTTTGGCCATGGACAAACCTTGTGTGTTTCACACATTCCAGCCGGGTAAGCCGGCAAACCATTTGACAAGAAACTGTTCATGGCTGGACGACATATTAGCAGGTCGTGCAGGTCCCTGGGGACCGGCTAGACCATCTGTCCCGGCAGCTCCATCGTCGTTGACAGGTGCCAATACAATTGCAGTCCCGCCCAGGCCGGTTAATCCCGGGAATCAGGGCAATGCCGGAAATGCCGGTGTAAATCAAGTGGATCAGAACCATAACCCGGAGTACTATGCCGGAGGCCCAGCAGCGGGCCGGAATGAATACAAGGACCATGATCAGAGCTACGTGGTCTTTGAGACCGAAAGAACAGACAAGCAGAGCTTGTACCGGCGGTGTCTAGAGGTAAATGCCGTTATGTCGGCAGTACCGAAGCTAATGTACTGGTCTGACCAGGCCATTGGCTGGGACAGGGCAGATCATCCCAGGATCATGCCGAACCCCGGTGGGTATGCTCTGATGATGGATCCGACATTCGTCGGGCCGGCTAACAACGTGAGATTCAGCAAGGTCCTCATTGACAATGGAAGCAGCATCAACATCATGTACCAAGATACGATGCAGAAGCTGGGCATCAAGGAAAAGATGTTGGAGCCAAGCAAGACCACGTTCCACGGCATTGTGCCGGGACTTTCGTGTGCGCCAATGGGCAAGATCCGGATGGATGTCATGTTTGGGAGCCGGGATAACTGCAGGGTGGAGAACCTCATGTTCGAGGTGGTTGACCTGGAAAGCCCCTACCATGCTTTGCTGGGTAGGCCGGCTCTGGCAAAATTCATGGCCTCTACGCATGTTGCGTATCTGAAGATGAAAATGTCGGGGCCCAAGGGAGTGATCACCATCATTGGTGATTACAAGCGATCGATGGCATGTGCAACAGCCGGATCTAATCTGGCCGAGACTCTGATCATTGCAGAGGAAAAAAAGAGGCTGAAGCGAGCAGTGGAGATTGCTAAAACGGTCGTGGCCGGCAAATCTATGCCGGGCATGGCAAATCCCGGTGGCAGTGCTACTTTTCAAGCAGGCAAGGAGGTCAAAAAGGTGCCTCTGGATGAAGCTTTCCCGGAGCGCCATGCCCTCGTTGGGGCAAGTTTGGATCCCAAATAGGAAAGCGAGCTCATCAGCTTCCTCCGTGAGAATCGGGATATCTTTGCATGGTCTACTTCGGACTTGCAAGGGGTGCCGAGGGAGCTGGCTGAGCACGCATTGCATGTGAGACCGGACGCTAAGCCGGTGAAGCAGCCGCTCCGGCGGAATGCCGGCGATAGAAGGAAAGCCATATGGGAGGAAGTGGCCAGGCTCCTAGCCTCCGGCTTTATCAAGGAAGTACTGCATCCGGATTGGGTGTCTAATCTGGTTTTGGTGGAAAAGAAGAAAGATGAGCCCGCCATAGTGAAAGTATGGCGGATGTGTGTTGATTACACCAACTTGAATAAGGCATGTCCTAAAGATCCATTCCCGCTCCCTCGAATCGATCAAGTGATTGATTCCACAGCCGGATGTGAACTGTTATCATTTGTAGATGCCTATTCTGGTTTCCACCAGATCCCTTTGTATGAGCCGAATCAAATAAAGACATCCTTTATCACCCCCTATGGGGCTTATTGCTATCTCACTATGCCGTTCGGTTTAAGAAATGCCGGCGCAACTTACCAGAGATGTATGCAGAAGTGTTTGCATGATCAAATAGATAAAAATGTGCAGGTATATGTCGACGATGTCGTCATAAAGACCAAGGAGAGTGAAACTCTCGTAGGCGATCTCCGGGAAACCTTCGCAAATCTGAGGAGGTTCCGGATGAAGTTAAATCCGGCAAAGTGTACCTTCGGTGTGCCGGCGGGCAAGTTGCTCGGCTTCCTTGTTTCCAGCCGGGGTATTGAGGTAAATCCCGGCAAGATTCGCGCTATAGAAAGAATGAAGCCGCCGACAGATTTGAAGGAAGTACAGAAGTTCGCAGGGTGCCTCGCATCCCTGAGCCGTTTCATAAGCCGGCTGGGCGAGAAAGCTTTGCCGTTATATCAGTTAATGAAGAAGTCTGACACATTTGTCTGGACAGTACAAGCAGATGCTGCTTTCAAGGAGTTAAAACAGATGTTGTCAACAGCGCCGGTACTAGCATCTCCAATGCCCCGGGAGCCGATGTTGCTTTATATAGCGGCAACCAACAGGGTTGTCAGTGCAGTGGTAGTAGTGGAGCGAGAGGAGGGAGGCAAAACTGTGCAGCGGCCGGTATATTATCTGAGTGAAGTCCTCTCCACCTCAAAGCAAAACTACCCACACTATCAGAAGATGACTTATGGAGTCTATATGGCGGCCAAGAAGCTCAAGCATTACTTCCAAGAGCATCCAATCCGGGTAGTGGCCGAGGCCCCTATCTCGGAGATCATAAGTAACAAAGATGCCAGTGGCAGAATTGCCAAGTGGGCAATAGAGCTGTCGCCATATACACCTCAGTATGACAAGAGAGATACAATCAAGTCCCAGGTGTTGGCTGATTTCTTTATTGACTGGGCCGAGATACAGTATGAGCCACCATTGCCAGATGCAAATTATTGGAGGATGCATTTCGATGGGTCCAAGACAATCCATGGCCTGGGTGCCGGCATAGTTCTCAGTTCACCAAAGAATGACCAATTGAGATATGTCCTGCAGATTCATTTTGCAGCATCAAATAATGTGGCGGAATATGAGGCACTTGTGCATGGCCTGAAGGTGTCTAAGGACATAGGAATTCGCCGGATTATGTGTTTCGGCGATTCTGACTTGGTGATTCAGCAATGTTCCGGCATATGGGACGCGCATGATGCTAACATGGCATCCTACCGTTTCCTGGTGCAGCAGTTAAGTGGTTACTTTGAAGGCTGTGAGTTCCGGCATGTTCTTCGGGCTCAGAACGATGCAGCCGATACATTGTCCAAGCTGGGGTCTTCCAGAGACTCAATCCCGCCCGGCATTTCTTTGGAGCATCTGAGGAAGCCGTCAATCAAGCCCTCGTCGGAGTCATCTTCCATTTATGTCCCGCCAGGACCGGAGAATGCGGTTCCAATGGAGGTAGATGCCGGAGCCAGATCAGATAACCCGGGGACTGTTACCTCAGTCCCGGGGACTGGTCCGACATATGCGGTGAGTGCGGTATTCCGGAGCAGAGCTAAGGGCAAGGGTAAAATTTACCAAGAGGTTGCGCCGGTATACCCGGGAACTGCTTCGGCCTACTCGGGGACTGATCCCACAGTCCCGGGGACTTCGCAGCCCATGGAAATCGATTATGTCTCGGTCGAAATGATGGAGATAGATCAGGCAGTATTCATTGTCAGGGAAGTGCCCTCATGGGCACGTCCTATTATGAATTTCCTGGTAGATGGCCAAGTGCCGGCGGATGAATATGAAGCCCGCCGGGTTACAAGGAGATCCAAAGGTTATACCATCATAAACAAGGAAATGTACAAAAGAAGTGTCACCGGAGTATTGCAGAGATGTGTCGAATCTGCAGAAGGTCTGGAGATGCTCCGGGAAATTCATCAGGGGGAGTGTGGTCACCATGCTTCGTCCAGGGCATTGGTGGCGAAGGTATTCCGGCATGGCTTTTATTGGCCGACGGCACTGCAAGAAGCAGAAAACTTGGTCCGTAAATGCAATGGATGCCAGAGATATGCCCACCAGATTCATCAGCCGGCATCTGCCTTGAAGACTATTCCGATAACCTGGCCCTTTGTTGTTTGGGGCCTGGATATGGTCGGGGCTTTTAAGCCGGCCAGAGGAAAGATGACCCATATCCTGGTCATGGTGGACAAGTTCACCAAATGGATTGAAGTGAAGCCCATAAGCAAGTGTGATGGTCACACAGCAGTGAAATTCTTAAAAGATATAATCTTGAGGTATGGTGTCCCTCATGGCATCATCACTGACAATGGGTCAAACTTTGCCCAAGGGCCATTTGCCAGATTTTGTGAGGAAGTGGGAATCCGGCTGGACATTGCCTCGGTTGCTCACCCTTGTACCAATGGCCAAGTAGAAAGGTCAAATGGGCTAGTGTTATCCGGTATAAAGCCCCGGCTGATAGAGCCACTGGAGAAAACTCCGGGATGTTGGCTAGATGAGTTGCCGGCAGTGCTTTGGAGTTTGAGGACAACTCCAAATAGGTCAACAGGCTACACACCATTTTTCCTGGTGTATGGAGCAGAAGCTGTGCTTCCAACAGATGTAATACATGATGCACCAAGAGTAGTGCTATATACTGAGGAAGAGGCTAAAGAAGCCAGGGAAAATGATGTAGATCTGCTAGGGGAAGCAAGAGAAATAACTCTGTCAAGAACAGCAGTATATCAGCAGAACCTCAGACGCTATCATGCGCAGAAGGTAAATCCAAGGAGATTTCAAGAGGGAGATCTAGTACTCCGGCTTAAGCAAGGAACAGAAGGCCGGCATAAGTTAACTCCTCCATGGGAGGGGCCATTCATTGTGAGCAGAGCTCTGCACAATGATGCCTATTATCTTATAGATGCGCAGGCCCCCAAGAAGGACAAGGTGGACAGGTCCGGAGAAGAAACCAAGAGACCATGGAACATAGCTCTACTCCGCCCCTTTTACTCCTGAGCAGCACAATGTATGTATTTCCTTATTTTCCTTTGAAGTGCCGGCGCTTTGTGCCGGCACAAGTCTAGTAAAAGATATGCCGGCATCCCGGAGAAGCCGGGTCACTGCCTCCGAGTTATATTTGTTGTTATTTTACAGTTTTTGTTGTATATGCCGGCTGGCTTGATTCGAATGTTTCCTATGTCGGCCTAGTAATGTGTCGGCACCAAAGGCCGCTCTTCGACTCAGCTGCTGTCCGAAACCCGGCTTCATGGCTAGCAAGAGTAGATGCCGGAGATTGTCTACACATGGAAAACGGCTAAGGAAATGTAAAGCAAGTGAACCGACATTTTTTGTTAAAGCTAAAGTTAAAATTTGAAGTGTCGGATGATTTAAAGTCTAAGTTTCAAAGTTAAAGTACTGTATGTTCGATGAAACAACCTTGAGACTCATACGTCGAAAGCCAATTAAGGTAGATAAGTAGCCAAGGTTGTGGATGGCGGAATCCAGAGGCATGATGAAAGGCTATTCCTTCGACCGTCGTGGAAGAAAGCAAACCGTTCCGCAGGTTCGAAGGGATCCGTCATCTTCATAATTGGCCTGCACGGAGAAGAAAAGTTGGAAGAGGTCTACCCTGGGGCGGATCCTGAGGTATCTCTCGCACAAAGCTGCGTAGCCCGCCACAGACACCAGGCTGTTTGGTGATATGTGGTGGAGCTGCAATCCATAGAACTTCAAAAGATTAGTGACGAAAAGAGATGGAGGCATACTGAGACCCCTCTCCACGTGAAATTTGAGCATCACGATCTCGGAGGGGTTAGGAGTAGGCACTGAGGCCTTGAAGTCTGTCCGCCATCCGGATTTAGCCTGAGGAGCCACAGTGCCCTCGCCCTCCATGGCCTGGACATCAAAATCCTTAACATGGGATTTCTGCCAATACCCATGGAGGTTCTGGGGGATCTGCTCTTCCTCGTCCTCAGCACCTTCCTCCTCTGCCTCGCCATCCGCTTCCTTGCCTGCGGGATCATCCGGGTTTGCTTCTGCCATCTCCTCTTCAGCCTCGGACATAGTGTCCTCTGGGTCCAAATCCGCCATTGCCGGATGTGTTCCCTGAGTTGACTGTTGAAGGGGAGAATCCTCCTCCTCGGCTTCGGAATAATGGCGGGATGGTGAACCGGCGTCCATGGCGTTGAGCGAAAAGGAAGATTCCGCTGAGAAACCTGCGAAGTGCCTGAGCAAGCTGCTCCGGCGGAAATGTCGCCGGCGGTGAGGATTTCCCGTGGTGGCTCGTCGGAGATGGGGAAGCTCTCGTGGTGGCGCTGAGGAGAGAGAATGCGACGGGGGCGAATGAGGGGTGATCGGCCGGGGGTGAGAGGCCGGGGTATATATAGACCCCGGACCTCGAGATTCATGCCCGCCGTCACCACCGTTCATCCTGATCGCATAAACCCTAATCTGGCGACACGTGTCCAGGGGTAAAAAAAGTAACTTGGTGAAAACAGTGCATGCGCTGTAAGTCTTGCCCTAGAAGGAACTGTGTGCCGAAATTTACGGCGGATTTCAACGGTATGATCCGCTGGATCCCGAAAATCTCGCTAAAGATAAACTACGTCGCTTGATCCGTTATTTACGGCGGATTAATAGACGAAAGAAGGAACTTCAAGATTACCGCCATCCCGGCGCAGAAGAGCTATGGCAGAAGTGACTCACCAAGAACATGCATGGCGGATGTAGATGGCAATCTAGAAGTTCCCTAGGGGCTACTGTTGGGGATATACCAAATAGGTATACCAGCGACGTAGTCCTAAATCAGCAAGCCAGGGTGGCCCAT
Source organism: Dactylis glomerata (assembly GCA_007115705.1). Lineage (NCBI taxonomy): Eukaryota > Viridiplantae > Streptophyta > Magnoliopsida > Poales > Poaceae > Dactylis > Dactylis glomerata. Next base: position 1,630,848 of record QXEO01000977.1, on the reverse strand, counting down.
CAGGGGTGGTATGGCGGATTTGCCATACCGGGCGGCCCAGTTGCTGAAGTTACCACGGCGGTACTGGACGCAGGCGCTTATGGCAGATCCGAAGACAGGCCCATGGCGGATCACTGACGGCAGGCCCATGGCGGATCCGGAGACGGCCCATGGCGGGTTACCTCATCATTGTAATCGAGCACTTGTTGCCATATAGTGAATTATAGCAACACGTAGGATCTCGCCACCGTCGCGGGATCTGAAGCTGGGTAAACTCATGCTACCACCGTCCTGGATCGCTCCTCCGTGTTCACCCCCTTCCACAAACCGCCATACCCCTACCTCTATGGCAGATCTGTTGACGAAACCACGACACTGAACCTCCAGACAAGGCCAGAGGCGACCTTCTCGCCGAGAGCCGATGAGGGTCCCAGCCGGAACTTGACTCCGGTCGCCGCCGCGCGTTGCCCCACGGTGGGCGCCAATTGTCGTGGGAATTTAGAGACAGTAGCCATGGGGATGGCTTAACGAAGGGGCTCGACGGTGTGCGACGATGGGTCCGGCTCGGGATTGTGCCAACTGAGACACCTCGGTTTACCCAGGTTCAGGGCCCTCCACGCTGGAGGTAAACCCCTACTTCCTGCCTTGTTTCATATTATCTTCACAGTGGTTACAATGCTCCTCGAGCTGTTCGGTCTAGAGGAGGAAGAAGAAGATCGGATGTCCCTAGTCTAAGGGTCCAGACCCCCTTATATAGGCGGGGGTCTGGTTACAGGTTAGGTGGCCGGCTGTCCGGCTGCCGGCTCCTCCGTGGCTGCGTCTTCGGCGTGATCTTCTGGCCCTCCTCTGTCCTCGTCTGACGATTGCACTTTATAAAGCGCCTTTTCCCCCTTGGACCGGCATCTGGGAGGCATATGCCCTTCCTTTTGCCTCGGATCCTTTCGTGTGGAAGGCTCTTGCTCACTGGTTGGTGTAGTCCGAACATGGCGTGCGTCACTCCCGTCCTTTGCCTCTGTCGATCTTGTCGGGGGCCAGGCCACTTTCGGCAAAACAGCCGTTGGAGGAATCTTGTCTTCATCGCCCGGCTCTGGCTCTCCTCGGTGGGGTCGCCAGCTGGCTGATGGCGCAGCCGGCCCTTCGGGCGGAGCCGGTCTTCTTAACCTAGCACCATGGAGATTCCTGGGACACCAGCCGGTAGATAGCCCGGCTCTTGGCATACCCCAGAAGTCATCCCCACGACACGAGCATAAATACCCCCTCTTGGAGTCACTAGTATCTACTCGGCCAAGATAGCTACTAACAACGGAGAGCATGCAAGATCATAAACAACATAGAGATAACATAAGATAATATTTAGCACATCAACTCAATCATAACACCAATATTCATCGGATCCCAACAAACACAACATGTCGAATTACATAAAGGTAGTCTCGATCATGTAGGGCAGCTCACAAGATCTAAACATGAAGCACATGGTGGAGAAGACAACCAACTAGCTACTGCTATGGACCCATAGTCCAAGGTAGACTACTCACTCATCGCGCCGGAGGTAAGCATGGCGATGAAGAAGACCTCCGGTGGCGATTCCCCTCTCCGGCAGGGTGCCGGGAAGAGCTTCTGTACCCTCCCGATCTCGGGTCGACGATGGCGGCGGATCGCGATGTGTTTCTGGAAATTGATCGAGTATTTAGGTTTTTCTCGTCGGGGGGTCTTTATAGGCGAAGGGGCATCGTCAGAAGTGGACTGAGGTGGTCACACACATAGGGGGCGTGGCGAGGGCCTGGGCCGCGCCACCCTACTATATGGCCGGCTCGTGGCCCCTCTCCGTCTCCTCTTCGGTTCTCTGGAAGCTTCGGTAAATTTCTGGATGTTTGGCTTTTGTTTCGTCTAATTCCAAGAATATTTCCTGTCTAACTTTTCTAAAACACAAAAACAGCAGAAAACAGGGAACTGGCACTGTGGCATCTTATTAATAGGTTAGTTCCGGAAAATGCATAAAAATGCCACGAAGTATAACGAAACACTAAGCAAATGGTGTAAAAACAAGCAAGGAGCATCAAAAATTATTGATACGTTTGAGACGTATCAGCATCCCCAAGCTTAACTCCTGCTCGTCCTCGAGTAGGTAAGTGATAACAAAGAAATAATTTTTGAGGTGACATGCACCTGCACAATCTTGATCATCTATGTAAGCATTGTGTGCTGGGATCAAAAGAACTTAAAACATGGGCATGAAAGATATAATCTTGATAGAAGAAACTTAGCAACCATGTTATAACATGAAAAAGAACACAAACAAAAGATCATGAAAATGAAACAATGAAAGTCAAACGTGTGTTCAAATCATATGGAAAAACATAGCAAATGTTTTTCAGCTTGTCCTTCATGGAATAGCAAAACATAAATGCATAGGACACCTTCAAGTTTAAGAGGGCGACTAGATACAAATAATTTGAGAACAAGTGAAACCAACATCATGAATCAATCAATGAAAACTTTGGGACAATGCACATTATACTAAGAATGACAACTATGCTCTCTTAGATGGTGCATAAAGATAGAAGGTGGTGACTCAACATAAAAGTAAAAGAAAGGCCCTTCGCGGAGGAAAGCAGTGATTAATCATGTGCTAGAGCTTTTCATTTGTAAAACAGAGAGGTAAAAATTGGGTTTTGAGAAGTGGTTGTTTTTGTCAACGACTGGCAATGGGGTTCTTACTATCTTCCATACAAAAATGAAGCAAGTTTTTGAGAGAGAGATTGGCACTTTTTGTGCTCTTTTATAAAGCTTGGCACTCCTCCCCACCTTTTTTCCTTTCACAAACCATGGCTAACCGATTCCATCGGGTGCCCACCAACATTCACATACCATGGAGGAGTGCCTTTTTTCTTTTTTTTTTCTTTTTGGAATAAACAATATGGAAGATAGCAAATCCGACCACTACGTCCCCATGAGCTAAAAACAGTGTCACAAAATGAGAAGTGTTTTGAAGGTTTTTTTTGAAAGGTAGCACATGAAAATTTACTTGGAATGGCTTGCAAATACCATGCATAGGAATTTATAGTGGACACAATGGCAAACTTGGTTTTTAGGAGTTGGATGCACAAGTAGAGCTCATACTCAGTACAAAATGAGGGCTAGCAAAAGACTGGGAGCGACCAACTAAGAGAGCAATAACGGCCATAATCATGCAAAGCGACAAAGCGACATTAAAAGAAGCATAAGATGGCATCAAAAGTTAAAAACTAAATGATCATAGAGGCTTATGTCGACTTTGTATGAGTCTAACATGTGTGAGCATGCGCCAAGTCAACCCAAATAAAGCATCAAGGCGAAAACCAAAATAATGCTTCCAAATAATAAAAACAACACATGATTTTTTCAAAGGCTCATTAAGCAATCTCAGTCATTTGAGACAAGTCATGCTACAGCAAAACCACTAAGCATACTATCAAAAAGACATCAAGCACGACATGCAAAAGCCTAGGCCGCAGTCTACACAAGCTCCTTTTTGTACCATTTTTTTGCATGAAACTTTTTCTCTTTTCCAACACCATTCGAACTTTTTTGAAATAACTCTTTTGATGAATACCAACATGGACCGGAGGTCAAAATACACCTTGATGCAAAGATATAACAAGATCTGAACAAAAATCAAGGCGAGAATCGAAAGCTAAATGCAGTTCTAGAAAAAGAGAACACTCGTTGAACGATAAGAATGAAAAACGGAGTGTTCTTGGCAAATGAAAAGCAAGGCAACTTCTCCAAAAGGAATTTGTTGGGGTCCAACCATTTATTTCAGCAAACAAAACTAAACAAAACTGAAAACTAAAACAACTGACGCTCCAAGAAAAACGCATAGTGCATGAAGCAATAAAAATATAGTGTGTTGAAAGGTGACCTGATTTTTGCCGATGAAGAAGGGGTGCCTCGGGGGCATCCCCAAGCTTTGACGCTTGTACCTCTTGGATATTTCTTGGGGTGCATGGGCATCCCCAAGCTTGAGCTTTTGTCCATTCTTCAACTCATCTCATCATTCTCCAATCCCTACACTTGAAAACTTCCTTCATACAAAACTAAACACAATTCTATTAGCAACATTAGTGTAAGCATAAAATATATTCAACCTCTTTTAGCTTCAGGTTTCAACCCAAAACCACCACATATAAAGTATATACTACTGTAGCAACTTCCACAAGAGTTCCATGATCAAAAAGAACTCAAAAGAAAGCGATAAAGTGGCAAAAACAAATATTGGCAGAAATCTGTCAAAACTG